>OW240912.1:112448721-112483721 GCA_933207985.1 Pelobates cultripes | reverse complement strand
AATGCTAAATGTATGTACCAGAAGTCCACCCTCTCCTTGCTGCTTAGGATGATTAGGAAGTATTAGCCTGAGCAGCAATGCTTGGCTGAGGGTGTCAGCTGACTGCTTTCAACCTATCACAGTGCCCTTTGTTGCTACGAATCGTTATGGGAAGAAAAAAAATAGTTTAATATCTTCAGTAGCCATACCTCCAGTAGGGGCTGGGCTGTGGGTGGCCAGGAACCATTTTAACGTGTTGAAATTCTTTAAAGGGACACTATAGTCACCAGAACAACTACAGCTTATTGAATTTGTTCTGGTGAGTAGAATCATTACCTTCAGGCTTTTTGCTGTAAACACTGTATTTTCAGAGAAAATGCAGTGTTTACATTACAGCCTAGTGATAACTTCACTGGCCACTCCTTAGATGTCTGTTAGAGATCCTTCCTGGGTCATGGCTGCCTAAAATGCATCCAAACATTCAGTATCTCCTCCCGCTGCTTGCAGACATTGAACTTTCCTCATAGAGATTCATAGAGATTCATTGATTCAATTCATCTCTATGTGGAGATGCTGATTGGCCAGGGCTGTGTTTGAATCATGCTGGCTCTGCCCCTGATCTGCCTCTTTGTCAGTCTCAGCCAATCCTATGGAGAAGCACTGTGATTGGATCAGGCTACTACTTCTGATGATGTCAGCAGACTGCTTGTTTTTCTGAGTCTAACATCATGCAGAGTTACAGCGTCAAGCTTGAATACAGTAAAACTTTTACTATATTTATGGAGGCATGAGGGGCCCAGGTGGGGTAGATGGTGGTGTTAACACTATAGGGTCAGGAATACATGTTTGTACAATAAATGCGGAGACATGTCCCGAGGTCTCAGGGCTATCATCAATTCAATTAGATGAGATGGTTATAGTGTCTACAAGGGGTCCTTTAACATCTACAATGAGAACTTAATTCTTGAAAGGCAACAGGCTGAACTTGATGGACACAAGTCTCTTTTCAGCTATGTAAATATGTAACAGCATTGATGCCAAAACATTGTTTTCAATCTATATTTATAGTACACTGACATTTTCAGGCAATGGTACATACATACTATTAAACATAGTTAATGCTGCATAGATATGTACATAAACAAGCAATTAGATTACATTGTTACAACATTGCTATTGTAGCATAGACAGAAAAAAAGTAAAGTAATCAACAAAAGAATAGATGAGAGAGTCAATAAAGTGCACTGGGGTTTCTATGCTTTTTTTTTATGAAGTAGAGGAGATTGTACTGTACTGTCACCCGACCCGGCATATCTCGAGTGAGTCCTATGACCCTATGAAGGGGACCCTCGGGGCTCCATTAGTGAGAGAAGGTTTTCCACCTCTCTCCATAGTGTAGAGGAAGGCTGGCAGCCCTAGGCCTGACGGGTAAATCCAGTCAAGTGGCCCATTGCACCAGGAGGAGAGTAAAAACACCTTTCCCATGTGATTGAAAGGAGTGGCAGTCACCTAAACAGACACACTTACTGACAGGCACACACATTTGCTGATTTGACACACACTAACAAACACACAATCACTTTCAGGCACACACACACACAGACAAACTGACACACACACACACAGACAGACAGGGGCTGAGTAAGGGGACAGGGCTGTAGTAGGGGGGTATGAGATGTAATTGGGGGGTAAGGAAACGTAGTGAGCTGAGAGAAGGGGGGACAGTAGCTGAGCGGGGGGCAGGAGCTGAGAGAGGGGAACAGGAGCTGGGAGGAACAGGAGCTGAGAGAGGGAGGAACAGGATGAGAGGGGGGGGGCAGGAGCTGAGAGAAGGGGGGGACAGAAGCTGAGAAAGAATATTGTGAAAAAGATTCAACACTTGCAGGCATAAATAAAAGGTAAGTACTGGGGGTGAAGGGGACCCTCGGGGCTCCATAGTGCAGAGGAGGGCTGGCAACCTTACGCCTGGCGGGCAAATCCAGTCAAGTGGCCCATTGCACCAGGAAGAGAGTAAAAACACCTTTCCCATGTGATTGAAAGGAGGGACAGTCACCTAAACAGATGCACTTACTGACAGGCACACACACATTTGCTGATTTGACAGACACTAACAAACACACAATCACTGACAGGCACACACACAGTCAAACTGACACACACACACAGACCTACAGACACACACACACACACACAGACAGGGGCTGAGTAAGGGGACAGGGCTGTAGTAGGGGGGTATGAGCTGTAATTGGAGGGTTAGGAAATGTAGTGGGGGGGTGGCGGCTGAAGTAGGTTGATGGCTACAATTTACAAAAGGGGCTGTGGTGTTGGTATGGGTTGAAATTGGGGGAGACTAGCTGTAGTGGGGATGTTATGGGGGCTGTGGTGGGGGGCATGGGGCTGAGTAAGGGGGACAGGAGCTGAGGTGGGCAGGAGCTGAAAGAAGGGGGGACAGGATCTGAGAGAAGGGGAACAGGAGCTGAGAGAAGGGGGAACAGGAGCTGAGAGAAGGGGGAACAGGAGCTGATAAAGGGGAACAGGAGCTGAGAGACAGGGACTGGAGCTGAAAGAGGGGGAACAGGAGCTGAGAGAGGGGGAACAGGAGCTGAGAGAGGGGGGGACAGGATCTGAGAGAAGGAGGGGACAGGACCTGAGAGAAGGGGGGGAACAGGAGCTGAGTAAGAGGACAGGGCTTAGGAGGGGATAAAAAAACAAAACAAACTAAAGTGTATTCCTCCCTCCCTGAGTCTTACCTTAGGCAAGGGAGGTGTAGGCAGGAGGCAGTCGAGTCGGCCAGCCTCTTCCTGATGATGTCAGGAGGAGGGGGCGTGACTTCCTCTGCACTTCTCCCAAACTCCCCAGCGGTCCTGTGAGAAGAGCAGTGAACGTTACGCCCCCTCCTCCTGACATCATCAGGAGCGGACGGCCGACTCCACTGACTGCTGGCTGCAGGGAGAGAGGTAAGTTGAAAAATCCAAGTCCCCAGCCAGGGGCAAAAGATTCAGGCTTTTCTTTTTTTTTTGCTGGATGTGGATGGCCTTGGGTTTAGAGCGGCTTGGGGGGCAATTTCCCCCCTGCACCCCATTCCAGCCCGCCCCTGCCGTAGTGGTCCTAACGTCGCACGTGACCACCAAATGTGTAGCATTGTGCCCGTCTCCAATCCACATCTCCAACACGGAGGTACTGAGGGGTAAATTTAATGAAGGCAAGCTGGGGTTAAGTACCACTGGTACACTAGTGTCATGATCTTGTGCAGGTCAGATAAGAGACATATTCCGGGCATGACTTGAGGTTATTTATTTTGAATCTTTGGCATGTTTAGACAAGGTAATACTACGAGTAACAGGATAAAAAGGGAAAAGGAACAATAGGGACAAAGGGAGAAAGCAGAACCTATATACAAGATTACAGGTATCAAAGTTAGAGGAAAACCTATGTAACGGATCGCCTGGCACCCCGACTGGGTACCTCCGTTAAAGGATGCTCCTAGTGCTTCCTGAGGACTCCAAGCACTCTGGCAGACACCACAATCACCAAACCGGAGAAACAAATAAATTCTCCCAAGCATATGAATGCTGTAGACAGTTGAATAGGAACCATACGAATAGGTTTACTCTCCTAGCAGTCAAACTGGAACAGCATACAATAAATCCTTCCCCCAATAATGAGACGACACTTCACTTTGAGGGTTAAAACAGGAACTCCCTGTACTGTCACATGCAGTCTCTTTTATTCCCAATCCACAAACATAGTACAGCCCACAGGGTGTTACAAAACAACCAATCAATCCGTACAATACACCCAGACACTCCCACACAAAATCCTCCCCTCTGCTGTGATATGATTACTGAACACAATGGGTAATCTCATTATCACCGGCAGAGGAATACAGTTTTTACACAATATTTATAACTTCTAAAATATACATGTCACAAACATAAAACATACATTTTCATAATCAATCCATTCAGGGGAACAACATATTAAAAAATGGCACGAATCAGACCAGGGGTTCAAAAGTTAAGGGAAAGTCCTTTGTGACTAAATGAAGCATGGCTTTCCGTCCCAAACCAGTTTCAGAGTCTTCTATCCTGGAGATAATTGAGAAGTAATTCAATTATCTCCCAGGACAGACACAAGACTCCATTATGCACATGGTGAGCACAAAGCATTAAAATATTATAAAATACACAAAGTCACATTTTATACATAAAACACAGACATGTCACATATCCCCAGATAGCTGGGATCTGAGCGCACAAAACTACCGAATAGCGCTCAGATCCTATTCACACAGTTCAATTGCCATGGAGCCGAAGTCTTTAACTACACGAATGGGCTCCATGGCATAGCTATCTGGGTTAATACATTCACATAAAGTCTGGTCCATAGTCCAAAGGCAAGAGGCGGGCAAGCAGCCCCCTCCAAGGACACGTGGCGAGGCCGGTTTCGCCACAACCTATAAGGGAAATTATAGGCTAGGAGGAAGAAGGAGAACCTATAAACGGGATTATTGGCTGAAAGAAGAAGGAGAACTTGTAAATGGGATTACAGGTAAGAAAGAAAGAGTAGTTATAGAAATAGAAGTTTAGACAATATGCCTCAAAGCAGGTTTATGGGAAACCTATAAGAGAAATTATAGATAAATAGGCAAACATAATATAACAGGACAGAAATAAACAGAATATAATAAATAGGTTCATTTTTTTTTGGAGGTTGTACAACAGTTACCAGATAGGTGGAATAGGGTTATTCAGGAGAGTTGCAATTAATAGGAAAGTTTGTAAAGTCCAGGCAGGTTAGGTCCAAAGCAATAAGGAATAATTAGGAAACAAAGTCCAATCTGAAATAAAGCAGGTTGTTTGGATGAATCAGGATGGATCAAATGTAATCAGATCTAAGCAGGTTCTCAGGTATCAGAATGAGCCAGGCACATATGTCTTGCCTGTATTAGACCATAAACAACTATCAATGTAAAGGCACTTAGGTAGGTTGGGTGTGGCCTCTTATAGCACAATTCAGATGATCATCTTAGGCAGGTGTGAGAGATTGAGCTTAGACTAGTGGTTAGGGATGCCACTAGTGGTGGAAAACAGATATTGGAGTAAATAAAACAGAAAAGAAATATGTTTGGTTGTCAGGATAGGATCTTGACAACTAGTTTGCGGTGTGCTTCAACATGGTGATAACACTGTGTCACCCCCTTTAGGGCGTTCTGAGATCCAGCCAGTCCCCATCTGAAAAGGTCATGTCACAAGCTGTTTCCCACCTTTCTTGGAAAGAGAATCGTTTTTGGGGTAGAGAGTTGCCCAGCAGTCTATAACATGCTGTCAATGCTTTAGGTTTCAGTATCTATTCATGAATATTCCTGAATATATGTATTTCCCTGCGGGGGTGTTGAAGCGTAACCAGAGGAGAGGAGTAGACCCTTTATCTGTACATACATGAATATTAATAGTAGGTTAAATAGGGTCACAAGGTTCGGAAATGCGATGACTGTCACCTTCCATCAGTTGAGAGATTTGAGAGATTCCGACTTTTCGCCACTTTTGAAGTTGTAACCAAGGGGATATGGACTGTAGAGACTGTAAAGGAGCATCTGGGAGAAATAATTCACCTAGGTTGTGGTTTCAGAGTAGTGTATCCCATGTACGGAGCATAAGTGTAGTTACTTTGCTGCAGAGGGATTTAGATAGACTGGGGGACTGGGCACTCAAATGGCAGATGCACTTCGGCGTAAAGAATACACAAGCAACGTATACCCGTAATGGAAGTGAATTAGGGATAACAACACACGAAAAGGACTTGGGAATTGTTATAGACAACATGCCCCCATGATTGTGTTTAAAAAGAGTTGGCGTGGTATTAGTAAGGTTTATACCTAGGTAAGTGATGTGGGATGCACGCCATTCTAGTTGGAAGGTTGATTTCAAGTTTGTTAGTTCTGTCATTGTTAGGTTAATAGGCATTGTAACAACCCCCCACCATGTTGCCTGGGAACCGCTACCATTTTGTTTGGTTTACCATCACCCACATTGCCTGTGCCTAAAGAACCAAGATTATGTCTGGCCCTTTAACTGTTTTGTACAAAGGATTGGTATGTTTGATATGGCACTTCGGATACAGCCGAAGTGCCGAAGTAGTCGAAGTGGCCGCCATTCGACATTCGACATTCGAACATGTTGCAGCGGCCATTTTAATCCAGTTGAACGCGGTCAGCGGTGTGTGCAGTCAAATCCCTGCAACGGAAATTGGCCACACATTCCAACGAACACCGCTGACCTGTACCTTTCCCTACCCTTCGGCACTGCGGCTGGAGGCGAAGTCCCGTTCGAAGATTTGAACACCCGTTCAAATGGGGCTTAGTCACTCTGGTGTAAAATAGACCTCTATGAGACCATCGAACAACACTGAAACACAACCCCGGTTTCACTTCGATACTTCGACAGAAGTCGAAGTGCGCTTGACGATTCGAATGCCGCCTTCGGATGGGACTTTGCCATTTTTCAGGGCAGAAATAGACCAACTGCACAGCCTGAATCTGTGGAACTGTTTTGGGCTTGCAAACAGGCGTGCAGTCGGTCGAAAGAGACTTTTTTTATATCTCTGGAACCCCTGAACGGATCGGTACAAATTTTAAGTATGTTGTTCCCCAAGTTGTGTTGTTTATAAAAATATAAGTTTTATTGCTGTGTGCCGAAAAATCAGAAAGTTATATAAAATGCATAAAAAGTATAAGTTTTAGCTTGGAGATAATTGAGTAGATACAGTAAGAAACTCAATTATCTCCCAAGCAGAGGGGAGGGAATCTGGGGGATGTAACCACTCTGTGATTGGGTAATGTCTAATTGGCTGTGGGCATCTCCCGTAGCTTTGTCTCGTTATTGAAAGGGAACCTGCTCAGCTAATCACTAGCTCTTTTAAGAGCTCTACCTCTCTCTATCTACTTGGATCCAAGTGATAGAAAGAAGGCTACCCCATTACTGCACAGCATCTTGCCAGGGAAAAAGGACGTCACCAACGGCTGATACCCCCTCTCCACTGGGGTAGCCGTTACAGGCATCACCTAGGATTTTGAACGGTTCAACCTATAAAATTAGACTGTGTGATATAGAGCCAGGAGGAAGAGGCTAGCTGTGGTAGTGATTGACTTGGGTTGCTTGAATTATGTCATCAGCAAATAGTGAGAGCTTGCGTTCTGTGCTGCCTATGGTAATTCCACTAATATCTGAGCTGTCTCTAATAGCCTGTGCCAGGAGTTCTAGGGATAATATGAACAGAAGAGGGGACAAAAGGCATCCCTGGTGGGTGCCATTCGAGATAGAGAACAGCTGCGACACAAAACCCGCCGATAGGATCTGAGTAGTCGGGTGGTTGTATAGTGCCATTATCCCCTTTGTGACACCAGGAGGGAACCCACATTTTTCCAAGACCTTTGACATATTTCCTCAGTGAAGCATGCCGAATGCCTTATCCGCGTCCAGTGTGATAAGAAGTCCTCCAGTCTTAGCAGCATTCAAGTGGCATATAAGGTAATTAATTTCCTGGTGTTGTCCGAGCCTTGGCGGCCTCTCACAAACCCAGATTGGTCGTTAGTTATCAGATTAAGCAACAGAGTGGAAAGTCTGTTAGCTATTGTGGCGGTCACCCTGATGGGAAGAGGGGTTCCACCACCAGAGATACAACTTTCTCCCACAAACATGAGACGAGGCTCTATGCTGTGGGACAACTGGTTTTAATGGTGCCACACACGGCCTTTTGTCAATCCAATGCAATGTCAATGTCAATCCCCATGCAAGGGGCACTCCCCACTGGACCTGAGAGTAGACTACAGTAAAAACAAACACACAATTACATTGGCTCTCAGTTCCAGGACAATCCCATACAAATAAGATAATCCCTCCCCTGTGCCTGGAAGATAATTGAGTCATGAACTGTATAATTTTTAGTGCTTTTGTCCTATATCTTGCGGTTAAGGGGAATGTCACGTCATTGGTGAAAGTGGTATCTTTGTCGCAGTCAAGTATGAAGTTGGTATCTCACCCCACTACAACCTCCCCAAATTTATACAGGTCGGTTATAATAAAAATCATGGCCATCATGGGGTCATAGATATTTAGCAGAGTGTAGGGAGTGTTGTTAAT
The DNA here is from genome assembly GCA_933207985.1 of Pelobates cultripes. Classification (NCBI taxonomy): domain Eukaryota; kingdom Metazoa; phylum Chordata; class Amphibia; order Anura; family Pelobatidae; genus Pelobates; species Pelobates cultripes. The sequence goes on along the minus strand of OW240912.1, from coordinate 112,475,601 downwards.
ATAACATTGTAAAAGTCCCTCTTTATCACATTTTTTCTGCACCAGGGAGAATGCCACTTGTTTGCTAACCAAAATGGAAACACCCCTTTTTTGTTTTGGAGCAGAGGTGGTGGTCTATAGGGTAAAAGGAGGAGTTAAATTTACGGCGGGCTCCCCACTTGAAGTGGGCCTCTTTATAAAAGACGACATACGCATGGCTTTTTTTCCCACTGAAAGAGCCAACCTGCGCTTGTGGGGCGAATTGAGCCCTTTAACATGTAGTGAAAAGATTTTAAGACTCATGATGCTAGGTGATAAGGTACTGCAATGGAGATTGCTCCATGGTGCAAATGCAAAATGAACACATGGCCTTTAGTCACAAAATTAAACAACCCCAAGGGTTACACGTCCTCCCAATCATTTCCCTCAGCTGGCCATCAGACCCCACCCGTCAAATACAATATATGTGAAGGCGTGATTCCTGGCAGATTCCTGGCATTCCTGTGAATATTATTGGCAACTACACCCTAGACTTGCAGGAAAGTGGGGACTCTATGACAAATGTGTGGGTTTGCCATGATGGCTCTTGCACTGTTCACCTTCCCGACCTCGGGTCCACAAGAAAGGCTCCTGACCTTTCTATTTCAGCCCCGACAATAAGTCACATCGTGTTGACAGTACGTATCCTGTGCACTGGTGTAGTTGAAAATAAAAATTTGGTTAATAATATTTTAAGCAAACAGGTACTTAATATAGTATAATGCAACAATGCAGTGCTTGTTGCGAGTAAAAGTAAAACATGTTCAGCATTAAAATTTCCTTGCTGGAAATATGGCACATTATATTTTTATAAACCCAACCCACTTTGCTCCATCTGTTAATACATTTTAAAACCAAATGCACCGTTCATTTGTGCTGCAAAAAAACGAACAGTTGAGCCGGTTTGATTTTGAAGATTTTGCACTTTATATTTGATCAAACCCTGCTCACTCTGCATCCCATCTTATTAAATTTTAAAAACAAATATGCCATTTGTTTGTGCTAATTTGTGCTGTAAAAATAAGTGTTTGGATGGTCTGTGTCCATGTGTGCTTACGTATGTATGTCAGTACTTGCACAGCTGGATTAAGGTTGCCCAGAGCCGTAGGCAAGATGCCAGATTAGGACCCTTCGTAGAGCCTTGGGCTCTGTTCTGCAGATACAAGTGTATGTGTGGTTGAGTGTTGTGTGTAGGAGCTTGTAGTAGCTGAGTGTTGTGTGTAGTGGTGGCTGGGTGTGCTTGTTTATGCTGGTTGAATATTATGAGTGTGTTGTGGCTTAATTTTGTGTGTGGATAGGTCTATTTGGCTCAGGGTTGTGTGAATGTGTTGGAAAAGGAAGTTGCGTGTGTGTGGGTAAGTTTTTCATTTGCTCTCTCCAGCATGTGTGGGTCTGTGCCTGTCTGTGTGTGTGTTTGTGCCCGTGTGTGCTTGTGGATGTCGGTTTGTGTGTCTCTGCTTATCTGTGTCTATGTGAGTGTAACTGTGAGTGTACCAAATGATGTGTTAAGCAGTGGAAATGGGATGGTTAGAGGTGAATTTTGTTGGGGATTTGCGCCTAGGACAATTAACGTCAAATTAACTATATATGCAATTGATTCTTACTTGCATAGTAGATTTGCAGTGCCTGATTTCCATCATGAGCATCTGTGTGCCCAAAATTCTCAAGAGTCCCCAAACCTCCACTTTCAAACAAAAAAATAAATAAAATTTTGACTGTTTAAACATTATGCTAAAAATGTTGTGTGTGTGTGTGTGTATATATATATTGGGGGCACTGTTTTATTTTAGGTGACTTTGCTGAACACAAATATTAGTGTTTCAAAACAGTAAAACGTATCACAACAATTACATATTCAGTGAAAGTGCCGTTTGTGTCTGAAAAAATGCAAAAAAGTCACTTTCACTGACAATATCATCGCTGTGATATGTTTTATTGTTTTAAAACACTAATATTTGTATTCAGTGAAGTCTCCAGAGTAAAACAGGTTTTAGGATGTCATAGAAAGTTACAGGGTTAAATATAGTGCTAGCAAATTAAATTCCCTGGACTTTCGGCCTGGGTTGTCAGGCAGGTCCCTCAAATTGCAATCAATAAAATTACTTAATTATGTAAAAATATTACATAAATATGCAAGTAGAATTTAAATATATACACATATTTATATATCTGAAGTCTACGTGTATACTTATGAAATTATTTATGTAATTTTGTATATGAATATATATATTTTGTATTATTTCTTTTTATTTATATATACATATATATATATATATATATAGATAGAGATATATATAATTTAATTCTAAGTGTTTTTTGATATAAATAAATATATATTAATATCAAAATACAGTTACAATAACATATTATATATATATATATATATAAAATTAAAAAAAAATATTTAAACTTTTTTTATTTACTTATTATTTGTATTTTACAATATGTGTGTGTATATATATATATATATACACAATATATAGTTATTATATATATATATATTATATATATGTGTGTAATTTAATTATAAGTGTATTTTTATATTAATATGTGTATATAATAATATAAATATACACTTAGTATGACATTATATATATATATATATATATATATATATATATATAAGATATATAGACAAATATTATTTAGATATAATATATATATATATATTTATACACACACACACACACATATATTATTATATTTTTATTTATTAACACATTTTTTTATTTTACACATGCAGGGAGACTGCCTGTCAGCACAGGCAGTCCCCCTGCAGGCAGATACACAGGCACCTGTTGCGGCCATGTGACCGCTCTGTTAGAGCGATCACATGGCCGGGGGATCCTAATTCGCTGAGGGGGGACTGCCAGGCAGTCCCTCCTCACCAGGAGCAACGCCGATCGCTGCCAGGGGAACTGCAGTGATCGGGTAAGTAAATATTACCGTTATGACATTTCAGGACCGTCATCGGTCAATGGTATTTTTCCGGTCCTGAACCGTCAGCAGTAGTAAAGGGGTTAAAGGAATACTTTAAGCACCATAACCACTACAAAATGCTGTCTTGTTTGTTTTAGATTGTAAGCTCGTTTATACACTGCCCACCTCACCTTCTGATCTCATATATCGAACATGCTTTGTTAGAATTATTTACCAGTAACAGAGAAAGTGCAGCAATATATGTTAGCGCTATATAAATCATTGTAATTGTTTTAAATTATTTTTACTAGTGCCATTTCTAATTCCTTTCAATAGGTGTAATTTTAATTTGTTATATAAATGTGTATGTCTCTCTTTAATATACTAATTATGTTATCAGTTTTAATCACAACAATATTATATCTTTTATAATGTCTTATACTATATTTTTATCATTGATAGATTTTTTTACATATAGATGTATGTGTTTTGCGTCTATATATACATATATATATATTTTATATGCACATCCTGCATTACTGAAATTTAACATCTTGTTATTATTTGTACCATATATCCATTGCATCTCCATTGTTCCTATTTAATTTTGAGATATATATATATATATATATATATGGTTGCACTTTATTTGTTTTTCCTATTCTGCATATGTTATATTGACAAATGGTTTCTATGCCACAATCTATGACTGTATACTACATATTTTGAAAAATGTTAACTCAGTCTGGTGCTACATATTTTCAGTGTCTTCTATGATATATTTTTAACATCTACTCTTTTTTTTCTCCCCCTCAACAACAAAATGCTATTGTACTATCTTGTATTTTTTATTTGTGAGTTAAACATCTGTATTTCCTGCTTATTTTTTTATTGTTTTTTTATTGATTAGACATACATATTGCCAAAGCTGTTTGTATTATACATCATTGCATGGCTATTTTTTAAATTGTTTTAAACCACCAATACATCACTGCATTCAGATGAAAAGTTGATTCCTTGTTTATTTTCAAGAGGTTGGACTATGTATTTGTAATTAGTGGCAACACTTGAGGGCGGAACTATTATTGCCCATATATGTTCCCCCATTGCTAGTCGAGACTATATCACTTATGTACTGAAGGAGCCGGAAGGCGAAACGCGTCCACGTAAGCACGCACTGACGTCACTAAGGTGGGCGACACCTACAAACCCCGCGACCGGACAAAATTTTCCCCGGCTTATCGGCTCATCGGGACCACAGCTGAGGGACACGGACACAGCCAGAATTACCTCCGGACTCATATTATTGCACAATCCGGTAGGATTTCTGAGACTATTCCTGCAGACTGCTGCAATCGTCTGGACATTTGACATATAGCGCTTGTGAGTAGAGGAGCCTCTGTGCCAGCATAAATCTCACCAACTTACACACTGTACGCAGCATCTAACCATTTCTTATCATATTTTGATATACTGCATGATTATTATTGTATTTTCTCTTTGCATGCTATTGAGAATCTACTGCAACTTATAGGTATATATTTTAAATAATTTTTCTTTTCCACATAAGGTCTATTGGCAGGTTTCTCTGCCATTTTGCGCTCCACTTATTTTACACTTTTAATATTATAAAAGTGGAAATTGTAAATTATTTATTTTAAATGGTTTATTTTTATAAAATGTTTTGTGCATTTTTCTCTTTGTTTTTCCTTTATTTCCTTGGTTTGAATAATGAGCAAATGGTATACATTATTAAATAATCTCTATGGATGTTCAAAGTTTCTGGTTTAAATGGAAAGATTTGCAATTTTCTTCATTTTAAAGCTATAATTTAGTGAATATTCCCCCTTGACAGTTTTAATTTGGAACTGAGAGTATTTTGCATAAAGTTCCTTAGTAGAACCAATGACTTTACAGGATTTTCGAACTTTTTGAGCTGTGCACGCCCATATAGTGGGTCAGAGTTGGGCAGATCTGAGGAAGCCGATACACTTGTCGAAGCGCGTCATTACGTCACAGAACGTTAGACGTCAACAATTTATACATTGCTTGCAACATGCAGATACTCCATACATCAGTATTTAAGCAGTATACACAGAAAAACATTAAAAGTATCTCAGAATCCTGTAAAAAATGGTCACATATCATGGCTACATTAAAAATGTTTCAGATACTCTGGAAAGTATTCTTTTGTAAATGGTATGCATTTATTGAAAAATTTCTGAACCGATCAAATCCCCCAAAATAAGTTGTAGATCTAGCATACAAATATGTCGTAATTCCAAGTTTGAAACCTGATATGTTTTCACACCCAAAGTGTAAAATGAGAATTGTCAGTGACTCAAAGTGAATTCAAATTTAAGATAAAAAAAAATTCAGATTAGCTTTGTTATGAGTTTGGCTATTTTTGTCTAAAATTAGAAATTCTCTTTGAATTCCCACTTTAGTGAATAACCCTCAAAGTGTTTGGATAAGCAGATCATCTGCCAATTATCTAGTGATGTCATGCTGCATTTGTTACGTCATTGTTTGACTCACTGATTATGCTGAATCAACTCACTAGTGTATTTGGAGGCTTTGAGAAAGGTACTCTACTCACTGGTGCAGCATTTGTATTCAAAGAATTTGAAAATTTTAATTTCTTCTTGTTTTGCAATGCCATTACTGAAAGTAAGTAATCTCATTTTATTATGAACTCAAAATTATTAAATGAAAATATATATTTTTTTAAATGGTACTTAATTATAAAATTTAACTGGTTACAAGGATAATTGTTATTTTGAAAAGTGGTGGGCAAAAGTAATATAATCGTTTTTCACAGAGGGACAGTCCAATTTTTAGACACAACAATTAATATTAGTGTTCTATGCCATTTGATGTCAGTAGTAATGGAACGGAGGTGGTGGACAATACCTGCTGGTCTCCAGGTGCATATTCAAACAATACTAAAACAGTTTGACTACATACAGTGGAGGGGAGCGGGGTGAGAGGAGAGGTACCATAATCGATACAGCATGTTGCAGTGGTTATGGTGCTTGGTGTGTTCCTTTGATGGAGTTACTTCTTTGCAAAGTGAATGCTGGGACTGGATGCAGTTAACATTTTATTAAGTCTCTTCTCTCATATATAGAATTGTCAGATACTCTGTTTTCTTTTATTGTCTCACATGTAAATTGAAGTATCCTGAAAAAGTTTTTATTTCCATGTATAGGGAAAAAAACTTTCAAAATTGAACCAAAAAAACACTTGGAAATCGCAAGTGAAGAATGAGAAAGACATGCAAACTGAAGAAATACTACTGAAAGGACAGGTAACACCTTTAATAATATGGAAAGCAAAATCATTTGCCACTTGATTTACTATGCAGAGTAAATAGCCGTGCCAAGCTTTCAGTTTCCCTCCCTGGGAGCTGCATACCAAATCTTTCTCAATTTAATTTTATGAACTTCTAATCTAGATCATCATTATTACATTTCTATATACCATACTAAATGTTTTATTTTCAGATTAAACTTTCAGAAGAGGAAGAAATTGCAGCTGAAGTACAAACAGACAGAAAAATCCTTGTGGACCAGGTAATTGTAATTCAAATAATATTGTATACTCATGCTCTTCGAGTCTTGCATAGATTTTTGCTCTTCATATATTTACATCATGAGCATCTGTAGGTCCAGTATATTCAATCACCACCAATCTTCACTTCCCATTCAAACTAAAAAACAAACAAAAAAACAAGGCAACTTGACTATTCAAATGTGTAAATTTGTGTTGTTGTGTGTGTATATATATATATATATACACATATATAGTATGTATGTATATCTGAGTGCAAATGTGTCACAGTTTATGTATATGTCTGAATGCATGTATGTGTATGTCTACATGTGTGCATGTTTATAGTGTGTGTGTGTGTGTGTGTGCACGCAGTGTACGTGTTTAACAGTGTGGCTAGCAGCATGAGTAGCAGTGTGTGTAGCAGCAGCGTGTTGTAGTAATGTCTGTTTGTGTTTAGTGTGGGTAGCAGTATACGTCTGTGTCAATAAGAGCATGTGTGTGCTAGTTTGTTTAGAAGTGTATGAATAGTGTGTGTGTGTGCGCAAGCCAAAATATGTTCTAATAATGTGTGTGTCAGTGTGGCTTTGTGTGCCTGTCATGCATTTCTGAGTTGGCCATTCTGGTCCCAGTCCTCTCTCTAACTCTGCAGGACATGTTTATATTCAGTCTGAGGGGGCGGGGCCAAGCACAAATCACTGTGTTCAGTCTGAGGGGGCGAGCCATGCAGGGATCACTGTGTTCCGTCAGAGGGGGCGGGGCCATCAGAATGCATACAGAGATCATACAGCAGCCTCTGTTCTAGTCAACAAACACAGCAGGAGCCCCCATCAGACATGGGACTGTGTGCAGCTTCCCACTGTGCCTAATAGGAAATCAGACCCTGGCTCAGGATATATTTTTGATATTGATATTATTTGAAGTCATTGAATTGACTCTCTTCTTTTCTTTTCATAGTCTATTCTGTGCAATGTGGTGACAATAACCGAAGATTATTCAGAGTCAACAGGGGAGACATACAGTGCTCCTAAAGAGGTAACAGACTAAACAGTATTTATAGTTTACTAATTAGATTAAAAGAACACCCCCACCCCCATAACAAATTCAGCTAATTATTTTGTGAGTGTCCGGGGATACACTTTCTCTCAATGGGCAGTCAGTGATAGGCTAAAAGTGACAGCTGACTCTCAGTCTATAACTTGCTGTCTGGCGAAACATTCTTCATTCTGTGGAGGGAATGAGGATGAAAGCTGGGCAGCAGAGGTTTCAGGGGCACATGCTTGAATTTCAGGGTTAAAACATTGCAAAACGGTTGATTCCTGAATGTAAGAAGGCACCTGGACTTTCTTAAACCCATACCTTCAATGAGCAGAAGAAGAGGAGGGTGGTAGGATCCCTTTAATTTTTAGAACACAGTGGTAGAGATGTTAATGCTAATATTTTGTGTTTACTTTGTTAGATTTTGTCAAAGGAAAAAGATGTTAATGAAAGCAGAAGCTTTCTGTATAAAATGTTCTGGTGCTGCTCTAACTGCTACAAGAACACTGATGAAGAAATCGCCGTCCCCATTGCAGTGAAAACCGTGGAAGAATAGCTTCTATAAAATTATTGATGGAGATGGTGCATTTATTATATTTTGACATTAAGTATTAATAAAGTGAAATGATGTAAATTTGTGATTGTGCCTGATAACTTTTTATGCAGATTATGTATTATATTTTTAAAGGAAATGTGTATATATAACAGCATTAAGTATGCAAATAATATATATATTAAAAAAATGGAAAACTAATTTTTTTTCACAGTTTTACTTTTACTGAAATTTCTGTGTTAATACAAATAAAGAAAAATAACTCAGTATCAATTAACTTATAAGTATTTGCTGATTGTGAACCCCTTAGTTTTGTTGTTTTGCACTTAGAAACATGACTGTTTTTTTTAAACCAGCAAGCAAACACTACACTAATATACAAACCTAAATAAAGCATTTAAATGTTTGAAAGGTATGTAATAAACTCTTATAAACAAAATTAGAAACATTGCACACAGTATATTCCTGTGTGTAGTAACATATGCAACTAGAAACGCTACAATTTCTGGGGAAATTGTGTGAAGTGTTCTTGCCTCCACCAGTAGTCTACAACTGGAGTGGGCGGAGTAACTGTTATCATTTATATAGCACATTTAATTGCAACGTTGTTGCCCAAAGTGCTTCACAGTTACATTAACCCCTTAAGACTGGAGGGCGTACTATTACGCCCTATTCTAAGCGGCTCTAAACGCCGCCGGGCGTAATAGTATGCCCTCCGGTCTTTTCCTACTTACCCAGCGGTGTTTGGTCGTCGTGTGCCTGAAACTAAAATCGGCTACTCAACGGCACGAACACAGCTGGACTTCCAGACCGTTCGGGACCACCGGTCTTTCGGTACTTTCATTCAAACTGGTCATTTGTGTGTTTTCTTGTGAGTTCCTATTAAACTATGTTTCGTGTGGCATTCGGCTAATTATGCTGGGATCTGAGCGGTAGTTTCCTGAAGTATGTGCTCAGATCCCAGCTATCTATATAGATGTCATTCGGTTAAATAGCATGAATAACGTACAAGTTATACATTTTTGAGTAAAAAGACCGGTTCTGCTGTACAGATGGATAATCCACTTAACAGGATATTCTTATGGAAGTATCCCTCTCGTACAGCAGTGCATGGTGGGAAAATAATCCTGTATGTTCAGTTCCCCATGTAGTCCCCTACTGTACAACCCCTGTAAAGTCATTAAGGAAACCTATGTGTCGTCTAGTTCTTGGGAAAGAAGGATTCTTATAACGCTACCGGGATTATTGGATATTGTACCTGTCTACCTGGATTATTATATGCTGTTCCTGTTTACCAGCGGAGATATTGTGGATTATACTACCTCTCCGCTACACACAAAAATTCCTCTAAAAAAGTCCTGGAAAGGGCTAGAGGGCTGCAAAAGGAAGTAAAATGGGGGTAAGAGTAGGACAAGTGCCCTGCAAACAAATGTGGATAGGGAAATCACTTAAAATAACATAAAATACATAAAATAAGCAGCCGCTTAGTAGATAACTCCCTAATTCCCACGGTATTAGGGAGCTATCTACCAAAAGGCTGAAAGACCTAAATTGTTCACCTAGTATTAGTAAATTCAGCCCCTACTCGCTTTACTGCAAGTAGGGGTGTGTCTAGTAAACAGTGAGCATCCAGTGGCTCCTCACTGTAAACCCCCCCCAAAAACCTATTTCCCCCAGCCCTGTGCGACGGGTGGGGGCCCTAAATAAGAGGGGAGGGGGGACCTACTGCACGGTGGGTGGGGGCCATAAATGAGAATTTGGGGGGTACCTACTGTCCTACCCCCTGGCCCCCACCCCTTCACGGTGGGTGGGGGCCCTAAATAAGTATTGGGGGGATCTAATGTCTCCCCTCCGGCCCCCACCCCTGCACGGCAGGTGGGAGCCCTAAATAACAAAAAGAGGGGGACCTAGTGTCCCCCCCCCTGCCCCTGAGCGGTGGGTGGGGGGCATAAATGTCCTCCCCCTGACCTAATGTCCTCCCCCTGGCTCCCACCCCTGAGCGGTGGGTGGGGGCCAAAAATAAAAATGGGGGGGGACCTAATGTCCTCCCCCCGGCCCCCATCCCTGCGCGGTGGGTGGGAGCCCTAAATAACAATAAGGGGGGGGACTTAATGTCCTCCCCCGGCCCCCACCCTTGAGCGGTTGGTGGGGGCCATAAATAAAAATCACCCCCCAAAAAATTACCCCTACCTACCCCCCCAATAAAATAGACTTACCATTTGATGCCTTCTTTCTTCTAAAATCTTCTTTTTTCAGCCCCCAAAAAGGCCAAATAAAAATCCAGAAAATTCCAAAGAACTTTCCCACGCTGTGTAAAATGACACAGAGCACTCTGATTGGTGGATTTCAAGACAACCAATCAGAGTGCTGTGAAAGGTAAATGTAGAGACTTACCTGTCAGTCTCTTCATTTACCTGTCAGAGCACTCTGATTGGATGGCTTAAACCCACCAATCAGAGTGCTCTGAGCCTAATTGCAGGGCGGGACAAGGCTTTATAAGCCTTCCCCTGCCCTGCAGAGCTCAGTCTGCGCGGAGCCCTCCATAGGTGAAAATTGATTAAAAAAATGTGCGCTCCTATTTTTTTTTTTTCAAAGTGCGTCGGTTATTATGGATTTTTATTTGGCATTTGTTGGAGCTGAAAAAAGAAGAGTTTAGAAGAAAGAAGACATCAAATGGTAAGTCTATATATTTTTTTTTACAGGTATTTAGATATGGGTCCCTCCTCGTTATTTTTAGGATGAGGGGGGTAGGTAGGGGTTATATTTTGGGGGGGAGGTGGGTGACTAGTGGTTTGGGGACCTCTAGTCACCTGGGGGGGTTACATTTTTATTTAGGGCCCTCACCCACCGCTCAGGGGTGTGGGCCAGTGGGGAGGACAGTAGGTCCCCCCCTTATTGTAATTTAGGGCCCCCACCCGCCGTGCAGGGGTGTAGGCTGGGGGGGAGGACGGTAGGTCGTCGTCCCCAATTTTTATTTATGACCCCCACCCACTGCTCAGGGGTGGGGGCTGGAGAGAGGACAATAGGTCCCCCCCCCCAATTTTTATTTATGGCCCCCACCCACTGCTCAGGGGTGGGGGCCGGGGGGAGGACATTAGATCCCCCCACACATTCTTATTAATGGCCCCCACCCGCCGCTCAGGGGTGGCGGCCAGGGGGGAGGACAGAAGGTCACCCCCTTATTGATACTTAGGCCCCCAGGGGGGAGGACAATAGGTCCCCCTGTTAGTTTAACAGCCCCCACTCGCGCGTCGTGGGTGGGGGCTCAGGAGGGTTTTTTTTTTTTTAACAGTGAGCAGCTACAGGCTGCTCACTGTTTAATAGACCTGCCCCTACTCGCGGTATAGCCTGAAAACATCCTGTATCCAGGCTCCTGAAAACATCCTGTATTTATCTGCATTATTTCAATCTGATGAGACTTACCTGCTTGATCTACCATATGGAAGATACTTAACTGCTTCAACTGCTGCAACACTACATGATCCTGTAAGTAACCTCTATTCAGGGCCGGCGCTACCTGTTAAGCGGACTAGGCAGCCGCCTAGGGCGCCCCTTGGGAAGCGGCGCCGCCAGGAGCGCCGCCCCCCCATGCTGCAGCCGCCCGAGCGCTCTGCAGAGAGCCTCAGGCGGCTGCAGCTTTGCCCGGGCGGTGCGTCCATGAGGGCGGACCGCCCGGGCACAGCCTGAGAAGAGGGGCTGACAGGAGGGAAGCGCTCAGCGCTCCCTCCTGTCACTCCCTCACTGTAGCGTGGCCGAGCCCTCTATTACTGAGTGTGCACTTCCTGTTAGTCCGGCCGGGTACAGGAAACAAAAGCTCCCTGTACCCGCGGACCATGATACAGAGCTCGGCCACGCTACAACAGAGGTGGGGGGGAGGGGAGCAAGAAATTGGGGGGGTGAGAAAGAGAGTGACAAGTGTGGGGGAGAAAGAGAGTGACAAGTGGGGGGGAGAAAAAGAGTGACAAGGAGGGGGGAAGAGGAGTGATGTATGGGGAGAAAGAGAGGACAAGGAGGGGGAAGAGAGTGACATGAGGGGGAAGAGAGGACAAGGGGGGAGAAAGAGAGTGACAAGGAGGGGAGAGAAAGAGAGTGACAAGGGGAGAGAAAGAGAGGACAGGGGAAGAGTGACAAGGAGGGGGGAAGGAGTGACAAGGGGAGAAAGGGAGTGACAAGGGGGGAGAAAGAGTGACAAGGAGGAGAGGGAGAGAAAGAGAGTGAAAAGGAGGGGAGATAGAAAGAGAGGACAAGGGGGGAGAGAAAGAGAGTGACAGGGGGAAGAGTGACAAGGAGGGGGGAAGAGAGTGACAAGGGGGGAGAAAGGGAGTGACAAGGTTGGGAGAAAGAGTGACGAGGAGGGAGAGAAAGAGAGTGAAAAGGAGGGGAGATAGAAAGAGAGTGACAAGGGGGGAGAGAAAGACAGTGACAAGGGGAGAGAAAGAGAGTGGCAAGGGGGAGAGAAAGAGAGTGACAAGGGGGGGAGAAAGAGAGACTGACAAGAGGGGTGAGAAAGAGAGAGTGACAAGAGGGGGGAGAAAGAAAGAGTGACAAGGGGGGAGATAAAGAGAGTGACAAGGGGGGGAGATAAAGAGAGTGACAAGGGAGGGGAGAGAGATTGACATCCATCACACACACACACACACAATCACACACAATACACCCCTTGCACACAGAAAAACACACAATGCATTACAGACACACATACACAAGCAATGCAACCCTTACACAAACAGAAACACACAATGCATTCATTACACACACTCAATGCACCCCTTACAGACGCACACACTGCAACCCGTACATACACAGAAACACACCTTGCAGCCCTTACACATACAAACACAGATTCACACAATGCATTCCTTACACACACAGGGCCGTCTTTAACGCGGGGCAAACGGGGCAGCTGCCCCGGGCCCTGTCCCTGCTGGGGGGCCCGAGGTAACTACCCCGTTTGCCCTCTGCCCGCAAACTATGGGGGCCCATCGGGTGGCCCATGCACTTAGGGCCACCCGGTGGGCCTGTGTCAGCAGGGGCCCGGTCGGGCGCTGTGGCGCTTAAACAGCGCGACCGGGCCCTTGCTTTTCGGCAGCAGTGCAGCACTGGGAGGAAGTGACAGCCGCGCGTCACTTCCTCCCACAGAAACAGGAGCCGCGCGGGAGGAAGGCGGACCAGCTGTTTCGGAGGGGGCCAGACCGGGAGAGCTTAACTCCCAGCCACCCCAGCCAGCCCACTGGACCCCAGGGAAGCCACCCTCAAGGAACAGGTAAGAAACTGGAGGGTGGTTATCAAATTTTGCATGAGTGTCTGTGTGTGTGTGAATATGTATGTCTGTGTGTGTGAGAGTCTGTCAGTGTCTGTGTGTATGTTTGTTTCAGCATGTCTGTCTGTCTGTCTGTGTGCCAGTATGTCTGTCTGTGTGCCAGAATGTCTGTGTCTGTGAGTCTGTCAGTGTCTGTGTGCCAGTATGTCTGTCTGTGTGCCAGTATGTCTGTCTGTGTGCCAGTATGTCTGTCAGTGTGTCAGTATGTCTGTTTCTGTGAGTCTGTCAGTGTCTGTATGCCAGTATGTCTGTCTGTGTGCCAGTATGTCTGTCAGTGTGTCAGTATGTCTGTGTCTGTGAGTCTGTCAGTGTCTGTGTGTTTCAGTATGGCTGTCTGTGAGTTTCAAAATGTCTGTATGTGTGTATATCTGTCAGTGTCTGTGTCTATGTGTGTTTCAGTCTGTCTGTGTGTGTGTGCCAGAATGTGTGTATGTCTGTCAGTATGTCTATGTGTGAGTCTGTCAGTGTGGTTCTGTATGTCTGTGTTTGTCAATATGTCTGTCAATGTCTGTGTGTATGTGTGTTTCAGTATGTCCGTCTGTCTGTGTGTATATGTGCCAGTATGTCTGTCAGTGTATCTGTATGTCTGTGTGTGTGAGAGTCCATCAGTGTCTGTGTGGTTCAGTATGTCTTTGTGTATGTGTGTTTCAGTATGGTTTTCTGTGTGTGAGTCTGTGTTAGTACGTCTGTCAGAATGTGTCTCTGTATCTGTATGTTGTCCATTTGTATTTGTGTGTGTATCTGTATGTGTCAGTGTTTGTATCTGTATATCTGCATGTGTGTCAGGTTGTGTATCTGTGTGTCTGTCTGTCAGTGTGTGTGTCGGTGTATCTATAAGTAGTTAGTGTGTGTACCTTTGTATCTGCATGTATGTCAGTGTTTGTATCTGTGTGTGTGTGTGTGTCAGTGTATCTATATGTAGTCTGTGTGTATCTGTATGTTCTTGTGTGTATCTATATGTGGTCAGTGTGTATCTGCATGTGTGTCAGGTAGTGTATTTGTGTGTATCTAGACGTAGTCAGGGGGCCCAAGTAAATGCTCGCCCAGGGTCCAATCTAAATTAAAGACGGCCCTGTACACACATATCAGGACATCCCCTACACACTCCACCCCCTGTGAACAAACTCATTGGTGGAACATGAAGGTGGACCCTGAGACCCAGACCTTGAGCTGTGTAAAGGGCCCTCAAAAAATGGAGCTGCTTCCCGTTCTCCCAGAACATTGATTTTTTTTACCACAGTTACAAACCGCCTCCAGAGAGCCTGTTCTACACCAGACCAATGGAGCCAGACTGCAGCTAGAGCCCATCATCATCCTCATCTGGTTGTAAGTAGGCAATCTAGTATATAATTTGTGGCACTAATCTCTAATTTAATATATAATTAAATAACTATTAAGAGTACATTTCAAATTGTATTGAACAAACCTACTAATAATAACAGTATTTTTTTTAAACATAAAAAAAACTTACAATGCACTGTTCCAAATTATTTCGCATCGTAAGTTTCAAAACACTTTATAGGTTGTAAAGAACTAAAAATTGTCATTTGTTGTGTTGCAGCATATTTACTGAAATCAAAAGCTATTTCAATTAAACTTATAAAAACATTTTAACTTTTTAAACATTTTAACAGGTCACGTTACATTTTAACATAGGACCCCTTATTTGATAGCAGCTTGCATCCATTGAACATGTGAGTTTTTGGACAGTTTCTGCTTGAATTTGTTTGCAAGATGTCTCCCAGAGCTGCTGTTTGGATGTAAAGTGCCTCCCACCCTCATAGATCTTTTGCTTGAGGGTGCTCCAAAGGTTCTCAATATGATTGAGGTCAGGGGAGGATGGAGGCCACACCATGACTTTCTCTCCTTTTATCCCCATAGCAGCCATTGATGCAGAGGTATTCTTTGCAGCATGAGATGGTGCATTGTCATGCATGAAGATGATTTTATTACGGAAAGCATAGTTCTTCCTTCTGTACCAGGGAAGAATGTGTTCAGTCAGAAACTCCACATACTTTGCAGAGGTCATCTTTACACCTTCGGGGACCCTAAAGGGGCCGACCAGCTCTCTTCCCACGATTCCGGCCCAAAACATGACTCCACCACCGCCTTGCTGAGGTCGCAGCCTTGTTGGAACAGGGTGGCCGTCCACCAACCATCCACTACTCCATCCATCTGGACCATCCAGGGTTGCACGGCACTCATTAGTGAACAGGACTGTTTGAAAATTAGTCTTCATGTATTTTTCTGCCCAATGCAGCCATTTCTGCTTGTGAGCATTGGTTAGTGGTGGCCAAATAGAAGATTTATGCACAGTTGCAAGACTCTGGAGGACTCTACACCTTGATGTCCGTGGGACTCCAGAGGCACCAGCAGCTTCAAATATCTGTTTGTTGCAATGTAATGGTATTTTAGCAGCTGCTCTCTTGATCCGATGCATCATGCATGGATCTGGCAAAAATCTTCTTCAATGTGCCTTTATCTGCACAAACCCGTCTGTGCTCTGATTCAACCACAGATCTCTTAATAGTGCGATGATTTCGCTTAAATGTATGTGAAATATCTAATATTTTCATACATCGTCCAAGGCATTGAACTATTTCAATCTTTTCGGCAGAAGAGAGATCCCTTTTCTTCCCCATATTGCATGAAAATGGTGATCTGCTTAATAATGTGGAACACCCTCCTTTAGTAGTTTTTCCTCAAATTGGGCTCACCTGGCAATCTAATTATCACAGGTGTCCGAGATTGTTTTCAGTGATCAAAAGAGCCCTGAGACACAATGCCATCCATGAGTTAAACTGAAAAACAAAATATTTAATCTTTGTGACACTTAAATAGAATTTGCATAATAATTTGGAACAGGGTGTAGGCAGCCCAAACAGAGTTCCAGGCTGCCATAGTCATGTGTGCTTGGGGTATCTTGCCCCATATCTCAGTATGTGCTGCATTTCTGACTCCTACCACCATGACCATTTCTATAAGCATAAATGGTCATGGTGGTCATTGTGGTTGGAGTAACCCATTAAAGGGACACTGTAGGCTCTGGAATTGCTTCATCTCATCAAGTGGCTATAAAGTCTGGGATCCCCTGGCACAATCCTGTTCTTCCCAATTGTCCCT
This sequence comes from Pelobates cultripes, assembly GCA_933207985.1. NCBI lineage: Eukaryota > Metazoa > Chordata > Amphibia > Anura > Pelobatidae > Pelobates > Pelobates cultripes. Next base: position 112,459,078 of record OW240912.1, on the reverse strand, counting down.
ATTTAGGAGGTGCAGGTCCTATATTGGTCCCAAATACCCTTATCCCTATTTTCTTATGTCTTTTCTAGGAGCTCCATATTGTTTGTGTGTCTGAGTGTATAACAGAGCTCCATAAATAATACTCATCGTAATTAATCTATAAACTACAATCAATGTGTTTATAAATCAGTCTGTTTAAATAAGATACATTGTTTTTGTTTTTACAAAACAGCCTTGCTCCTGGTCACACCACCATTAACTCCCATAAAATTAAAGTGTCCCTCTTTGTCTATTTGACATGTTGACATCCATCTATTAGAAATCCCAAGAAGCCCATCCACTCTATGCTGCTTGGACTATTGGGAAGTATTAGCCTGAGCAGCAATGGCTGGCTGTGCTTGGCTGAGAGTGTCAGCTGACTGCTTTCAACCTATCACAACATTGCTGGTATGAATTGGTATGACTACAAGAAAGAGTGTAATTAATCTCTGCCTTAGATATAGTTCCATTAGGAGTGGGTTGAGAGTGGCAGCACTGAGATAGCAACTCCTCCCCCTGAATAAGTGGCAATCATGCAGACATGGGGGCATGGGCTGTATTTACAACAAGGCATTTCAAGTGCCCAGGCAAATGCTTTGGACAGCCCAAAAACTGGCCAACTGGCCACCTGCTCTACTACTAATATTCTAGAAGAGTGGTGAGGGAGCGCTGTCCTCAGCTCTTCTTGCTCCCTCTTACGCCCTTCTGTGATGCCGGGAGCCGAAATATGACGTCACTCCGGCCCCGGGATCACTAAGCATTGCACGAGGGAGCTGAGCAAAAAGAGCTTAGTTCTCAGTTCCCTTGCAATTGAGCGCCCGCAAAGCCAACCCACCCAGCAGAGCTATTAGCCCCAGCAAGGAGCCCGCCAAACCAGCCCATCAGCAGTCAGGATCCACTCCATGTATATGTGTCTGTCAGTGAGTGTGTGTATGTCTGTCAATGAATGTGGATGTGTGTGTATCATTGGGTGTGTGTGTGTCTGTCTGTCAGTGAGTGTTTGTGTCTGTCAGTGAGTGAGTGTGTGTCTATCAGTGAGTGTGTGTGTATGTCTGTGAGTGATTCAGTGTAGCTTTCAGTGTGTGTGTAACTGTCAGTGAGTGTGTGTTTGTGTCTGTCATTGTGAGTGAGTGTGTGTAGCTGTCAGTGTGTGTCTGTGAGTTAGTGAGTGAATTTTTGTGTGTCTGTCAGAGTGTCAAATCAGTGAGGGTGTGTGTCTGTCAGTGAGTGTGTGTTTGTGTCTGTCAGTGAGTTTGTATGTCATTGTGAGTGTGTGTGTATACCTGGGAGTGTGTGTAGCTGTCAGTGTGTGGCAAATCAGTGAGGATGTGTGTGTCTGTGAGTGAGTGTGTGTCTGTCGGTGAGTGGGTGTGTCAGTGTGTGTCTGTGAGTGAAAGCGGTTAAACAGTGTGTGTGCCAATGACTGTATGTGCCAATGACTGTGTATCTGTCAGTGAGTGTATATCAGAGTATGTATCAATGAGGGTGTGTGTCAGTCAAAAAAGTGGCTTGATACGAATTGGTGTGCAAATTTAGATTGGGGGGTGCCCGAATTTAGTCGTGCCTACGGCATCACAAAGCCAAAATACACCACTGCATAGGGGATAGAAGGAGGATAGACAGAATGAACCGGGGCCCAGAGTATACACGAGGTAAGAGGTTGTCATGGAAGAGGCAGTAGAAGTTGATATGAAGTAGGAGAGCTCAATCACATAACACAGACAGCCTGGAGGTCTAACAAACATTGGGGACTGAAATAGAGGAAATCTGAACAAGAGAAAGCAAGAGTTATACAAGAAAAAAACAGAGGAAAACAAGGTAAAGTGAAAGATGACACGTAGAGATATTGTATAGAAAAAGAGAGATGGCAAGACACATGAGAAAGTGAACAAGGAAGAGGAAGTGGGAGCTGTCCTGGAAGAATATGGAAGCTAATATAATAATAAATAGAGGGAGCTTACACACTGAGCACAAACTTCATTCACACACATCTGAGCCATTGCACGCACCCTTGTACACTCACCTACTCACAATACATGCAATACAAATACACTCCTGCATTAAGCCCTTCACACTATCATGGTGTACTATGCCGTCTTGCAAAAGCAGGGCTTTAACGTTGTTACAGTTACCTCCAGGCTAGCTGGAGGTTGGACCACTTGGATATCCTGGTTCCCGATGTTGGAGAGGTAGAACGTCGCTCCTATCAGCATCCACAAGATTCTCCTTAAAGTGTAGAATAATCCCACTAGCTATGGCACAGATAGGATACACTGTTCCCTACAAAACGAGTCGAGGCTGCGATTTGAGGGTAACACGAACTGAATTTAATGGCACTCAGGTGGGACAGTTTATGCAACTTTCAGACCAAGGGACAGCCCCTTCTGGACCTGATGGTACACAGGACAATGACATAGTTTATCCAATGGAAACACAGTGCAACATTTGAAAATGTCCCCGCCTAGCTTGGAGATAATTGGCCTTAACGGCTAGAATGACCTAATTATCTCCGATAATAAACCACATTTTACACCCATGAGAAAATAACTTAAAAATATATAACTTTAATATTTTAATACGAAAATAGTTCATGTGACCATTCGCCAGATAGCTCAGATCTGAGCGCAAAAGATGTATGAATCGCGCTCAGATCTCACAAATGAGGTGCCAGAGTTCTGATATATAAGTCTGTTTGTACAATCTTGGGCCAACGGATGGGACAACTGGCCTCTTAGCGGGATTTGTACAGTTCCATTGCCGATTACAGTTCTGGAGATTTTATTACCCTGTACCGCTGAACCCTTGCTGGCAACAAGATAGCCGCCGCCACGTGTTCGGTATGCGAACTTAGCTTGCGGTTAACCACAAAAACCACCACTTAATTGAGAACACACGCCAGGTACGGGTGGTCGTCGCTCGACAGTTCTTTCGTATATTTAGTACGGTCCTCATTCATCTAATTGGAATATACAAACGAGGCCACCTGGGTGGTTAATTGTTGGCACACTCCGCTGTTATGGTGGTCGATCGTTCGTTAGGTCTTTCGGTGGTTTGAAAGGTGACTGAGGTTAAGTGGAGATACACGAAAAGGGCTGGGTGGTCTTCTGTTCATATATACGAATTGGTAGCACTGTTCATTCGTGTATCTGAGAATAGGGAAGTATCCAAACAGTGATAACAAAATATTATCCATAGTAGGGGCAACAGTAACCAAAATGTAGAAAAGTATTGCTCTTGTGGCAGACAGAGGGGCTTCAGTAAAAAATGTTGTTAGGGCAGCATAAAAACCCTAATGAATGGTTGCCGCCCTCCCCCCCTCCACGGCTGGCATACTTACCTTGCAGGATGACCCATGCAGTCCCGATGCCTGCAGGGGTCTACCTGGGTTGTCAGGCAGTGCTCCAAAATGACAATAAGGTTGAAAATAAACAATTATGAAAAAATTATGATATATAAATATATATATAATTTCATTCTTAATGTATTCTGATATATATATATATAGCAAAATACACTTAGAATACAATTTTATACATTTATATATATATATATATATATTCTTGAAAAAAGTCCTAATATATGGACTGAAATACAGACGCTTGTACAAGTGTGATTTAACACAATATAGAGTATTGGCACTTATTACGAAGCTCTCTGGAGTGCAGTTCTTTTGAGTGATTTGTTCAAGGTTGGAAGTTTTAAGGAGGTAGGAACAAGACGGAAGAGTGAGTGCCGGGCGCACAGTGAATATGCATATATTTATGTATTATTTTTACATAATTATGTGATTTTATTAATTATCTTTTGAGGGGCCTGGCTGAGAACCCAGGCAGCAGGTCCAGAGAATTTAATTTGCAAACCCTATATTTGACCCTGTAACTTTACAAAACCACATAAAATCTGTACATGGTGGTACTGTTGTACTTGTGAGACATTTCGCAGAACACAAATATGAGTGTTTTAAAGCAATAAAAGGTATAATGACAATGATATCGTCAGTGAAAGTGCAGATTTTGAGTGAAGAATGCAAAAAACAAATATATCACTAACTTTGGCCAGTGTTTGTGACTAAGTGACTACTAAAAAAAACTGAACATACCTCATTTTGAATACCCTGACGTGTCTACTTTTGCAAATGGTATGCCTTGATGGGGATAATTTTCATTCCTTGGCTGCCATACATTAAAATTATTATTATCATTATGAACATTATTATGACATTCACAGTTAAATAACATTTCTTAATTTCTCACAGTTTGTAGACTTTATTCATGTTAAATTGTGTTCCAAATCTAAATATTAGATGTGAAATAAAAGACCTATTTCTCCTGAAAAAAAGATAAAATTAAAGTGTCCTTCTTTTTCTATTTGAAATGTTGTGAGGTATAATAGTCAACAAATGTAAAGCTAGAAGGACATTTTACCCAACTTCACCATCAGATCTGAAAACCAGACATGAATTGATTACTCTTGTCCTAGCTATTTTAATCATTTAGTTAATTAGTTTACACACGCTTAGTGTATTATAGGTTGGTTTTAAGCCACAGTAACTATTTCTTACTCCTAGATAACACCGTTTTTGGATAACCAGTGCGTCTGCCATTTATCTGGTGATGTCATGCTGCATTTGTTATGTCACTGTGTTACCCACATTGTATAAGACTGAATCCACTCACTAGTGTATTTGGAGGCGTTGAGAGCGGTTCTCTACTCACTGGAGCAGCATTTTATTCAAAGAATTTGAATGCTTTTGTTTTCCTATTTGTTTACAATGCCACTTGAGGAAGTAAGTAAACTTATTTTATTATGAACCAAACTTATTGAATGAAAATATTTTAATATTGTATTTAATTATTAAATCAAACTGGATATCAAGAAAATGTATTTTGAAAAGTGGTGGGCAGAAGTAGTTTATTTTATTTATTTATTATACCATCAAACTGTTTGTGATGGCCCATGCAGTTATCTAATACAGAGGACAGAGCTAATTCTTATTAACATTCTATGCCATTTGCTGTCATTGCTATGCATTCTGTTACTGGGTTTACTAACTAAAGTAAATAGCCCTGCTGTGCTTTCAGTTTTCCTCCCTGGGAACCGCATGCTCATGTTTGCTTTTTAATACTGTGAGCTTCTTTCTTGATCATCTTTATTAAATGTATATCCACAATTCTTAATATTGTTATTTTCAGTTGTCGGGGAATAAAGAAAAACAAATGGGAACAACATCAACGGATTTAGGGACAGAAAAAACTTTACTCACAGACCAGGTAATATTACATCTGAAGGGTTAAAACCTGTGGGACCTGGCACCCAGACCACTTTATTAAGCTGAAGTGGTCTGGGTGACTAAAGTGTCCCTTTAAATTCTACGTGTATACTTATTTAATCATTTATGTAATAATATATTTATCTATCTATATATATATATATACACATTTAATTTATTTTAACATATTTAATACTATTTTTTTTACACTCCCCACAAGCAGGGGGACTGTCTAACACCCCAGACAGTCCCCTGCTGGCAGATCCACAGCCAGCTATTGCAGCCATGTGATTGCTCTTTGAGAGCGATCATGTGGCCCCCGGGGGCCTCATTTGCAGGGGGAAGGCTGCCTGGGGTGTCAGGCAGTCCTCCTGAAGTGGATCACAGTAGAGGTAAGTACCCTGGAGGTAGAAATGCCGCCGCAACGGCTTTAAAGCCCATTATAATGGGGACGGCTTAGAACGCCGTAACGGTGTTAAGGGGTTAATAAACTCGCCTTGAAAATTGATTATTGCTCTTCACAGGACCATATGCACATCACAAGTGTGTATATGTAAATATGTGTAGTGTATGTGTATATGCCTGAGTGTATGTCTGTGTGAGTAGAAGCATGTGTAGCAGTGTGTGTATACAGTGTGGGTAGACATATTTTCTAGCAGTGTGTATGTCAGTGTGGCTTTTTGTACCTGTCATGCAGTTCTGAGTTGGTTATTCTGGCCCTAGTTCTCTACCTTTTCCTGGAAAATGAACACTTATTTTGAGATCAATACATCTGCCATTCTGCAACAACTATTTGGACTCAGGCTGTAGTGATTACAGTGGCATGTGTGCCCTAACAAGAGTGCACGATGCAGGGGCGGCTCTAGACTTTGTGAGGCCTTAGGCGAAACGTAAACATGACGCCATCACTAACAATCAAAGTGAAAAAAAAAATAGGGATTGCATTGTGTGTGTATAAGGAGCTGTAGTTATATTGAAAAGCAGGCTTGCAGCGATAAATACAGAGAGCTTGTTCTAGCATATTTGCAAACAAAATTAATTTGCAATAAATAAATATGATGTGCAATTATGCTAATCATTTACACACGATTGTGGGGTATTGATGCATATCATGGCACTCGTGTACACATAAGTGCCGGTGTGAACAGATTATTGGAAGCTTTTAAAAAATAATTCACCAAATTATAAAGTTACAGATAAGATAACAGTCTCATAGACATTTTCCCCAAATATTCTATAATCCCTTATATTTATTGTTTCATTTTAGCTTTGCATTGCCCATACCACCCTCATATTGCAGCCATAGACACAAACATACTAATACATTCACACTCTCTGTTATTGTATATGTATGTGTGTGTGTGTATATATATATATATAAATATTGGGCCTGAAGTTGTGGGAGGGGCTTGGTGTCCCTTCTTAACCCCTTAAGGACTGGACTGTTTTTGCGATGTTGTACATTTGCGACCAGGAATATTTTTACACTTTTGTGGTGTTTGTGTTTGGCTGTAATTTTCCGCTTTCTCATTTACTGTTCCCATACAAATTATATATTGTTTTTTTCAGGACAAAAGGGGCTTTCTTTACATACCATTATTTATATAATCTCATGTATTTTAATTTAAAAAAAATACAAAAATCTGATGAAAAATTGAAAAAAATACATGTTTTTTGACTTTTACTTGAAAAATCTTTTACTCATCTACAAAAGCGAATGAAAAAAACTGCTAAATAGATTCAAAATTTTGTCCTGAGTTTAAAAATACCTAGTGTTTACGTGCTTTTTTTTTTGCATGTTATAGGGCTATAGGTACAAGTAGGATATTGCGGTTTCAAAACATACATTTTTAAAATTTATCAATAGTGACATTGTAACACTATTATCTGTCATAAATCTCTGAATAACACCCCACATGTACATATTTTTTTTAAAGTAGACAACCCAGGGTATTCAATATGGGGTATGTCCAGTCTTTTTTAGTAGCCACTTAGTCGAAAACACTGGCCAAAGTAAGCATTCATATTTGTTTGTGTGTGAAAAAAGTAAAAAAACTAAATTGAAGCGCTAATTTTGGCCAGTGTTTGTGACCAAGTGGTTACTAAAAAAGACTGGACATACCCCATTTGCAATACCTTGGGTTGTCTTCTTTTGCAAATGGTATGCCATCATGGGGGTAATTCTCATTCCTGGGCTACCATACGCTCTCAAAGGCAACGTAACCAACCTGGCCATTTTCAATGTAAAAATATTTGACCCATATATTTGACCTTGTAACTTTCAAAATGCTATAAAACCTGTACATGGGGGGTACTGTTTTACTCGGGAGACATCGCTGAACACAAATATTAGTGTTTAAAAACTGGAAAACGTATCACAACAATTATATCATCAGTAAAAGTGCTGTTTGTGTGTGAAAAATGCAAAAAAAGTAACTTTCACTGACAATATCATCGCTGTGATATGTTTTACTGTTGTGAATCACTAATATTTGTGTTCAGCGAAGTCTCCCGAGTAAAACAGTACCCCCCATGTACAGGTTTTAGGGTGTCGTAGAACGTTACAGGGTAAAATACAGTGCTAGCAAATTAAATTCTCTGGAATTTCGGCCTGGGTTGGCAGGCAGGTCCCTCAAATTGCAATCAATAAAATTACTGAATTATGTAAAAATATTACATAAATACGCACGTAGAATTTAAATATATATGCATATTTATATATTTGAAGTCTACGTGTATATTTATATAATTATTTATGTAATTTTGTATATGGACGTATGTATATTTCTTATTATTTTTATTTATTTTTATATACATAGATATATATACAAATTCATTCTAAGTGTATTTTGATATAAATATATATATATTAATTTTAAAATACAGTTAGAATAAAATTTCATATAGCTATATCATTTTTTTTTAATTTTTTATTATTATTTAAAAAAAATTTTATTTAATTTAAATTACTTATTATTTATATTTTATAATAATATATATGTACAATATATATAGTTATTATATATATTATATATATACGTGTGTAATTTAATTATAAGTGTATTTTTATATTAATATAAGTACATATTAATATAAAAATACACTTAGTATGACATTATATATATATATGATATATAGACATATATTATATATATATAATATATGTCTATATATCATATATACACATATATAATTATTTTATTTATTTTTTATTAACACTAACTTTATTTTATTTTTAATTTTACACTAGCAGGGAGACTGCCTGTCAGCACAGACAGTCCCCCTGCAGGCAGACACATGGACACCTATTGTGACCATGTGATCGCTCTGTTAAGCGATCACATGGCCACAGGGGTCCTAATCTGCCGTGGGGAGACTGTCTGGGCTGCAGGCAGTCTCCCCACAACCGGAGGAACACTGATCGCCGCCGGGGGAACGACGGCGATCAGGTAAGTACCCCCAGACCGTTAGGACGGTTCAGGACCGTCATCGGTCGGCAAGGCAAAAATGCAGATGACGGTCCTGAACCGTCCTCGGTCCTTAAGGGGTTAAGGAGCACCAGCCCCCTCCTCATCACCGTCTCAAGTCTGGAGATTTACATAACGTGACTTCTGGTCTGTGCAAATCGCCATTTACTTACCTGCATCTTGTGGAAACGCTCTCCGTGTCCTGCAGTCCCTGGTCTTCCGTCCCGCTGTCTCCTGACTTCCTGAATCACAACAGGATATCCGCACAGCTCCGGTCGCTTCAAAGACTGTGGCCTGTAAAAACCCGTAAGTCAAGACGACTGTCCTGCCTCGGTCGCGGGCGCACACGTCAATCTTAGTTGGCTCTGACACTGAGGAAGCTCACAGACGAGTGAAACTCATTTTGGCTGATTTGTACTTTTATTTGGACTTTTACTGATAGTTTTTATACTCCAAATTTCTGGTTTTAATTTATTACTTTTATTTGGAATCAATAAAATTATTTTTTACATCCATTGAAGTCCTTGAAGCCTCTGGGAATTTCTGTAGGGAAGTGCCATCCCTTTACATTGGCACACTGCTGATCACGCTCAGAGCCAGGAATTTAAGGCTCTAAACAAGGTGAGCATAACATTTACCACCTACATATTTTCTGCCAGTTTGCACAAATACCACTTATTGGGCCTCTTTCTCTTTTGTTCCCTGTGTCGCTTTGGAGGTACAACTCAGAGGAAAGGGGTGTGTTGCTGCCCAAAGAGCATAAAGGTTTATGTTACGGAGCCAATATTATATAGGCTCCAGAACATGTGAGCGGTTCTAGTTTTTTTACTTTTATCACTCATCATCACTAAAGACCATCCACACTATACAATTGCAAGAAAAAGTATGTGAACCCTTTGAAATTATATGGATTTCTGCACAAATTGGTCATAAAATGTGATCTGATCATCATCTAAGTCACAACAATAGACAATCACAGTCTGCTTAAACTAATAACACACAAAAAATGAAATGCTGCCATGTTTTTATTGAATACACCATGTAAACATTCACAGTACAGGTGGGAAAAGTATGTGAACCCTTGGCTTTAATAACTGGTTGAACCTCCTTTGGCAGCAATAACTTCAACCAAACGTTTCCTGTAGTTGCAGATCAGACGTGCACAACAGTCAGGAGTAATTCTTGACCATTCCTCTTTACAGAACTGTTTTAATTCAGCAATATTCTTGGATATCTGGTGTGTAGATAAACTTTCTTGAGGGGTCATGCCACAGCCTAGTGATGTACCGAAGCGGTTGCATGTGACGGTTCCCGGCGAACATAGCATGTTCGCGTTCGCCACGGCGGGCGAACATATGCGCGGTTCGACCCGCCCCCTATTTGTCATCATTGAGTAAACTTTGACCCTTTACCTCACAGTCAGCAGACACATTCCAGCCAATTAGCAGCACACCCTCCCTAGCAGACCCTCCCACCTCCTGGAAGGCATCCATTTTAGATTCATTCTCAAGCTGCATGCTTAGTAAGAGGAGGGAAAGTGTAGCTGCTGTTCATTAGATAGGGAAAAGCATAGCTAGGTTGGGGTTAGGGTATGCTTTTTTTT
>OW240912.1:112432463-112448621 GCA_933207985.1 Pelobates cultripes | reverse complement strand
TCCCATCGCCGAATGGGACTTAGTCTCTGCAGCTGAAATAAGGCTGAAAAAAACGGCTGAAAAAGCGACTAAGTCCCATCGCCGAATGGGACTTAGTCTCTGCAGCTGTAAAACCAGTAGGGGAGAAGGTAGAGCTCAGCGGTGTTTGCGGAAATGTGTAGCCGATTTTAGTTCCATGAATTTGGCTACACATACCGCTGACCTCGTCGAATGATCAAAGATGGCCGCCGCCACGTGTTCGGCAAACGAACAAAGACCTCCCAGCATTGTCAATTAAGCTGCGGTTAACCGCAGCTTCTGGAAGGTAAATTGCCTGCACACTTCCACTTCTGGGTGGTCTGCCTGTGTGGTACTTGGTTCAGTAAGCCCCATTTACTGAACCAAGTGGGAATTAGCCAGGCAGGCACAAAGGGTTTGCAGCAGGTCTGGGGACACAGGGGACACCGTCTTAAAGGGGCAGTGTCCCCAACAAGTCTGGTTACACAGCCTTAAAGGGGCAGTGTCCCAATCTTCCTGATGTCCCAAAAAAGGTGTTTAAAGGGCCAGCACCAGTCACATAAAGAGTCCATAAACCCCAATATGCCCACATACAGTCTTAAAGGGCCATACACACCAAATAAAAGTGCATACATTTTCACAATCTCCCAGGGGCCATAGTCATGCGGGAGGAGGCTGGCAAAGAGGCTTCTCCACAACCCAGGGAAACAGGGCAATTTGCCATTTAAAGGGCCCATTACAAATAGCAGTTTGTAACAAGGTGTCAATCCATATCTGCCAAGTGACCCGATGTAGGGGGAACAGTCCCTATTCTGCTCTGTGTCAGTGTGTATCATGGTCTCTGAGGACAGGTATCAATCCATATCTGCCAAGTGACCCTATGTAGGAGGAACAGTCTCAATTCTGCTCTGTTTCAGTGTGTATCAGGGATCCTTAGGACAGGTGTCAATCCATATCTGCCAAGTGACCCTATGTAGGAGGAACAGTCCCAATTCTGCTCTGTGACATTGGGTATCAGGGATCCTTAGGACAGGTGTCAATCCATATCTGCCAAGTGACCCTATGTAGGGGGAACAGTCCCAATTCTGCTCTGTGACATTGGGTATCAGGGATCCTTAGGACAGGTGTCAATCCATATCTGCCAAGTGACCCTTTGTAGGAGGAACAGTCCCAATTCTGCTCTGTGACATTGTGTATCAGGGATCCTTAGGACAGGTGTCAATCCATATCTGCCAAGTGACCCTATGTAGGGGTAACAGTCTCTATTCTGCTCTGTGTCAGTGTGTATCAGGGGCTTTGAGGACAGGTGTCAATCCATATCTGCCAAGTGACCCTATGTAGGGGGAACAGTCTCTATTCTGCTCTGTGTCGGTGTGTATCATGGTCTCTGAGGACAGGTGTCAATCCATATCTGCCAAGTGACCCTATGTAGGAGGAACAGTCCCTATTCTGCTCTGTGTCAGTGTGTATCAGGGATCCTTAGGACAGGTGTCAATCCATATCTGCCAAGTGACCCTATGTAGGGGGACCAGTCTCTATTCTGCTCTGTGTCCGTGTGCATCAGGGGCTCTGAGGACAGGTGTCAATCCATATGTCAGGTGTCAATCCATATTCATTGTGATTTAGGAATGTTAGGTGATTTCTGCCCTTTATGGATTAAAACCAGACTCTGTATCAACTGTGTAATTTTCCATGGGAGTTTTGCCATGGATCCCCCTCCGGCATGCCATAGTCCCCTTGAAACAACTTTTCCATCACTATTGTGGCCAGAAAGAGTCCCTGTGTGTTTTAAAATTCGCCTGCCCATTGAAGTCAATGGCGTTTCGGGCGGTTCGCCGGTTCGCGAACATTTGCGGAAGTTCGCGTTCACCGTTCGCGAACCGAAAATTTCGGGTTCGCGACATCACTAGCCACAGCATCTCGGGTTGAGGTCAGGATTCTGACTGGGTCACTTCAGAAGGCGTATTTTCTTCTGTTTAAGCCATTCTGTTACATAGTTACATAGTTACATAGTTACATAGCTGAAAAGAGACTTGCGTCCATCAAGTTCAGCCTACCTCACATTTGTTTTTTGCTGTTGATCCAAAAGAAGGCAAAAAAACCCAGTTTGAAACACAATTTTGCAACAAGCTAGGAAAAAAATTCCTTCTTGACCCCAGAATGGCAGTCAGATTTATCCTTGGATCAAGCGGTTATTACCCTACATTGAAAGATTATATCCTTGAATATTCTGTTCTTGCAAGTATGCATCTAGTAGCCGTTTGAACATCTGTATGGACTCTGATAAAACCACTTCCTCAGGCAGAGAATTCCACATTCTGATTGTTCTTACAGTAAAAAAAAAAAACTTTCCTTTGCCTTAGACGAAATCTTCTTTCTTCCAGTCTAAACTCATGGCCTCGTGTCCTATGTAAAGTCCGGTTTGTGAATAGATTTCCACACAATGGTTTGTATTGGCCCCGAATATATTTGTATAATGTTATCATATCCCCTCTCAGGCGGCGTTTTTCTAAACTAAATAGGTTTACATTTGTTAACCTTTCTTCATAGCTGATATGTTCCATTCCTTTTATTAATTTTGTAGCCCGCCTCTGCACTTTTTCTAGTGCCATAATATCCTTCTTTAGAGCAGGTGCCCAAAATTGCACAGCATATTCAATATGGGGTCTTACCAGTGATTTATAAAGAGGCAAAATTATATTCTTGTCCTGAGAATGAATGCCCTTTTTCATGCATGACAATACCTTACTGGCCTTGGCCACTGCTGATTGACATTGCAAATTGTTGCATAGTTTGTTGTCTATAACAATTCCCAAGTCCTTTTCATGTGTTGTTATCCCTAATTCGCTTCCATTAAGGGTATACGTTGCTTGTGTATTCTTTAAGCCGAAGTGCATAACTTTGCATTTTTCAACATTAAATTTCATCTGCCATTTGAGTGCCCAGTCCCCCAGTCTATCTAAGTCCCTCTGCAGCAAAGTAATATCTTGCTCACTTTGTATTGTTTTACAAAGTTTTGTGTCATCTGCAAACACTGAAACATGACTTTCAATGCGGTCTTCAAGATCATTTATAAACATGTTAAATAGAAGGGGTCCCAGAACAGACCCCTGAGGGACACCACTTGCCACCTCTGTCCAGCTTGAAAATGTACCATTAATGACAACTTTTTGTACTCTGTTTTTAAGCCAATGTTCTACCCAAGAACAAGCATTTTCATCTAGACTGATTTCCTTGAGTTTGAACACTAATCTATTGTGTGGAACTGTATCAAATGCCTTGGCAAAATCCAAATAGATCACATCCATGGCAACACCCTGATCTATACTTCTACTTACTTCTTCGTAGAACGCAATCAAGTTAGTTTGTTGTTGATTTACTTCTATGCTTTGGGTCATTATCCTGTTGTAACACCCATCTTCTGTTGAGCTTCAGCTGGTAGACAGATGGCCTTAAGTTCTCCTGCAAAATGTCTTGATAAACTTGTGAATTCATTTTTCCTTCGATGATAGCAATCCGTCCAGGCCCTGATGCAGCAAAGCAGCCCCAAACCATGATGCCCCCACCACCATACTTCACAGTTGGGATGAGGTTTTGATGTTGGTGTGCTGTGCCTTTTTTTTGGTCACACATAGTGTTGTGTGTTTCTTCTAACAACTCAACTTTGGTTTCATCTGTCCACAGAATATTTTGCCAGTACTGCTGTGGAACATCCAGGTGCTCTTGTGCAAACTGTAAACGTGCAGCAATGTTTTGTTTGGACAGCAGTGGCTTCCTCTGTGGTATCCTCCTATGAAATCCATTCTTGTTTAGTGTTTTACGTATTGTAGATTCGCTAACAGGGATGTTAGCATTTGCCAGTGACTTTTGTAAGTCTTTAGCTGACACTCTAGGATTCTTCTTCACCCTGATTAAGCAGTCTGCACTGTGCTCTTGCAGTCAACTTTAAAGGACGGCCACTCCTAGGGAGAGTAGCAGCAATGCTGAACTTTCTCCATTTATAGACAATTTGTCTATAACTGTTCTTTAACTGTTAATTTCGTATGGGTTTCTTTGGTATGGAGCCTTTTGGTTATATACGAAACTTAGCCACCGCACGCCCGTTCATATATTTGTAACCGAACGCCCTTTGTTAGCTATGGACTTTCACATGCTTATTTGAATGTGGGTTTCTCTATGTATTTTTGGGTTACATGGCGGCCTCTGGTGCTCAAATTTGGTTATTGCAAGTAGTTATTTAAATTTGTCTATTAATCCTGGAATGATGCTTTTCTAGACACCATTATTTCAGTGTTTCACATGTCGCTTGGTCTTATCCTAGGTATGATCATTTGACTTAACTAAAGGTACATTAAAACTATGGTTTTATTATCAATTTATGTTCATAGACTGAATTATATGCATTTTATGTTTCAGTTTCTTGCAGTGCTCAGCATTTGGGCTTCAGCACTTCTAACATTCACATTTCACTGTGTATATAGGTTAGTGGTTATATTTATTCTGGCCACTTCTGGTCTCATTAGTATCCAATCCTTATGTTTAATTTATTCTACATTACTAGGTTCTAGGACAGCCAAGCCTCAGTTTGAGTAATTTAGTGCCGGTACACTTCCCTCAAGTAATATACCGGTAGGTATGTTTGTAATATGAGGTGTAAATGGTACTTTACAATACGAGTTCTACAATTTACAATTACTCTCATAGGTTTTTCACCTGATCCTGCTCCTTTTCTGTAGCCCATCAGGTATGTGACAGGATTACAGAATGATCCAGCACGTAGAATTGTGTAACACAGAGGACTGAGAGGTAACGTATACCGGACCTTGGCTGGACTAAGGTACCAAAGAATAGTCAGGAATAGCCGAGGTCAAGGGAAACAGAAAGAGACACAACGATAAGGAAAAGCCAGGAGTCAGGGATGCCAGAAAACAGGGAAGTCAAAAACAATGCCAAGTCAAATAACCAGAATTACCAGAATCAATAATGCGCTCTCGGACAACCACAAGGGAGACCACGACAGGGCACTGAGCAGGATGAGAACTGGGCCTAAATACCCCTCCTCTAGATCTGATATGCAGTAACCGGCCTTTGGCAGTAACCATAGGCAGTTACCAGGTTCCCATTTGCATAATTGCTGCTCAGCATTAACCCTTCTGTGGATTAGGTTGCTGCTCAGCACAACTTTTCCTGTGTGGACAGTAAATTGCATTAACCACATTTTTATGTGCGGATGGATACGTGACAGTATGTCAATCTCTTTTCTGTTCATACCTCCCTACTCCGTTATGATACTTAGAATAGGTTCATACTGGCTTGAAGAGATAGGAGGCCACTAGTGATAATTATTTCCAGGCCTTGAATTCCTTAGCTTAGTGTTCCCGTGAGGCCATCACCCATCCTCAATTTGGAGTTTGGAGTTATTAATTGTCAAATTGTCACTCCCATTCTGTATTATGCTTGTACATTTAACAGAGAGGCCGTCACCCTGCCACAGCATTTGTGGCCACAAATCCCATTCGAGCCACCTCATAGATAGAGCCTTGCAAGCGCTTGGCAATTAGCAGGGTGTCACCTATCACAATTGTAGGTAATTTTTTTGCCTCTTGGCATTAGCTAGTCAGCCAGTATAGATAGTAGGGTCCCACATAACCTCCTAATTTTGATTCTAGTATGTCGCAACTACCTGAAGGCGGGGAGGAATTATCTATCCCCAGTACACCAGCCAGATCTGTAACTCCATCTCCAGGTGGTGATACCGCAAGCCCTTCATCCCTCAGATCCTGTACCATTCCGAGGATCACTGCAGAATTACGCGCAAAAAAACATCCCCTATCCGGCTACGGCCAGGAAAGCTGAACTGTATAGGTTACTTAATACCTAGACTGATAACACCAGGGCTGGAGACGGATCCAGTACCGTCTAGTCTTCCGATTTACAGGCTGTTTTGTCATCAGTTCTATCCTCTTTGGGACGAATCAATGATAAGTTGGATAAGATGGACTCAGGAACCCAATTGAGTTCTCCCTCAGCATTGGTTACTCCTGATTCCGATATTCCACTATTCTCCCCAGCACCCATTCTGGTAATATCCCAATTGGCCCTAAGAATACACATATTATTAACCCTGCACATGGTCCTGTCTAAAATGAAAAAGGACATCTTGTAGGGGAACGACGTGAATTTGGTCTCACTCCTCATTGCCTCCCAAGATGTCTTTGAGAACAAGACATACGCTTATGGTGACGTGTCTGTAGTATTGAAATCCAGGGATCCCAGACTGAATCGCAAATTGTGCATAGCTGAATTTGTTCTCACATTTGGGATATATCAGGATGTGGTTTGTTCAGTATACCTTGACAGTAGAGAAGGATTTGATTTTTACCTCCACAAGCTGGTGGACTGGGGGCACAAATATGGTGGCACTTCCTTCTACGACTACCACCGTTCTTTCACCGCAAGGGCGTCTGCATCACTGGCTCAATTCAAATACCAAGCAGACTGGAGTATGCTGGAAATGGAACTGTTTTGTAGACACTTTGCGGGCCTCAAGACACCAGTTTGTATTGTCTGCTCGTCCACTTCCGACACCACTAACTTATGTCCAAACACCCCAGACATAAGTGCCTTTTACCCCAACTTTGACTAACACAGTTAGGCCTGACATGGTTCTGAAAGATAAATTAGGATATTGTGTTTCTAGGGAAGTCAAAAATCTGTAACAATTTCAACGCAGACACTTGCGGTTACAGTGCCTGCAGACTGTTGCATGTGTGCTCACAGTGTTTCCAGGGACATTCTTAGACTATGTGGCCAAATAAATTATACCCCAAGCCTTATCTCTCATCTGTCAATATTTCACTACTTAGGGAAATATTGCACGACCACCCCTCACAACATTTAGTGGAATTTCTGGTATCTGGGTTTACGGATGGGCTTCACGCAGGTATCATTTTCATGCCTTCAGGGATAGTCGAATGCAACAACTTACAGACAGCTCTTGCTAACATGGACACTATCAATCAATTTACTAGGTCCATTCAACTCTCCACTCTTTTCCATGTGGAGAACTAACCCCATAGGTGTGGTTACTGATAAAACTTTTAATAACCAAAGGTTAATCATCAACCTCTCTGCTCCCCACACTACTACAACACCCAGTTTTAACTCTCTCATTCCATCTGTGGAATTTTCGCTCCGATACGCTTCCAATGATAATGCTATAGATGCGTCTCACCTTTGGTTCGAAGAACAGTCCAAGGATCGTTGATATGTTTGCTGAGACATTGTGTTGGATGCTACTTAACATCTATAGATGCCCAACAGTGATTAATTATCTGGACTACTTTCTGACTGTAGAAGGTAACTTACTTCCTCCCAGCTGCCTCCATGCAGCTATACAACTATTTGAGCGTCCCCGTGTCACCAAATAAGACTGAAGGTCCCGATACTATTATCACTTTCCTAACGGTAGTTTTGTACTCGGTTCATATGCAAGCCAGTCTCCCCACTGACAAGATTGAATGCATCCTATCTTGTATCAACCAGTAACTTGAAGCAGGTTCTTGTAATAGGAACAATAGGAGGGAACAACCAATCACTGTTGGGTTCCTTAAACTTTGCTATGAAGATCATTCCGTAAGGGAGGTAATTTATATCCAGATTGCTTTGTGTTTTCCCCCAATTTCAGTCGGATTCCTCCTGCATTGCGCTGGATTGGCATGCCACAGCTGACTTACACATGTGGAAGGAATTCCTGCTAAGTATTTTCAATCTGAAAAAATGCTGATGCCACATCTGTTTTGCAGTGATATTTGTCGATAGGTGGTTGTGGGGTAACTGGCCAAATGAAATTAAGAAGGTTCCGGAATTCACTAGCAGTTCTGCATTATTTGAACTTTATCTGATAGTGGTGGCACCAGTCAAATGCCATGCTGGTCAGGTAACATGGTACGGTGCTTTTCCGACAACATGGCTACATGCCATATTGTTGACAAGGGATGCTCAGCATCCCTGACCATCATGCGTTTCGTGAGGAAGTTGACATGGCTAGTTGCTAGACATAATTTTTTCTTGATATGTGCACATGTCCCTGGAATTCTGAATGTCGCAGCTGACCGTTTATCTCGATCTCGATTTCAGGAGTTCCGGGCAGCATTGCCAACAGGAGCCCAGGTCGCTACCCTGGCACCACAGTGGCAGGATCTGGTCATGGACTAGATAATCTACTAGCTCATGGGCGCTACCTCGCACAATTAGGTCTTTCCGCTAACACAAAGAAATCTTATGATGGGGCTTTTCACATATTCAACAGATTTTTGCTTTGCGTTCCACATTATAGACAAATTCTCTATGGAAACTTTGGTTGCTTTCATTTCCTTTGCCACCTTCACCTCAAGCTATTCTTCAACACTATAAAATTATATCATTCAACACTATATCCTCACTACATGACCTAATAAAAAACGCTTCCTGTCATCCTACCAGGTTAAAACCATATTGAAAGGTATCAAAGACTCCACACCGATACCGACACCTTCTAGACTACCCATCCACGATCACCTGTTCCAGTCACTTTCAGATCTTCTACATGCATCACTATTTGAATCACAGACAAATCACGTGATTAAACTGCCATATATCTAGCATTCTATGGCTTTCTCCGGCCTATAGAATTCACCACCAGTAACACTAACTCCCCTGACTTCATCACAAGAGCACATCTGGCAAAATCACACGACCACTACCTACTTTCACTAAACCATACGAAAACTGGGGGAAGGGGTCAGACAGTTACAATCACGTATTACCCCACAAGCAATCAATAGTGCCCCGTTAAAGTGTTGGATCATTAACTTTCCTTCATTCAAAGTTCAACAAATCAACCACTTCTGGCTTTACACGGGAATATACTCACCACTGGTAGGTTTATGCTTTATGTTAGAATGTTGTTTGTACGGTTAGGTGTTAACGTGTCAATTTACTCGGGTCATTCATTCTGTATAGGAGCTGCTCCCACGGCATCCAAGAGAAATATTCCCGTACACATTATCAAAACGTTAGGTCGGTGGAAATCCATTGCCTACACTAGATACATACCTCAACCTGTACAAGAGATATGTCTAGCTTTCCGGAATATGCTTATATTGATATTATATATTATTTGATGCCCTGAACACACACACATATATATATATATACATACATACATACATATATATATATATATATATATATACGGTTGCAAGAAAAAGTATGTGAACGATATGGATTTCTGCACAAATTGGTCATAAAATGTGATCTGATCATCATCTAAGTCACAACAATAGACAATCACAGTCTGCTTAAACTAATAACACACAAAGAATGAAATGTTGCCATGTTTTTATTAAACACACCAGGTGGAAAAAGTATGTGAACCCCTAGACTAATGACATCTCCAAGAGCTAATTGGAGTGAGATGTCAGCCAACTGGAGTCCAATCAATGAGATGAGATTGGAGGTGTTGGGTACAGCTGCCCTGCCCTATAAAAAACACACACCAGTTCTGGGTATGCTTTTCACAAGAAGCATTGCTTGATGTGAATGATGCCTCGCACAAAAGAGCAGAAGACCTACGATTAAGAATTGTTGACTTGCATACAGGGAGTGCAGAATTATTAGGCAAATGAGTATTTTGACCACATCATCCTCTTTATGCATGTTGTCTTACTCCAAGCTGTATAGGCTCGAAAGCCTACTACCAATTAAGCATATTAGGTGATGTGCATCTCTGTAATGAGAAGGGTGTGGTCTAATGACATCAACACCCTATATCAGGTGTGCATAATTATTAGGCAACTTCCTTTCCTTTGGCAAAATGGGTCAAAAGAAGGACTTGACAGGCTCAGAAAAGTCAAAAATAGTGAGATATCTTGCAGAGGGATGCAGCACTCTTAAAATTGCAAAGCTTCTGAAGCGTGATCATCGAACAATCAAGCGTTTCATTCAAAATAGTCAACAGGGTCGCAAGAAGCGTGTGGAAAAACCAAGGCGCAAAATAACTGCCCATGAACTGAGAAAAGTCAAGCGTGCAGCTGCCACGATGCCACTTGCCACCAGTTTGGCCATATTTCAGAGCTGCAACATCACTGGAGTGCCCAAAAGCACAAGGTGTGCAATACTCAGAGACATGGCCAAGGTAAGAAAGGCTGAAAGACGACCACCACTGAACAAGACACACAAGCTGAAACGTCAAGACTGGGCCAAGAAATATCTCAAGACTGATTTTTCTAAGGTTTTATGGACTGATGAAATGAGTGAGTCTTGATGGGCCAGATGGATGGGCCCGTGGCTGGATTGGTAAAGGGCAGAGAGCTCCAGTCGACTCAGACGCCAGCAAGGTGGAGGTGGAGTACTGGTTTGGGCTGGTATCATCAAAGATGAGCTTGTGGGGCCTTTTCGGGTTGAGGATGGAGTCAAGCTCAACTCCCAGTCCTACTGCCAGTTCCTGGAAGACACCTTCTTCAAGCGGTGGTACAGGAAGAAGTCTGCATCCTTCAAGAAAAACATGATTTTCATGCAGGACAATGCTCCATCACACGCGTCCAAGTACTCCACAGCGTGGCTGGCAAGAAAGGGTATAAAAGAAGAAAATCTAATGACATGGCCTCCTTGTTCACCTGATCTGAACCCCATTGAGAACCTGTAGTCCATCATCAAATGTGAGATTTACAAGGAGGGAAAACAGTACACCTCTGAACAGTGTCTGGGAGGCTGTGGTTGCTGCTGCACGCAATGTTGATGGTGAACAGATCAAAACACTGACAGAATCCATGGATGGCAGGCTTTTGAGTGTCCTTGCAAAGAAAGGTGGCTATATTGGTCACTGATTTGTTTTTGTTTTGAATGTCAGAAATGTATATTTGTGAATGTTGAGATGTTATATTGGTTTCACTGGTAATAATAAATAATTGAAATGGGTATATATTTGTTTTTGTTAAGTTGCCTAATAATTATGCACAGTAATAGTCACCTGCACACACAGATATCCCCCTAACATAGCTATAACTAAAAACAAACTAAAACTACTTCCAAAAATATTCAGCTTTGATATTAATGAGTTTTTTGGGTTCATTGAGAACATGGTTGTTGTTCAATAATAAAATTAATCCTCAAAAATACAACTTGCCTAATAATTCTGCACTCCCTGTAAAGCTGGAAAGCAGTATAAAAGTATCTCCAAAAGCCTTGCTGTTCATCAGTCCACGGTAAGACAAATTGTCTATAAATGGAGAAAGTTCAGCACTGCTGCTACTCTCCCTAGGAGTGGCCGTCCTGTAAAGATGACTGCAAGAGCACAGCGCAGACTGCTCAATGAGGTGAAGAAGAATCCTAGAGTGTCAGCTAAACACTTACAAAAGTCACTGGCAAATGCTAACATCCCTGTTAGCGAATCTACAATACGTAAAACACTAAACAAGAATGGATTTCATGGGAGGATACCACAGAGGAAGCCACTGCTGTCCAAACAAAACATTGCTGCACGCTTACAGTTTGCACAAGAGCACCTGGATGTTCCACAGCAGTACTGGCAAAATATTCTGTGGACAGATGAAACCAAAGTTGAGTTGTTTGGAAGAAACACACAACACTATGTGTGACGAAAAAAAGGCACAGCACACCAACATCAAAACCTCATCCCAACAGGAAACGTTTGGTTGAAGTTATAGTTCACATACATTTTCTTGCAACTGTATATAAACATATACACACACATACACACACACACACAAATGCAGAATGTGTGTATGTGAATAATCACAAACATACATGCAGAGTGTGTATATGTGTGCATGTATTAGTATGTTTGTGTCTATGGCTGCAATGTGAGGGTAGTGTGGGCAATGCAAATGTAAAGTGACACAGAATGAGGGAGGGTCAGTGTAACGGCACCCCCAGGCATAAAAGGGTTAAACCACCGTTTAGTAGATCTTCCCTTCCAGAGACACAGGTACAGCTACTGCAGAACCCCAAACTCCCGAACAGGATACCAAGTAGCACTCCAAACTCCCGAACTGGAACCTCACAAATAGCTGCTAGCAGCTGAACAGGAAAAGCACCCAAGCGGCTTCCACTCCTGGCAATCAGTCTCTAACAGCATACAGTAAATCCCCCCAAGAACGAGACAAAGCTCCTTGTTGATGGTCAAGCAGTGAACAGACAGAGCTGTGGGTTTATTGTTCTTATGTACACATTCTTACACATTAGTACCACCCACAGGGTTTTGGAAAACAACCAATAAACATGTACAATACACTCAGACACTCCCACACAAAATCCTCCCTCTGCCTGTGATACAATTACCTTACACAATGGGTAATGTAATTATCACAGCCAGAGAAATACAGTTTTTCCACATTATTCATAACTTGAAAAGTATGCATCACATTCACATAAATTACATTTTTAGAATCAGCATACTCCAAATACAAACATATGTCAAAATCATCCAAGTTGGCCCATTGGTTCAAAAGATAGATCGAAGTCCTTTGTGACCAATAGAAGCATGGCTTTTCTGCCCAAAACCAGTTCCACAGAGTCTTCAATCCTGGAGATAATTGGGAAGTAATCCAATTATCTCCAAGGACAGAGGCAAAACTCCATTAAGCACATGACAGTAAAAAGACAATAAAATACAATAAAATACACAAGGTTACATTTATTACATAAAATACAGACATGCAACATATCCCCAGATAGCTTAGGTCTGAGCGAACATTATTACTGAATGGCACTCAGACCACACACATACAGTTCAATCGCCATGGAGCCAAAGTCTTTTATTACATGAATAGGCTCCATGGCATAGCTATCTGGGTTAAATGATTTCATTCGGTAAATCCGAGAATATACCGAATGCCAGGGCAGAAATACAGGAATAGACCTTTCTGCATAGGAAAATGAAAGTATTTAAATGCCGGTCCATAGTCAAAAGGCAGCAGGCAGGCAACCAGGCTCCTCCAATGCACAGTGGCGAGATTGGTCTCGTAACAGTCAGTATGATGGGGTTGGGGGTGAGTGTGACATGGTTGGAGGAGAGAGTGTGACAGGGCTAGTGGAGGCAAGAGGATTGCAGGGGTTAATGTTACATGGTGAGCGTGGCATGGTTGGGGGTTGTATCACAGGGTTGGGGTGAATATGGCATGGTTGAAGGAGAGGGTGTGACAGAAAAAGGGTAGGTGAGTAACAGAATTAAGGGTGGTTAAAGTGACAGGATGCGTGTGGCATGATTGAGGAGGTAAGTATCATAGGTTTGGGGTGAGTGTGACATGGTTGGAGGAGGGAGTGTGACAGCGCGAGGTGAGGTGAGTGTGACCGGATTAAGGGGGGTTAATGTGACAGGGCTGACAAAGAGTGACAGGATTAGGGGTGAGTACGCTTGGAGGTCAGAATTGGAGGGATTAATGGGATAAATTGAGTGTGGCAGAGTGAAATATGATGACTGTGACAGGGTTGGTATGACTGATAATGCGAGAGAAGGTGAGTGTAACAGGATTTAGGGGGGTTAAATGTGATAGGGTGAGTGTGGCAGAGCACGGGGAGGCTAGTTTGGTGTGGTTGAAGTGTGCCAGAGTGGGTGTGGGGAGGGGTGACATGGTGTGAAGGAGGGGGGTGATATGGTGGGAAGGAGGGGGGTGACATGGTGGGAAGGAGGGGGATGACATGGTGGGAAGGAGAGGGGGTGACATGGTGGGAAGGAGGGGGATGACATGGTGGGAAGGAGGGGAGTGACATGGTGGGAAGGATGGGGGTGACATGGTGGGAAGGAGGGGGGTGACATGGTGTGGGGAGGCTGTTCCTTGAAATACCTTATTTTTATTTTAATAAATTCCCTGGTGGTCCAATGGATTATCTCCCTAGTGGTCCAGTGGGCCCCCTATCTGGTCTGCAGCCCCGCCGTCTGCAGAGTTGCAGACCACATGGTACGTCTTGCGAGATTTGGCTAGTCAGAGCGAGACACTTCAAAGTCTGCAGCTCTGCACCCGGCGGAGCTGCAGACTGGCAGCAATGGGCACTCCCTAGGCAGACTGTACAGAGGAGCCTCGCACCCGGCGGCATAGAGGGCAAGCCGTCATGTCCCCCCCCAGTGTCGGGCCCTTGGTCATGGTCTGCTGGGCACTGCTCACCAACTCTCCTAACTAAGCCAGAGAGCTGGTAGCTCTCTGTCTAACCAAAGTGGAGTATGATCAGCTGGAGCTATCAGCCAATAAGCTAGCTCTGATATCCATGTATAGGTAATGGAAATGCACACTATTCCTTGTCCTGGAATCCTGGGTGCAATATGCTGGATAAGCCCCAGTACCAAAGGGACCAAATATCAGATATAAATGTATAAAATTGCCTCTCTGTTGGAATACCTTGGAGTGCCTGGATTCTTTTCTACAATAAGCTAGCTCTGCACTGCAGAGCTCAGCTTAGGAAAGCTACCGGAAGCTCTACTGAGCTAAGCTACTAGAATAATTTGACTGTTTAAAATGGGGTAGTACGAATGCACTCCTTTCGCCACAGTGATTATGGTGCCTGGAGTGTTTCTTTCATGGAGTTGCCTTTATCTGTTATATGTGATCAGATTACAATGTGATGATAGTAAACATTAAAAGGTAATTAGGGAACCCATATTGTTCTTTATTAGCTTAAATAACTTATTTCGAAAGTTAGTGTTATGTTTGGATGTAGTTTAATGTTTCTGAAGTCTCTTCTCTCACATATAGAAATGTCCAGCACTCTGATTTTGTTCTCAATTAAAATACTGTCTTGTAAAAGAAATGAAATATATTGAAAAAAAATTTCATTTCCATTTATAGGAAAGAAAATCAAGACGGAAATCAAGAAGCAAGTCAAGGCGGAAGTCAAGACAGAGATCAAGAAGGAAATCAAGACAGAGATCAAGACGGAAATCAAGACAGAGATCAACGGTTAAAATTCGTAACCAATCGATGAAATCCAAACGCAGGCGGACAAAATCCAAACACAGACGGAAGAGCTCCCGCCGCGCAAACGGACAGGTAACATCTTTACTAATATGGAAAGCAAAAACATGTACCCATTGATTTGCTAAGTAGAGTAAATAACCCTGCTGTGCTTTCAGTTTTCCTCCCTTGGAACTGCATGCCAAATCTTGCTCTATTTGATACTGTGAGCTTCTTTCTTGATCATCTTTATTAAATGTATATCCACAATTCTTAAAGGACCACTCTAGGCACCCAGACCACTTCAGCTTAATGAAGTGGTCTGGGTGCCAGGTCCAGCGAGGGTTAACCCATTTTTTTTATAAACATAGCAGTTTCAAAGAAACTGCTATGTTTATGAATGGGTTAAGCCTTCTCCCATTCCCCTAGCGGCTGTCTCATTGACAGCCGCTAGAGGCGCTTGCATGCTTCTCACTGTGATTTCTGGTGAAACACTTGCCTCAGCGTCCATAGAAAACATTTATAATGCTTTCTATGCGACCCCGGCTTTAATGCTGGCGCCTTCTTGCAGCAGCGATAGCATTCAACCGGCAGAAGAAAAGAGAAGAAAGGAAGATGAGGAGGAGAGCTCCCGCCCAAGCGCTGGAAAAAAGGTAAGTTTTAACCTTTCCCCTTCCAGAGCAGGCGAGAGGGTCACAAGGTAGAGGCACCCTCAGGCACTATAATTGCAAGGAAAAGCAGTATATTTTCCTGGCACTATAGTAATCACTAACTATTATTATTTTCTGAGGTAGGCAAAAGCTCAGATCGCATGTTCAGTCTGATGAGGCCATGCACAGATCACTGTGTTCAGTCTGAAGGGCCGGGGTCAAGCTCAGATCACTGTGTTCAGTCTGAGGGGGCGGGGCCATGCTCAGATCACTGTGTTCAGTCTGAGGGGGCAGGGCCATACTCAGATCACTGTGTTCAGTCTGAGGGGGCGGGGCCATGCACAGATCACTGTGTTCAGTCTGAGGGGGCGGGGCCATGCTCAGATCACTGTGTTCAGTCTGAGGGGGCGGGGCCATGCAGGGATCACTGTGTTCAGTATGAAGGGGCGGGGCCATGCAGGGATCACTGTGTTCATTCTGAGGGGGCGGGGTCAAGCTCGGATCACTGTGTTCAGTCTGAGGGGGCGGGGCCATGCTCAGATCACTGTGTTCAGTCTGAGGGG
>OW240912.1:112386813-112426092 GCA_933207985.1 Pelobates cultripes | reverse complement strand
AACACAATTTGGGGACAAACATATTCAAAATTCGTACAAATCCGTTCAGGGGTTCCAGAGATATGGAAAAGTCTCTTTGGACCGGCCGCACGCCTTTTTGCATGCCCAAAACAGTTCCACAGATTCAGGCTGTGCGGTCGGTTTATTTCTGACTTGAAAAATAACAGTCACATCCGAAGGCAGTGTTCGAATAGTCGAACGCACTTCGACTTCTGTCGAAGTGTCGAAGTAAAATGGGATTAAACTTCCTCGATGGTCGTTAGGTGAGTGGCAGTCTATTTCACATGAAAAAGATGACAAAGTCCCATTCGAACGTGTGTTCGAATCTTCGAATGGGACTTAGTCTCCAGCCACAGTGTCGAAGGGTAGGGGAAGGTACAGGTCAGCGATGTTCGTGCAAATGTGTGACCGATTTCTGTTCCAGAGATTTGACAGCACACACCGCTGACCGCGTTCGACTGTATTAAAATGGCCGCCACCACGTGTTCAACTGTCTAATGGTGGCCACTTCGACTACTTCGGCACTTCGGCTGTATCCGAAGTGCCATATCAAATGTACCCATTCTTTGCACAACACAGTTAAAGGGCCAGAAACTGTTTTTGTCCTTAGGTGCAGGGCAATGTGGATGATGGCAGGAAGGCAAAAGGTAGAGGCTCCCAGGCAATAGGGTAGGATGCTGGTACAACATATATTACAGATCCAATGCAAAACAGGGGGATCTGTTACGCCCCCCTCTAGAGGCACCCAGGTCCAGGTTTTTTTTGGCTCTACAAAAGGTGAGCATAACCATAAGTACTGCGAATTCATATCTATATTGGAATGTAATACATTAGGAAGTCTCCTTTTTTTATCTTGTTTCCTGAGGAAATCCATTCCAGTTAAAAGGGTGCAGTGTTACCATACGACACTACTGTCGTAGCGATTTGAGCCTGTCCTTCTGAGGCTCCAATCCATGTGAGTTTAATCACTTAAGACTACACTCTACTTTATGATCTTTTGTGGATTTACACCATATTGTGTTTTATTTTCTGTTTTCCCTGTATGTGTTTTATGTACATCCAAGTCTGACACCCTATTTGCTTTAAGTGTGTATATATATATATATATATATATATATATTATTTTTTTTTTTAACATAGCGCTCCACTCATTTGATTAGTATAGTCTGTATATCATATCCAGACTTTACTAAACTCACTCTGTTTCATACCACGAAGAAGTCTGCAGATAGCGGATCTTGACCAATGGGCAAACCTCTAAGTGGTACAAGTACAGGTGGCTGTCCCTTAAGAACGGAAGAGGATTTCCCAGGGAGCCCGAGAGGAGCATTAGAGGGGACGGCAGGAGCAGTGGATCCTGATGGGACAGATCCAGGAGATTCGGAAACCAGGCTTGACCCCGCCATAGCGGAGTCAGCAACACCAAAGACCCATGCTGACGTCGAACGTGCAGCAATACCCTGGGAGTCATAGCAAACGGAGGAAACACATAAGCTCCCCTAGAAGGTCATGCTTGAAGCAAAGCTTCCACCTCTGAGCACGCTGGATCTGAAAGCCAGCTGAAGTCGGTCGGGACCTGATAGTTCGTCTGGGAGGTGAAAAGGTCCACCATGAATAGGTCCTTCTGGTTCGCGAGCTCGAGGAAGATGGAACTAAGAAGCTTCCAATCACTGGCGTCCAATGTCTGGAGAACCAATCCGCATTCAGGTTCGACTCCCCCGGTAGGTATTCCGCCTGGAGGATGATGCAGCGCTGTAAGCAGAAGCTGTAAATCTCCTTTGTCACCTCCGAGAGCGTCAAAAAACAGGCGCCTCCCAAGCAGTTGATGTATTGCACCGCCGAGACATTGTCCATCTGGAGGGGGTCGCAGCAATCCGAAAGGTGGTTTGCCAACTCCGAATCGCAAACGATCCCGCAATCAGTTCCAGGCAGTTTATTATTCCGAAACCCAAGAACTCGACCACCTGGGAAGGAGAGAGAGCCGACTTCTCCTGGCTGACCATGAAACCCAAATGTTTGAATAAGGAGACCGCAGAGTACATCTGACACTTCAGTCTGGGGGGCTCCTTGCAGAAGATCAACAGATTGCCCAGGTAAACGATATAACGGACGCCTTCTGATCGGAAGCGAGCAATCACCGGCTTCAAGAGCTTGGTGAAGCACCACGTAACCGAGCTGAGGCCGAAGGGAAGACAGGTGAATTGGCAAGGTCTGCCCCTCCAGAGGAAGTGGAGGAATCTGCGGCACTCGGCGTCCACAGGGACTGAGAAGTAGGCGTCCTCCAGTGAACTAATCTCCCGGGCAGAGTAGGTCCCACAGGAGACGGATTCCCTCCATTTTGAAATGGTGGTAGACCACGAAGTAGTTTAGGTCCCGCAGATTGATTACTGGGCGGAATTCTCTGGACGTCTTTCATACCAGAAAAATCTGAGCTGAAAATGTCTGGAGCCCTGCACGTCCTCTGGCCCGACTTGAAACTAGAAGGGCTGGTCCACGGGATCCTCGATGGCCAGAAGACCAGAAGCGGTTGGAGACACGACCCCACTGTCGTCCAGCCCTGCCAAAATACCTGTGAAGTCTGTGGGTGAAAGACTCTCTTCATGGAGGTCTGAGCCTTGTCCAGGAAAGTAAACCGGTTCTTATGTTTATGTAGTTCTTTTATGAATGGTATCCCGAACAGAAGACCTTTAGTCAAGGGGCCCAATTCCTTTGACCCCAAATCCGCCAACTTGTTGCCTGTTCTGAAAAGAACCGCCTTCCTGCGTTCCGTGGAGAGCACCACGCTCGTATCGCCCAGGAGGCAAATAAAGCGCAAAGACCAGTCCCGCAAGGCGGCTGGGTCCAGGGAAGCCCCTTCCGAGTAGGCTTCATCCGCCAACATGAGCATCCCGCATAGGGGACCCAACATGTCCAGTAGTTTGTCCTGCGCCAAACGTAGGTTGTGCTCAACCCCTTTCTTGGGATCACTCCTAGTACGGGACATGTATGTAGAAACCAGGGGATCGAATTCCAGGTCGTGGCGACCTTGTCCGGCAGTATAGGCCTGGGGCATTCCTCCTGAAGTTTCCTGTGAACCTCCCCATCCAGAGTTCTGCGGAACCAGCAGTGGACGAATCATGCCAGTGCCCGCGCTCGCATTCAGCCAGTCCATAGGAAAGAATTCTCAATGCTTTTCTATTGACGCTGGCATCTTCTCACCGTGAAAATCACACAAAGAGACAGCCACTAGGAGCTGGATTACCCCTAGTGTAAACATAGCAGTTTCTCTGAAACTGTTATGTTTACAGCAGAAAGGGTTAAACCTAGATGGACCTGGCACCCAGACCACTTCATTAAGCTGAAGTGGTCTGGGTGCCTATAGTGGTCCTTTAATGAGACCTGGCAGCATTACCTCCTCTCTGCCAGGTCACCCACTCTGTCACTAGTCACCCCCTCCCTTACTGTCACTAGTCACACCCCATCCTCACTCTGTCACCAGTCACCCCTTTACTGTCACCAGTCACCCCCTCCCTCTCTGTCATTCATTACCCCCCCTCCCTTTGTCACTCATCACCCCCTCCCTTATTCTCACTAGTCACTCTCTCCCTCTGTCACTAGTCACCCCCTCCCTCCCTTACTCTCACTAGTCACCCCCTCCCTCACTCTGTCACCAGTCACCTCCCCCACTGTATCACCAGTCACCATTCCTCTGTCAGTCACCTCCCCCACTGTATCACCAGTTACCCTCCATCTCTCTGTCACCACCCCCCTCGCTCACTCTGTCACCAGTGACCCCACACTGTGTCACCCCCTCCCTCACTCACTCTGCCACCAATCACCCCCTCCCTCTCTGCCACCAGTCACCCCGTCGCTCACTCTGTCACCCCCTCCCTCCTTCACTCTGCCTCTAGTCACCCCCTCCCTCCTTCACTCTGTCACCAGTCACCCTGTCCCTCCCTCACTCTGTCACCAGTCTCCCCCTCCCTTCTTCACTAGTCACCCTCCCTCACTCTGTCACAGTTACCCCCTCACTGCTGCTGCCCCCCTCCCTCTGCCACCCTCCCCCCTCACTCTGCCACCAATCACACCCTCCCTCACTCTGCCACCAGGCACTCCCTCACTCTTCCACCTGTCACCCCCTCCCTCACACTCTGTCACCTGTCACCTCCCCCCCCTTGGACAAATAGATTTTTTTAATATTCCACGCCACTGCACATGCAGACACATATTAATGCTCAATACACTAAAAAGCACATGTAGTCATCCAGACATGCACAAGTGCATTCACACAGACTCAAATACAAACATGTATTGATACACAGGTCTTCACAATATACACATCCAAAGGAATGCCGTATTATAGGAGAGTTATATTTAGCATTTATTTAATGCACATATAGTTGGCCTTCAAAAGGCCTGGGATCTAATTGTGCTCGGGCGTCCCAAAAACTCTGTCTGCCCCTGTACATCATAGAGGGTAAGGAGACTTCACGTGTTACATTGCACACACTACAGGAGGGTAAGAAAGCAGAAGAGAACAATATACCAGTAAGCAACAAAAATCAGTGAATATATATATATATATATATATATAAATATATATATATGTATATATATGTATACCCCAAACCCCATATAGCAATAGGAGGTAATAGTACCCTTGACCTGTGCTTGATGTGGAGCAGCAAAGAAAGAGGAAGTTGTTGCTTGGGAGGGACCTTTTATGGTTTCCTCACTTTTTTCTGATTGTTTTTTTCTCTCTCAATGTGCTGCTGTGGACTTCCAGTAAAGAGAGACTTAAGCAAATATGAAGCCTCCTGTCATGCTATAAAATTAACTTTGCTCCCTCCTGCTCAGACTTAAAAGGCCAGGGGAGATCAACTGTTTGGTGTTATCTGATCCATTGGAAAATCAATCCATTTAGAGTTCCGAGTTGGCCATAATGGCCCCATACCTCCCCTCCCCCCCCTTAGAGGGCAGGGCTATACAGAGATCATTGTGTTCAGTCTGAGGGGGCGGGGCCATGCACAGATTACTGTGTACAGCCTGCGGGGGAGGGGCCATTCTCAGACCACTGTGTTCAGTCTGAGGGGGTGTGGCCATTTACTGATCACTATGTTCAGTCTGAGGAGGCGGGGCCATGCACAGATCATTGTGTACAGCCTGCGTGGCCGGGCCATGCTCAGATCACTGTGTTCAGTCTGAGGGGGCGGGGCCATTTACAGATCACTGTGTTCAGTCTGAGGGGGTGGGGCCATGCACAGATCACTGTGTACAGTCTGAGGGGGCGGGGCCATGCACAGATCACTGTGTTCAGTCTGAGGGGCAGGGACCAAGCTCAGATCACTGTGTTCAGTCTGAGGGGGAGGGACCAAGCTCAGATCACTGTGTTCAGTCTGAGAAAGCGGGGCCATGAAGAGATCAGGCTTCAAGGGACACAGTAGTCACTATAACCACTTTGTCTCTTTGAATTGGTTATAGTGCCTGGAGTGCCCTGGCACTGTCCCTCCATTCAGTGTTGCACCATGTTTGTGCAGTATGCCACAAAATAAGCGTCCCTGGCCACCCACAGTCCAGCCCCTTCTGTATGTGTAGCTAAGGCAGAGATTACACACTTCCTTGTTGTCATACCCATTCATACCGTCAGTTGGAGCTCTGACAGGTTAAAAGCAGTCAGCTGACACTCTCAGCCAATCACTGCTGACCATTGCTGCTCAGGGTAAAACTTCCTTATTAGCCAAAGCAGCACAGAGGGGATGGACTGCCGGGGTCTCTTGTTTAGCATTAAAACATTACAACATTAAAAACTGTTTAATGCTGAAAGAAATGATGGCACCAGAGGACTCCATACACTATAACCAGTTTAATGAGATGAAGCAGATACAGTGCCTCCGGTGTCCCTTTCATCAGAATGCATACAGAGATCTTAGAGAGCAGCAGCCTTTGTTCTGATCAGAAAACACCTGGCAGGAGGTAAGGAGGGGCTTCTTAACACAGAGTAGGTGCCCCCATCAGACATGGCACTGTATGCAGCTGCCTACTTTCTTCTTATTATATTAGAATTAATCACTTTGAATATTTTCCTTTTCTTTCATAGCCTATATCAAAACCAAGACTAGAAGCAGAACGTTCAACTATAGTAAAGGTAAGAGACTAACAGATATTCTATAGTTAATCTATAAGGTTTTCAGTCTCTGTAATACAATGTGTGTGCAATGCTTGTAGATATATTTTCTAACATGTTTGTGTCAGTGTGACTGTGTACCTGCCATGCTTTTCTGAGTTGGCCATTCTGGCCCCAGTCCTCTCCCTCTCCTTCTAGGAGATCATTGTGTTCAGTCTGAGGGGCCGGAGTCACGCACAGATCAGGCTCCATCAGATTAATACAGATTTCTCAGAGCCCAGCACCCTTTGTTCTATCAGAAGGTAGAGAGGGATTTTTAACAGAGTAGGTTCTCCATCAGACATGGGACTGTATGCAGCTGCCTACCTTGGCTAATGGGAAATCAGGCCCTGGCTTTTGATATTTTCTCATTATATTAGAATTAATCGAGTTGAATATATTTCTTTTCTTTCATAGCCTAAATCAAAACCAAGACTGGAAACAGAAAGTTCCACTAGAGTAAAGGTAAGAGACTAACAAATATTCTATAGTTAAACTATAAGGTTTTCAGTCTCTGTAACACAGTGTGTGGGTGGAGTCACGCACAGATCAGGCTCCATCAGACTTAATACAGGTATCTCAGAGCCCAGCACCCTTTGTTCTGGTCAGGAGATAGTAAGGAGCTTTTGACAAACAGAATAGGTTCCCCATCAGACATGGGACTATATGCAGCTGCCTTGTCAGCCTAATGGGAAATCAGGCCCTGGCTCAGGATATTTGTTAATGATATTTGAAATCATTGAGTTGAAGATTTTTCTTTTCTTTCATAGACTACAGCACGGGAAAGAACATCAAAACCGACACTGGGGATCAAAGAGGCTACTAAAGAAGAGGTAACAGACTAAACAATATGCTACAGTTAAACCATACAGTTTTCCATCTCTGTAATACAACTTGTAAAATAAATTAGGAAAATTATAAAATAAAATTCACTTTACTCTGTGCTGCTCAGACTTAACAGGCCAGGGGAGATCAACTGTTTGGTGTTATACGATCAAGTGGAAAATCAATCCATTTAGACGTCTGTAGGGGAAGAGAAAGTAGAAGATTAAAAAATGTGAAGCATATATAGAAAGAAGTAAATTCCAATATTTAAAATAGCTAAACTGATCATCATCTGGTGAAGTGTTAGCTCTTGGCAGATCATTTACTTCTTGTAAGACCTTCTAAGATTCCTAAGAGTAACTTTTTTTTTTAAATTTCTTTATTTTGTAATGTGAAAGTTTATAACACGCACGTGTGAGGTACCCCAAAGGCAATCCTCCAATGCATTAAAACAATTAAACATAGAGATATATGTTAAAACAAACACATTTCTTTTTTTTTTTTTATTAAGCTATAAACAGTATGGATTTACATTCCTGAGGTGTTATTATAGTATACCATAAAGTTATTAACGTTAGCGCATCAGCTTTTATTTATTCAGTTTATAGCATTAACTTAAAAAGAACAAAAAAGGAATGAAAAAACAAAATAAACCAAAAGAAAAGAAAACATCAATATAACTGCTCTAAACAAGGACATACTGGCAGTATATTATAATATAGGCACTGTGTAGTGTTAAACACCGAAAGTTTCCACATAGAGTACAACGTTTTAGTGAAAACCATCGTACACACGGTGTATCCTTCAATCACGCTACATTTGTCCAATGCCAACCGCTATCAAAAAGAATTCACACCAAAGATTTCCATGTTATAGCTGTCACATTGACATACTCAAAAAAAATAAATGAATTATAATGGAAATAAATTAAATTTCTGAGACTCGACATGGGGCTTCAAAAGGGATCACAGTGTTTGTTGTCTTATATACTGTCTATTTGTCCAGGGATATTATGCCATATTAATAGGATAGAAGATTTCCAAGCCCTAGCTATACATATTTTAATGGCAAAAAATATATGGGTCAAAAGATATTTTTGATATTTATCTTGCGAAGGTAGTTGAGGGCTAATTTCTTTTATCTCCTTGAAAATAGAATTAACAAGACCAAGCATTTGAGTTTTTACGTTAAGACCCTGACACTCTGTCAGGATCGAGACAGGGATCCAATACGCAGAGTGCAGACAGAAGGAGGTACGTATACCGGACCTTAGAATGGCCGGACTAACGTATAGACAAAACAAGAATGGTCAAAAGGTAAGCCGAGGTCGAGGGAGCCGGAGGACAGGTAAGCGAGGAATAAGCCGAGTCAAAGGAGAGGAGAGAGCAGCAGGACAAGGTACAAGCAAGGTCAAAACCGAAAACACAAAGAGAGAGAACGCGCTGAGTGACTAGCAAGCTAGAACCACGACAGGGCAATGAGCAGTAGTGAAAGTTTCCCTTAAATACCCTGTCACCTTAATTGAGACCACGCCCCCAAAAGGTCCGGGATTGCGGTTCCCGGCGCTTCACGTAATGATGACGTAATGACGTCGACGCTAGCCGTCGCGTCATAAAAGGGGGAGGAGCTAGCGCGGCCGGTGGGAAAACGGACAGAAAATGCCAAAATGCTAGGGGAGGGGAGCCCCTATGAAGAGAGACTGACCTCCTCAGAGACATAATTTACAGGTAACCTGACAGTACCCCCCCTTTTAGAAACGCCCACCGGGCGGATGTGACCGGGCTTAGAAGGAAACCGAACGTGGAAGGCTCGAAGAAGACGAGGAGCATGCACATCTTCACAAGGAACCCAAGATCTCTCTTCTGGGCCATAACCCTTCCAGTCTATGAGGTATTGTAACTTCCCCCTGGAAATACGAGAATCAAGAATGGACTTAACAATATATTCTTCTTGACCATCAGCTGGAGGAGATGGAGAAGATGGAGGAGCAGGATGGGAAGAAAACCTGTTACAAACAAGAGGTTTCAATAAAGACACATGAAAAGAGTTAGGGATACGTAGAGTAGGAGGCAGGTCCAGCAAATAAGAAACCGGGTTGATCCTCCTCAACACCCTGTAAGGACCTATGTAACGAGGAGCAAACTTCATGGAAGGAACTTTCAAGCGAATGTGTCTGGTACTCAACCAGACCCTATCACCTGGAGAAAAGACAGGGGCGGGCCGTCTACGCCTATCAGCATGCATCTTAAACACCGCGGAGCTACGTGTAAGAATTTGTCGAGTCTGATCCCACAACTTTCTCAGGTTGGCTATATGAACATCAACCGACGGTAAACCATGAGAAGGTGACACCGACGGAAGAATAGTAGGGTTAAAGCCATAATTCAAGAAAAAGGGGCTATTACGAGTGGAACCACAAACAAGGTTGTTGTGAGCAAACTCCGCCCAAGGAATCAGACCGACCCAATCGTCCTGGTGTTCAGAAACAAAACAACGTAGATATTGCTCAATTTTCTGGTTAGTGCATTCGGCTGCCCCGTTAGATTGAGGATGATAGGCCGAAGAAAAATTCAGCTTGATGCCCAACTGGGAACAGAAGGATCTCCAAAAACGGGAAATTAACTGGGACCCCCTGTCAGACACAATCTCATTGGGAATCCCATGTAAGCGAAAAATCTCCTTAGCAAATATCACGGCCAATTTGGGTGAGGAAGGAAGTTTAGGCAAGGGGATGAAATGAGCCATTTTGGTAAACCTGTCAAGAACCGTGAGGATAACAGTGTGTCTATTGGAAACCGGCAAATCAACAATAAAATCCATAGCCAGACTAGCCCAAGGTTTGTTGGGAACGACTAAGGGCTGCAACAGACCACAGGGAAGGGCCTGTGGTAGTTTATTCCTAACACAGATATCGCAGGCCTTGACAAAGTCTTCCACATCCCTCCGTAAACTAGGCCACCAGAAGTCCTTGGAAATCAGACAGCAAGTTTTGTGGATGCCGGGGTGACCGGCAAACTTGCTATCGTGAAAGCATCGAATAATGTCCAATTGGAATTTGGGAGACACGAAGAAGCGACCCACAGGAGTATGTTCGGGAGCAAGAGATTGTTCGTTAATTATATCTGCGAGCAATGGAGAGTGTATTTTGACATTGGTGTTGGCGATAATGTTATGTTCAGGAACAATAGGAGACAATGTGTCTTCTAATGTGGTAATAGGTTCGTGCTGACGAGATAATGCGTCTGCTTTGGTGTTTTTAGAACCAGGCCTGTAAGTAAGTATGTAATTGAAATGTGTAAGGAACATAGACCAACGTGCTTGCCTGGCGGATAATCTTTTGGCCTCCCCAATGTAAGATAAATTTTTGTGATCAGTCAAGATGGTAACCGGGAGAACAGTGCCCTCTAACAGATGTCTCCATTCTTTTAATGCCATAATAATAGCTAAGAGTTCTCTGTCACCAATATCATATCTTCTTTCAGTGTGTGATAATTTCTTGGAAAAAAAACCACAAGGGTGTAAAGGCTTATCTAAACTTTGTCTTTGGGACAATACAGCGCCTATCCCCGTTTCAGACGCATCAACTTCAAGCAAAAAGGGCAGAGAGGTATCAGGATGAACTAATACAGGTGCTGAAGCGAAAGTCTGTTTGAGCGTTTCGAAAGCAGATAAAGCCTCAGTAGACCATGTTTTGGTATCGGCTCCTTGTTTAGTCATATTAGTGATAGGAGCGATAACAGATGAGTACCCTTTAATGAAACGTCTGTAATAATTCGAAAATCCAATAAATCTTTGAATGGCTTTGAGTCCCTTGGGTAAAGGCCAATCTAAAATTGATTTTAGTTTGATCGGGTCCATCATAAACCCGTCCTTGGAAATTACGTAGCCTAAGAAAGTTACCTGAGACTGATCAAAGCTACATTTCTCCAATTTACAATACAATCCATGTTGTAAAAGTTTCTGTAACACCTTTCTGACTTGTCTGTGATGTGAGTCAATGTCCCTAGAATGTATTAGTATATCATCCAAATATACTATCACGCATTCGTGTTGAAATTCTCTAAGGACCTCATTAATCAAGTCTTGGAAGACGGCCGGGGCGTTGCAAGCCCAAACGGCATTACGGTATACTCATAATGTCCGTAACGGGTATTGAATGCTGTCATCCATTCATCACCTTGTTTAATTCTCACCAAGTTATATGCACCTCTCAGGTCAAGTTTGGTAAAAATACTGGAGCCCTTTAGTCTGTCAAAGAGTTCAGTAATCAAAGGAATGGGGTAAGCATTCCTGATGGTAATTTTGTTCAATCCCCGATAGTCTATGCAAGGACGTAAGGTACCGTCTTTCTTTTCTACAAAAAAAAAAAACCCGCCCCCGCCGGAGATGAAGACTTTCTAATAAATCCTTTGTCTAGATTTTCCTTGATGTATTCCTCTAAAACTAAATTTTCTTTGGTAGACAGAGGGTACACCGTACCCCTAGGGGGCATAGTACCAGGCAAAAGTTTAATAGTACAGTCATAAGAGCGGTGGGGAGGTAAAGTATCAGCCTAACTCTTGTCAAATACAGACTTGAGATCTATATACTGAGATGGTATCTGAAAGTCTGTGGATTGAGAAGAGTTGGTAGATGAGTTTACTGGGCAAACAGAAGTGACTCTTCGCAAACATTTCTCCCTACAACCAGTTCCCCAAGAAACGATTTCTCCACATTCCCAGTCAATCTGGGGGTTATGTCTCTTGAGCCAAGAATATCCTAGCACCACTGGGACAGCCGGGGAGGATATTAACAGGAGGGACATCATCTCCTCGTGGAGGATACCAATAGTAAGTTTAACGGGTTTAGTCTCATGGAATATTACTGGTTCAGACAAAGGTCTACCATCTATGGCCTCAACGGCCAAGGGTGTATCTCTCAGTTGGAATGGGAGACAATGCTTATTAGCGAAAGCTTGGTCTATAAAACTTTCTGATGCTCCAGAGTCTAACAACGCCATCGTAGATATAGTGCCACTTTTCCAAGCTAAAGAGACAGGAATCAGAAGCCTATGGTCTTTATCATTATACATAGAGGACAATATAGAAACACCCAAGGCCCGTCCTCTAGGGGAACTTAGGTGCGAGCGTTTCCCGGGCGATTAGGGCAATTAAGACGTAGATGGCCTCTCTGCCCGCAGTATAAACAGAGACCCTCCCTTCTTCTGTACTGTCTCTCGGCCTCAGATAAACGAGTATTACCTATCTGCATAGGTTCTGGTGGAGTGGAATTGTAGGAGTCAGGGTTCTGAAAGGAAGGAGCGAGTCTCACAGGAGGTCTATAAGCTCTTTCTCGAGTATTCTGCCTCTGTCTCATGCGTTCATCTATTCTGGAAATAAAAGACACTAAATCTTCTAAATTTTCTGGAAGTTCTCTTGTGGCAATCTCATCTAGAATCTCATCAGACAACCCATTCAAAAATACATCCATAAAAGCTTGTTCGTTCCATTTCACCTCTGCTGCCAGTGATCTAAACTCATATTCTACAAGAGTTCTATTCTGTTGTTTAAGGCGTAACAGAGATCTGGCAGCATTAATCTTCCTTCCTGGGGGGTCAAAAGTCCTTCTGAAAGCTGTGACAAACGCAGTATAGTTGTAGACTAAAGGGTTATCATTCTCCCAAAGGGGATTGGCCCATCTAAGTGCTTTGTCTATTAGCAGTGTTATAATGAACCCTACTTTAGCCCTGTCAGTAGGATAAGCCCGGGGTTGAAGTTCGAAATGTATGCTTATCTGGTTTAAAAAACCTCGACAAGTATCAGGCGAACCCCCATAACGTAACGGGGAAGTGACATGGGAAGATGCGCCTACAGTGGCTACTTCCAAACCAGTATTTAGAGGGTGGCTAGCTGCGGAACGTATTTCTTCTGACTGGGTACTGGGACGTGCTAGCAAAGTTTGCAACGCTAGAGCCATTTGGTCCATTCTATGGTCCATAGCCTCAAATCTGGGGTCAGGAGGACTAGCACCTGCAGGATCCATATGGCCCTGTCGTAATGTCAGGATCGAGACAGGGATCCAATACGCAGAGTGCGGACAGAAGGAGGTACGTATACCGGA
The DNA here is from genome assembly GCA_933207985.1 of Pelobates cultripes. Classification (NCBI taxonomy): domain Eukaryota; kingdom Metazoa; phylum Chordata; class Amphibia; order Anura; family Pelobatidae; genus Pelobates; species Pelobates cultripes. The sequence continues at coordinate 112,413,026 of OW240912.1, read as the reverse complement.
CCTTAGAATGGCCGGACTAACGTATAGACAAAACAAGAATGGTCAAAAGGTAAGCCGAGGTCGAGGGAGCCGGAGGACAGGTAAGCGAGGAACAAGCTGAGTCAAAGGAGAGGAGAGAGCAGCAGGACAAGGTACAAGCAAGGTCAAAACCGAAAACACAAAGAGAGAGAACGCGTTGAGTGACTAGCAAGCTAGAACCACGACAGGGCAATGAGCAGTAGTAAAAGTTTCCCTAAAATACCCTGTCACCTTAATTGAGACCACGCCCCCAAAAGGTCCGGAATTGCGGTTCCCGGCACTTCACGTAATGATGACGTCATGACGTCGACGCTAGCCGTCATAAAAGGGGGAGGAGCTAGCGCGGCCGGCGGGAAAACGGCTGGAAAATGCCGAAATGCTAGGGGAGGGAAGCCCCTATGAAGAGAGACTGACCTCCTCAGAGACATAATTTACAGGTAACCTGACACACTCCCACCATATTCCTAAGAGTAACTTAGGCTATCATTGAGAATCGCATCCATTCATTGTGCTTTGTCACGGTCCAGCATTCCTCCCCTTTCTCTACTTTAGTTATAAGCCAATTATTGGCTCCTTAAAACAATCAAAGATTTATTTTTTCCACAATGGAAGGGATTTAGAGCAGAAAAACTGGGCATATTTAAAATGATTATTAAATAATTCTTCAATATACAGCAGTTTTAGACAAGAACATTGAAATATTATATATTTAAATCTTTCTTATTAACATTATTATTTATAAATCAAAAGCACACTCCACCTCATTGTAGACTGGGGTATCAGAAGTTTCAAATAACTAGGGATGTCCATGGGCAAAAAATTTGGTTCGGTTTGGAAATTCGGGTAAGTAAAAAAAATTTGTCTGCTTTGGCAATTCGGACCAAGAACATTCAGGTTGGTTCGGAACTGCCGAATAGCATTTGATTCGGCATTCGGGCAAGCAGCATTCGGGCATACATTTTGGGCATTTGGCAGTTTGGTATGTCATTCATTTCAGGCATTCGGTAGTTCCCTGGAACAAACACTTAAAAACAATGCGGTTCCCCAAGTTTGCAACAAGTAAAGTACAATAAATGTAATTTATCTCTGTCTCTTGTGCTATCATAACTAGTCTGGTTATGCAAGCCAACACCCTGACAGCCTTATTTATATACTATCCTACTTCAATGACTCTGTGTGCCTTCATTGGCCCAGTGTCAGTGACAAAATCACCATTAATTGGCTGTCCTCTAACATCAATCAAAAAAATTTGCTCATTTCATTGGACAGGGAATAGTGAAACCGGATTGGGCAAGCAAGCATTACATTGCACCAAAGGAATTAGCTTATTGGTCAAGATTCCTGTCATCATTCACATAATTTCCCCTCCCTCTCTCTGTTTTGCCACTTTTCAGAAATCCAAATCACTTCGGAGCTTAAGCGCTTCGGCACTTCCGAATTACCGAACTTCGGAAACTTTGGTGCTTCGGAAACTCGGCACTTCGGACATTCGTAAGCATGTCCAAATGGCATGAAATTTGTACAAATGTACATATGGAGCAAAACAAATTGCTTACAGTACAAGCAAGGGAATAAAACTAAGACCATTATACAATAACTGCTAAATAAATAAATAGTTAAAGTAAAGGAGGCTTATAATGAAAAGAAGGTCTGAATGAAAAGGTAGGGAACATATTTAAAGTGGTTTGACAAAGAAGGGACAGTTGTAAAGTTTGGACTGAGAAAGAATTAGAGCCTGTGGATCCTACCCCTAAGGGGTGCTTCTTCTAAGATGGGCCTTTGGATCTGACTCCTGAGGGTAAAAACTGAGCAGGACATGTAATTAGAGAATGAACTCCAGTTATTGGCAGAGTAGATGAGCCATGATGGGGTTTATGATGCAACATGGATTGGGGTGTAGTTTGAGAGCTTTGCAGGTGAGCACCAGGATTTTATACAGTGTTATATGGGACAGGAATACAGACTGTCAGAAGCTCACAATGTACACTGGAATGGGGTTAACTGGGGACACTTAAGGCTAATACAGAGACACTCCAACTCCAGATTTTGTGAATAAAAATAAGGCATTCCTATATATAATTACAATATTAAAGTGAGCAAGCCTCAAAGCGTTTATTACATTTTAAAGAAAATCATATACTTGTATAAATCACATCAAATACATTAAGGGCGTTAAAAAGAATAATTAACTAGATGCCATCTTAGATAACAGTAGTGTAATGGTACCTTCAGTAATAAATGTACAAACCGCCATTTAGTGGATGCTCCCCGTTCGCAAGAATGTGGTCTGGTAGCGTATGCAGTATAACCATGTGAACCGCCAGCCAGGGAACACTCCAAACTCCCGAACGGTACCTGTACGGCTCCTTCCCTTCACGAGCTCCAAATACACGAATTGCCAATATTAGCCGAACGCCAATATCTTCCAAGCGGCAAATAATTCCAATGAGCAGTCTCTAGTCGCCAGTAATAAAATCCCCCCAATAACGAGACCAAGCTCCGCTTTGAGGGTAAAACACGAACTGAGTTTACTGTGGGCTACCTGCCCGTATTTATGCAAGTCTCCCACTTGGTGGACACTCCCCTAGGGGACCAAATGGGAGACTGGAATAGCAGATGGACATGGGGACATTTCAGACATACAACCCCACAATATTCCCAGCATGCATCACAGTTTCCTCCCCTCTGCTCGGGAGATAATTGAGAAGTAATTAAATTATCTTCCAGAGCAGAGGCAAATCGCCATTTTAAATACAAGTCACAAAACACATAAAAATACATAACTTTATAACTGTCGAACGTATTACATTCGTATAACACATCCCCAGATAGCCTGGATCCGAGTGCATATTATTGTCGAATAGCGCTCAGATCCCATACGCATAGTTCAATCGCCATGGAGTCAAAGTCTATTACAGTTCTTCGGTATGCGATTGACTCCATGGGAAGGCTATCTGGGGTAAGTCCATTCGTGCCTTTAAACCTCTCGAACGGCCGGTGTTCGCATACTTTTGTCGATTGAGAAGGGAGGTCGACGGCTTCAGCGGTGTTCGGTTGAAAAAGTGTCCGTTTTTAGTTCCATGAAATTACCCTCGAACACCGCTGGTCTTTCGCATGGTTAAAATGGCCGCCGCCTCGTGGTCGACATACGAACGACGACCACCCTGTATTCGGTTTTAATTGAAAAGTGTCTGTGGTTAACCGCAACGTTCTAATTGGGTTCAATAGGTTAACCAGCAGCACACTTCTCTTCTGGGTGGCCGTCCGTTTGGTAGTTCCGTTCAACAAAAAATTACATTCCCTTAAACAAGGCATACGAATGGGGAAATTCATACAAACGGCAAACAGACGAACACAGCAATTCTAGTTCATACAGATGGGTCTGTCACAAGTAGTATAAGGTAATTAAGTCTGATTTGCATGTCCTTTATATGTTATATCGGATTATGAGTTGCTTTCCAGGCTTCTCACAATCTCTTACCGTCGAGCCAGTAAGGGCTGTGATGCAGTTCACAATGTTTGGTGCTGACAGACATGATCTATGATCCATGATTTTTTGACCCTGATTAAAAATATCCAGGGCTGGCCCTAGACATTGTGCTTTCTGGGTCCAAGGATGAAATGCTGCCCCTCCTCACCAAAACCACGGCACATCCATGTGTTATGCAGTGGATGTAGTGAATGCAGTGTCTGGGGATGCAATGTGTATTGTATGAAGTGTGTATAGTGGATGCAGAATGTGTGTTTTGTGTAGTGGATGGAGAGTTTGCATGTATAGTAGATGCAGTGTCTGTATTTGTATAGTAAATGCAGTGTCTGTGCTTCTCTAGTTGATGCAGTGCCTATTGATTGTATGCAGTGTGTGTACTGTATGCATTGCCTGTATAGTGTATGCAAAGAGTATGTGTATAGTGTATGCAGAGAGTGTGTTTCTATAGTGTATGCAGAGAGTGTCTTTGTATAGTGTATGCAGAGAGTGTGTTTGTATAGTGTATACAGAGAGTGTGTTTGTGTAGTGGATGTGGGGGGGAGTTTTTTTTTTAATTAATGCTTAATCAACCCCCCCTCCTCTTACCTGGGGGCAGGGAGGGGGGACAATAGGTTCCCTGGTGGTACAGCATGCTTCTCCTGTGAAGAGTGGGCCGGGTGTCTAATCTTCCCCTCAAGCACAATCAACCCCTTTCCTCTTGTGAGCCACAAGAGCGTTGCGGCGGGTTGTCATCCCTTGCTCAGATACAAGAGAAACACAAATTTGAAATGTAATCTATGAATACGTCTTAATTAAAAAAGTAAGTAAAATAAGGTATTATATATAACCAAGGTGTTGATAGATTACAATAATGAAAATAATAGATTTTTTAAAAACAACAAAATAATGGAATCTTTTTTAAATTCTGTTGCAAATTATTTGCAATAAAAATGGACTAGAGATCAATATAAATGGTTAAAGACAATGTATGTATGTATGTAAAGGGAACAGGTGTTAATCAAACACCTTTTTCTTGACAAGCCACAAAACAATACATGCAAAGTAGTGCCTGCTGCTAGGTGGTAATATAAGTTATTCAGTAACTGAGAAATACAATGTCCTTGTCTCTGGTAAGTTAGTATCTCCTTGCTTATCTGTATATTAGTTATTATCTCCTTGCTTATCTGTTCATTCTTTTTTGTGTGCATGCTATCTCCTACTATTCTTTTGTTACTCCTCTGTTATTTAGCGTATTCTTGTAAACATATGAATGTTCATACTATCAGTTTACTAATTAGATTTGTGGAACCCTTCCATCCCCTCAAACAACTTCGGATTATTAATTTGAGTTTAGTGAAGTTGTGAGGTTGGTGAAATAGTGTCCAGACGTACTATTTCTCTCAGTGTGATAGGCTGAGTGCCAGCTGAGTCCCTCAGCCAATACCTGGCTGTCTGGCTAAACCGTCCTCATACTGTAGAGAGGGCACCAGTGTCTGAACATTGGAGCTGAACTGTTTCAGGTTTAGCCCATGATGGCAAGAGGATGTCTGGACACTCTGCCCTCATAACAGCTTTAATTAGCTAAATTTGTTAAAGGGTGGTAGTGTTCCTTTAGCTCTTAGAATATAGGGGTGGCGCATTAAATAAAAATGTTAATGCTAATATTTTGTGTTTACTTTGTTAGAGTGTATCAAAGCAAAAATCTGAGAATAAAATTGGAAGTCTTCTGTTTAAAATATTCTGCTGCTGCTGCTTTGACTATGGTTAGACCACCGATGAAGATGGCTCCGTCCCTGTTACATTAAAAACCAAGCACAAATAGTGTTGATGGGAATATTATTGGAGATGGTGCTGAGTATTGTTAATTGTGATGTACTGACATTAAATATTATTAATGTGAAATAATAAGAATGTGTGATTGTGACTTTTATTTCTATGACACTTTTGTTTGTTCCACTGTAATTTACTGGTTTCTTTTTAAGCGCACACATGCATTATATGTTTTTTGTTTTTTTTTAAATGACAGGTTTTCTTATAATATTTTATATTTATATAACACAGCATTCAAGAATAACATTTTTTAAACATGAGAAAAATTAAAAAAATCTCATATTTCATAGTTGTAATTATAATCTATGCAGTTTAAGAAAAATAACTCTGAATAGATTCACATATTAGTCCTTCGTCATTATTAAAATGACCATATTTTGTAGATTTCATTTAATTTTAACAGTTATTTAGGCTGAAAGTCATGATTTTAGGTAATTGTACTAAATCACCTGTTTTGGTTTGAGGTTGGAATTTGTTTTTCAAATCATTTACAGTTTGGTGTTTGGTGCATAAACCGGTAGGCAACTCTGTAGCAAAATGTCCTAGGAACATAAGGAAATACAATGGGAGAAAGTAATTGTATGGTTTATGGAGCTCAGACCATTACACCCCCTAAGAGATCAACAATAACAATGAATGAATATCTGACATTAGGTTACAGTGTAGGTGTCAGAGGGTTGTAGGAGTTATACATTGCTTCCTCAATTCCAACTCTCTCCTTTACCCTCTTCAGCCTGGATTCTGCACCCTCCACAGAGACTGCTCTGACTAGAATTACAAATGATCTAATTGCAGCTAAATCCAAAGGCCACTACTCCAGAAGTTATCTCCTTCTGCAAACGCTTTAATCTTTTGGTCTCTGACATAGCCCTCTCATGGTTCTCCTTCTATCTCTCCCAATGCTCATTCAGTGTCTCTTTTTCCAACAACACCTCCTCTTCTCACCCTGTCTCAGTCGGAGTCCCTCAAGGTTCAGTTCTTGGTCCCCTTTTGTTCGCTCTCTATTCTGCCTCTCTTGGCAAACTCATTAATTCATTTGGATTCCACTACCACCTGTATGGTGACGACACCGAGATATACCTCTCCTCCCCTGACCTCTTCCCTGCTGTCCTACAACATGTCACCAATTGCCAATCTCTTATTGGATGTCCTCCCGCTTTCTGAAACTCAATCACTCTAAAACTGAGTTTCTTATTTTTCCTTCTCATAACACTGATCCTCCTCCTTCATTCAACCTGCTGGTAGACGGTACCTGCCTACCCCATCCTTTCAAGCTCGCTGTCTAAGTGTCATTTTTGGTCCTGGCCTCACTTTTGCGCGTCTTGTCCAATTTGTTGCTAAAACCTGTCGATTCCAGCTTAAAAACATTGCGCGCATACGCCCCTTTCTTACGCAATATGCTATGAAGAAACTTGTTCATGCTCTAGTAATCTCTTGCATGGATTACTGTAATTCTCTCCTAATTTGTCTCCCCGGAAGCCATACTGCCCCTCTACAATCTGTGATGACTGCTGCTGCCAGGCTGATCTTTCTCTCCTGTCGCTCCTCTCACACCTCATCCCTCTGTCGATCCTTACACTGGCTTCCTGTACCCTACAGGTGTCAATTTAAAATACTACCTATAAAGCTCTAACCAACTCTAGTCACTGTTACATTTTTTGCCGGTTCATAGGTAGGCCCCCTCTCGGTCTCTCCGCCCTACTGGTGACTTTCTCCCGTCAGCTGCTCACACCCTTACTGCAAATTCACGCCTGCAAGACATCTCATGGGCGGATCCCTACCCCTGTCAGACTCTCCCCTAATCTTCAATCCTTTAAGAAGTTCCTCAAAACCCATCTTTTCAGAATTGCTTATGGCCTCCAAGAGTACCTTCTATCTCTTAATCCTTCCCCTTACTCTCTCCTAAAGGGCCACTCTCCACTCACACCTCCAGTTCTGCTACTTTGCCACCATGTCTGTTTGCTGTCTCCCTCAATACCCTTCCTGTTATGTTTTATACCCCACCTCCTCTAGACTGTAAGCTCGTTTGAGCAGGGTCCTCAACTACCTATTGTTCCTGTTAAATTTTGTTATTGTCTCATTTAGTAGATTCCCCTCTTATTGTAAAACTCTGCAGAATAAGCTGGCGCTATATAAATACCAATGATAATATTAATAATAATACATACACAATAAAAAAAGAAAAAGTGGGAAAAATAGATATTGCAGGCGGGATTGACCAGAACAAGTGAATTCTGCCCTCTTTAGGTACTTACAATATTGTGCATTAGAACTACAAAATAAAAATATACTGTATTCTTACAAGCACTCTGACATCAAAGCCATAATATAATAAAATAAGAAAACCCTAAATATTATCCCTCAGAAACAATGTACGATAGTTATCGATAAGTAATGCAAAGAGATCATGGTTAAACAAAAACATTAATACACAAAAATAAGTTCAGACTCCCACTACTCTTGGGCAGCAGCAATGACCATAGTACACATCATCCTCAAAACATACATTAAAAACCAAAGGAAATAGTTACCTGTGCACTGCCCCATATCCCTATGCAAATTTAAATAAATGGAGGTTTTTTTGTTTCACTCCAATGGCCATTAGTTGTAAGCCCACCTGCCATGTTAAGGCCAAACTCTTAGGTGGGTCGATAACAGTTCATCTTGCTTTCTTCAGCTTCAGGCAAAAATGTGGGGAAGTGTACAGATAACTGTTTCTTTTTTAAACAAAAAAATTGTTGGATAACAGTGCCTTTTATGTTGGGGGTGGGATTTGGGCAGTGGAGTGTCTTTTTTAATATCAAGGAACTCTTATCCTACTTGAGTTGAAGAACAAGTTAATTTCTTATTCAGATTCTCCCATATTTACGGATCCAGTGCTTTGGTTTCAGGGTTTGATATAAGTAAATAGCATGGTTAAACTTATTTTGGGGTTTGCATAATGCTGGACTTATCATTAAGAAGACATTGAAAAGTTCTAGGGATCACAGTCAAGTAAGAACTGTCATAGCATTAATATGACATAATATGTTCTTGACTAAATAACTGAGGTCTGGCTTCAGTATAAACATGACACTGGCAGAAAAGCAAATGTTTATTTACTAATTAAGAATTCAAATGAATGTATAAGTGCTAGCCCTGAAAATATACTCACTGAGAATCTTGTTAAAGCACATTTGTGGTGTCCGAGTCTTTATTGCTAACAATGATTCTCCATCAATATTGATTATGGTGACCGGAGAATCGAGGGGAGTTGAGTCCAGAACAGCATTAACCCTTTTAATACACAGATACAGATACACACACATACTGACATACAGACACACACAGACATACAGACATACATACATACTGATAAACAGACATACATACAAACTGATATACATACAAACTGACGTACATACACATAAATACATACTGACATACATACATAATGGCATACATACACATACATACTAATATACATACATACACATACATACACACACAGATATATATATATATATATATATATACACAGATACATACAGACATACTGACATACACACACATACATGCATGCATACTGACATACATACTGATAGATATATACATACATACATAGTACATACATACTGACACACACACACACACACACACAGACAGACAGACAGACAGACATACATACAGACATATAGACATACTGGCATACACACACAGACATACATGCATACTGACATACATACATACATTCTGACACACACACAGACATATATACATACTGACATACACACAGACATACATACTGACATACATGCATACTGACATACATACTGATAGATATATACATACATACATAGTACATACATACTGACACACACACACACACACACACACAGACAGACATACATACAGACATATACATACTGACATACACACAGACATATATACATACTGACACACACACAGACATATATACATACTGACATATACACAGACATGCATATTGACATACACACACACAGACATACACACAGACATACATACTGACATACACACACACACAGACATATATACATACTGACATACACACACATACATATATACATACTGACATACACACAGACATACATACTGACATACACACAGACATACATACACACATACATACTGACACACACACACAGACATATATACATACTGACATACACACAGGCATACATACTGACATACACACACACACAGACATATATACATACTGACATACACACAGACACACAGACATATATACATACTGACACACACACACACACATACATATATACATACTGACATACACACAGACATACATATATATATACATACTGACATACACTCAGACAAACAGACATATACAGTTGCAAGAAAAAGTATGTGAACCCTTTGAATGATATGGATTTCTGTACAAATTGGTTATAAAATGTGATCTGATCATCATCTAAGTCACACACAAAGAATTAAATGTTGCCATGTTTTTATTAAACACACCATGTAAACGTTCACAGTGCAGATGATACTTAGATGATGATCAGATCACATTTTATGACCAATTTGTGCAGAAATCCATATAATTCCAAAAGGTTCTCATACTTTTTCTTGCAACTGTATACATACTGACATACACACAAACATACAGACATATATACATACTGACATACACACAGACATACAGACATATATACATACTTACATACACACACACATACATACTGACATACATACATATTGTTGTGGATCAGAAATGTTGATCTTTGTTATATTCAGAGGAAGCCCAAATTGTTGTTACAAGTGCACTTGGAGAAGCAAGAATTAGACACCAGACACCTGTTGGTATTCAAAATAAGCCTCTGACGTTTTATTCATCAGCTGGGTTTTATACATTAAAAAGTAAGTGCTTACGTGCAAATACTCTTAGAACAGTAATAGGAAGAGAATACAGATAAGACATAGGGATGAGCGTCATGTACCCATAACAAATAAGTTTCAAGGTAAGAGAGAACAAAATGATTAGAGCAGAGACATCTTAGGTGGGGGCTCTCTGCTCCCGGAACTTAGACATATATGGTCTTAAGTGTTGTTTAAGCATCAAGCATTTCCTGAGTCCAAGTTAGCCAATTTTAATATAGGATATCATTATATGACACCTATAAGCTTGAGCCTTTGAATCAAGATAAATTCTATCACAATCCCCTCTTTTGATCCAAGGGTCACCCAAATGTCCAAGGTATATCCAGGCCTGCTAGCCAAAGCCTGTGGGACTTTCATTTATTGCTTCACCACGGTTCCCTTGGACTGAGAGATCACCAGAATCAGCAGAGGAGAGTTCCTTCATTTGTTAAGCGAGGTAACATCATAAAACCTTTTCGAAGTCGGATCTGAAATGTAAGTTAAGGTACGACCAATAGTAGGTTTGCTTTTACATAGAGAGGTTAGTAGACATGAAAAAAATCTAAAGGTTAGAAAAATAGCCATAATGACAAATACAGCTAATAGCAAAAAGTACAAAATCTTCTTAATTAGTAAAGTCAACCATGTTCCTAGCCCAAATGTCCAATCCCAATCCCCAAAGAAGCCAGTATCCTGTTTGATATCCTGTACTAAGTCATGTAAATCTTTTATATGTTTATGGATCATAGTGCCATGGTCAGATAGGTTAAAACAGCACATACCTTCTATAGCTTCACAGCCTAAGTCATGTTTCATTAGTAAGTAGTCAATGGCTGCTCTATTCTCAAGGATTGCCTTCTTATTTGCCTGGCTGTCCATAAGTAGCTCTTCTAGGGCCTGTGAAGTGGCATTTAAACCTTTTGCAAGGGAACAAGCTACAGCATTTACTACTCGGGTATTATACAATGCTAAACCTGGGACTCCTACCAAGGTGTACGCTAGGGCAGAGTATTCGGCTTTAGATAAGAGAGTGATTTCTGGGTTACAATCTGCATTAAGGGTGTTTTTAACATCTCTCCTGTCTCTCCTGTCTCTCAGCAGTTTGTGTAGCTGGGTGGTTTTAGTGATCAGGTCAGATTTGGAAAACATGGTCATGGTTAGGCGAGAGATTGCACAGGGACCTCCTGTAATGTTACCTGGGACATAAGCATAAGTAATATTTCCACAGGAGAAAGTCCATCCTTTAGGAAGATAGACATTGTAGTGGTAACTCATAACTTGGTGAGTTTTGCTACAATTCATAGTGGTGTTGAGGGCTCTACAATTCGTGGTATTTTTCCACCATGTGGGGCAAAACAGGGATTCAGTATTAGGGTCTCTTGAACAATTACATGAAAAAGACCAACATAGTTCAGTGCCTGTCACATTAATTGTCTTCAGGGCTAGAGGAGGCTTGCCTACGAGTGGGTTGAAGGCATAAGAATATAGTTGTAGAGATTTATGGGGTCTATGGGTATGTAGGTACTTTCTTAACAGTGAGATGGGGGTAGGGACAGCTAAAAGACAAGATTCTATGGCGTTTTCAGTACTGAGGAGAGGGTTGAGGCAAAAGGAAGTTAAATTAAAAGCCTTTGCTATCTGCAACCATATATTTTCCTGCCATGCATTATTATTTTCTGGTCTCAAGTCAGAGTAGCATATCTGAACACAGTATAAAATGGTAAAGGATAAGAACAGCTTCATGTTGGTGGATCAGTCGGAGTGACTTGTTTACAGTGACTGGCGTGTATCCACGTGGCTTTTCCTTCTAGTTTCACTGAGGTAGCCGTAGTCAAGAGCACTTGGAATGGACCGTCAAAGCGTGGTTCAAGTCCTTTCCTCACATGCCTCTTTATCACCACCCAATCACCAGGTTGCAGTTTGGGAGTTGCAGAATCAGAGTCTGGATCTGGAATAGAATCAAAGACTTGTTTATGCACCCTGCCTAATCTTTGGTGTAGGGCCTGAACATAGGCAGTCATACTACCATGCTGCATCTGTAGTGTTTGGGGAAAATAGAGGCCTGTCTTTGGGGCACATCCAAACAGGATCTCAAAAGGGGATAAGCCATGTCTGGAATTGGGGGTGAATCTCATAGAAAAGAGTGCTAGGGGAAGGCATTCAGTACAGGGCTTTCCTGTGTCTTGCATGGCTTTTGCAATCTTGTTCTTTAAGGTGCCATTTGCCCTTTCTACTTTCCCACTACTCTGAGGGTGATAGGGGGTGTGGAAGACCTGACTGATCCCTAGGGCTTTCATAATTTCTTGCATTATTTCCCCAGTGAAATGGCTACCTCTGTCACTTTCAATCACTTCAGGTGCTCCATATCTACATACCAGTTCCTTCAGAAGCTTACTTGCTGTGACCTTCGTTGTGGCTTTCGACACTGGGTAGGCCTCAGGCCAACCTGAAAAGTTATCAATGCACACCAACACATATTCATACACTCCTACCTTAGGTAGTTGAATATAGTCTATCTGCAGTCTTTGAAACGGGTAAAGTGGCCTTGGTGTGTGCTTACTTGGTGTTTTCACAGCTTGTCCTGGATTGTTTCTAGCACAAATCATGCAAGCTTGGGTGTGTTTAGCTGCTACAACAGTAAATCCGGGTGCTACCCAATGGGTGTTTACTATGCTGTTCATGTGCATCTTGGATAGATGTGTAGGTCCATGGGCAATCTGGGCCATCATGGGGTACAACACTCGTGGTAAACACAGTCTTTTACCTTTCCTCCACATTCTGTCATCATCAGGTTCTGCATCTTGTTTCCTCCAGAGGTCATGTTCTTCCTTGCTTGCCTGTCTTTGTAAGCTCAACAGTATATTGTAGTCAACGGCGTCATATGTAAGAACAACTTGTAGAAAGGTATTACCTGTAGAGGGATGAACTTTGATTGCTGCTTGCTTGGCAGCTTCGTCTGCTTTGTGGTTTCCTCTTGAGATTTCATCTGTGATCTTCACGGGAGCTGCCACCTTGATGATGCCTACTTGAGTGGGTAGCAGGATAGCGTCCATAAGTGCACTCACGGCTTCAGAATTCTTGATTGGAGTTCCTGCTGAGGTGAGAAAATCATGGGCTATACCAAAAGCATAGCGAGAGTCTGAATAAATATTAGCAGTCTTACCAGAAGCCATTTTACACGCTTCAGCGAGTGCCATCAGCTCTGCCTCCTGTGCAGAGCAGTGAGGAACGAGTGGTTCAGCTTTTATTACCTCATGTGCAGAGACTACAGCATATCCAGTGTGGAAATTACCCTTCTCATCAGCATATCTGGAACCATCTACAAAAAACTCAAAATCTGCATTAGATAATGGAGAATCAAATACATGCAAAAAACCTGCTGTCTCTTGTGCCATTAGTGCTGCACAATCATGGGGTACCTGGGCATCAGCTAACTCATCTGGTGAAAGTGAATTTACAAAAAGATCAGAAGTACAACCATTCACACTATGTTTATGTGTGAGGTCCCGGGTTTCGGCACCAAATTGTTGTGGATCAGAAATGTTGATCTTTGTTATATTCAGAGGAAGCCCAAATTGTTGTTACAAGTGCACTTGGAGAAGCGAGAATTAGACACTAGACACCTGTTGGTATTCAAAATAAGCCTCTGACGTTTTATTCATCAGCTGGGTTTTATACATTAAAAAGTAAGTGCTTACATGCAAATACTCTTAGAACAGTAATAGGAAGAGAATACAGATAGGACATAGGGATGAGCGTCATGTACCCATAACAAATAAGTTTCAAGGTAAGAGAGAACAAAATGATTAGAGCAGAGACATCTTAGGTGGGGGCTCTCTGCTCCCGGAACTTAGACATATATGGTCTTAAGTGTTGTTTAAGTATCAAGCATTTCCTGAGTCCAAGTTAGCCAATTTTAATATAGGATATCATTATATGACACCTATAAGCTTGAGCCTTTGAATCAAGATAAATTCTATCACAATATACACACACACTTCATTTATCAGCCACCCTCCTCTTACCTTTACGTTGCAGGAGGGTGGCTGGGGATGATGGTAGTGGATGCCTCTGGTGTCCTCTCCTGGCCTCCGCTCTCCCTCTCCTCCGCTCTCCTGCTGCTCTCACTTCCTCCCAGCAGCATTTGCGGTGCAGCCGCAATTTGTTTTTAAAGGGGTCGCACAATTACCCGGCCGCAGCGCTGACCGGGCCCCTGAAGATATTGGGCCACCTGATGGGCCCCGGTGCAGATGCACCTGCGGCAGTTTCGCTGCTCCACGTGTGGCCCAGGCCCCCCAGGGCCGCTGGGCCCGTGACAACCATTTTGGTTGTCACTTCCTGATGGTGGCCCTGGAAGTGGACTAGGTGCAGTGTCCCTGTTCTCTTACCCCTACTATATTTTGAGAAACCTTAATGTTTATATTGCAGGATTAAGCCCACCATAGTATGACAGACAGTAGAGGGTCTTCCGCTGCACTGATGTAGTTTGAATGCGCAAGTGGAATTTTTATGGCAAATGGGGGGGTTGGACACACACACATGAAACCAGCTACAGAGTGGGATAATATAGCATTTAGAATACAGATTTCTGCCCCATCGTACCTTTTCTAATTATGCAGTTGAAATTTTGCCATACAGTTTGCAGGTCATTTTTAAAATTCACCTCATCATTTTGAGTGAATACATTTTAACATCTATCCTTGGAGATAATGAATTTTCTTTCTTATAATGCCATACTATAAGAGTTTCTCTTCAACGTTTTGCCTCTGATCAAATATACTCCCATACTCCCTGTATATTTCACGTTTTTTTCTTTAAAAGAAAATACAATGACATTTGATACATATTACCATGATCAGAGAGAAACATCATCATTTATTTAAAGTCCTTGATATGCTGACCAGTGCTTTATGATTATATATTAATCTGAAATGTCAAGCCTTTTCCTACTGAAAAAAAAATGTATAAAGCATCAGTTATTTGAAAGTAAAAAACAAAACAGTGAACTGTGTAGCAGATCACATCATGTGGAGTCTGCTGATCACAGTGAATGTTAAAGCCATTTCAGAAGTTGCTCTGCAAATTCTCTGGCTGCAATGAAATGAGGACATTCATTCTGAAGAAAATGTTAGGGAATTGGTCTGGAGCACATCATACCGTTCAGATATATCTTGAACTACTCTATACACTGTAAATAAATACAAACTGGTGAAAATGTGGCTAACCTCAATCATATAGGCAAGAAGTGTGCATAGAATATATATATATAAGGTGTTCTTAACTAGCTGTACACTTAATACATAATGGGAATAGTCCATACCATACAAAAAGGTATAGATCTAAGAGGGCTGCACATAAACAACTTTCTGTAATGATAAATTAAAAAAGCTTTATCACCCTTTGGGGATTTTTCCAAATTTGCAAAGTCCCCAAAGGGTGACATCACTGCTGGGGGGGGCAAGTAAAGATGAGTTTACTTACTTGAATCTGTCCCTCATGGGCGCAGTAATCCTGATCTGATAGGGTCCTCTTTTACACCAACGTCACTGGAGCAGGAAAGTACAGCATCAAGGTCTATGGAAGATCCCACAAGACACAGCCAATATCCAGCAGCAGTCACTGATGAAGACTGTTGGGATTGACACTTAATACTCCGCTCAAGGTCTGAGAAAGTCAGGCGGAGGAAATATTCAGAGACAAAGTAGTGGCAAAACAGAAATAATAGGTCGCGCTACAGAAAAAATAATAGTAAATAGAAAAAGATAAATATTCTCTACTCACACTAAAAAAACATAAATGGAAGGGAGTATGTAGATAATAGTCCAAATACTTGGTATGCTTCCTATGAGTTCCAGTAGGTATATAAAGACTTTGATGGATGGTAGTCTCAATACTTTGTGTATTTCTTACGAGTTCCAATAGGTATATGAAGACTTTGATGGATGGTATATCCAATAGGAGACTGGATCCTCTAATATTGGGGGAGTCTTGACTCGGTGAGGAACATAGAAATAGAAAAACAAAGGCGATCCAATAGTGTAGACTGTATACTGATAAGTAAGGATAGGAGAAATAATAGGGAGGTAATTCACTCACCTATTCAAGAGCATAAACTCGCTCTAGTATGATTGGCATTCAGTGGCGTCTGTCCCCCACTGGTAGGATACAGGTGTAGATAATTCCTCGGTATAGAAAGGAGATAAGAGCAAAATATAGTGCTCACTGAATATAAATAAAATAAAATAAAAGAAAAGAATAAAAGTACTCACATTTAAATGAGCAGGATATACTGCTCAATATAATCGCATAGGTGGTATAATCCCCACCTAGGATTCTTGGGCGTGTGTAGACTCCAAGATAGTTTATGACCTGTAAGAAAGGACAGAAGGTTGAACAACTGCCTGCAGGCTCCAACTGAAACAAAAGGAATCATGGAACAGAGACAAAGTAGTGCCTTCTTTATTTCTGTATATCTCTTGTCTGGGTTTAAATTTCAGTGAAATTCCAACGCAGCCAAAATTAGTATTTCATAGAGATCCTATCTTGACACTGACAGTGCCATTTTAAGATTGAACCATGTATAGTCAATAGTCATATATTATTGATAATTAGCCTACCACTGTGTCCAAGCATCTCACTTTTGACAGATCTTCAAATGATTTTTATATCACTTTCAGAGTAATTTAATGTTAAAAAAATTACAGTCTCTTTTGAATCTCTCTACTAGATGGGGAGCACTCGCCAGAAGGGCAGCTCTAGACCTTACATTTGGCAGGGTTATCAATGATGTCATTACTGGAATGCTGAGAACACAAGCTAATGGTTTCCCCTGTAGTTTTTTTGCCCACTCTGCTACTCCACGTCTCTATATACTGTGGGTAAGATTGCAACAGAGTTCACTTAGGTTACTATGATGAATGAAAGAGCATATTACTAAGCCACACAAAAATAATACAAAGTTCTATAAAAATACACAGTTACCAATTGCATGTTGTGTTTATCCTCCCAACTAATTTCACACAATACTCCTTTAATAAAGTAATTATCTCCATTAATATCTCTCTTTTTTTGTCTCCTAGTCGCCTTCTTTCCATTTCCCACAAATCATTCTCTTTGACATACCATCCTCTCTACATTCCAACGCTCAGCTGTTTGTTACTCCCTCCTCATCTTTTCCTTAAAGGACCACTCTAGGCACCCAGACCACTTCAGCTTAATGAAGTGGTCTGGGTGCCAGGTCCTTCTAGGGTTAACCCATTTTTTTATAAACATAGCAGTTTCAGAGAAACTGCTATGTTTATCAATGGGTTAAGCCTTCCCCTAATCCTCTAGTGGCTGTCTCATTAACAGCCACTAGAGGCGCTTGCGTGCTTCTCACTGTGATTTTCACAGTGAGAGCACGCAAGCGTCCATAGGAAAACATTGTAAATGCTTTCCTATGCGACGGGCTGAATGCGCGCGCAGCTCTTGCCGCGCGTGCGCATTCAGCCCAGGAGGAGGAACGGAGGAGGAGAGAAGGAGGAGAGCTCCCCGCCCAGCGCTGGAAAAAGGTAAGTTTTTAACCCTTTCCCCCTTCCAGAGCCGGGCGGGAGGGGGTCCCTGAGGGTGGGGGCACCCTCAAGGCACTATAGTGCCAGGAAAACGAGTATGTTTTCCTGGCACTATAGTGGTCCTTTAACTTGTTTCAACCTTTTATAATCCCTTATTATTTTATAAATTTTTATTTTTATTTTTGCGTGCATAAAGAAAATAAACAGTCACATTTGCTTTTGCAGTGCCCAACAGCATTTGCGTTTGCCATAATAACAGACAGTAACTTATCAGGGCATAGCAATGAAAACACAATGCACATTTTTATATTGTAGCATGAAGTGTAAGCTTAAGTATGAGGACAGTGCTAGTAAGGGGTTGACTATTGTGACATGAGCAGGAGAACTATAGGCACTGTGATTGAGAAGTGTTTCTCCCAGGAGGCCCCCCAGGTAGATCAGGTTTTGAGTCCCGCTGTGGTAAGAAAGGAAAGGGGACATGCTAATGCAGTGGGTTAAACATGGGTTAATCTGGGCACATGGTGTGGGAACCGATGGTGCACTGCTGGGGTACCGTGGTACTTGTGCTCAGTCCTGAGGTCATCCAATGCCATGCTGGGGTACTCCGCTTCCCTGTCCAGAGAGTCTCGCTGTTGAACTCTGGTGCCTTCCCGGATAGGGACCCGCATACATGAGTCGAAGGTAAGGCCTTGCTATAGAGGCTCTGTAGCCTCTCCTGTGTGGTCTCAGAATCCAGCTTGAGTTGTGAGGGAGGCTCTTTGGGGCGGCCTGGTCAGGTTGTGGCAGGTTAGTTGTGTTGTTTGCCGCCTTTCTCGTGCTGGGATGTCTGGCAGTGTTTCGATGGGCAGCGGGTGAACGTTGCGAGCAGGGTCGTGTGGTCCACCATTTTCGGGCCCTCTGTACCTTGAGCACCGTGGGTTTGCCACTGAATCATGGAGTTGGCTTGCAAGGTGGGTGTTCTGTCGTGTCTGGCATCTGGACCCGTTGTTGTCTAAGTTACAGCTTTTTCCAGAAGGCAGCAAACAGGCTGTTCAGTTTAGCTTTGAGGTCCCAGCTTATATGAGAGCACGTGGCGTCCGCCATTTTTTCTGCTTCTATATGGCTGGATGGTGCTCATTCAATGCCTGCTTGTGTGTCTCTTGGAGCAGGGTTGCCTCCCTGGAGTGGACCGGGACCACCCCTGCCGGTCCCTGGGGGGTCGGGGTAGAGAGAGTTAGGCTGTCTATGAGTTTGCGCTGCTAGTGTCAGAACGAGGAGAGCGGCCGTCTCTCCCCATCTCTGCCATCCACAGGCTGCGGTTAGCCATGTCTGGTTCCCGATGTCGGAATCGCTCAAGTCAGGTATCAGGGGGTACACCAGCTCTCCCCTATATTAGGTAGAGCAGTTTGGTGTGTGGTCAAGCTGTGCAATTCGATTTGCATCAGGAAACAGCGGGAGCCCTGTGGACATGCGACTGTTCGTCTTGCAGGTCAGGCTCCGCCCCCCAATTTTATCATTTTTAATCCTACCCCCTTTCCATCTCCCTCGCGGCCCCCTCCTCTTGTCACCTTTACTGCTGGTGTTATTTGAGATATGGTACAGTGGAATTCTATATCTTTTCAGTAAAGACAGCAAGTGCTATGAGCAGGGAGAAAAATTTATAAATTCATAGGTGTGCAGACCTTCTACTGCACACCATCAAATTTACTCCCAGTGGGTTATGGGTAAAATGTGTAAAACGTTGAGGTTACAAAACACACTCAGCACCTCTATTTTATCATCACTGGATTTGCCAGTATGGTAGGTACCTGACTATGGTCACTTTTTATTATAGGGGCACTTACCCTGACAATACAAATGTACATGTTTAATTTGTGATATACTATATCTTGTTAATTTTGCATCAGATAAAAAATTTAGCATCATGCATAGCATGTGATAAGTATGTAAGTGTTTAATACAGAAATCTGACATTTTGGACTTGGGTTAAAACTAACCTGTCCATCAAGTGATAGGAAAGTCCTCTGCCTAACTCATCTTCTTTCACTACAGAGCAATTTGCCGATTGCTAAATTCAGGTCAGACTGTCTGACTTCATTTGCAAAATACATTTTGCTGTGTATAAGGGGACAAGACTTTCACTATCTATATTTCCTTTTAATTCCAACAGCATTATGCATGACGTTAAAAGACTGGAGGCATAAACATTGTCATTCTCCAAACCAGGGCTTCCCAAACTTTTTTGGCCGAGACCCACTTTTCAAAACTGTAATTTTTCGAGACCCACTTGCTTTAAATGCATATTTTAAAACACCATGAACACCATGGCAATCAGCTTTAGAGGCATAAAAAGTGGCACACCATGGCAAACAGCTTTAGAGACATACAATTGGCACACCATAGCAATCTGCTTTAGATGCATACAATTGGCACACCGTGGCAATCAGTTTTAGAGGCATGAAAATTGGCATACCATGGAAATCCGCTTTAGATGCATACAATTGGCATACCATGGCAATCAGCTTTAGAGGCATACAATTGGCACACTGTGGCAATCAGCTTCACAGACATACTTTTGGAACATTATGGCAGCTTTAGATGCATAAAATTGGCACACTATAGCAATCCGCTGTAGATGCATAAAATTGGCACACCGTGGCAATCCACTTTAAATGCATACAATTGGCATACCATGGCAATCAGCTTTAGATGCATAACATTGGTACATCATGGCAATCCGTTTTAGATGTATAAACTTGGCACATCATGGCAACTTTAGGTGCATAAAATTGGCACACCATGGCAATCAGTTTTAGAGACTTACAATTGGCACACCAAGGCAACAAGCTTTAGAGGCATAAAATTGGCACACCATGGCAATCGGTTTTAGAGACTTACACTTGGCACACCATGGCAACCAGTAAAGGGGTTACATTGAGGGGGGCAGGGAGTGAAGGAGTTACAGGGGGGCAGGAGTGAATAGGTTACAGTGGGGGAGGAGGGCAGGGAGTAAAGGGCTAAGCATTGAGGGGGGTAGGAGTGTAAGGGGTTGCTACTGAGTGGGGCAGGGAGGAAGGAGCTACAGGGGGGGCAGGGAGGAAGGAGTTGGCAGTGGGGGGAGGGGGCAGGGAGTAGAGGGTAAATACTGAGGGGGTGAGAGTGAAGATGCTACAGGGGCAGGAGTGAAGGAGTTACAGCGGAGGGGGGGCAGGGGAGTAAAGGCATTGAGGGGGGGCAGGGAGCAAAGGAGCGCATTAAGGGGGCGCAGGGACACTAGGGGTTGCGGGGGGCTGGGAGAGTAGGGGCTACAGGGGGCAGGAGCAAAGGAGCTACAGGGGGGCAGGAGTGAAGTGGGCTATGGGGCAGGGAGGAAGTGGCTACAGGGGCAGGGATGAAGGAGCTACAGGGGGGCAAGAGGTTACAGGGGGGCAGGGAGTGAAGGAGTTACAGGGGGGCAGAGAATGAAGGGTTTACAGGGGGGGCAGGGTCTGTGTCCTACCTTTTAATAAATTCCCTGGTGGTCATGTGGTTCTCTGGTCTGAGCTCCGCCGGGTGCAGAGCTGCATACAGTGTAATAAGTCTCACAAGCTCCCAGAGTGTTGCCATGGTAATGCTCTGGGTGCTCGCGAGGCTTCTATCACACGGTCTGCAGCTCTGCGCCCGGCGGAGCTCAGACCGGAGCTGCTGGGCAGACTGATTGGAGGGAGCCCGGCGGCATACAGGGCAAGCCGCCGGGTTCCCTCCTGGTTTCAGTCTGCCTGCCTGACTAGCCGGCGGCCCTGGATGTGTGGGTCAGCGCGACCCACTGGGGATCGTCCTGCGACCCACACTTTGGGAACCGCTGCTCTAAACTAAGGACAAAACTGTATCACCCACAGTGAGTGTCGAGAGAAATGCTACTTGTCTAGACTATATTAGGGTTGTCTAAGATTCCAATCTTGTGACACCTATAGGAGATATGTGGTAGTGCTGCTTACTATTCTGCTACCTGTGATTGATTTACACAGGGCCGTCTTTAATTTAGATTGGACCCTGGGCGAGCATTTACTTGGGCCCCCTGACTACGTCTAGATACACACAAATACACTACCTGACACACATGCAGATACACACTGACCACATATAGATAGATACACACAAGAACACACAGATACACACAGACTACATATAGATACACTGACACACACATAGACACACACACAGATACAAACACTGACATACATGCAGATACAAAGGTACACACACTGACTACTTATAGATACACCGACACACACACTGACAGACAGACACACAGATACACAACCTGACACACATGCAGATATACAGATACAAACACTGACACATACAGATACACACACAAATACAAATGGACAACATACAGATACAGAGACACATTCTGACAGACGTACTGACACAGACTCACACACAGAAAACCATACTGAAACACACATACACAAAGACATACTGAACCACACAGACACTGATGGACTCTCACACACACAGACATACAGATACACTGACAGACATACTGGCACATATAAACACAGACAGACGGACATACTGAAACACACATACACACAGACATTGACAGACATATTGACAAACACAGACATACAGAACCACACTGACAGACTCACACATAGACAAACTGACAGACATACACACATTCTGGCACACACACACAGACAGACTGAAACACACAGACACAGACACTGACAGATATACACACATACAGACATTTTGAAACTCACAGACAGCCATACTGAAACACACAGACACTGACAGACTCACAGACACAGACATACTGACACACTGACAGACATAGTGGCACACAGACAGACATGCTGAAACACACATACACACATACAGACAGACATGCTGAAACACACATACACACATACAGACAGCCATACTGAAACACACAGATACTGACAGACTCACAGACACAGACATACTGACACACTGACAGACATACTGGCACACAGACAGACAGACAGACATGCTGAAACACACATACACACATACAGACATGCTGAAACACACATTCACACATACAGACAGACAGACATGCTGAAACACACATACACACAGACACTGACAGACAACCACACATCCAGACATTTTGACATACACAGACAGCCATACTGAAACACACATACACACTGAACCACAGACACTGACAGACTCACACACAGACATACTGACACACTGACAGACATACACACATACAGACATGCTGAACCACACAGACACTGACAGACTCTCACACACACAGACATACAGATACACTGACAGACTTTGATAACCACCCTCCAGTTTCTTACCTTTTCCTGGAGGGTGGCTTCCCTGGGGTCCAGTGGGCTGGCTGGGGTGGCTAGGGGTTAAGCTCCCAGCCTGGCCCCCTCCGGAACAGCTGGTCCGCCTTCCTCCCGCGCGGCTCCTGTTTCTGTGGGAGGAAGTGACGCACGGCTGTCACTTCCTCCCAGTGCTGCCGAAAAGCAAGGGCCCGGTCGCGCTGTTAAAGTGCCACAGCGCCCGACCGGGCCCCTGCTGACACAGGCCCACCGGGTGGCCCTAAGTGCATGGGCCACCCGATGGGCCCCCATAGTTTGCGGGCAGAGGGCAAACAGGGTAGTTACCTCGGGCCCCCCAGCAGGGACAGGGCCCGGGGCAGCTGCCCCGTTTGCCCCGCGTTAAAGACGGCCCTGGATTTACATACCAATATAGTATACGTTCACTCTCAATTCTAAAATGCATAGAGCACACAAAAACACACCAGTAAAAGGTTGGTGGACTTTAGTAATTGCTTAACATTTATTACAGAGACAGACTTGAGATCAGCCTCTGGCATAAAAAAACCCATGCACAATAGCATGTCAAAACGACTAAACATCTGAAAAGTGGTAATTTGTACCCCCAAGCATCTTCACTCAATTAAACCTATGATATCAAGAGACAAACTATAAGGCAAAGGACAAATACATTATTTCAGTTTCTATTAGCCTAAAGAAACCAAAGGATGATGTATCCAAGTTGCAGTGAGCTGACAAGTGATTAGCAAAGACAGTTTAGTAAGTAAAACCAGCAGCATCTGAAACAAAGCATAGCACCACTTAGTAAACATGGGTCACTCAATTTAAGTCATGTAGCGTGGCAGATTGCACTTTTTCCCATAAAATATTCATATTTGTTCCCTGATTTGGTTCCAGTATTCCCCCAGCTGGCATTGCTTGCAAAATAAATAAAATAAAATAAAAACGGTATGCTTGTTCTAATGCTCCTTGCCACATAAAAGAAACAGCCTGATCCGAACTTATGTTATTGTCTCATCACATTAAGCTCAAACTGAAATGAATTTCAGTCTTATTCTTGGCTTCTGTTTTCATTAGCATGCAGTTTCGCGTAAAAGATTAATGTCAATCAGTGGTACAGAAGCTGTTACTGAGAGCACATAACGGCTTGCAATTATTTTAAGAATTTTTATAACCTAGAACAATTTAATGGTAAATAATTATGCTAGGAACATATACGATATGACTGTCAGCTACCGTCTTCCAAGCACAGGTTCTTTACCCCACCCAAATAATATAACAGGAACTCGAGATAGGACAGTAGCCAACGCAGGAAACCATATATTTGGCAGACTCCTTTGGTTTTCTAAAACAAATATAAATGAGAAGTACTTTAGCAAATTAATAGAAGCTACTAGTATCCATTTACTCACCAAAGTGCTCTGCATAATTTTTTTTTAATAAAAGATAAGTAGCCAAAGAGTCACACATGCACATGTAACTATTGTCCAGGTCTCTACAGATCTGACTCGATCCCTACAGCAATATCTACCCTCGCTATGGCTTGTATGCATAAACCATAAATCATCTCTTCCACAGTAAAAAAATGAGAAGACTAGTATTTTCATATATATGTCAGCCGCACACACATATATTGCAGATATCACTTTAGAAGTCACATTTCCTATGCAGGGATATTCAAATACCTTGTTTTTATTTTATGTATTTTTTTTATTTAGCTCCACAATGTTTTTGAAAGGGGGACAACTCTTGCTTTGAGTTTCCCTTTACTTTCTAGTTTTGGCATTGCCATCTTTATCCACTGGATGTCAATCTGGTTTTGTTAGAATTAATTGTTTGTCTTGTTTTATCTATTGTACAGAGCAGTGGAATATGTTGTCGCTACACATGTATGTTATAATTGCTTTATCATCTTGAACGGGTGTTCTTTTCATTGATGGAAGGTGGTCCAAGGGAAGAGCCCAAGAAGAGTTGACAATCTGACAGCCATTATTGATCTGAAGGCTCAGGAAGAAGGAAGGCTCACATCTCGTAATCACTGTATTTACAGTTCCTCTTCTACTCTGTATTGTCAGAAAGATGCAAAGTGTAGAATACCCCCGCTAAAGATTTATTTTAAAGTCTGATCTGTACATTTGTTAGTTATTCAACTATACAATGTCTACATACATTCAATAGAAGATTAAAATAAGACTCTCACTGGGTTATTTACTAAAGCAAGAATTGTCAAAGTGCATTTCGAAATAATTTTAAGGGACATTCCACTGCCCAAAGAAAATAAATATACAAATAGTCACTGTTAAGTAGATCTACACTAAATGAAAATATACATGCATTTAATTAAATTTTTTTTTTCATTTCTCTATCTGTTGAATCACAGACTTCCCAATGCAGCACTTTGCAAGGCAGATGCTATAGGCCAGCGGTTCCCAAAGTGTGGGTCGCAGGGCGATTCCCAGTGGGTCGCGCTTACCCACACATCCAGGGTCGCAGGGGACTCGGGCAAGCAGACTGACATCTGGAGGGAGCCCGGTGGCTTGCCCTGGATGCCGCCGGGCTCCCTCCAATCAGTCTGCCCAGCAGCTCCGGTCTGCAGCTCCGCCAGGTGCAGAGCTGCAGACTGTGTGATAGAAGTCTTGCGAGCACCCAGAGCGTTACCATGGCAACACTCTGGGAGCTCGCAAGACTTTTATTACACGCTCTGCAGCTCTGCACCCGGCGGAGCTCAGACCAGAGAGTTACCCCACCGGACCACCAGGGAGACACTGGACCACCAGGGGATTCAGGTAGGACACAGCCCCCAGACATTCCCCTCCCCCCATGTAACCCCTTCACCCACTCCCCCCCATGTAACCCCTTCACTCCCTGCCCTCCCCATGTAACCCTTTCACTCCCTACCCTCCCCCATGTGACCCCTTCACTCCCTGACCTCCTCCATATAACCCATTCACTCCCTGCCCTCCCCCCAATGTAACCCCTTCACTCCCTGCCCTCCCCATGTAACCCTTTCACTCCCTACCCTCCCCCATGTCACCCCTTCACTCCCTGACCTCCTCCATATAACCCTTCCTCCCTGCCCTCCCCAGTGCCCCTTCACCCTCTGCCCCTTCCCACCAATGTAACCCCTTCACTCCCTGCCCTCCCACATGT
>OW240912.1:112345509-112386713 GCA_933207985.1 Pelobates cultripes | reverse complement strand
GTTTTCCTGGCACTGTAGTGGTCCTTTAAGGGCAGCTTTACAATATATTGACTGGTATAAACGCAGCTTAGTTTTCGTTAGTGAAAAAAACACTGAGGATAAATGGAAAATCTTCCAACAAATATTAGAAAGGTACATTTCTCATATGTATCATTGGGTAATAAATATAAAAGAAACAAATTGAAACCAATGTGGCTTAGTAGAGAAGTAAAACAAGAGATTAAACATAAGAAAAGGGCATTTAAAGCATTTAAATCAGACAAATCAGATGCATCCTATAAAAGCTATAAGGAATATATGCGGTGGCGTGGCTTGGCAGCCAAAGAAAATGGCAGCATATACTTTCCCTCCGCCGGAGTCCCGACACGAAAGCACATAATTGATAGCCTGCCTTGCCGAAATGGGGAGAAAAAACAGAGCCCCACAAACCGGGAAGACCCCAGATACCAAAAAGGGACAGCTCACCTCGTCCCTGCGCCAGTTCCTGGTGACCCTTTGCAACACAGCCGCATGGCGCCGACGGATCAATGGCGTCGGAGGATTCCGCGCCTTCATCTCTGGCATCCGACCTGCAAACAGGAGGCACTGAGAGGCCCCCATGGCTAGATCTCCTGAGGGCCTTGCCTACAAAAGAAGACCTCCGCTCTGCCACCTCGGAGCTGGGAGCCACGATCTAGCAGGACATCCAGGCACTGAGAGCAGATATGCAGGGCCTGTCTGACCGCGTGAGCCACGTGGAGGCAGCCTGTGACAGCCTGAGAGCGGCTCAGAAGACATTAGCAGAAGCTGCAGACACCTTCTGTGAACAGGTACGTGGCATGGCCCTTCACATAGAGGATTTAGACAAAAGGGGGCGCCGCAATAACATAAGGCTGCGCGACCTCCCTGAAACCGAAGACTCCCCTCTCCAACTGCGGGAAAGCCTCCTGGAAATTTTTAATGGGCTGCTGGGCCGTGATCACCAGGCGCATCCACATCCACGGGTCTTGCGACAATCGTACACTAGGGCCCTTCAATGCACCAAATCACTTTTTCACGCGGAGGGAGACAAATGCGGCAGGTCAACAAAAAACACTCCATGACATATATTGCGCGCATGCTCAACACTTCAGGCCAACTATGCCACATGCCAGACCAAATCGCCACAGCAGTAACACCCTTTTACACAGACCTATATGCACTCCCCTCACATACTTCCTGAGCTGACCCAAAATCGGGGGCATCTCGCATAAGTTCATACCTTACTAGATACACAAAAGCCAAACTTTCCTCGGACGCAGTGGAGGCCCTGGAGGCACCACTGACTGAGGGGGAACTGTCCCTCGCCATCAAAACCTCAAAGACAGGCAAAAGCCCAGGCCCGAACGGCCTCCCTCTCAAATACTACAATACCTTTTCGGCTACCTTGTCCCCTCAATTTATCTCGGCCTTCAACTCCATAACAGAGAGAAATGCAATCCCTCAGCAGACATTGGCAGCCAACATCACCCTGTTACCAAAGGAGGGGGGAGATACTGAAAGGTGTACTGGCTACTGGCCAATCTCGTTGCTTAATTGTTCGCGAAAATACTTGCCACAAGGTTGGGTCCGGACATACCAGACTTGATGCTCAGGTAGGATTCGTCCCACACAGAGAAGCTAGGGATAACACGGTACGAGCCCTGTCCCTCATACACCATGCGCAATGCACCTCGGAGGGCCTTCTCCTCCTCTCCACCGATGTGGAGAGGCCTTCAACAGGGTAGCGTGGGACTACCTTTTCTCGGTCCTGGAGCACATTGGCCTAGGGAACCATAAGCGCCAGTGGATAGAGTCTATTTACTCATTCCCCATGGCTAAGGTGTGCATAAACGGGGTCTATACGGACGCATTCCTGGTCAGAAACGGAACCAGGCAGGGCTGCCCCCTGTCACCGCTATTATTCATCCTGGCCCTCGAACCTTTCCTACAAGCAATTTGGGACAACCCAGACATCACGGGGGTAATGGTAGGGGCAGACCACCACAAAATAGCAGCATTTGCGGACGATATGCTATTTTTCGTCACCAGCCCAGAAATCTCCCTCCCAAACCTTATGGCAGAGTTTAAGACATATGGCCAAATCACCAACCTCAAGATCAATTATGCTAAATTCTCTATCCTCAACATTGGCACCCCCCAGAGGAGGGTGGACCAGATCAGACAAAATTTCCCCTTCCAATGGCAGGCTACCACTATTAAATACCTGGGAGTGAGGCTCACAGCCGACAAGACCAAACTATACCACACAAATTTTACCCGACAGAATCTGACAGAATGGGCCACACCCCACTTTTCCTGGCTCGGTTGGGTGGCTATTGCCAAAATGAACATCCTCCCACAGGTACTTTACCTGTTCCAAACACTACCAATCCCACTCCCCACTGCCTTCTTCTCGTCACCGCCATCGAAGCCCATTACACAGGCCAGCCCCTCACAGCCCTCCTGTGGCTTGACCCCACCATCGGCAGATGGCTAGTCTCCCAACAACCGTTAGTTACAGCCACTCTCTCTGTATGGCACTCACAAGCGAGGAAACTATGTCTCTCCTCCTTCCCATCTCCACTACAACCCTGATTTCAAACCGGGGATAAGACTAGGTAACCTCCACTGCGTCCTCCCACAAGACATACCCAGACTCCCGAGACATAACCACGAACGGAAAAATCCTGCCACTACAGACGCTCACGGACACATCCAAACACACCTTCATGACGGGCTTTAGATACACCCAAATTAAGAACTACATTGCCGCCATGCTACCATACTACATCCATATAGACCGCACGCCATTCGAACAACTGTGCCAGCCCCCAGATCCTATGCCCCACAGCATCTTCTACCTCTACTCAATGCTACAACGACAACAGGGGCACCCCCCATCCCCCTTCATGTCCAAATGGGAAACCGCCATAGGGGAAACACTCACCGAGAACCAGTGGCACAAAATCTGTGATCTGGTGCACCATTGCGCAATTGCTAGTAAAACCCAGGAAACGGCCTATAAGGTTCTCACGCAGTGGTACCTGACACCGGAACGCCTACAGAGAATGCACATAGAAACAGATGGCCTCTGCTGGAGGTGCGGGGGAGGGGTGGGATCCTTCCTCCACATATGTTGTGAATGCCCACTCATAGTACCGTTGTGGGAAAAAACAGCCTTCATAGTGGCCCTGTTCACAGACAACAAACCACCCTTCAAGCCAGCCCCCTAAATCCTGCACCACACGACAACCCCTACACCACGAGACAAACTCTCCCTGACCATTCAAATCCTTAATGTTGCAAAACACCTAATACCCCTGTACTGGAAAAAGGACACAATCCCAACGGTTTCCCTTTGGTTTACCAAAATGGAGGAGTTGCGAGTTACAGAGGAGCTCTGGTACACAGCCCTAGACCGAGCGCAGACACACATAGACACATGGACGCCCTGGCTGGTGCGAGTGGGCACTGAGGCATTTCAGACCACGTATCTGACCATGGGGGGAGGGACTGACAACCCCCAACAGGAGACACAGGGAGACTAACTGGATGACCCACACCCGCTTCCAGTGTATGGCACCCCACCGCACCGCCCCACTCCGCCCTCTTACTCCCCCCCCAACAGGTCCTGTGTGGAGTGTGTGCCCTGGAGCCCGGGGCGTGGCCCAGAAACTGACCCCACAAAGGCATACCGGGGTGCACAAGAGGCAGAACGCATACCCAGACAGATTTCTATTATACATAAAGTCTACCATTAGGAGCCAAAACATTGGGGGTTTTGTTGTGACTCGTGTTTCTGCCCATATAGGCTTGTGGAATGTTGTAATTATACCTTTGGTTATAGTTTGCCTAAGAAGTCACTACTATGTTATTTGTGAGTATTTCGTATGTGATTTTTATATGAATTGTATTGAATAAATATAGATTGAGACTTGATAATACTTGGTGTGCATTCTTTGGTATTTATTATCAGCAAAAATCAGCATGCTTTTATGAAGAACAGGTCATGTCAAGCTAACTTGATTGCATTCTATGAAGAAGTAGAAGTATAGATCAGGGGTGTTGCAGTGGATGTGATCTATTTGGATTTTGCCAAGGCATTTGATACAGTTCCACACAATAAATTAGTGTTCAAACTCAAAGAAATCGGTCTAGATGAAAATGCTTGTTCTTGGGAAAATGTTTGTTCATTGGCTTAAAAATAGAGTACAAAGAGTTGTCATTAATGGTAAATTTTCAAGCTGGACAGAGGTGGCAAGTGATGTCCCTCAGGGTTCTGTTCTGGGACTCCTTCTATTTAACCTATTTATAAATGATCTTGAAAAAAGCATTGAAAGTCATGTTTCAGTGTTTGCAGATGACACAAAACTCTGTAAAGTAATACAATGTGAGCAAGCTATTACTTTGCTGCAGAGGGATTTAGATAGACTGGGGGACTGGGCACTCAAATAGCAGATGAAATTTAATGTTGAAAAATGCAAAGTTGTACACGTCGGTGTAAAGAATGCAAAAGCAACGTATGCCCTTAATGGAAGCAAATTAGGTATAGCAACACATGAAAAGGACTTGAGAATTATTATAGACAACAAATTATGCAACAATGTGCAATGTCAATCGGCAGTGGCTAAGGCCAGTAAGATATTGTCATGCATGAAAAAGGGTATTAATTCTCAGTAAAAGAATATAATTTTGCCTCTTTAGAAATCACTGGTAAAACCACATATTGAATATGCTGTGCAATTTTGGGCACCTGTTCTAAAGAACTAGAAAAAGTGCAGAGGTGGGCTACAAAATTAATAAAAGGAATGGAACACATCAGCTATGAAGAAAGGTTAACAAATTTAAACCTCTTTAGTTTAGAAAAACGTTGCCTGAGAGGGGATATGATAACATTATACAAATATATTCGGGGCCAATACAAACCATTATGTGGAAATCTATTCACAAACCGGACTTTACATATGACATGAGGTGACGTTTAAACTGGAAGAAAGAAGATTTCGTCTAAGGCAAAGAAAAGGTTTTTTTTACTGTAAGAACAATAAGGATGTGGAATTCTCTGCCTGAAGAAGTGGTTTTATCAGAGTCCATACAGATGTTCAAACAGCAACTAGATGCATACTTGCAAAAACAGAATATTCAAGGATAGAATTTTTCAATGTAGGGTAATAGCTGCTTGATCCAAGGATTAATCTGACTGTCATTCTGGGGTCAAGAAGGAATTTTTTTCTTAGTTTGCTGCAAAATTGGAAGTGCTTCAAACTAGGTTTATTTGCCTTCTTTTGGATTACCAGCAAAAAACAAATGTGAGGAATGCTGAACTTGATAGACGCAAGTCTCTTTTCAGCTATGTAACTATGTAACAAAGCAGCTGCTGCACCCACAAATAACGTAAGAAGAACGCAGCATCATACACACAGTGCTACTAAAAGGTTGCCTACCCCTGGTGTAGGGTAATGGTTAATGATGGGTTAGAATTAGGGAGAGTGTAGGGTTAAGGTTAGTGGCAAGGTTAAGTAGGTGTACAGTTAAACTTAATGTGTAGGGTAAGGAGTAGGGTTGGTGTATGGGTAGAGTTGGTATAGGGTTTGCATTAATTGCCAAAAACTAAGTTAGAACATCTGAGGCATATCATATGCAAATCTATTTTGAGTTATTTTCTTTTGTGGCACTACGTTTATAAAAAAAATGGTGAATAAAAATGTTCAGTTTTTCTGATTTGAACAGTTTACTCATACTTAATGATGTGTTAGGCATATATAAAGTATATTAAAAGAAAGGCATTCTTCTGCTTTAAAAATAATATCTGGGGGCGGGGTCTGACCTGCAAACTGAACAGACGCATGTTTACAGGGCTTCCACTGTATTTGCAGTTTTCATTGGCATACTCCCAAATACCAAGCTTGTTTACACAGCTCTGTGCTCTACCCATGTCGGTGGGTGGTCTTGGTGCACGATCTAAACCCTTACTCAAGAGTTTTCGAGTCCAGAAGCCTGAGATGGCTTGATGCGGCCTATGGGTGCCGGAACCGGGGAGAGGCGTCCGCTCTCCTCATGCGGACATCAGCAGTAAGGGACCCTTGTCCTCCCCCACTGGACCGGTGGGGGTTATCCCGGTCCAATACTGGGAGACAACCCGGCATAAAGGAAAGCAAGAAACAATGCTGAACCAACAACTGGCAGACTTTGAGGCAAGTGTCATGGCGGATGCCATGAGCTCCCCTAAGTGCAGTGCTGAGCAGCCGGACCTTGCAACCAGGCTAGATATCATATTTAATGCCTTCTGGAGAAACCTAACACTCCACCAGCAACACACTGCATTTTCCAAACCAAGTAAACACTCTCTGGGGATGCCTGCACGCTCCCATCGTTGGCACTCTGATACCACAGCAAAGTGAGTACGAAAAAGGTGGCAAAGATGGAGACGTCTCCCACCTAACCCTACAGCTACTCACCAAAAGCCTGACGGGGGCTCCGTGGAAAGAGACTCACTCTGGACCCAGATACTGGCAGCAGCTTTAAGCACTCCAAAAGAGCCAGCATTCAGCTACACATGGGGTCTCAATCCCACAGTGGTGATCCGGTTTGCCTCTATGGGCCTTCCTCCCTCACAGAATCTCGCCTTCTACTTTCCACCAGGTGGATTACATAGCCTAATACTGGGACTCTCGAAGCTAGACTTTGTGCTTCCCCAACAGGGTATCGGCTGAGTTAACCCTTCACGTCTCCGGCACTACATATACACTGCCGATAAGCCTATCACACCTACATGCTCAGCAAAAAGAAGTTGATGCTCTTTTTAACTTTGTTTTCTCTGTCTGAATGTAAATCTCGCAACCAATGTACCTGGGGGCCTCCTATAAATCTATATTCTTCCCTATAACAGGGCATATACTTTTTTTTTTTTTAATGTTTATTTTTCATGTGCATATGGTTACATAACATAGGAACCTATAGCGCCACAACAGCGAGTACAGGCTTTTCAGTGTCAAACTTTGTGGCATAGATAAACAGCACATTTTTTTTTTGAGACATAATGGTTATAGACACACTTATATGTATAGTTATTTGATTGATAGCAATGAGTTTCAGCTAGTAGCGTACGTTACATGTCTGATTCACTGCACTGTTTATAAAGTACAATTTAACATCAAACTATACATGCTTGTAAAACGTGCAGTGGGTGCTAATATGTTGCTAGACCTAGGCTAATCATGCCGAGGGAGGCTAGAATGAGGCTTCCGAACATTACCACATTTTAATTTTAAAGTCAGACTTGTTTCCCTTATCTAGCCTAGGAGAGGGAAAATCGGTGACTTATTCCCTGGTCCTTGAGGGTGCCCTTACGCCTGTAAACATTAAACATAATAAACTTGGAAATAGGTAGACTATGTTGAGAGTACACCCCGCTGTATAGTTGTTATACAATGATGTTAGTGCCCTACTTGGTGTTGGGAGTAGTTCCATGTTTCCCTGCTTGCTACCATGGGGAAGCTTGTGGGTCATGGGGCTAGCACATAATACATATATTTGGGGCTCTGAGGATAAGCACTGGAAAAAACATATGAAAGACATGAAAAATGGGGAAAATACCGCTGGTTGATAATGGGTTGGTAGGCGTATATAGCCCTAATCCTTGTGGCTGGCAGGTTGTGAAATGCTCTTGATCCAGCCTACGCTGGTCAGATAAAGTCCCGGTAGCCAAATAGAGTGTTCAGTAGGGGGAACCTGTCCCAATCTCCTCCAGCCGCATGTAGGAGCTCCGTATCTCTTTGTCGTCCGGTGTGGGTATGGGAGAGGGCTCTTCATGGTTTCTTGTGCCTGGTGTTGGTGGAGGCTTGAGTGAGGCTGGCTTCATCCTGCGTGGGAGTTTAACAGTGGTCCTGTGTAGGCGTCGTGTGGGTTTGGGTGTCGATGAGGTGTTGCGCTGTTTTCGGCGCCCTTTTCCGGTGTGCCATTTTCGGCTTGTTGTGCCGCTGATCTGTGCTCGAGAGGGCAGTGCCGTCGGTAAGAGCTCGACTTGAGGGTTTATTGCAGCCTGTCTTTCATCCAGCTTGTGCCAGAAGGCCTCAAATAAGGCATCCAGCCTCTCCAGAATGTCAACTTTTCGGGTCATGATGAGTGGCTCTGGGTCAGCCGCCACCATTTTGGGGCTGGATCAACTCGGCTTGGATTGTTGTCCCAACACCCAAAGGGGCCCTCCTGGGACCGGCATAACCCCCACCGGTCCATAGGGGGGAATGAGGGCTCAGATTCAAGCTGTTGGCCGTCAAGGGCGACAGGGGAGCCGGCCGTGCTGGTAGGCCTTGGTTTGCCGTGCCAGGATTCCTGCAGTTGGTGCCACATGCTTGGTGTCAGCGTGTAGCCCCTGCCATCAGCTCCTGGTTAGTTGTCCATTCAGTAAGTTTGAAGTCCGTTTAAAGCGTTTAAATCAGGAAAGTTTGCCTCAAGGAGCAGGAGCAGCTCTATCCTGTGTCCGTTCAGCTCTGCGGTCAGGCCCTGCCCCTCCACAGTGCATATACTGTCATTACAACCATTAAGCTGTTTATATAGTCTAACATGCACTGTGCTATTATTGTCTTTATTAGTTCACTATAAGCATACACAGTGCATATAACTTTCATTACTACCGTTAAGCTGTTTTTATTGTATAACATGCACTAAGTTATTATTTTCTCTATTAACTCACTATAAGCATACACCGTGCATATAACTTTCATTACTACCGTTAAGCTGTTTATATTGTCTACTATGCACTATGTCATTCTTGTATCTATTAACTAAAAATGTGCTGACTTTTGCTATAAAAAATAAATAAAAATAATATCTAATATGTATGGGTGCATTTAACGTGAGACACAGGTTCTTGTTTTGTTTCATAATTATTAATTTGGTCCATCATCAAATGTGAGATTTACAAGGAGGGAAAACAGTACACCTCTCTGAACAGTGTCTGGGAGGCTGTGGTTGCTGCTGCACGCAATGTTGATGGTGAACAGATCAAAACACTGACAGAATCCATGGATGGCAGGCTTTTGAGTGTCCTTGCAAAGAAAGGTGGCTATATTGGTCACTGATTTGTTTTTGATTTGTTTTTGAATGTCAGAAATGTATATTTGTGAATGTTGAGATGTTATATTGGTTTCACTGTTAATAATAAATAATTGAAATGGGTATATATTTGTTTTTTGTTAAGTTGCCTAATAATTATGCACAGTAATAGTCACCTGCACACACAGATATCCCCTAACATAGCTATAACTAAAAACAAACTAAAAACTACTTCCAAAAATATTCAGCTTTGATATTAATTAGTTTTTTGGGTTCATTGAGAACATGGTTGTTGTTCAATAATAAAATTAATCCTCAAAAATACAACTTGCCTAATAATTCTGCACTCCCTGTATAAGCTCAAATGGTATATGGTAATATTGGAGTGACAATGGGACTCCAAGTAATTGTCACTAGCTTAACCATGTATCTTTGTATCATATTTTTACGTCCACATAGTAGGGATAAGAGTGATTTATTTTATCTTCTGGCAATATTGCAAAAGTGAAGAGATTAGAAACAAATAGTGTGCATTAGACCCATCAATATAACATTATATTACATTACATTAAATCTGCATCAGTGGAAGTCTAAATAGACAATACTACAAATAAACGGAGACTACAACCATTGCTATGCATTAGAAACAAGTGACATGGTCATGTTTTCTTCATATAATGAATTTCTTCACTCATGCAGAATTAATGTAGCTTTATAATACTGATGAGCCTTCTGCGCTTTTAGTTTACTTCTTTATTATTATCACATCGATATTACTATATTGCTAGTGAATAACACATATTTATCATGGTTACAGCTACTGCAAATTTGTAATAATCTTATCTAAGCATCAACATTTTTATGAAATGCATGCTGTTACTATTTTATGTGCAACTGACCAAAATCGAGCTCTTTGGCATCAACTCAACTTGCCGTGTTTGGAGGAGGAGGAATGTTGCCTATGACCCCAAGAACACCATCCCCACTGGGGTTTTTTTCTGCTAAGGAGACAGGACAACTGCACCACATCAAAGGGATGATGGACGGGACCATGTGCCATCAAATCTTGGGTGAGAACCTCCTTCCCTCAGCCAGGGCATTGAAAATGGGTCCTGGATGGGTATTTCAGAATGACAATGACCCAAAACACAACCAAGGCAACAAAGGAGTGGCTCAAGAAGAAGCACATTAAGGTCCTGTAGTGGCCTAGTCAGTCTCTAGACCATTATACCATAGAAAATCTGTGGAGGGAGGTGAAGGTTCGAGTTGCCAAACGTCAGCCTCAAAATCCCTCCTGAGATGTGTGCAAACCTGGTGGCCAACTACAAGAAACATCTGACCTCTGTGATTCCCAGCAAGAGTTTTGCCACCAAGTACTAAGTCAAAGGGGTCAAATACGTATTTCATTCATTCACATACAAATCAATTCATAACTTTTTTGACGTTTCTCTGGATTTTTTATTTTTTTTGTTATTCTGTTTCTCACTGTTAAAATACACCTACTACTATAATTATAGACTGATCATTTCTTTGTCAGTGGGCAAATGTTCAAAATCAGCAGGGGATCAAATACTTTTTTCCCTCACTGTATGTTTACTCAGTAGCCCAAGAAGTCCAATGCACTCGGTGGCAACCTGCCTCTGGGGAGGGGACTATGTGTTTACTCATGGTAATTTAAAACTTTGCCATGGCTCAATACATCAGCCTCAAACATTTGCCTTGTGGCTGCTCAAGATGCAGGTGGATCATGGTCTACGGCAGTGGAAGCTGTTTCAACATTAGACTTGGTTGACTAATACTAATATAAGTGGTGATGGTAATAATAAGAATGAGTGAGATACTTGTGGTAGAATATGTTGTTACAACGGTCTCAATTGGATGACGCAATTTAAAAGTAGATAGAGATGGGCTAAGACTAGAGTTGAGCGAACCCGGACTGTAAAGTTCGGGTTCGTACCAAACATTAAATTTTTTGGACCCCGGACCCGAACACGAACATATCAGTGTATGTTCGGGTTGGAGTTCGGTGTTCTGCGATTTAATGGCGCGTTTTGAAAGGCTACAGGGCAGCCAATCAACAAGCGTTTGACTCGTGTGCCCTTAGAAGCCATCACAGCCATGCCTACAAATGGCATGGCTGTGATTGGCCAGTGCAGCATGTGACCCAGCCTCTATATATAAGCTGGAGTCGCGTAGTGCCACATGCACATGAGCTCTTATTAGTTTAGGGAGAGGATGCTGCAGCTGTGAGGGACAGATTAGGAAAGAATTCTGGTGTTGAATCTGCAAACTACAGCGATTATTTTTGTGGGTGCAATAATACTACTTTTTTGTACCCTGCCCTGAGCCCAGTGCCACAGAGAGTGCAGTGCACTTGCAACTGCATGTGTGCCAGGCACATTACTTTAATCCTGTTCTGGTAGCTCAGTGGGCAACATCTAGGCATTTTTAAATACTGCAATTTGTTTGGTGCTAAATAGTACATTTGCGTACTGCATTTCTTGCAGTCCAATAAAACCCATAAATACTACTGTTACATTGTTGGTTTAAAAAAATCTAACTTTTTGGTGCTAAATAGAACATTTGCGGCCTGCGGTGCACTTCATATCTGAGAGCCAAATAGATCCGTCAAATACTGTGGTTACAGCGCAGTTTTAAAAATTCACATTTTTTGGGTGCTAAATAGTACGTTTGGTGCCTGCACTTCATATCTGAGAGTCAAATAGAACCGTCAAATACTGCTGTGACATAGTTTTAAACATTCAAATTCTTTAGGTGCTAAAAAGTAAATTTGGTGCCTGCACTTCATATCTGAGAGTCAAATAGAACTGTCAAATACTGTGCTTACATTGCAGTTTTAAAAATTCAAATTCTTTAGGTGCTAAAAAGTAAATTTGGTGCCTGCACTTCATATCTGAGAGTCGAATAGAACCGTCAAATACTGTGGTTACAGCGCAGTTTAGAAAATTCTAATTTTTTTGTGTGCTAAACAGTACATTTGCGGCCTGCGGTGCACTTCATATCTGAGAGTCAAATAGAACTGTCAAATACTGCTGTAACATAGCAGTTTTAAACATTTGAATTCTTTAGATGCTAAAAAGTAAATTTGGTGCCTGCACTTCATATCTGAGAGTCAAATAGAACCGTCGCACTTTAAAAAATTCAAATTTGCGGCCTGCGGTGCATTTCTTGCAGTCCAATAAACTAAAAAAAAAATTTTTTAAATTGTTTTGGCGGTTACATTGTCGCCTGACATAAACCATCTGTTAGTTTGGTGGGTGAACGCAAAGAATGAGAAGAGCGTAAAATAAGGGACGTGGCCCTGGTCGTGGTGCTGTTGGTGTTGGTGGAGCTCCTGTTGCAAGCTACATGCACAAGTGAAACACCTTCCTCAGGTGCGAGTACGCGAAAGAACCTTCAGCATTATATGGTAGGCCCGAATGCCGCTCTACGAATGATGAGGCCAGAACAAGTACAGGCGATAGTAGTTTGGATATCTGACAGTGCCTCCAGTTCCTTCACATTGTCTCCCACCTGGTCCCCTGCTGAAAGCTCAGAGTTGGCACCTGCAACCCATGGCCATCTGTCTTTCACCTCACCCCCTTGCAAATCAGCCACTGCTGTGACATAACAGTTTTAAACTTTTGAATTCTTTAGATGCTAAAAAGTAAATTTGGGGCCTGCACTTCATATCAGAGAGTCAAATAGAACCGTCAAATACTGCTGTGACATAGCAGTTTTAAACATTCAAATTCTTCAGATGCTAAAAAATAAATTTGGTGCCTGCACTTCATATCTGAGAATCAAATAGAACCGTCAAATACTGTGCTTACATTGCTGTTTAAAAAATTATAATTCTTTAGGTGCTAAAAAGTAAATTTGGGGCCTGCACTTCATATCTGAGAGTCAAATAGAACCGTCAAATACTGCTGTGACATAGCAGTTTTAAACATTCAAATTCTTTAGGTGCTAAAAAGTCAAATCAGCCAAGCAGTCTGAGCCACAAGTCATGCAGCAGTTTCTTATGCTTTT
This sequence comes from Pelobates cultripes, assembly GCA_933207985.1. NCBI lineage: Eukaryota > Metazoa > Chordata > Amphibia > Anura > Pelobatidae > Pelobates > Pelobates cultripes. Next base: position 112,373,627 of record OW240912.1, on the reverse strand, counting down.
TGATGACTCTGCTGGCGGGGTTTCCATGGGCCATCCACCTAGCCCTGCCCCTGAAGTGGAAGAGATTGAGTGCACTGATGCACAACTACTTATGTGTCAGGATGTGGACATGCAAGGACCACCGCAGCACGTCTCTGATGATGACAAAACACAGGTGCCAACTACTGTGGCTTTCTGCAGTATGCAGACCGGCAAGGAGGGCAGGGTTGAGGAGTGGCTGGAAGATGATGTGGAGGATGATGAGGTCCTAGACCCCACATGAAATGAAGGTCATGCGAGTGACGTGTGCAGTTTGGAGGAAGAGGCGGTGGTCGCACAGAGGCCCCAGCACAGCATAAGAGGGAGCAGGGTGCAAGAGCGGAGTGGCCGTCCCCTAGACGGTACGCCTGCTACTGCCCACCGCATCCAGGGACTGAGCACACCAATGCCAGCTCCAAGGAGTTCCCTGGCGTGGCAGTTCTTCAGACAATGTGCTGACGACAACACATGAGTGGTTTGCCTGCTGTGCAATCAGAGCCTGAAGCGAGGCATAAACTTGTTAAACCTGAGCACAACCTGCATGACCAGGCATCTACATGCAAAGCACGAGCTGCAGTGGAGTAAGCACCTCAAAACCAAAACCTCCTGCTTCCTCTTCTGCTGCTGTCTCGGCCTCTTACTCCACCTCTGGAGTCACAGTGGCACCTGCCACCCTGCAAACAGAGGATGTGGCAGCAACGCCACCACATCTGCCACTGTCCCCAAGCATCTCCACACTGTCCCATGGAAGCGTTCAGCTGTCCATCTCCCAAACACTGGAGAGAAAGAGGAAGTACCCCCCTAGCCACCCGCGATCCCTGGCCCTGAATGCCAGCATTTCAAAATTCGTGGCCTTTGAAATGCTGTCATTCCGTCTGGTGGAGACGGACAGTTTTAAAAACCTGATGGCGGTGGCTGTCCCACAGTACGTGGTTCCCAGCCACCACTACGTTTCCAGGCGAGCCATGCCTTCCCTGCACAACCAATTAGCAGACAAAATCAGGTGTGCATTGCGCAACGCCATTTGTGGCAAGGTCCACATAACCACAGATACATGGACCAGTAAGCACGGGCAGGGACTCTATATCTCCCTAACTGCACACTGGGAAAATGTAGTGGCGGCTGGGTCTGAGACGGATAGCAGTTTGGCGCATGTCCTTCCACCACCGAGGATTGCAGAGAATTTATCTTTGCCTCCTGTTGCCTCCTCCTCCTATTCCACTTCCTCCTTCTCTACCACCACCTCATCCAAGCAGCGTAACACCTTCCCCACCAACTTCAGCACAGCCAGGGGGAAACGACAGCAGGCTGTTTTAAAACTCATATGTTTGGGGGAAAAACCCCACACCGTGCAGGAGCTGTGGACGGGCATGGAACAACAGACCGATGAGTGGTTGTTGCCACTGAGCCTCAAGCCCGGCCTGGTGGTGTGCGATAATGGGCAAAATCTCGTAGCAGCTCTGGACCTAGTCAGTTTGACGCACATCCCTTGCCTGGCGCATGTGCTGAATTTGGTGGTGCAGAAATTCCTGAAAAATTACCCAGATATATCAGAATTGCTGCAGAAAGTGCGGGCCGTCTGTGCGCGCTTTCAGCGTTCTCACTATGCTGCTGCTCGCCTGTCTGCGCTGCAGCGTAACTTTGGCATCCCGCTCACCGCCTCATATGCGACGTGCCCACAAGGTGGAACGCAACTTTGCACGTGCTGGAGAGACTGTGCGAGCAGCAGCAGGCGATAGTGGAGTTTCAGATGCAGCACGGATGGGTCAGTCGCTCTGCGGAACAGCACCACTTCACCACCAATGAGTGGGCCTCCATGCGAGACCTGTGTGCCATTTTGCACTGTTTCGACTACTCCACCAACATGGCCAGTGCCCATGACGCCGTTCTCAGCCTTACTATCCCGCTTCTATGTCTCCTTGAAAAAACTGTTTGGGCGATGATGGAAGAGCATGTGGCACAGGAGGAAGAGGAGGAGGAAGAGGGGTCATTTCCACGGTTATCAGGCCAGTCATTCACAAGTGGTTTGGAGGGTGGGTTCCTGCACCAGCATAGGCCAGGTACACAATTGTACATCCAGGGCACAATTCTAGAGGATGAGGAGGAGGATGATGAGGATGAGGATGAGGAACCGTGTTCACAGCAGGGTGGCACCCAGTGCAGCTCGTGGGCATCACTGGAGCGTGGCTGGGGGGATACAGAGTCCTTGCCTCTGGGCAGACTGGCACACATGAGCGACTACATGCTGCAGTGCCTGCGCAACGACTGCCGAGTTGCCCACATTCTAACTTGTTTACTGGGTGGCCACCCTGCTGGATCCCCGTTACAAGGACAACGTGCCATCCTTAATTCCCTCACTGGAGTGTGATCGGAAGATGTGCGACTACAAGTGCACGCTGGTAGATGCACTGCTGAGGGCATTCCCAACTCACAGCAGGGGCTCAGTGGAAGCACAAGGCGAAGGCAGAGGAGGAGGAAGAGGTCGCCAACGCAGCTGGGGCACCGCCAGCACCTCCGAAGGCAGGGTTAGCATGGCCGAAATGTGGAAAAGCTTTGTCAGCATGCCACAACAACCAGCACCACCATCTGATATGGAACGTCGGGAGGCAGCATTTCAGCAACATGGTGGAACAGTACGTGCGCACACTACACACATTGCACCACTAACACACAAACATTCTGCTTCCCACCACTAACACACAAACAGACACTGCACTAACACACAAACACACACTGCACTAACACACACTGCACCACTAACACACACACAAACTGCACTAACACACACTGCACCACTAACACACACACACACACACACTGCACTAACACACAAACACACACTACACAAACTGCACCACTAACACACAAACACACACTGCACTAACACACACTGCACCACTAACACACACACACACACACTGCACTAACACACAAACACACACACTGCACTAACGTACTAACACACACTGCACCACTAACACACACACACACTGCACTAACACACAAACACACACACTGCACTAACACACAAACACACACTGCACTAACACACACACAGCACTAACAAACACACACACAGCACTAACAAACACACACACTGCACTAACACACAAACACAGACTGCACTAACACACACTGCACCACTAACACACACACACACTGCAGTAACACACAAACACACACTGCACTAACACACAAACATACTGCTCCCCTGCACAAACACACACTGCAGTAACACACAAACACACACTGCACTAAAACACAAACATACTGCTCCCCTGCACTAACACACTACACACACAGCACCCCCTGCACTAACACACAGACACACTACACCCCCTGCACTAACCCACAAAAACACTGCATACACTCTATACCCCTACATACACACTACAGCCCCTGCATTAACATACAATACACACTCTATACCCCTATATCCACACTGCACCTCCTGCACTTACACACAAACACACTACACACACTCTATACCCCTTATATACACACTAGTCCCCTGGCACTCACATACACACACTAAACACACTCTATACACCATAAACCTACACTACACTACACTCCCTGCACTCTCATACGTTATACCCCTATTAACACACACATTACACTCCTATATGCATACACACACTAGAGCCCCTAGATACACTCACAAACACACAGTACAGCTCCTTACATGCACACACTCCACAGGCCCTATATAAATACACACACAAACACACATACTTTACAACCCAGAGACACACACACTACAGCCCCTAGCCACATGCAGTACGCCACAAACAGACCCCTTCACACACACAATTGCTCTACACACATGCAATGTCCAAACATATACAACAACACAAGGAACATCCCCACACATGCACAACACTCTTTAACAGTCTGGTTCCTGTTTTGATCTCTGGTATCCCACTATTGAGGACACCAGAGACAAATCGCCAGCAAACGCAGCACAAACTCAACCCCCCTTGCCCCCTAGAAAAACCTCATGGCATTTATTTTAGCCAGGAGCACTGGATGCTCTGGAGGAGCGTCACATTAACATACTCATTTGGTGGGGGGAAGGGGGTGTGCGTGTCAATGGTGGTGACATGACATGCCCCCTTTCTGGCCCTGCCCCTAATAGTGGGCTGATCTGCCTTTAATTGCCCGGGCTGAATTTTTGTCCCAGTCCGGCCCTGGTGAGAGACACCAGTGAGGGAAGGATTGTTAACCGACAAGCAGGAGAGAGATGGATAAAAATAGACAAATGGGAATATGGATAGAAAGATAGACATGGGAAAGAGATAAGAAGAGATGCATGGGGAGTAATGGAGGAGGTTCAAATGGGCAGAGATAAGGGAGAAAGATATGTGAGAATGTGTGGAGACACAAAACTGTGAGGAAAATAAAAACTTGTCCAAAAAGTAAAATGTATACACATTTTCAGTTTCTGCATTTACATGCACACTACACCCAAACATTATTTACAAACATATACAATTTCACCCATATATTTACACATTTATAACCTGACATTCCACACAAATACTCACCTACATTTTACCATGCATGTACACAAGTGTGCTACTCAGACGTACTCTGAATTTACATACACTGACACTATGTTGTGTATGGCCCGGAGTAGCTGTGACTTTTTTTTTGCACAAGGCCCAGAAAGGTCTACCCTGATTGTAACTTCTATATAATGTAGATTTCGGTAAGTTTGTGTTTGTTTTCTAAGCTGAGTGAATCATTTCTGGTAAATAAAGCTGTATATAAGTAGACATTATTACAGCAATCATACTTAAAATAACATTAATTTTTTTTATTAATGAATGATGAAATTAATCAAGTCTTTATCCATTAATAAACCTTTTTTATTTCTTGAAAATATTTCTAATTGCATTACAGGGAAATGATGTCCCCTTTATTTATGTTGTTCTGTAGATGTGGAGAGCTTAATGCTTTTAACAACTCCAACTGAAAAGCATTCTCATTTCTAGCCTTCATACAAAGTACTTAAAGTGTTCTGGATTCCAGTGCTGTGATTAATTAACAAAGACATGCCTGAGACGGCTACACTTCAACAGACATTCAGATTCTAGTACATTAAAATAGTCTGCTGAGAAGAATTATGAAAGCTGGCAGTAATACAATGCAGACCAAAACCAGCATAAATTAATCAACAGTTCCAGTAATTAGGAGGGCCAGAATGACTATAGAATGGGTTTGTTCATATATGGCGATGCAGAGAAATAAAGCTCTAGAGAAACAGTGATGACTAGAATTTCCCAAGTGAGGAAAAGATTGATGAACAGGAAACTTTAACAGACATTGACAGATACTATGTTGTAATAGACATCTGTAAATGTGTGCATATAAATAGAGATTTAAGCTAAAAATATTCAGCAAATTGCTTAGCAGATAAGGCCTGTCAAAAAAGAGCATTAATGTTTAATGTTTCAATAATTAGTGCAATTGAATGCTTGTTAAAGACCTAGGCAAAATCCACCATGTATATCCCACATCTCCCTTCAATCTCATTTTTTTCATTAGTTCCCCCCTCTGCAATTTTATCTTCCTTCCTTCTCCGAGTCTCTCTGTTAAGGTTTATTTCTATCTGTTTCATGCTGTATGTGTCTCTCTGCTCTAACTATCCCCTCTGTCATTTCTTTTTTCTTAGCTAGCATTTCACACGATCAATCTACCAGTCTACCAGTATGAGCGAGTTTCATTGTTGTGTGTGGAAGCTCTGCATGTGTGTGTGATGAATGTTGTGTATGTGTGTGGTGGCTGTGGGTGGAGTGTGTGCTGGTTATAAGTGTTATGTGGTGGCTAGGAGTAGTGTATGGTGATTGTGAGTGCTATGTGTGTGGTGGTATGAGTGTTGTGTATGTGTGGTGGTCATGTTGTGGTGTGCTCTGTGTTGTGTTATGTGTGTTTTGGTTGTGGGTGGTCAGTGTGGTGCCAGCTAACAGTGCATTTGTTGGCTGTGAATATCATATGTGTCTGGTGGCCGTTATTGTTGTATAGGCGGGCTGGCTGCTATTGGTGTGTATGTGTGTGTTGACTATAAGTGCTGTATGTGTAGTGGGTGGTCAAAAGTCATATGAAGGGGTTGAGGTACAGTTGCAAGAAAAATGCACATATTTGTATTCAGCAAAGTCTCACATGTAAAACAGTATCCCTATGTAAAGGTTTTAAGGCGTTTTGGGAAGTTACAGGGTCAAATATAGCACGTTACATTTGAAATTGAAATTCGACAGATTGGTTACGTTGCCTTTGGGACTTTATAGTAGCCCAGGAATGAAATTTACACCCATAATGGCATATCATTTGCAATAGTAGACAACCCAAGGTATTGCAAATGGGGTATGTCCAGTCTTTTTTAGTAGCCATTTGGTCACAAACACTGGCCAAAGTTAGCGTTAGTATTTGTTTGTATGTTAAAAATGCAAAAAACACCAATTTTGGCCAGTGTTTGTGACTAAGTGGCTACTAAAAAAGACTGGACATACAACCTTGGGTTGTCTACTATTGCAAATGGTATGCCATCATGGGGGTAATTTTCATTCTTGGGCTACCATAGGGTCTCAAAGGCAACGTAACCAATCTGGCGAATTTTAATGTGAAAAAAATGAAACACAAGCCTTATATTTGATGCTGTAACTTTTGAAAACACCATAAAACCTGTACATGAGGGGCACTGTTGTACTCGAGAGACTTCGCTGAACACAAATATTTGTGTTTCAAAACAGTAAAAAGTATCGCAGCAATAATATCGTCCGTGTAAGTGCTGAAAAATGCAAAAAAGTAACTTTTACTGGCAATATCATCGTTGTAATACATTTTACTGTTTTGAAACACTAATATTTGTGTTTAGTGAAGTCTCCCGAGTAGAACAGTACCCCCCATGTACAGGTTTTATGGTGTATTGGAAAGTTATAGGGTTAAATATATTGCTAGCAAATTAAATTCCCTTTACTTTCAGCATGGGTTGTCAGACAGGTCCCGCTAATTGTAATTAATTAAGATACCTAATTATGTAAAAATATTACATAAATATATATGTAGAATTAATATATGTATATATATATACGTATGTGAATATATATGTATATATATATATAATTTTTTTTATATATTTTTATTTATATGTATTAAGGCAATTTGCCTGCATTTGTGGGAGGTACCCCTAGCCTACTTAAGGCACTCCCCTTACCTTGCTCCTTACCGTTCGAGGTCAGCGTTGAATGAGGATCCACTTCCGGGTTCTCTCAGACACCATCTTGGTTTCAGTATCCACGAGGTTTCACCACGTTAAGCTGTGTCCAGGAATCCTGTTCAGGCCTTTCCGCCCGTCCAGCTTCTTCTGACTCCGGTCTCCGTCGTAGATCGCGTCCCAGGGACTCCTAAACCGTAAGTCAGACCTTCCTGTCACGCCAGGACCGGTTCCCACGGCGTACGGTACAGCACGGGTCCTCGCTTTACGGCTTTTTCCCTGGTTATGACACGAATGTTTCAAGCCATTCGCTGGCTTTTTCATTCGTACGGTCATTCGGCTGAACATATTTAATCGTTCAATAGTCATTTCGCATATCCTATTTCATGTTATTGAAACGAATTATCATTCGGTTGTTTTGCCGTTCGGCAAATTTTTACTTACGCTCAAACACACTTTCGGTTCGCATAAGTCATACGGTTAAACTATTCTAACTTCTGTGTTTCCCTCACATTTGCTTTCGGCTTTTCTCTGTGTTCACGTATAATCCTTTCATGAATTATATTCACCATTTCATGTGTATATAACGTTCGGTTAAAGAATTGCTTGCTTAAATAGATTATTTTGATTACTTTTAAAATATTGTCAGTATTGTATTACGTCCACAAATCAAGTCCACTTCTCTGTATATACCATTTGACTCCCACGCTTTCAGGGGTCTGCGTTACTTATCCATTTATACAAATGGACTCAGCCTATGTTACAGGCCTCACTTCTGGGTTATTACTACAACACATACAAAGAATATAGGTTCATTTAAGCATAATTCTCGGGTTGATACCTCTTTTCTATACAATATATCATATAGATATACATCACTTTACATCATTTTAAATCATTTTGGGGTATCCCTGCCTTTGGTTATTCTGCTACATATCATACATAACGCTGTGTTAAATAGGCCAGGACCTCATCCATGTCCCTTTCTATAAAACCAGTTACATTTCTGTACAGATCATTGAAACTCCCACGCCAGGAGTTTTATAACTATCCATTTCATTTCAATTCACTCAGCCTATATTACAGACCTCATTTCTCTGTCATGACGATGACACATAAGGCTTAATTCCTTTTTCATGCATACTCGGGTTGAATCACACGTACTGATCCAACCAATCATACGTTCCCTGCACAGTCATATACATATGTATATAACCTACGTTTCATGTTTTCCTTTACACACCATTATCACGTAACACATAGATTGTTGGTACATAGGCCACGGCCTCCCTCAGATGTCTTATTCAAGCATGCTAACATTTCTGAGCCACTCATAGCTATTCCCATGGTATCAACATAATTTTAATACATCGCTGCTACGGACTATAAGTCTGTTTCTTTTCACACTCCACACTCATCATACTACTCTCTTTTACCCATTTTTAGGCTGTCAAGCTTATATAATTGCTCCACACGGTTTATTCCTGTGATTTGTCATACTACCAGGTACGTACACCTGCTCATATGGTATTCTACCATACATTTCATTTCATCCCCCTAGTTTAGAGTACTGGCAATAGGGTCACAGGATTCCCAATAGGTATTTACCCCGTCTTGGCTGTCGCCATCAGTTAGTGGTCCCGCGAGGCCAACACCCCGCCTCAAACGTTTCGGAGGCAAACACCCATCAGGCCACACGTTAGCTAGCCGCCTCGCATGTTGCAATGAGAGGGCCTCACCTGTCACTCCCTTCCCCTGTTTTCTGTCGTACAGTCACCGAGAGGCCTAAAACTCCTGCCACTACGTCAAGTGGCCTCAATAACCCCTCGTGCCAATGCATAGATAGAGCCTCTCAAGCCGCTTGGCAATTAGCAGGGCCTCACCTGTCACCAAACAAGTATAATACTTTCGCCATCCGGCCTAGCTAGCCTGCCAGTACAATTTGGTGGTTCTATATACTAATTATTGTTTTATTTATAGTATGTCTCAGGAAGGGGTAGAGGATTTCTCCTTGCCTAGCACCCCGGCTAGAGCTGTCACTCCCACACAAGGAGGAGAGCTAGCTAGTCCAGCATCAATCAGATCCTGGACAATCCCGCGCATAACCACGGAATTAAGGAGACAACAAATCCCCTACCCCGCTACAGCAAGGAAGGCAGAACTTTTCAAACTGCTACGCACATCAACTAATAACATGGAGGCCGGGGAAGGATCTAGCCAGTCCAACCCAGGGGACATACAGGCCATGTTATCCTCACTCATGGCATCCATGGGCAAGGTCAACTCCAGGCTGGAGAAACTTGAGTCGGTCACCACGGCCCTCACTCTAGCAGGGCCACCCGCGGCTGCGGTACAAACACCAGCCTTGCCATTAGTCTCTCCAGCCAGCACCCTGGATGACCAGGAAGTTAGCCCGGCCCACATGATACCTGAGCATATCAAAAGGGATATCCTGGAAGGTAAAGACGTCAACCTGGCTTCCCTGTTGATTGCCTCCCAGGACATTGTGGAACATAAGACGTATGCTTATGATGATGTTTCTGTTATTGTCAGATCTAGGGATGCCCGCCTGAACAGAAAACTGACTATCCCTGAATTTGTACTAGCGTTTGGTATTTACAGGGATGTCATCTGTGCGGTTTATCCCAACAGAAGAGAGGAGTTTGATCTCTATATGCACAAGCTGGTAGACCTGGGCAACAAATATGGTGGTTCAGCATTCTATGACTACCATAGGTCTTTTTCTGCAAAAGTGTCTGGAGCCTTCTCCCAGTACGGAACACGATCCAACTGGGGAAGGATTGATACCGTCTTATTTTGCAGACACTTTGCAGGTCTAAGAACACCAGCTTGTGCATACTGCTCCTCCACAGCCCATACTACTAATTTTTGTCCCAACACGGCAGACGGACATGCCTCCACACAAGGAACTAGTTCCTCTGGGGATCCAGGGAAACTATCAAAAGACAAATTGGGACGCCCAATCAAGTTTCTGGGCAAGTCCCAGGTATGTAATAATTTCAATGTTGGGTCTTGTAATTACAGTGGATGTAGACTATTGCATGTCTGTTCAAAATGTTTTAGGGCACATGCAAAGACCATGTGTCCAAATAAAATGTATTCCAAGCCTTACCTTACGTCCATTAATATGCCAGTATTCACAACATTGATGTCTCAGCACCCATCTAGACACCTGGTAGACTTTCTTATTTCTGGTTTAACAGAAGGCTTCCACACAGGTATCCTACACATACCAGCTGGAACTCTGGAATGCCCTAACCTACAATCCGCCCAACACAACCCCACAGTGGTTGACACCCTCATAGCCCAAGAAGTGGATGAGGGCTTTGTATTGGGGCCTTTTAGAACTCCTCCATTCACAGAATGGCGCACCAACCCTATTGGTATTGTCACAGGGAAATCTTCCCAAAAACAGAGACTCATCATTGACTTATCGGCTCCCCACTCATCGGCCAACCCCAGTCTTAATTCCCTCATACCCTCTGAGGAATTCTCTCTGCAATACACCACCATAGATCACGCCATTACAGCTATCATACAAGCAGGAGTTGGAGCCTGGCTCAGTAAGACCGACATTACTAACGCCTTCAAGTTACTCCCTATCCACCCCACACTGTGGCACCTGCATGGCATCAAGTGGTCCAGGGACTACTATTTTTTCTCCCGGTTAACTTTTGGGTCCAAAAGTAGCCCAGCTATTTTCGACACATTTGCTGAAGCATTATGCTGGTTACTATTGAACATAGCCGGATGCCCTACGGTATTACATTACTTGGACGATTTCCTACTGGTCGAGGAGAATACTTCACCTCCCACTAGCCTCAAAGCTACCACTAAGCTGTTTGAGCAAATAGGTGTACCCATCTCCCCAAAGAAAACAGAAGGGCCAGACACGGTTATCACTTTTTTGGGTATCCAATTAGACTCTGCCACAATGCAAGCAAGCCTACCATGCGATAAGATAGAGAATATTCTCACTTACATAAACAACTACCTACAGCTCGGCACTTGCAACCGCAAAGAGCTACAGTCCCTGCTAGGGTCACTAAATTTTGCAATGCGCATCATACCTCAAGGCCGCTCCTTTATTTCACGACTATTGCATCTTTTCCCACTTTTTCTACATGACACGCACAGGTTGTCCTTAGATGCCCAAGCTACGGCAGATCTAAACATGTGGAAGAGATTTTTAACCACTTGGAATGGTAAAAGTATGTTCCTCCCTCAATTGACTGAATCATCTCCTACCATTTGGTCAGATGCGGCATCTACCACTGGTTTTGCAGCAATTTTTGGGAACGAATGGCTTTGGGGCAGCTGGCCTTCAGCAGTTCAGGATTTGGAAGGTTTTTCCACTACCTCAGCTCTTTTTGAGATCTACCCCATAGTGGCGGCTGCCGTAGCATGGGGTCATTTATGGGCTAATACGCCAGTGCGTTGTTACTCAGACAACCAGGCAACCTGTCACATCATCAACAAAGGTCGTTCCAAATCTCTTACGATCATGAGATTTCTGAGGAAACTCACTTGGTTGGCAGCTTGTCATAATTTCTTCCTATGTTGTTTCCATGTGCCAGGTGTATATAACACAGCTGCTGACAATTTGTCTCGCTTTAAATTTCAGGAGTTTCATCAAGCACTCCCGTCAGCAGCACCCACAGCCACCATCACTCCAACATTTCAACAACTCATACTGGACTAGACGTCATCATGCAGCATAGCAGGGCATTGTCCCAGTTGGCACTTTCAAACAATACAAACAAAACATACAGCAGGGCTTTCACACTATTCAAACGATTCCTTCTGGAACATAACATCATACAACCGTTTGTTATGACATCTTTTTGGGGTTTGCTTCCTTTTGCCACCTTAAACTCAAAATGTCATACAACACCATCAAACTCTATCTCACTGGCATTCAACACCACATGCTCATCTTACACCCAAATAACAACGGTTTCATGGCCTCTCACCAAATTAAGACCATACTCAGAGGTATTCAAAAATCAGAACCCACACATTTGGCCCAGAGGCTACCCATAGATAACCATATCTTCAAAGCATTATCTAACCTACTCGACCTAAAACCGTTTGACACTAATACGAATTCTATCATCAAAACAGCTATATACATCGCTTTCTATGGATTTCTACGACCCAGAGAATTCACTACGACCTCCACGACCCAAACCACTCCATTCCTCCTCTATTCCCACTTGACAAAACATATGGATCATTACATCCTGTCTTTACCTCACTCAAAAACCAGCCAGCACATACCTGTAAACATTCCGTACTATCCCACGCACAACAGATGGTGTCCCGTCAAGGTTCTTGATGCCTACATACAGCACCATCACCTACTGCCCTCGCAACCGTTATTACAACTACAAGGTGCAGTACTCACCACTACAACCTTCATGACCTACGTCAGGTCCTTGCTCACACAACTGGGCCTCAACGCAAACAATTACTCAGGACACTCCTTTCGTATAGGAGCCGCGTCCACAGCCTCCAGTTTCAACATCCCAACTCATATTATCAAAACACTGGGGCGCTGGAAGTCATCCGCTTACTCACGGTACATACCGAACCCAGTACAAGAATTAAGGGATGCTTTCATAAAAATGTCTGGTTGATAAATGTATATGTATTGGTTGTCTGTTAATAAATTTGATTACTTAATTTTGCCCTCTTCTTTCTCAGGCCTACCTCATCGTAGGTTTCGGCACACCACAACCGACTTGCTCCTTTTATCATCCTACGCTTATTCGTGGTATTTCACACTGTACTATCTTAAGCACCTAACACAAGTATTAAGGCAATTTGCCTGCATTTGTGGGAGGTGCTGGTTTGCTACCCCTAGCCTACTTAAGGCACTCCCCTTGCCTGGCTCCTTACCGTTCGAGGTCAGCATTGAATGACCCTCCCACCACACCACTTTTAATATTTATTTCCTTTCTATTTCTTTTCCTGGGTGGGCCCTCTTCTTTCTCAGGCCTACCTCATCGTCGGTTTCGGCACACCACAACCGACTTGCTCCTTTTATCATCCTACGCTTATTCGTGGTATTTCACACTGTACTATCTTAAGCACCTAACACAAATATATATATATATATATATATATATACATACACACATATATAAATTTAACTCATAACAGGTAATAAATATTGTTAACCATGACAGGAACATTATGTAAAAGATTTTAGATTGAATGAAGATTTGACTGAGTCCCTAAGTTTATTCCATAATTGCGGTGCGCTATAGGAAAATGAGGATTGAGACACTTTGTTTTTGTATTGCGGTATGCTAAATAAAGTGCTGGTACTGGATAGGAGGTTATAGGATGTGGGAACAGCTTGGGAGAAGAGCATTCTACTCAGGTAGAGTTGGAGCTTCCAAGAAAAGCTCTTATGCACAAGGCTAGAAAGATGAAGAGTGCGTCGGGATTCCAGCCAGTTTAGCTCTTTTAACTTGTCACAATGGTGGGTAAAGAAATTGCATCCTAGTACAAAGTGGAATTATATAACATATTAAGTTATTAAGGTGGGTTTGTGATGCAGGTGCATACACTATCCCCAATCATGGCCGGCATTAGCATTTGTTGCATTAGCATCTGTTTCCTTACTATAGGGCTTAGGCAGGATTTGTTTCTGTACAGGGCACCTAGTTTTGGGTAAAGTTTTGAATAGATTTTTTCAATGTGAAGGCCAAATGATAGATTGTGGGCTAGCAACATGCCTGGATATTTGAAAGAACAGACTAATGTCAGTGTGCTATTTAAATTTGTTCTGATACATAGTTATTGATTTTGTAGTTTACATAATTTAGGTACAGTTCCAAAGATCATTGCAACAGTTTTGTCAGTGTTTAGGAAGAGTTTGTTAACCACTATCCACTTTTCAACCTCTGTGAATTGGTTTTGGAGCACAGCCTTAAGCTGCCGTAGATTGGATTTACTAGTGTTGATTACAGTGTCCTCTGCATACTTGTGTACAGTTGAGGATTTGCAGACGTTAGGCAGATCATTTATAAATAATGTGAATAGCAGGGGGGGCAAGTATGGAGCCTTGGGGAATGCCACATGTTTATTCCTAAATAAGTGAACTTGCCCAATTTGGTCCAACAGAAAGAATAGTCCCTTTTCAGGTCCATAATTGATTTTATACTCAAATTTAGTGGAAGCCCAAATGATTTTCAATATTCAATCTGTATATTGAGAATAAGCTATATTGATGTACTTCTATCATAAGTTCTCCAAATAATTTTTTAAGGGTCTGACAGAGTGAGAGTCAATATGCCATCTTCGTACATATTTAGTTTAGCTGAACCTCTTGTTTTAAAGAAGCCTGATAAGGACTTCTTTTCCCTAACAGAGGTCACAAAGATCTCCATAGACATGATTGATATATACACCCAGTTCCAAATTATTATGCAAATTCTAATTAAGTGTCACAAAGATTAAATATATTGTTTTTCAGTTTAACTCATGGATGGCATTATGTCTCAGGGCTCTTTTGATCACTGAAAACAATCTCGGACACCTGTGATAATTAGATTGCCAGGTGAGCCCAATTTAAGGAAAAACTACTAAAGGAGGGTTTTCCACATTATTAAGCAGAGCACCATTTTCATTCAATATGGGGAAGAAAAAGGATCTCTCTGCTGCCGAAAAGAGTGAAATAGTTCAATGCCTTGGACGAGTTATGAAAACATTAGATATTTCCCAAAAACGTAAGCGTGATCATCGCACTATTAAGAGATTTGTGGCTGATTCAGAGCACAGACGGGTTTGTGCACATAAAGGCACATTGAGGAAGATTTCTGCCAGATCCATGCATCGGATCAAGAGAGCAGCTGCGAAAATACCATTACAAAGCAGCAAACAGATATTTGAAGCTGCTGGTGCTTCTGGAGTCCCACTGACATCAAGGTGTAGAGTCCTCCAGAGTCTTGCAACTGTGCATAAACCTTTTATTCGGCCACCACTAACCAATGCTCACAAGCAGAAATGGCTGCATTGGGCAGAAAAATACATGAAGACTAATTTTCAAACAGTCCTGTTCACTGATGAGTGCCGTGTAACCCTGGATGGTCCAGATGGATGGAGTAGTGGATGGTTGGTGAATGGCCACCCTGTTCTAATAAGGCTTGCGACGTCAGCAAGGCGGTGGTGGAGTCATGTTTTGGGCTAGAATCATGGGAAGAGAGCTGGTCGGCCCCTTTAGGGTCCCCGAAGGTGTAAAGATGACCTCTGCAAAGTATGTGGAGTTTCTGACTGACCACTTTCTTCCCTGGTACAGAAGGAAGAACTATGCTTTCCGTAATAAAATCATCTTCATGCATGACAATGCACCATTTCATGCTGCAAAGAATACCTCTGCATCAACGGCTGCTATGGGGATAAAAGAAGAGGAAGTCATGATGTGGCCTCCATCCTCCCCTGACCTCAATCCTATTGAGAACCTTTGGAGCATGCTCAAGCAAAAGAGCTATGAGGGTTTACATCCAAACAGCAGCTCTGGGAGGCTATTCTGACATCTTGCAAACAAATTTAAGCAGAAACTGTCCAAAAACTCACACGTTCAATGGATGCAAGACTTGTGAAGCTGCTATCAAATAAGTGGTCCTATGTTAAAATGTAACGTGACCTGTTAAAATGTTTGAAAAGTTTAAATGTTGTTATAAGTTTGATTGAAATAGCTTTTGATTTCAGTAAATATGCTGCAAACACAACAAATGACAATTTTCAGTTCTTTACAACCTATAAAGTGTTTTGAAACTTACTGTGCGTAATAATTTGGAACAGTGCATTGTAAGTTTTTTATGTTTAAAAAAGAATACTGCTATCATTAGGATGTTTGTTAAATACAATTTGAATTGTACTCTTAATAGTTGATAACATGAGAATTATGCTGACTGTTATTTACATCAATTATTTAGGTAACTGAGAAAAATATAATTTGCATAATAATTTAGAACAGGGTGTAGAAGGGATGACAAGGGGCATCCCTATCTGGTTCCGTTTGAAATTGGGAACCATTTTGGATATAAAACAAGCTTGTTACTATCGCTGTGGACGCTGTAGAATAAAGCAACATTATTTCGTCCTCTATTCTGCCCTCCAGTTCAAGGGCTCTAAGGCCCCCTCAAAAATTTTGAATCGACCTGATCAAAAGCCAAGATTATAAATAGGGGAATTCTATTTTTATTGACCCTAACCAAAAAAAACATTTTTTTCTTATATTATGGTTTGGGCACCATCTCAAAACAAAACCTACTTGGTTCAGGTTGATTAAAAATTGAATAATAACTTCATTTTAGAGGCTAAAACCACAGAATATAATTTCATATCTGAATTTAAGAAAGAAATAGTTCTATAAATATGGGTCCTCATAGGATCCTTATTATTCTTTGGAACTGGTACGATACCTTTTAAAATTATGATTGTATCAAGGCCTTAGAAATCATGTAATTGAAGATATCTGTTAGATGGCCAGATAATTCAGTTTTAAATGCAAGATAAGACAAATTATTAAACCAATCTCCTCTTTAAAAAGAGAGTTCAATAAATCCAACTTTCACAATAGTGAACTTATTTTGATTCAGATTGTGGGGAAATAGAACGTTTAGACATTAACCATCTGTCAATGTGTCCAACTAGAAAAGAACACAAGGTCTTAACTTTGCTTGTATAGTGAAAAAAACTATTTAACTAGCGGACAAGGCTGGGAATGTAGTGATTATGGAAAATTGTAAATATGTTGAAATGGTCCATAAAGTACTTGATTATCAAGACACCTACAAAATACTTAATTCTGACCCAGCAGGTAACTTTCTGTGCGGATACACAAGTATACTGGATGATGGACTTACTGGAGGGTTGCCTTCTAGAGATTAAGAGGAATTTATTTTCAATAAGTACCCCAGAATTGCAACCTACTACTGTTTTCCCATATTATTTCTAATAATTTGACACAGAATGGGAGTATCTATGTGGATTAAATATTCAGACCATTTGTTGAATCCCTTACGTCCTATATACAAGATACCAAACAAGCGCTGGCCACTTTGTCAGGTATACAGTCAGTGGGACTCTGTAGCCTTAAGAGTCTTAATACTTCTCCATTCAACGTGAAAAGGATTATAACATAAACATTTTTTCTCAATAAAAAGGGAAACAACTTCACAGAACACAACCGTTTTATATCAGTCACACCCACCTGGGGTTTTGCAGTGGTGACAGAACCCAATTGCAGTGGAACAGCACTCCCTTACAATCACGACCCTCAGGAGCATCCGGAAGTGGGTACAGGGTCCTGAATAGTTTGTGGTGGCATGGAGTCCTTTATTGGGAAGAAGCCAAGCAGGTTATCAAAGAAGGGGTGAATCAGTAGACGTAGTCAGACAATCCAGAGTCAGGTCAGGCAGCAGGCAAGTGTAGTCGATCAGGAATCCAAGGATCATGAACCAAGAAGGCAAACATGGAATCAGGACAATAGGCTAGGATAAAGGAGCAAGGAAAATAAACAAGCAGGGTTTAAATAGGGAGACAGAGCCACCTGATCAGCCACCTCCCTCCAGCAGGCGGAGAAAGCAGGGTCTATAAAAGGAGGTCAGGGACTCAGCGCCATCTTGACTTTCCTCATCAGTCCTACAACTCCTCCCCTCGCCCGGAACGCCGAGTCCGCGTGGCGGCTGCCATCTTGCCGCGATGGCATGCTCACTGTGGACCTCGGCAGTAAAAGGGAACCTGTCTAAATTAATGATTAGGGATTTTTGACCACTATTATATTTGACAAAACAGCCTCTAACAGTCTCCAATGGTGGGACAGTTATCAACATGAACCCCCTTAAATGTAGTATAAAAATATGGCAGTACCTCAGTGTGCCGAGAAACTGCAGTAACACTGAAGACTTTAATCTAAAAGCATCCCTATTGAGACATCAATTTTGGGAAAAAGGCTCTCAATAAAAACATTTTTTAAAAACCTGCGTCTTACGCCACAATGCGAATCAAACCATTTATTTTATTTCACTTTAAGGGTACTTTGTAACGGTGGAGTCACTATTGGGGTCTAATTAGTAATCAGACTTTGCAAGATATGTGACTTCTATCGATTGTGTGGCAAAAGGAAGGTAAGTCAGTCTATTATCAAACATATTTGAGTCTGTTTAGGGAAATGTGGTTATTTGAATCAGTACTCTAGTTCCCCCCTTGCTGTTTGTTTCCATCATTCATTTTATCTGCTACCATCTTCTGAGACTGATTCCATTTGGCTCACTCTCTGTGTTGGCAATATACATTTACAAGGACTAATTATATTCCACTCAGTGCTCTTTTGCTTTCCCTAATTTTTTCTACTGATCCAATTAAGGACTAGATTGCCACTGTGTCTTTGATAATAGTGTGAAATTATATATCTCTCTACTTAGCTATCTGTCAGTGGCATTTAAAACAACTTTTTTTTAGTGGGGGATTACCATTGTGTCAACTGATCCTAGTGTTAGACTAGATTACCAATTTAGCTGTATAGAGAAACAATTTTTGGAATGAGTGCGCTGTTCAGTAAGCATGAGCAGAACAAGTTTATCCTGCCTAGCTACTGACAGACTGACACTCACACAAATTTTCAGTGGTAGATAACATGCATCATTTATCCTGGTATGAGACAGATGGTTATGGTTAGCAAAGAGTCCTTGAGCTAGCCACTGCCACCTATAACAGTATTTAATTTATTTATTCTTTTTTGTTAAGTGGTTGTGGAAAAGAAAATTAATTTTCTTTTCTTTTTTGGAGTGTGTGCTGTGCAAGTGTGCATTCCCATTTGGAAATAGTCCAAATTGATAAAGCCTCTACGGCGAAACGCGTTATTGGTTTTAATATATTGTATTAATAAATTATTTCACATATATTACCTTTTTATATTACTTTTATCCTTATTTATTGTTCCTGGCATATCCTAAGGTGGGGATCATACCACCCATGCGAATAATAGAGTGCAGAAAGACCTGCACTCTACTTGTGAGTATATTTAATTTATTTTAAATCCTTTTTTCTAACTACCTCACCAGAGAGCACTATTGGCTGTTTTTATTTTTTTTCCTGAGAATTGGACACCAGCACTCTCCAGGAGGACAAGCACCCCCATAAGCGGAGGGTTATCCGCCGTATGCCCATCATACTAGAGCTGGTCCTAGCTCATGGAAATGTGAGTGTGTAATTTATATTTTAATTTCACGATTACTTATTTGTACACTCTGCACGATTGGCTCTTTCCCATTGTGTCTTTCATATCGTGAGACGGACGACTATTACCAAAGAAGACACCACATCAGTTGAGATACCATCCATTATTGGGACTCTTTTATAGAACATTTTATTACTATTTTATTTGTACCTAATTTACTTGTTTAATTTACCCCTTTTGGCGCAGCCTTTTCTTTGTTTTTGTGATTACACCAAACACCACCCCACAAATCCACGCCCATTAAACCAAGTGTTCGGGCCATAAGTAGGACGTTTTGAAGTAGGAACATGAAATGGAGCAGCCCATAGGCAAGCCAAATAAGCCCCGTCGAAACATGTAACCTAATAGATGGTGAGATTCCAGATGGATCGTCAGTAATCAAAAAGCCGACTCAACACCAGCCTTCGCCATGAATGCCCCGCGTCCTGCCTTCCGAACCAACTCAACCGCTTGGTCAAGTGATGCATAGGAGAAAGAACACAGGGCTGCATCGATGTCGTCATTCACCAAAGAACCTTTCGGATATGGCATATGATGGATTAGGTGGAACTTACCCAGTTCTTTCTTAAGCACCACACCCAAAGGTGAAGTCCGTAAGTCTGCCAACAAAGGTTGTGAGAACGGCCCGCCATCCTACTTTTTATATTTTAATACGGGTATTTTAGCCTGATTTTTTTTATAGAAAGGGGAGATTAAGAATCCTTTCAATCCATGCATCTGTGTTGTAAAATGTCCCCTAGTTTGCATCACTACTGTATTATAGTATTGATGTAACGATACACAATTTTATAATGTTGATATTTGTCATTATTTTTACAGTCTTTTAAAACTGATGGCTTCATAAAATGCAAATTAGGAAAACGTAACATAAGATGAAAAAAAAAAGAAAAAAAAGAAAACATGGACCAAGCAAACAGATAAGGTATACTTAATGCACAGTGTCTATGGAAACCAGTATGCTGGGTGTACTAATAAACTTCTCAAATGTCAGACTTGTCAGTACATTTTCTCTAATAAAGCCTATTTTGGTAGTCTCTAATAAAGCCTATTTTGGTAGAATTGCTTAGTATTCAAATAAAGCTAATTTAGTTTGAGATTTGAAAAAACAAAACATATCTAATCAGACAATCTTAACATCTCCATGAATTGATGGAGGATGATTTGTTTAATTGTGAGATGTGTATAATATTTGATGATTATTATGTGTGCAAACATATCTCTATAAGTGTGGGCATGAACATTGGAGCATTTCCTTTGCACATTTAGATAAACTAATGAGGGAACAGCTGTGAATGTATATCAGCCTATATTAACTTTGTAACTGCTTCACTTAAAGGACCAATATAGGCACCCAGACCACTTCAGCTCAATGAAGTGGTCTGGGTGTTAGGTCCATCTACGGTTAACCCTGAAGCTGTAAACATAGCAGTTTCGGAGAAACTGCTTTGTTTACATTAGGGTTAATCAAGCCTCTAGTGGCTGACTCATTGACAGCCGCTAGAGGTGCTTCCATGCTTCTCACTGTGATTTTCACAGTGAGAAGACGCCAACATCCATAGTAAAGCATTGATAAATGCTTTCCTATTGGCTGATTGAATGCACGCGAGGCATTCGGCGGATGACGGCGGAAGAGGGAGGAGAGTCCCCAGCGCCGAAGGAGCCCGGCGCTGGAGAAAGGTAAGAGTTTAACCCCTTCCTCCCCTTCAGCCCGGTGGAGGGGGCCATGAGGGTGGGGGAGGCCTATTAACTATACAGTGCCAGGAAAACAAGTTTGTTTTCCTGGCACTACGGTGGTCCTTTAAATCCACAAATTTTGGTTTTTTGAACACTTTTATAAGTTTTTGCTCACCTTGTCTTTTGTGTGAATAATGCATGGGTTTTACTAAGAGCAGAAAGCTAGTACACTGAACAGCTTCCCCAGTCTAGGTGTACAAGTGGGCTCATGGCTTATTGTCAATGACATCCATGGTTTTTGCATAAAAACACATTATCCAAGAATTTTACAACTCAGTGTAGAAGGATATTGCACCTGACATCTATATTAAAGGTTCGTAGAACGTTTGCATGATTTCTGCTCATGAAATAAGAGAAATGGACTTGAGAAAAAACTAAACCACATTTCTCATGGATTTTGGGAGTCACAGAGAATGTGTCTGCACTTAAATCTTATTTTTCACACATAAAACACTATAAAATTTTGCGGCAGAAACTATGATTTGTAACGTTATTTAAATCACTGCTTTACTGCAACTACAGCTTATTGAATTTGTTCTGGTGAGTAGAACCATTCCCTTTATGCTTTTTGCAGTAAATACTGTCTTTTCAGAGAAAGCAGTGTTTACATTACAGAGTACTAATTACTCCACTGGCCACGCCTTACATGGCTGCTAGAGACGCTTCCTTGGTCAGTGCTGCAGAGTAAGCATTGATTACTCAGATCTTGCAATACCCCACTGTTACTGCCCTATTCATTGGGAAAACAAATTTTTACTTACCATAAATTGTTTTTTCCCTTAGTGTTAGCATCATTACATATTTATCTCCCATAGATTTATTAAAGTTATAATGTTGCATCCTATTTTTGGTGTGTACTTGTTATTACTGTGGAGACCTTGTGGATTAAGTTATTTATAGGGGAAAGGACATATATTTGCATATTTTATGTTTTTATTACAGCAAGGGTTATCTGTCCACCAATAGGAAGAACACCACCACTGCTATTACAGCTAATACTAAGAAAAAAAAACAATTCATGGTAAGCAAAAAGGAAAAAAGTATTTTATCCACTGCTGCTTTTGAATGTTTGTCCACTGACAAAGAAATGATCAGTCTATAATTTTAATGGTAGGTGTATTTTAACAGTGAGAGACAGAATAACAAAAAAAAAAAATCCAGGAAAACGCATGTCAAAAAAGTTATAAATTGATTTGCACCTCAATGAGTGAAATACCGTATTTATCGGCGTATAACATGAACTTTTTCTCACTGAAAATAGGGGGCAAATTATGGGTGCGTGTTATACGCCGGCCCTTTAAATGCTGCAGCCGCCTGAGCGCTCTGTCAAGAGCGGTCAGGCGGCTGCAGTTGAAACGCCTTCAGAGATGGAAGTTGTGCCTGTGCTGTGCCCGTCGAGTGATAGGTTGTGCACTGCGTGCACCTTCCTGTCAGTCCCACCGGTACGAAACAGAAATCCCGTTCCGCACGCAACAGGAGTTTCTGCTTCCTGCACCGGGCCGGACTGACAGGAAGGTGCACACTGAGCGCACCTTCCTATCACCGCCCGGCACCGCTGACAGCAGAGCAGCCCGCCTACAGGGGAGGCAAAAGAGAGTGGGGGATAAAAAAGAGAGTGGGGGGTAAAAAGAGTGGGGGAGTAAGAAGAGGGGAGGGGGGCAAGAAGGGGTAAAATAGAGGGGAGGGGGAGTAAGAAGGGGTAAAGAAAAGGGGAGGGGTAAGAAGAGGGAGGGGGAGTAAGAAGGCAAGAAGAGGGGAGGGGGGGGTGCGAAGAGGGGGAGGGGAGTAAGAAGAGGAGGGGGGAAATAAGAAGGAGGGGGGCGAAGAGGGGAGAGGAGGGAGCAGGAAGGGGGAGGGGGGAGCAAGGGGAGGGGCAGGAGTAAGAAGGGGAGGTGAGTGGCGGGAGGAGAGGGGGCAAGAAGGGGGAGGGGGAGTAAGGAGGGGAGAGGGGGGGTAAGAAGAGGGGGAGGGGAGGTAAGAAAGGGGGTAAGAAGAGGGGAGTAAGAAAGGAGGTAAGAAGAGGGGGGTAAGAAGAGGGAGAGGGGGGAGGGGGGTAAGAAGAGGGGGAGGGGGGAGTAAGAGGGGTGCCATATGCGATACGCAGGGGATGTCAATTAAAAGTTAACGACACCCCCAGTTGAGATCGCATATCGCAGTGCGATCTGCAAGTTCGCACAGAATCGGATCGCACTAGTGTGAACCACTATGCGATCCGATTCTGCTGCGGATAAAAAAAAAAGGTCATGTGCGTGTTTAGTGCAGATGCGGTGCAAATTCAGCCATACAAACTGTTTTGGGAAATGCCTCACTACCTATGATTGGCTTCCTGGGGGGCTCAATCTGAATACGTCCGAGACCATCCTTAATTTTACCATACCATACAAACACATGCTAACAAAGCCATCCTACAACACACACTACACACAGCCATCCTACAACACACAGATATAACAAGAGTACCGGTAAATTTACACACCCCTGATACTACTCTTTTTTAATTTAAACTTAGGTAAAAAGTATACCACTGCAGTGTGACTCATCCTGACATTCCAACGCTGAACTCTGCACTATCATACGTGCATTCATTACGTACCGTACTTACGGTACCGGTATTTCCCTACTACGGTATCCCTAATGGAATCAAAGCAAAAGCGTCAGCATATACAGCTGGTTTCAAGTTAAAGGTTGTGGAATATGCCAAGCAACATGGAAATAGGGCTGCAGCAAGGCATTTTGGAGAGCCACCAACAGAATGCACAATACGAGAGTGGGGTAAAATGGAAGAAAAACTCAAGACATTATCAAAAACAAAAGGCAATTTTCGCAGCGGTATTGCTAAATGGCCAAAATTAGAAGAACGGGTGAAGGAATTTGTACTTAATCATAGAAAAGCGGGCATTGCATTATCAACAAAAATGATCATCATTCAAGCAGTGAAAATCAGCAAAGAGTTGCAAATACAAGATTTCAAAGGGACAGCATCATGGTGCCAAAGATTTATGAAGAGGCACGAGCTTCGGATGCGAACAAGAACCAGGATTGCCCAACGTATGCCAGAAGATTATGAAGAGAAGATAATAAATTTTCATTCATTTATTATCAAACAAAGGAAGAGACAAAATTTTGAAATTGGTCAAATCGGCAACATGGACGAAGTACCACTCACTTTTGATGTTCCTTCAAATAAAACTGTTGAAGCAAAAGGTGCCAAGACCGTAACAATTAAAACTTCAGGGCATGAAAAAAATCGTTATACTGTGGTCCTTGCTGTCACTGCAGACGGAAACAAGCTGCCACCATTGGTCATTTTTAAAAGGAAAACTTTTCCTAAGGAGAAGATTCCAAGTGGCATACAGGTGCATGTTCATCCCAAAGGTTGGATGGACGAAGAAGGCATGAAGCTTTGGATCAGAAATGTGTGGGAGAAGCGCCCAGGTGCTTTGTTAAAGAAGCCATCCTTGTTAGTACTGGACTCATTCAGATCTCATCTTACAGAACCAACAAAGAAAGAATTTCAAATGTGCAAAACAGAAGTAGCAGTCATTCCAGGAGGACTTACATCACAATTGCAGCCATTGGATGTTTCCATTAACAAGCCCTTCAAAGCCTTCATGCGTGAAGAATGGAATAAATACATGTGTGATGAAAGCCAACATGAAAGTACAAGTTCTGGGAGAATGAAAAGACCTGGCATTTCAAAAGTGTGTCAGTGGATAAAGACTTCGTGGGACGCAGTTAAAGAAGATATTATTATCAAATCTTTTAAGAAATGTGGCATAAGCAATGCTTTGGATGGTGAAGAAGACGAGCTGATTTATGAAGACAGTAGCAGTGAAAGCAGCAGTGTTCAGTTCAAAGATATTGAAGATAGCAGTGAAGATGAAGAGTTTCTTGGTTTCCCAGATAGCAGCGATTTCTGAGTAAACTTTTGTAAAAACATATAATATCCAAGTTTCTTTGTTAAAACAGTTGCTTTTACTGTCACTTTACGTTATTTACCTTATAAGTGTTAATAATATTAACAGAAAAAAGTTCTGAGCTACCCTTATTTTGCTTCAAAGTTCTTTATTTGAAATTTAAGTTTTTTTTCCCTGAAATTTCCTTCTTAAAATGAGGTGCGTGTTATACGCCGGTGCGTGTTATACGCCGATAAATACGGTACTTACTTTAGTGTCTGTCTCACTGTCAGTTTTGTTCTTTAGTTCTTACATTCAGATATTGTAGGTAGACGCAGACATTTTGGAGGATTAGTTAATGAGCGGTATCTAAGACTACTATTTAGATATACCGATATTCCTTCCCTATCCAGCACTTCTCTCATCGGTTGGTCAATTCAATTATATTTCTTTTGCTGACATTTATCGTTATACTATAGATCCTTTTTCATTTATCAATTTATCAAGTGGAAGTGCAGCAGGTGCTTAGTGGATTAGTATAGTCCACAAGCACATTATTGCTATTTGTATAGAATTGATACTTACCACAGATGCGAGCTGTGAGAGACCGTATAATCGATCACCAAGTTACTGGATCGGTGTTCTGCCTTTAAAATCTGGAATATTACCTACCATCTATTACTGACAGAATCAGTTTCACATATTGGGCTGCATTTATCAGCTATATTGATACTGATACTTTGCTTTTACTATACCTAGACGACCTATACTCATTATTACAGATCCGTCTAGTATCTATTTTTAGATCCACGGTTTTGGTGTTTACACTTTAGCACGTATTTGGGTTTCTTGTTACTTTTTATGTTTAATAAATCTTTATTATTTTCGTTCATTTTATTTTGGTCGGTTTACCTTGCTCAAATAGGTTGTCCGTTGGCTATCTAGACATCCCATTGATGCACATATTTCGCATCATGTATTAGATACACCATCTCCTGCCTTTTTATTTCTTACTTGGGGTTACCCCCCACCTTTTCAGTGTATCTAATTTGGCTCTACTTGTTCGCTTCTTTTTCTTAGTTTACCATACCTGGTTCATTTAGATTCATGAAGTGGACCCATCTCTTTGACCCAGAGATGAAGTTTTACTATAGTCAATGACCAAGTTTTTACTGAAGGTCCTGCAGGTTATTCTATCTGTCTGGCATTTACCTGTGGATTCTTATTAAATGAATAAGATTCCACAGTTAATTGCAGATGAATAGATTTGATTGAAATGTATATGATCATTCAAACCGGCTGAAATGCATTTTTGCTCAAGTCTAATAGATATAGTGAATCTTTCAGAAATGTTCACTAAAGTGAGAATTGTTTGGAATTCAAAGTAATTTCAAAGTGCATTGAAAATGAAATTTTAGACCATAAAGCCAAGCTGAAAACTGAAATGAATTCCCTTAGATTTCCCCCAAAAAACTCAATTTAGTAAATAACCCTCAATGTGACCCTTTCCATTTTTCCTAATTAATTGCAATACACTCTCTACTTGTGCCTGAAGTGTACTGGATAGTTATATTATTTGCTAAATCTTAACAATAAACGTAAAAGACAATGGAGCATGGAAATTATAGGGAATTTTCAATACATTACTCAATGCTGAAGTTTGTAGCTGTAGAAACAATGGTTCCCCTTTGGAAGACATTTACTCCACCAAATCCGGAAAAGCATTTTTTATGATTTGATAAAACAAAGGTCATCAAAAATTCTATTGATTGTCTTTGCCTAGTACTTGATTAGATTACAAAGACTTTTGATTGATTCTAACCTTAGAGCACTGGAAGTAAGATATTTTAAAGTCAACAATTTTAAAGTGAATCTTGGAAATGTCCTTCACAAGTATCTAATGTGACACAATAAGTCATCCCTACTCTACGTAAGATATTGGATAACTCACTTAAATCAGAATATATTACAAACATTGGGTCATTTATATACACATTTACCTTGTTTTCATGGGACAATCTGCTGATTGGTAACTTATGTCATTTCTTCCCAGAAATATGCTGTTTCCCTTAGACCTTTATCCTAGTTATTCAGGTAATTTGCACTTTTTTTGTTAAAGAGTTTGCTTGTTTGTAAAATAAAAAGTTGTAGTAAATAATCTATCAACTCGTAAAGTTTAAGCCCATATATTGCACAGCTGATAAAACACCCTCTTGTTGTCCATTGCATTTGGAAAATCAGCTCAAGGAACAGAACATTTCATAAAAAATATCAGTTTTAAATTTTATGAGATTAAAAAAATCTCTAGCAGTCACTTTACGTTATTAAAAAATAATCTTAAATATCTAAAATGTGTATTGGATGTGAAATGCAGCCCTCATTAAATTAAAATGTTGCCTTTGAGGATATTGGAAATGAAAAAAGTAGAAAAGAACCCATCTTGCAAAATGAATGAAAGGCACCATCCGTTATTCAGAGAACATAAATCAATGCAAAGATGAGACAAAGTTAGCCAAAATTCAAGGAAATTCATTGTTCTTGATAGATATTTGGAATTCTCTTTAGGTGAGTGAGTTACATGTACATGTGCATTGTGGGCTAGTGAGCCTTGCACTCACTATAACTGTACAGTAGAGAAAGAACTACTGACTGTACAGTTTACAGGGCCTTATAAATGAAAAGGCATCATGACTGTCAGATGGATAAGCTTCAATTGAAAAATAAAATCTTGTTTTTAAAATTCAATCTCTTGTGATGAATGAGCAGATTTTGGAGTCATAAATCAATTTATATCTAGTCTACATTGTCTACGATAGTCTACATTGATCTGCTGATAGTTAAACTTCTCAGTTGGAGGTTTTTGTGCTATTATATACTTAAAGGAGAGATTAGATCCTAATATATCTCCATTACACATCTTGCCTTTCTGTCTATACGAGTACCCATCACCCTACTTCTCACAGTGTAATGTCCAATT
>OW240912.1:112241527-112344049 GCA_933207985.1 Pelobates cultripes | reverse complement strand
TTTAAGGACTCAGAATAAAGGTTTTTCTAACTTAACATCACAAGAACCTAAAGAAGTTTCAGTTGTAAATTGCTTTAGGGTTAAATTCCCTGTCTCATCAGGCCTCTCACACCCCTTTTTTTTTTTTTATAAAAGTGTAAATTTCAAGAGAAATTATCTCTTTTATGAAATACTTTGTCACACCTTTCAGCCTTTCAATCAAACAAGCAGGAGGGTTTCCTGCCTTGGACTGTACTTCAAAGTGGAAACGAGGGACTGTGGCGATCTCAGAGCTAGCTATTCATACTCCGCTCACTGATCTGTAATCCAGCTAATTGAGAAGTATATGATTGGCCAGTCGCCTGCATGCATGGATTGCCTGCAAGACTTCTCCCATGTTGTCTCTGATCTTGAAATCCATGTGTTTTTAGATGTTCATCAATCCTATCCTTTAACATGGTTTCCATCACTTTCCCCACTACTGAAGTAAGGCTTACTGGCCTACAGTTGCCCGACTCCTCCCTATTACCTTTCTTGTAAATGGGCACAACATTCGCTAACTTCCAATCTTCTGGGACAACTCCTGTTAACAATGATTGGTTAAATAAATCTGTTAATGGTTTTGCTAGTACACCACTAAGCTCTTTTAATAGCTTTGGGTGTATTCCATCAGGTCCTATTGACTTATTTGTCTTTACTTTTGACAGTTGAAATAGAACCTCTTCCTCTGTAAACTCACGTGTAATAAATGACTCATTTATCCTTTTTCTCAACTGAGGTCCCTTTCCTTCATTTTCATCTGTACAGGGAGTGCAGAATTATTAGGCAAATGAGTATTTTGGCCACATCAGGTGGAGTACTGGTTTGGGCTGGTATCATCAAAGATGAGCTTGTGGGGCCTTTTCGGGTTGAGGATGGAGTCAAGCTCAACTCCCAGTCCTACTGCCAGTTCCTGGAAGACACCTTCTTCAAGCAGTGGTACAGGAAGAAGTCTGTATCCTTCAAGAAAAACATGATTTTCATGCAGGACAATGCTCCATCACACGCGTCCAAGTACTCCACAGCGTGGCTGGCAAGAAAGGGCATAAAAGAAGAAAATCTAATGACATGGCCT
Source organism: Pelobates cultripes (assembly GCA_933207985.1). Taxonomy (NCBI): domain Eukaryota; kingdom Metazoa; phylum Chordata; class Amphibia; order Anura; family Pelobatidae; genus Pelobates; species Pelobates cultripes. The sequence continues at coordinate 112,342,956 of OW240912.1, read as the reverse complement.
CCTTGTTCACCTGATCTGAACCCCATTGAGAACCTGTGGTCCATCATCAAATGTGAGATTTACAAGGAGGGAAAACAGTACACCTCTCTGAAAAGTGTCTGGGAGGCTGTGGTTGCTGCTGCACGCAATGTTGATGGTGAACAGATCAAAACACTGACATAATCCATGGATGGCAGGCTTTTGAGTGTCCTTGCAAAGAAAGGTGGCTATATTGGTCACTGATTTGTTTTTGTTTTGTTTTTGAATGTAAGAAATGTATATTTGTGAATGTTGAGATGTTATATTGGTTTCACTGGTAATAATAAATAATTGAAATGGGTATATATTTGTTTTTTGTTAAGTTGCCTAATAATTATGCACAGTAATAGTCACCTGCACACACAGATATCCCCTAACATAGCTATAACTAAAAACAAACTAAAAAACTACTTCCAAAAATATTCAGCTTTGATATTAATGAGTTTTTTGGGTTCATTGAGAACATGGTTGTTGTTCAATAATAAAATTAATCCTCAAAAATACAACTTGCCTAATAATTCTGCACTCCCTGTATATACAGAACAAAAATATTCATTGAGGCAGTCAGCTAGACCTTTATCCTCTTCTACATACTTTCCGTCTTTTGTTTTTAATCTAACTAATCCTTGTTTTACTTTTCTTTTCTCATTTATATATCTAAAAAATGTTTTATCCCCTTTTTTTACTGACTGTGCTATTTTCTCTTCTGTGTGTGATTTGGAAGCTCTTATAACTTGCTTAGCCTCTTTCTGCCTAATCTTATAGATCATTTTGTCTCCCTCACTCTGGGTTTTTTTATAATTCCTAAATGCTAACTTTTTGTTTTTAACTATTTTGGCCACATCTGCGGAGTACCACAGTGGTTTCTTGAATTTTTTGCTTTTACTGACAAGCCTAATGCAATTTTCTGTTGCCTTCAATAGTGCAACTTTTAAATAATCCCATTTCTCTTGGACTCCATTTAAATTGCTCCAGTCTGATAATGACTCCTCTACCCATATTCTAATTTTAGAAAAGTCTGCTTTTCTAAAGTCTAAAACTTTTGTTTTTGTGTGGTGTGACTCAGTCACTGTTCTTATATTAAACCACACTGACTGATGATCACTGGATCCTAAACTTTCACCTACAGTAATATCTGATACCAAATCTCCATTTGTTAACACTAAATCTAGTATGGCCTCTTTACGAGTTGGCTCCTCAACAACTTGTTTTAGAGACAATCCCAGTAGGAAGTTTAGAATATGTGTGCTCCTGGCACAAGTAGCTAATTTTGTTTTCCAATTTACATCAGGAAGATTAAAGTCACCCATGATGATAACTTCCCCTTCATTGTCATTTTAGCTATTTCCTCAACTAGTAGATTATCTAACTCTTCAATTTGTCCTGGGGGCCTATAAATCACACCTACACGAGTTACTGTGTGATTACCAAATTCTAACGTAGCCCAAACGGACTCTATGTTTGCCTCACTAACTTTTATTAGGCTAGATTTTATGCTATCCTTCACATACAAGGCCACCCCTCCCCCTTTCTTGCCTTCCCTATCTTTCCTATATAAAGAGTACCCTGGTATTGCTATGTCCCAGTCATTTTTCTCATTGTACCATGTCTCAGTAACAGTGACTAAATCTACACTATCAGTTGCCATTATTGCCACAAGTTCATGGATCTTATTCCCTAAACTGCGAGCATTTGTAGACATGACTCTAAGCTTATCATTTTTTAACACACTTGCTACAGGCACCTTCTGTCCTTGTTTTGGGGGACAATTGGATTGATGTTTTATCACCCTTTTGCCCCCCCCTCCTAGTTTAAATACATCCTAGCAAAACCTCTGAACTGCTCACTGAGAACATTTGTTCCCTTTTGAGAAAGATGCAAACCATCTTTTTGTACAGCTTATCTCCATTCCAAACAGAGCTACCATGAGAAATAAAGCCAAATCCTTGCTCCCGACACCATTCACCAAGCCACAAATTAAAGTCCCTAATACGCATCCGCCTGTCGTTCTGAGTGTTATGCACAGGCAGAACTTCAGAGAATGACAGTGTGGAAGCAACCTGCATTCCACTTGATAAAGTCTGTAGACGAAACGCGTTATGGAAATATAATTTTGTATAATAAATATTAAAGTTTTTTGACTATTTAATAGTTCAAATCATTTTTATTTATACATTTATCCTGGCCATTTATTTTATTTTATTTTATCTTGCTTTTTATTATATTTTATATATATCTTATTTTGATTTTAACATCACTTCTACAAGTTCCCGGCAGCCAAAGAAATCCTAAGTGGGGATTAATCCACCAGCGCTGGCATCAAAGAGCAGTTGGCCTGCTCTGTACTTGTAAGTATGTTTTTTTACTTCTCCCTACGACACATATTTATACAGAGAGCACTATTTGGTTGTTTCTGTTCTCTTTGAGTTCTGGATATCCCTGACGAACTGATACTCATCATACAACCCAAAAGTGGGGATTATACCGCTGTGTGCGCTTTACCCTAGAGCTGGACAGAAGCTCTTAAAAATTGTGAGTTCGCTACCATTATTTGAATTTTATTCCATCTGAATCATACATACTGCACTATCGGCTGTTCTCTCTTTTTATCTTTTATATTATACCTGAAGACCTTTTTCCCGTATCCAAGGACGACAGAGAGGACATTTTAGGTTGGACTTTTCTTTCAATATTTATTACCATTATTGGAACCGGACATTGTCTATTTATTGTGGCGCAGCTCTTCCTTTATATTTTGTTTTTAGCTTGTATTATAGGGTTTTGGGGGGATTCCCTTTTCAGGGTTGCTGCCTAATAGGTTGTTTGGCGCTGTCTCTCTCTTTGATTTATTTAAGGGTATACAAATGTTTTGTTAGCTGTGAAGCTCTCTGTTTGTGGTCTCTACATGCATTTGTCATGTTTTTGTTTGTTTGTGATTTAGGGGTTGTTACGGACACTCCACAGACCCATATTGGATTACCCTATGTTAAGTTAACGAAGTTGGTTCTTTCGGTATTATTGTTACCTATACTCCATTTACACAAACCACTATGATTACATATTCATGCATACAAACTCAGACCACCCGGCCCCTAGCGTGTGCCGCCACTTAACCCTGTTGACCTCAGCAATAACCGAACGGACGACCACCGGGAAGCTGTGGTTTGCGGTTAACCACAACCTTAATTGACTGCCTCAGGGTGGCCTCGTTCGTCGACTATTTTCACCGTATTCAAACTCCCAAACGAGGAACACCTACACCACGGCGTGTGTCTGCACTTAGAACGTTGAGGCTGCGGTTAACCGCAGGCTAATTGACCCCTTCAGGGCGATCTACGTTCGGTTCATGAAGGGTTGGGACAACCAGCCAGAGAGCGGTATTCGTACAGCATGCTACCCGTTTTTCGCTCCAGGGGTTTTGAAGCCGAGATCCGCTCGGCTATTCACGGATAGAAAAGATGGCCACCATCTCGTGTTCAGGACAAAGAAACACGAAAAGACTTATATACAAGAGACTGGCTATACCGTTCGTGAGGTCTGAGCACTATTCGTCTATATGATGCGCTCAGACCCGAGCTATCTAATGAATGGTAGAATGTAAGGGGTATTTAGTAAACTGTTATAAATATATATTTTATGCTGTTTTTACATGTTGGAAATACACGTGGGACTCTGGGCACTTGGAGATAATTGAATTGCCATAACCGTTGGAATCATTATCTCCAAGCGGGGCAGAGACTATTTCAAACGATACAGTGTATTGTCATTGGTCAACTGTGTGTATTGTCCCGGTATCCCATCAGGTCCAGAGGGGGGTGTCCCTGGACCTGGGATTTTGCATAAATAATGCTGTCCCTGTGCCATTAAAGCCAGTTCGTGTTTGACACTCAAAACGCAGCCTTGACTCGTTTTGTGGGAACCAGGGTATCCTAGCTAGACTAGAGCTAGTGGGATTGCTTTATATTCACAGGACTCTGGTGGTCTGCTGAACGGAACAGCGCTCCTCACTCTCCACATTTGGAAACCAGGACATCCAAGCAGTCCAGCCTTCAGCTAGCTTGGAGGTAACCATAACAGGGGTTTATTTGCTAAATGTGAAATTGCAAATTAAAACCGAAATTCAGTCTGAAAATGTGAACTGTTGCCATATCCCAAAAAAATTATTGATCTTCATAGACCTTGAAGGAGTCACACATAATATTCTAGTGATGAGCCAAGAATCTTGAGGAAGTTTAATGACTCTAAAATGTTTCACAATTGTAAGATGTACATCTTTGGCTAACATGAGAGATTTTGATGGTCTCTACAGATATGAGATTCTATGCCCTCTGAGCATTGCAGTCACAAGTGAGAAGGATTACTGCAAAAAAAAATTGATCTCATATTGTTATTGTAACTGGATAGTTTGTAGGTCTCATAGGATAGCTTTTAAGAGTTCAGCATCCCTTTATAATGCAGGTCTTATCTGCCTCTCACTACAATTTAACCTGGTCCTAACTCCTGACTCCTGAGCTGCCAGAGCTCTCAAGAGATTCGGTACCTATCAGACAGCAACCACTGCACATGGCACTGATCTATTTATAAAACTTTTGGATCCTCTGGATCAATAGCCTCCAGGGTGTCCTTATTCTGCATCCTATCATCTAGAATAGGGTTCTCCAAACTCTAGCCCTCCAGATGTTGCTGAACAACTCCAATAATTTGAATTATAATTGTAGTTCAGCAACATCTGGAGGCCCAGAGTTTGGGGAACTCTGATCTAGAGCAATCACATATACCACACATATGGTAATAGACCTTTGCAGGTGCTAAGCTGAAGCTTCCAGTTTAGCATGCCCAGTAGAGTGTTTAAGTATAAATCAAGATGAGGGATGTGAGGGGAATGGTGGGGGTGCTGACTGCCATGATAGTCAATTGCATTGAATTCTGAGGGAAAAACTGATATTTCTTGTGACGGCCCGTCTGGCACCCTGAGAGGGTACCTCCGTCAATTGCGGCTTCATAGTACTTGCGAGCACCATAAGCACCATAAACCCCACGTACCACCACAGCTTGGTTGGGGTCTCGCTGTCCTCCACCCACCCTGGACCCAAGACCAGGATCCATCTTCCAGTGGGTAGACCTAGTCCAGAGAGCGTAGCAGGAACAGCTAGAAAAAGCTAGTGATTATACTCAGGGGAGTATTGTGATATAGCAATCCCCAGAGTGTATGTAGTTCTCCAATCCCCCAAACATGAGCCAAGGATCCATAAAGGGGTAAACGAATCTCTCCCACACTGGCCTTTTATGCAAGTCCCCAAGCAAGGTGTACGCCCACATGGACCTTGTTGGGGACAGGGACACAAGCTTACAAACCAATAATAACACATTTACAATGTAAGGCACTCCCACACATAGCACACAATCTCTCCCCTCTGCTTGGGAGATAATTGGATCAGTAACTGTATTAATTCTAATCCAATTATCTCCAAGCACAGAAAAAACATACTTTTTAAAAACACCCCAAAAGTACCCTAAAAATACATAAAACCCCACAAATGTTACATCCCCTGATAGCCCTGATCTGGGTGACCAACATTTTCAAAAATCACCCTGATCAGTTCAGGGGTTCAGGGATTTCCTGGAAGTCTTATTTTTGACCGGCCGTGCACATGGTCCCATGCCCAAAACAGTTCCAGAGAATTAGTGCTAACAGTCGGTCTCTCTGTCTGGAGTACAAAAGTACATACTTCACATGAACAGAGCCTTTTAAAGTATTTTAGCCAGGTCTATTGCAGGGTAAGAGGTTGGCCAGCAGGCTCCTCCAAGAACCAGTGACGAGGTTCAGAATGTTACATTTCTACTTTTTGCATTTTATTAACTGCATCAACTGATTATACTAGAAGTCTTGTGGGCACCATGTAATACTTTTTGGATGCTGCTCTGATGATATCTTATGCATTTTGTAAGGGGCAGACCATACTTTCTCAACCAAAGGTTATGCAATTATCGATGGGTTATTGTGGCTGGCTACACCTCTTGATAAGAAAGCTAAAGGTGTCCTGTCCTTTCTGTAATGGCTGACACTATGCTCTTACACTGGTTAAACTAGACCGGTTCTTTTGATTTTGGTCAATGCTCAGCAGCCGACTGTAGTCCCATGCAAGTGTGAAGCAGATACCCACCTTATCTCTGAATCGACCGCCGAGCATCTCTTGCTTCCAGGATGAGTATACCCATGATAGAGTGCTTATTCATACCTCTCCATGATTTTAGAGGTCTCAGCATACACATACAAGTGAGAATCTGGCACTTGGATTGCTATTGCCCATGTTTCAGAAAGCAAAGGCCAATGAGCTACCCAACGACTGGAGATCCCAATGTGCAGATTTGGTTACTACAGTCCATTAGCCTCTTTTGGTCTGGGCGTCTACCTACACATGGGCCTATGACTATCTGGTTATGTACTATATTGCAGGCTTCTGTTCAGCCCTCAAAGGGCATAACTGTACTTGGTTCTATGACTGGGACTGCCCCATACACAACCTGCAGTTTCACCCATCTTCTACAGGAATACTTCACTGTCACCAAATAACTAAGCTATGCATATGAATTGGTCTGTTGATATATCTGAATTGTTTTACTAAAACATTTATTTTATTCTGCATTGATTCTTATTTTTTATTCCTATTATAAAATGAGGTAACTGCTATTCACAATTGCTCTGATTTGATTTTCATGTGATTACCTCAATAAAAAGTCAATGATAAAGAAAGAAAAAAAAGAAATTGAGATTCATCAGCTGAGGAAAGTTATTTTCAATCTTTATTCTTCTGATTTTTGGTGATCAGAAGCCTTGTAGTTAGCAGAGAGGTGGGAAATTCATTGTCTTTTGATGCTTGTAACAAGGTGCTCTCAATTACACAGTGTCTTCCTCTTGATCCTTTTATTTGTTTGTGTTATTCTCTGTGATCTGTAGAGAATACAGTGCATGAAATTCTCACCTTTGCTATTTCTGAGATGTTGGAATCACCAATCCAAGCATCATTAATTATACCAAGGCCTAAATAGCTTAAATCGCATCTTTCCCATCTATTGTTTGAACAACTCAAGCTACACATTGTGTCTGTATGCTTGCATTTTGAGTTGAAGCCTCATGATTAACTGTTGATTTGCATTAATAAAATAAATAATTGGGTCCCACCAGAGCACCAATAAAGTTTACAGTTGGATGCATATACTTTTCAAACTCGCCAAACTGTACTATTCCTTATCTTTTTTCAGATGCCTATGTTTTCTTCATTAAGCATCCTTCCTAATCAGTTAAGGGAGCATTATGCAAACTGAGCTTGTTAAAGCATTTGAAATTAAATGTTACATATTAAATTGCCGTATGTATCGATGTATGTTCTGATTGCCAAAAAATAGACACTGAATCAACTGCGCTTCTTCCTAGGATGTAGAGTGAAAGTCTTGATTCAGTTTCTTAAAATCTGTTTACAGAATAAAATTTTGGACAGAGTTTTTCTGAAAGGTGTAGAAAATGATTGCAAAGAAAACAGAAAATGTTCATTACAAGTCTGCCCATCACATAATAACAGGTGTAAATTAAAATATGCAAATATGTAATCTTCTGAAGAGACACTCCGGGCTGCAGTTATCTCCCACCCTTTAGCACATAATGGAAATGCATTAATGAAACCCCTGGCACAAGGTGACAGCAGCTTATATGACTTTGGCAATCTCCTCGGGATATGTATATGCCCCTTTTGATCTATGGCAGCACTCGTCTGCTCAATGAGCTCTTGATTTTTGAAGCCAACCAACCTTTGGGGCATCCTCAAGAAAGCCTCTTGATATCAGTAATGATTGAACCAGGCAAGCCACGAGGGAGTGTGACTAACCCGAGGATGCATTGTGACTGATTGACAGATTATTGTGACAGTGCCAACTAGTAAATTAAACATGATATATTAATCTAAAATGAATTGAGGATACATAATAGTGTTGACTTTTTATAGAGATGTTATGGCACCAAGAGCTTTATTGATTTCTCCTGAACCCCGGAATACCATAATTTTCTCCAATACAATCTTCAATGTTATTATTATTATTGGTATTTATACAGCGCCAACTAATTCTGCAGTGCTTTACAATATATTATAAGGTGGGGGGTGGGAAGGGATTTGCAATAAATGAGACAATTACACGGGCACAACAGGTAGATGAGGGCCCTGCTCAAATGAGCTTATAGTCTAGTTATGTATCTTTTATGTAATATACAGATTAAGGAACAGAGCACACATAAAAATAAAGTTTTGAATTTTATGTAGGTATGTAAAATCACCTATCTCAGCAAACAAATATGGGGAATCAGTTCCACCATATGGTCATATTGTGTTAAGCCCACCACTACTTCACAGTACCCCAATATCGGTGGGTCCTACACTAATTCCAATGTGGAAGACACATTAATTAGTGCTAGTGTTAAATTAGCTAAAGTATGTTTGTATGTCTGCACTGATCCTTAATCTGTATAATGTATACATTTGTCACGGCTCCTGGCTCGCCGCGATGTGCGTCTGTGCCCGAGCGGCACGACCGCGCCAGCGTGCTGAGCTTACCTGCACAGCGGCGAGCCGGGAACCGCTTCTCCATGCCGCTCGGAAAAAAACAAGATGGCGCCGACCATGCGGTCGCGTCCATCAATGGCTCCGCCCCCCAAAATTATACGAACATTCTGAGGTCCAGTTTACGCTCTGTCCTTTTATTTCCTTTCTTATTTCTATGTATAGGTTTACATTTACAGTTTCTGCGTGTTGGACCACACTATACACACGCAGTTGTGACAACATTTTGGTCACTACAGCAGCACCATTGCTGAAAAATACATGTTCCAGGTGTGCTTTTGGGGCCCCTGACAAAGTACAAGGTCTGGGCACCCCCTCCCGGGCCCGCCCATGCCCTACCTAGTCCGCTGACAATGATGCAGGACTGAATGTGGTGTGTATAGTGGAAGTGAATTAGAATGTGTGTAATGGATGTTTGTGTGTATTAGACACTGTTTGTGCAGTGAATGCAGAGTGTGTGTTTGTGTAGCGGATGCAGTGTGTATAGTGAACGCAGAGTGTGTTTGAGTAGTGGATGTAGTGTGTGTACAGTGATGTAGTGTGTGTTTATGTAGTGGATGTAGTGTTTGTATGTACTAGATGAAATGTGTTTAGTGGATGTAGTGTGTGTATTAGACGCAGTGTCTGTGTATAGTGAATGCAGAGGGTTTCAATTTGTGGTGGATGTAGTGTGTGTACTGTGAATACAGGATGTTTGTGTAGTGGATGCTGTGTGTACAGTTAATGCAGAGTGTATGTTAGTGTAGTGAATGCAGAGTGTGTGTCAGTATAGTGAATCCAGAGTGTGTGCATAGTTTAGTGAATGCAGAGTGTGTGTTAGTGTGTAATGAATGCAGAGTGTGTGTTAGTGTGTAGTGAATGCAGAGTGTGTCAGTGTAATGAATGTAGTGTGTGTTAGTGCAGTGAATGCAGAGTGTGTGTAAATGTGTAGTGAATGCAGAGAGTGTGTTAGTGTGTAGCGGATGCAGAGTGTGTGTTAGTGTAGTGAATGCAGAATGTGTTAATGTGTAGTGAATGCAGAGAGTGTGTTAGTGTATAGCGGATGCAGAGAGTGTGTTAGTGTAATGTGTAGTGAATGCAGAGAGTGTGTTAGTGTGTAGCGGATGCAGAGTGTGTGTTAGTGTAGCGAATGCAGAGTGTGTGTCAGTGTAGTAGATGCAGAGTGTATGTTGTATTAGTTTTTGCAGTGAGTGTATTGAATTAGTGTATGCAGTGTGTGTGTGTTGTATTAGTGTATGCAGTGTGTGTTAGTGTATGCAGTGTGTATGTTGTATTAGTGTATGCAGAGTGTGTGTTGTGTTAGTGTGTGTTGTATTAGTGTATGCAGAGTGTGTGTTGTGTTAGTGTACGCAGTGTGTGTGTTGTATTAGTGTATGCAGAGTGTGTGTTGTGTTAGTGTATGCAGTGTGTGTTGTGTTAGTGTATGCAGTGTGTGTGTTGTGTTAGTGTATGCAGTGTGTGTGTGTGTGTAAATGTGCAAACTAGGGGGGGATGGGCATTTTCCCATAATTTTTTTTAAATTTTATATTAAATTTAATTAAATGTTTCTCCCCCCTCCCTGCTTACCTGTGTCCAGGGAGGGGGGAGATTCCATTCCCTGGTGGTCTGGTGGCATGGGGGGGCCCCCGGCTCCCTGTAACTGCTGAGGGGGCCCAGCAGACTGCCACTTCTCTTCTCCTCTCTTCTAATAACTCTCGCGAGACCCGCGTAGCGTTGCCATGGTAACCGGGTTTTGCGAGAGTTATTAGAAGAGAGTAGAAGCTGTGTGCTGGGCCCCCTCTGCGGTAACTAGGAGCCGGGGGCCCGCGGCTGCACACGTAGATAGAGATATTCGCTATCTTTGTGTGCAGAGAAAGAAAGTGGGGCACGGGACTGCCAGAGCAATCCGGGCCCGTGACAACCATCATGGTTGTCTCCCCCTGATGGCGGCCCTGACTATATGGTGTGAGAGGAGCTGAGGAGACAGATATGCACTGTCTCCACCTCCTCAATATTTTTCTTAGCATATCTCCTTTGTATTCCCTGTTGGTCCAATATTTTAAAAATCCATTAAATTTGTCCACTGCATATTATTCTCGACATAGAAGTTCTAAATACAAGAGATAACTGATACATTAATAGAGGAAATAAATAATTGCTCCCAAACCCATTGAAGTTCCCCTGAGACTTAACATCATTTTATGGCAACAGATTTAAATCAATGTTCTGTTTTCCCATTTATCTTTCTTTTATATGCATGAGTCATTATTCTTTCTGGCAATATTCAATTTCCAACTTGCTAATTACGAAGCTGTAAAAAGTAGGTTTGCTAAAATCTATATTTCTTTTATCTAATCAACAGCTTTTAAATTAGAACCTCATCTGCAACATTTAAAATAGGCCAGGCTGTTCAGTAACTACTTATATTCCAATTAGTTGAATATAGATGTGTTGCTGCTGCGACTTTAGTAAACAGTTTGCATTTCACATAAAGTGTTTATAAGTCAAAATAACGAACAGAGAAGAGTGTCTGTTATATGGAAATTAACTTGTTTTGCTATTGGTTTTATGAATTAAGTACTCCTCTACATAGTTTGTGTATCTATATCGTGACAAGGCAATTTGGGTCATTATACATAGAGCACATTGGTCTATACACGTGTTTAAAGGACAGTAAGGATTTTTATCTTGAAGACAGTTATATCTGTTCATAAATTTGTACATATAAAAATATATGGATATGGATGTGCAATTAAAATAACATACATATTTGAATCCATGTTCTCACCATCTTTTCCATTGTTGTGTCCCCCTACCTCCAAATGCCCTCCTCTTACGCGTTGATTGATTTAATTCTAATTGCCTTCCCTCTTTCCTCATTGTATTGTCACCATCATATATTTCTCAATAGTGGCTGGTGGGTCAATATATATTGAAGATGTAGCGTGGACTTTTAAATAGGTTTTACTGAGAGTGAGGTTTTTTTTCTGGGTTAGTGCGCATGCTGGAGTGAAGCTCTTTATCCCAGGGGCACATATTACATAGTATTGTCCTGAGTTGGGAGTAGTGAGGATAAGGCGGAATTAAATTGTGAGCATTAGATTAATTGTTTCCTGAATGAGATGAGTTCTGGAAGAACGGAAAACCAAGAAAATTGAAATGCTAAACCTATGCATTCAATTCTTCATGTCACCTACTCAGAATAATCCCTTTGGCTACCCATTCAAATCAGCTACTTCCTGCTAATGATAGAAGCCTCATGAAATGACCTCTTCATTCAAACATAATCACATTTTACATTTCAGGTATCTATGTCTTTATTTGTATAGATTGGGTACACAGTGACAGTTAGTCACCTGACTCCTATGTGTATGTTTTAACTTCACTGAAGTTCCTTAGGTAATTTAATTTCCGTTCCTTATACGGCTTCTGAAGTAGAAATGATTGTTGGGATGTAGAACCATTCATGTAGAGACTCTGTTGATTAAAGGGCTATTCCTTTGAATCCATATATCTATTTTTCCCCTTACCAAACACACTTGCCCAAACATTGAGCTCTTGATTTTGATTTTGAAACAAAAGAGCAAAAATAAAACAAGTAAAGGGCCAGGTAGTGGTGATGTGGCCCTTCAGGAAACAGAGCAGTAGAAGCAGCTAGTAGGAAAAATCAAGAATAAAGGAAGATCTATGTTAGGAGAAATAGCTGTAGAGTAATGCAAACAATCTGGGTCACAAGTAGTAGGTAAGCAGGAATAACTCCTACAATGGGATAGAACAGGTAAAGCTTGTTAATAGAGAGTCCAATAATGTCATGTCTATCTCTGTGTTACAAGCGCATGTAAAAACACACACAGTATCTTTTGCAAGCAATAATGGTTGCTGGCAGCAATAAGCGGTGCCATTATTTGTGTATATTTGTGTCATTCAGATGGTGCCATCATGTTTAAAGAGATCCAATATATGTCACACTGCTACTAATTAATGAATGAAGTCCTGTTTGAAGTCTAGAGGCAGACTTCTGCTAGCCATGCTTAGATGAATGAAGTCTACATCTAAACTGACCATCTCCCAAACAAGTTGCAGGAGAGGTCATTGGCTCTTTTTGGGTAGTTCAGGTTGGAGATAATTCAAGGTCCAGTGTTCTTCATGGGTCTCAAAGCTAAACACAGGTTCCACTCTAGCTATTGAAACCTATCTTATATATGTATTTTTTAAATCTAAAATATTGTAGCAGTATCCGAGACATTTAAATAATCTCCTGGTTTCACTCAAAGCTACTGGTGCCCAATATGATCAATCTTACTGCCCCTATATGGATTTCACTGGCCAACAATACTCTCAAGCCTCAAGGTGCTCCGATTGCATCAAAAGTTACATTCTCAATAAAAATTCCCTGTGTTGACTAGGAGATACTGTTCTAAGGTTGCCTTGCGATATATAACTGACCATATGTATGTAGAAGAAGGAGCATGTTGACACAGTGGGCATAGGCAGCAATAACAAAGCTCTGACAATCCAATGCTTCTCATTGAGAAGTACTAAGTTCTTCTTTATGAAAAGCATTGGATGCATTTGATTATATCATAATGTGCGTAATGACACCAAACATGAAAATCAAGTGCCTCTAGTGGTTGTCACTGTGACAGCTAGTAGAGGGATGTCTTTGGACAAGTGTAAACAACAATGTTTAACATTGTCCAAAAAAGGGACAACTTCTATACACCAAAACCACTACAGTAAGATGTAGTGGTTTTGATGCTTAGAGTGTCCCTTCAGCGATAGGAGGTGTTAGAATAGTTAGTTAATACTTTCAAAACACGTTTAGCTGAAATTATAGCCCAGACTTGTCAGGATGAATCTGAAAATTCAAAGGAATTTGAAAAAGTAGCCGTACTGGAAGCATATTTGACTTGGAAATTTTTTCCAGTCTGGCAATATTTGCCTTAAATTTGAATTTCATTTTGAATTCCCAACAGTTCTCACTTCAATGAAAAAAAAGTTGTGGAACTTGTGAATAACTTCTGTTTGTTTTATCTTCTCTGATGTTGGTAATCAACTGCCAGTGTACGTAAAGTCCTAATAAGTCAGATGGGAGTTTAATGCACTACCACAGCTGTCTGTATTTCAGAAGTCGAAATCCCATGGTGGTGATCAACAGATGTTCACTTCTTTGCTTCATCACCTATACTTCCGAGTACGTGTATATATATGGAGTTAGGATTACCATACCCCTGGTCTGGTACATCCACTCACGCACCTATATGAAATGTCAGTTTACAAGTAGATATTCATTTACCACTTATCTTAATGCTTCTGAGTGTACAGGTGAAGTATACATGAATTTTTAAAATTGTTAATAGTTTGTACACAATAAATTACACAAAGAACCCCCTACAGTGAAAGGGTTCAAACCAAGAAAAATAAATTCCATATAAAATTAGATCAGTATCCCGTATGGCCTCTGTTAGCTGATTTACCCATGTGAAGAACCAACAACATTAAACTGAAGCACATGAGAAGGTAATAGGATTAAATATGCCCAGTTCGTTTTGGGGTGATATGTTATACAATCTTGACCCAACACATTATTAAGTCGAGGAAAAGGGAAACACAGACAAGGTTGGTCACTGACATGTGAATTCTCTGTAACTGAAAGTGAATACTTCTAAAAAATAAATACAATGGTTTGACAGCTTACCTGTTGTCCACTACCAACCCTGGGGCTAGATATTTTTACCTGGAACCTCCATTAGCGCTACAGAGCTAAGCCCTAATGTGAAGGGCCTGTTCACTGGCTGAGAGCATTAGCTGAATGATTTCAGTCCATGAGCACCTCCCTGCATCACAGAGATTAGCTTTGTAGCTGCACTAATACTCTGATTACTTACTGGGAAGAAGCCAGGGCACTTCTGGATTCTTAACTATTATAGTGGGCTGTAGTGGTTATGGTGATTGAATGTTCTTTTAACATTGTATCTTTGCAAAACCTATGTCAACAAAACAGTTAATTTATTTTATTTCATGTCATAATGTTACCAAGATGTAATAAAACAAAATATTTGTTTAACAATATTTTTGTTATAAAATAAAGGTTAATAATTATATCAAGCAGAGTATGGCTATAATGTATGCATAGATTTCAGTTAATAGGGTCACAAATTGCCTGTTTGTACAGGGAAATGTTTATTATTTTCATATGGTTTAGTAACGATAAGTTTCATATTTTAATGAAGCAGTTTGCTACCTTAATTTAACTCCTAATGATGTTTATGACGCTGCTGAAGTAATTATATATTATTATTATTCCACTTGTCTAATAAGCTTTGCATGACCTTGAATTCAATATGAAATGAAGCCTTGCTTGAGTCATGAAAATAAACTTATACCATGACCTCAATCACAATGTTGCTATGCTGATTTTTATAATAGTCGCAACAAATAAAATAGGCTGGAAAACAAAATTAAAAATAATAAAATAATCTCCTCGCGGTAAAACAGTTTTTAAGAAAGATTTGATTTTTATTTTATATAAATCACGTAGGATAAACACATCTTTTTCAATAACTCTATCAGGGTTGTTCCCTATAGAGAGAATTCAAAGTGGATTTTAATTTAAAGGGATACTATAGGCTTAAAAACAAATTTAGATTAATGAAGCAGTTTTAGGTGAAAGATCGTGCCCCTGCAGTATAATTGCACAATTCTCTGCCATTCAGCCGTTAAAGGAACACTACAGTGTCAGGAATACACACGTATTGTTATATATTTGTAAATGCATGTTTAGGTGTCCAGTCTCCCCTTTCCTCCCCTTGCCTCCCCTCTTCCTCTTAAAGTTATTTTACTCACCTTATTTCCAACACAGCTCTTGTCGTGGCTGGCCCCCCTCTGCCTCCTTGGCTGAGATCAAATTTGACATTCACAGCCATTCCAATACTTTCCAAACCATTGGGAGGCTATTGCACACTTGCTGCATAGCATTGCGCTGCGCCAGTCAGCATCTCCTCATTGAGATGCATTGAATCAATGTATCTGTATGGGGAGAATTCAGTCTCCGTGCAGAGACTGGAGATGCTGAATATCACTGCTGCACAGTGTGCAGCACTGACACAGGAAGCACCTCTAGTGGCAGTCACTCAGACTTCCTTCTCTGAGAAGCCTTAAAAAGCCTGCAAGAACCGACCGCCGTGCAGTCTGCTGTCCAGAATTGTAAACATAGAAACATAGAATGTGACGGCAGATAAGAACCATTCGGCCCATCTAGTCTGCCCAATTTTCTAAATACACTATCTTATAGTTAGGATAGACTTATGCCTATCCCACGCATGCTTAAACTCCTTTACTGTGTTAACCTCTACCACTTCAGCTGGAAGGCTATTCCATGAATCCACTACCCGCTCAGTAAAGTAATACTTCCTGATATTATTTTTAAACCTTTGCCCCTCTAATTAAGGACTATGTCCTCTTGTTGTGGTAGTTTTTCTTCTTTAAAAAATATGGTCTCCTCCTTTTCTGTGTTGATTCCCTTTATGTATTTAAATGTTTCTATCATATCCCCCCTGTCTCGTCTTTCATCCAAGCTATAAAAGTTAAGATTCTTTAACCTTTCCTGGTAAGTTTTAACCTGCAATCCATGAACCAGTTTAGTAGCCCTTCTCTGAACTCTCTCTAAAGTATCAATATCCTTCTTAAGATACGGTCTCCAGTACTGCGTACAATACCCCAAGTGAGGTCTTACCAGTGTTCTGTACAATGGCATGAGCACTTCCCTCTTTCTACTGCTAATGCCTCTCCCTATACAACCAAGCATTCTGCTAGCATTTCCTGCTGCTCTATTACATTGTCTGCTTACCTTTAAGTCATCAGAAATAATCACCCCTATATCCCTTTCCTCAGATGTTGAGGTTAGGACTCTATCAAATAATCTGTACTCTGCCCTTGGGTTTTTACATCCAAGATGCATTATCTTGTACTTATCCACATTAAATATCAGTTGCCATTTTTCTAGTTTACCTAAATCATTTGCCATTTGGCTTATCCCTCCTGGAACATCAACTCTGTTACATATCTTAGTATCATCAGCAAAAAGACATACCTTACCATCAAGACCTTCTGCAATATCACTAATAAAAATATTAAAGAGAATGGATCCAAGTACAGATCCCTGAGGTACCCCACTGGTGACAAGCCCATGCTTCGACTATACTCCATTGACTACAACCCTCTGTTGCCTGTCACTCAGCCACTGCCTTACCCATTCAACAATATTGGAATCCAATCTTAAAGATTGCTGTTTATTGATAAGCCTTCTATGTGCAACAGTGTCAAAAGCCTTACTGAAATCTAGGTAAGCAATGTCTACTGCACCACCCTGGTCTATTATTTTAGTTACCCAATCAAAAAAATCAATAAGATTAGTTTGGCATGATCTCCCTGAAGTAAACCCATGTTGTCTCTGATCTTGAAATCCATGTGTTTTTAGATGTTCAACAATCCAATCCTTTAACATGGTTTCTATTGCATTCCCCACTACTGAAGTAAGACTTACTGGCCTATAGTTGCCCGACTCCTCCCTACTACCTTTCTTGTGAATGGGCACAATATTCGCTAACTTCCAATCTTCTGGGACTACTCCTGTTAACAATGATTGGTTAAATAAATCTGTTAATGGTTTTGCTAGTACACCACTAAGCTCTTTTAATAACTTTGGGTGTATTCCATCAGGTCCCATTGATTTATTTGTCTTTACTTTTGACAGTTGAAATTGAACCTCTTCCTCTGTAAACTCACATGTAATAAATGAGTAATTTGTCCTTTTTCCTAACTGAGGTCCCTTTCCTTCATTTTCCTCTGTAAATACTGAACAAAAATGTTAATTGAGGCAGTCAGCTAGACCTTTATGCTCTTCTATATATGCTTTATTTTTAATCTAACTAATCCTTGTTTTACTTTCTTTTTCTCATTTATGTATCTAAAAAAATTTTGTCCCCTTTTTTTTTTTTTACTGATTGTGCTATTTTCTCTTCTGTGTGTGATTTGGAAGCTCTTATAACTTGCTTAGTCTCTTTCTGCCTAATCTTATAGATCATTTTGTCTTCCTCACTTTTGTCTTCCTTCACTCCTTCTGTTTTTTAAAGTCTAAAACTTGTCTTTTCTATATAAAGAGTACCCTGGTATTGCTATGTCCCAGTCATTTTTCTCATTATACCATGTCTCAGTAACAGTGACTAAATTTACATTATCAGTTGCCATTATTGCCACAAGTTCATGGATCTAATTCACTAAACTGCGAGCATTTGTAGACATGACTAAGCTTATTTTTGGAGGACAATTGGATTGATGTTGTATCACCCTTTTGCCCCCCACTCCTAGTTTAAATACATCCTAGCAAAACCTCTTAACTGCTCACTGAGAACATTTGTTCCTTTTTGAGAAAGATGCAAACCATCTTTTGCAGACCTTGCTGCTGCTAGAAAGGATGGAAGATGGCTGTCTGACCCCCAGCAACAGTCTCCAGTGACAGGTAGGCTTGAAATGCTCAGGTGTGTGTGTGTGTGTGTCTGCTAGTGAGGAAGCTTGTGTGTATGGACTCAGCAGTCTGTGTGTGTGTGTGTGTGTGTGTGTGTATGTATGGACTCAGCAGTCTGTGTGTGTGTGTGTGTGTGTATGTATGGACTCAGCAGTCTGTGTGTGTGTGTGTGTGTGTGTGTGTGTATGGACTCAGCAGTCTGTGTGTGTGTGTGTGTGTGTGTGGACTCAGCGGTGTGTGTGTGTGTGTGTGTGTGTGTGTGTGTGTGTGTGTACTCAGCAGTCTGTGTGTGTGTAAGCAGTGTGTGTGTTTGGACTCAGCAGTGTGTGTGTGTGTGTG
Source organism: Pelobates cultripes (assembly GCA_933207985.1). Lineage (NCBI taxonomy): Eukaryota > Metazoa > Chordata > Amphibia > Anura > Pelobatidae > Pelobates > Pelobates cultripes. The sequence continues at coordinate 112,324,485 of OW240912.1, read as the reverse complement.
TGTGTGTGTGTGTATGGACTCAGGTCTGTGTGTGTGTGTGTGTGTGTGTGTACTCAGCAGTCTGTGTGTGTGTACTCAGCAGTCTGTGTGTGTGTTTGGACTCAGCAGTGTGTGTGTGTGTGTGTGTGTGTGTGTGTGTGTGTGTATGTATGGACTCAGCAGTCTGTGTGTGTGTGTGTGTGTGTGTATGTATGGACTCAGCAGTCTGTGTGTGTGTGTGTGTGTGTGTGTGTGTATGGACTCAGCAGTCTGTGTGTGTGTGTGTGTGTGTGTGTGTGGACTCAGCAGTGTGTGTGTGTGTATGTACTCAGCAGTCTGTGTGTGTGTTTGGACTCAGCAGTGTGTGTGTGTGTATAAATATTTAAATAGGGAAAGTGCAAAGATCTGCCCAGTAGTGTTGTATACGGAAGGCTATTTGATACTTTCAAGGGTCTTGTTGCACTTACAATTATGTGTGCAAATAGGTCCCCTAATTGATGTGCGGGTTAAAATAAATTCCCACAGTCAACTGATACCCTGTTGGGAGAAGAAATAAAGAAGAGGAACAAATAGAAGTAAAGTAAGAAAGAAAGAACATACTGAACAGAACAGGCTCCCCGATACACCTTCACCCATGACTCGTGAAAGATTATTAATTATTAATTACCACAGCATCATGGTGTTTTCATCTAGCCAGGGCTCCCAAATCTTGTTAAACAATTTGGGAGACTCAAGAATTTGAGCTACGAATCTATCTATCTCTACATTTTCTCGTATTTTGTTATTATTTATCACAGCTTTGTGGCCCATACTTCCCCATACTATTTGAATTGACAATGCTATTCTGGCCACAAGCTTATTTTCCACTCTGGTGAAAGAGTATAGTGGCTTAGATAAAAGTCATGCCCATGGATCTAGAGGATAAGGTTGACTCAATAATCTCCTGAGCACTGCTGAAATGCTTTGCCTTATTGGTCCGTAACTTTGTTCATCAGCAGTAGAGAAAAGTCCCAGGTTCTCCACATTGTTTCCAGCATATACTGTTTGGATGGTGGTGAATGATAGCATGAGATACCACTGAAATAACATTTTATAGGCTTATACTTTATGGGTGACACATGCCGTTAGGGACGCTATAGCATTTCAAATGTATGGCCCGTTAGTAGTATCCTCTAGAGGACCTAAATCCAGTTCCCAGGCTGAAATGTATGGTAAAGCTATTTAAAATGTAAATTTTGCTAAGAGCATACAGATATATGATATTTCTCCCTTTTTCATTGGTGATTGGATCAGTCTCCGTGAAAGGGTGTCAATGGTGAAGTACCTGCTTGGCCTATTGAGGGTGGGGATGCAAATCTTTTAAGTTGTAGATATCTGAAAAAAAATCAGATGTTGTAATCTGGCTTGTTGGTGTATTGCAGAATCATATTTTCTACATATAGATGTCCAAGGCGTGTAATGTCCCTATCTTCATAGAGGTCGAAGTTTTCAGTAGTGAACCCTGGCAAGGTTTAGTCATACTGAAAAAACAAGCCACTAAAATATAAGTAGTACTGTAGATACTGGATAAAATATTATGACTATGTTAACATGAAAAATATTATAGAACATTTCATGACAGTGACTATATGATAAGTGCACAGCTGTGAAATTCCTTAAGGCTTCTTTTCTGGACTGTGTGGTTATTAATTTTCTGGAGTGTGTGGTTATTATTAACGCCAAAGATAAACCAGATGTTTAAAACATATTGAATGCATTAACTTTTTTTTATTTTTTATTAATCCTTACTGTGTCAGTTATCTCCATATTTATTTGAAACATAGAGATTTAACCCCTTAAGGACAAAGGAAATTGTCCAAGCTCTGACCCAAAGTCATACCTAGAATTTGTTTAAAAAAAAAACAAATAAGTAAAAGTATGGCGCTAAAAAAAGCTAAAAAATAGAAAAAGCTGCACCTTACAATGTGAAGAACTCAAAACACACGTCAACATAAAACAAACAATAAAATGCTTGTTGTCGTTAAAACAAATTTACAAAAGTGCAAGATTATAACCATAAACTGTATATATATATATATATATATATATATATACACACACACACACACACACACACACACACACACAATAGTGCATAAATTTAAAAACTCTGTAATAATTACCTCTCCCAGCGCTCATTCAGTGTTTCCTTCTCTGGTTCTGCCTCTTCTCCCCAAACCCTCTCTGTTGGTGTTCCTCAAGGGTCTGTCCTTGGTCCCCTATTGTTCTCTACCTTCCTTGGTAAACTCATCAGCTCCTTCGGCTTCCAGTATCATTTCTATGTGGATGACACTTAAATTTATTTCTCCTCCCCTGATTTGTCACCACCACTCTTGACTCGTGTCTCTGACTGCCTCTCTGCTATTTCCAACTGGATGGCTGCTCATTTCTTTAAACTGAACCTGTCCAAAACAGAACTTCTGGTCTTCCCTCCCTCAAGTGTTGCTACTCCCTAGTCTGTGTCCCACCAAGTCAATGGCGCTACCACCCGCTCTACCTCTAAGGCTCACTGCCTAGGTGTTTTCTTTTACTCCGACCTCTCTTTCACCCCATGTCCAATTAATCCCCAAATCCTGCCGCTTTCCAATAAAAAACATTGTGCGCATCCAACCCTATTTAACACCTGATACAGCAAAGTCCAGTGCTTGTCCATGTCGCTGTCCTCTCTTGCCTTAACTACTGTAATCCGCTTCTCAGTGGTCTTACATGTTCCTAACTTGCCCCGTTACAGTCTATAATGAATGCGGCAGCGAGGCTCATCTTCCTGTCTGCCAGCACCTCTCACGCCTCCCCCCTTTGTCAGTCCCGCCATTCACTTTCCATAAGATATAAGGCTCAATTTAAGATCCTGACACTTGCTTAAAAATCTCTACACAATGCTGCTCCCACCTACTTATCGTCACCAATACACAAAAGTATCCCGTCTAGGCCCCTACACTCATCCGGAGACCTATGTCTAACCTCTGTTCGTACTCCTACCTTTGATGCTCTCCTTAAAGACTTCTCTAGGGCTGCACCGTTCCTATTGAACGCCCTTCCCCTCTCTGTTATACTCTCGCCCAATGTCCACTCATGCCATGTTCTGCGGAGATGTCTGGCTTTGGTTTCTGGTATCCAGTACTCTTTTTACAAGTCTTGTTTAGTTTTTCTTGGTTTTTTGGTTTTTCAATTCCATGTCTGGTTTTCCTTATGCCGGGTTTTCTGGGTTCATTCCATTATTCCGTCCCTGGAATTCCCAGTCTCCTGGATTCATTTATATGTTTGTTTTATGTTGCCACACCCGTTTGTTTTCCATTTTCCTTTTGTTTCAGGGACCTGCAGCAGTGTTTCAAGTCTCTGCCCTTTCTTGCAGGTAAGTGCTGTTGTGGTTTAGTATGGTTCTTTTAGCGAACATTAGGCAGTGTAGGACCTGCCGAATATGGGGTACATTGGCGTTGTGGCAGGCTTATGCAATGTATGATCATATAATGTAACTAAATCCCCATACTTTTCATATATAGTGCTTAGTTATGTCTCCTCTTTTTTGCCTATTATATCTTGTCTTGTTTTATTTTGTAATCCCAGTTCATGTACAGTCCTGTCCTGCCCTGTTCTTGTTTTCCTCATGTCTTGTGTACATGTTCTGGGTTCTGCTTTCTATCCTTCTCTGGTTCTGGGTTCTACTAGTTCTGTCTTGTTTTCATGTGTGGTGACTATCCTAGCCTTGCCTTGTTTCTGTACTGGATACATGTCTGCTGTAGAGCCCCCCTATCCAGTTCCTGGGAGGTCTGCATATTAAGCTCCTAGTTCCTGGGATCCGCTGTAGCTTCATCAGGGTATTGGTATGTGGCTGCGCAAATGCTGGTGCTCAACACCAGGGGGCGTGCGGTTACCCTGCATCAGACTCTGATAATCCTCTTCCACGCTGAGACTCCCTTCTCATCAGGCACTCAGGGGTCCCGGTTTCCGTACCGCCACCCGTGACACTTCTTTAGGAAAGTATATCAATTAAACTGTGAGTAGCTTTTACTCCCTGCACCCTGATTCCTCTCCTGTAGCTTGTCAGGCAGAAACGGTATACCCTACACTCAGGTTCCGCATGAATGCTCTGGCCTTCCACCAAGGAGGTGCCCCGTGTGAAGGATGGACACCGCTGAATCCACCAATGAAGTCTCAAAAGTAGAAGTGGCGTTCTATGGGGCCCCAGTGTGAAAATTGATCTATGCCCCCCCCCCGGTGCTTAATCTGCGTGGGCCGGGGCCGCAACACATGGCAGTGGGCACCTGGTCACAGGGCTGTGACCCCTGCGACCATGGTATGTATGCCAGTGCATGCAGATACACATACACTTAAAGGACCACTATTGGCACTCAGATCACTTCAGCTCAATGAAGATGTCTGGGTGCCAGGTCCCTCTAGTTTTAACCCTGCAGCTAAAAACACAGCAGTTTCAGAGAGCGTTAATCCAGCCTCTAGTGGCTGTCTCACTGACAGCCGCTAGAGGCACTTCCGCGATTCTCACATGCGCATTCAGAGCTGAGAGGCGGATTGGGGCGGAGAGACCCCCAGAGCCAAGGGAGCCTGGCCCTGGAGAAAGGTAAGTGCTTTTGAAGGGGTTTTAACCACACACACTCTCACGAAAAGACGCATACACACTAGATACAGACACACACATTTACTGACAGACACACATTCAGTGACAGACATACATACAGACTCACTAACAGACACACGCTAATAGACACAGTAACAGACACACAGTAACACACTCACTGTAACAGACACACGCTAATAGACACACAAACTAACACACTCAGTAACAGACACACAGTAACACACTCACCGACACACACACTGACATTCAATAACAGACACACACAAAATAACACACGACTAACACACTCAGTAACAGACACACACAGTAACACACACACTGACACACAAAAACTAACACACACACTAACAAACATACACACTCACTATTTTTTTATTTTTTTATTTAATCCCCTAGCCTCCCTACCTTTGGGAGTGCTGAGGTGATTCCACCTTTCCCTGGGGTCCAGTGGGGCTGCTGGGCGGCCAGTCCTGCAGGCGGCGAGGGAGCACTGATCCTTCTGTTCAGTCATATTCCGGCTCCGGCATCACTGCGGTGCGCGCGAGGGATCTGGGCACTCCAGGATAATGAAGGTAAGTTTTATTTGTGGGTTCACCACCTCACCAAAAAATAAGTGCGACCTTTTCGGCTCAGCAGATATTCATCATTGTATTTTTCCTTCTGGCTGGATCTTTTGATTCTTCAGATAAGTTGGAATATCATGATGTCTCCATTCATTAAGATTTCCTTTCATAATTAATTTTTTGAAGGAGGTTTTATCTTCCTGTGTGCTTTATTTTTCATATATATTGGACTTGCAATCCAATTATTGTATTTTGCTAATGGCCTTTATTTCTGATTTATGGTCATCTTTTAATTTATACACAATGTCCATTTCTACAAATTTACTTTGTTTGACTAATAAGCTTTTATGTCAATATTTGTTGTATATATTCTATGAGTCACTTTATCCCCTAGACCTCATACTAAACTTGAAGCTTGCTTTATGGATTATTACATGCCAGTTTATCTTGCTGTATTAAGTAGGACATCTGATTTCCTCATTTTATGGAACATTAAACTATAGATCGTTATGTGATAATATAATGGGTTACTGTACCTTTAAGATCCTGACACTCTGCTCGGCCATGCTCCATGTCTTGTTTTATATGTTACTTATGGATATGTTTGTTTTAAAATGTGATGATACTTTTCAATTAACTTAATTGGGCTAAGGGGTTATGTAAACACTTTTGTAATGTTGTATCCCCTATGCATGATTAAGGCTCTCCTGAGCCGAAAGGTCGCACTTATTGTTTGGTGAGGTGGTGAACCCACGAATAAAACTTACATTCATTATCCTGGAGTGCTGCCTGTGTTCCTCTCCTGAAACAGTCATCAAAACAAAACACTAAGCCCTCAATTAATTTGTGTCCCTGTTCCCAGGGGGTGTTCTTCTGGCCTGAAGAATTGTATAAAAGCCAACCTGAACCATTAAAGAGCAGATCATCTTGCACCTTCATGAAGTTTAGGCTCATGTTTGGGGGATTGGAGAACTACACTCTGGGTATTGCTATAATCACCATACTCCCTTGAGTATAATCACTATGCTCTTGTAAGGGCTGTTCCTACTTGACTCTCTGTAGCAAGAGAGGTGCACCTACTGGAACCTGAAGCCTTTTCGTAGGTCCAGGGTGGGTAGGAGACAGCGAGGCCCGAACCAAGCTGCAGCGGTTCGTGGGGTTTGCAGTGGTTATGGTGCTCCAGCGCAGTGCTTATGGTACTCATCAGTACTAGGAAGCAGCGATTGATGGAGGTACTCGGTCGGGGTGTGGTCGGTCCATCACACCAGACTTTTTGGGCTGGTCACTTTCATCTAGTGAACTTAAATTTAGACTGTGGAGGGGGAGAGGGCAGAACTGAGGAAGCCGATGTAATTGGCAAAATGTGTCATCACTCTTCCCCCGCCCCTCCTCTGTCTGCTGACTTTGTAAAGTGCCAATCCATGGGTAGAGGTTTTTTTAGTTTCCTCTACCCGGACTAACAGGAAGTGCCCTCACAGAAGAACACTTAATTCTACATGTATATTTATGCATTATTTTTACATAATTATGTTATTTTATAATTTATATATTGGGGATTCTGCCTGACAACCCAGGCAATGCTGTCAATCACGCTAATCTGAGTTATGTGATTGTGGTATCGTTGCGATCACATGATTCAGATTGGTAGGACTGACTGCAGGGAGACTGCCTCTGTTTCCTCCCTAAGGGAATTAAAGCCCTCCTTTTGTAGGACACCATAATATTATAACATTGTTAAACATCCAATAAAAATATACCAGAAATGGGATGACTAAACTATTTGTGACGGAGTTCCCGTACTCCGACTGAGTACCTTTGCCCAATCTGCTTCCCAGCCGCTTGCAGGGACCCTGGAACACATTTGCGACCAGGCTGCAGCTCTCCTTCCAGGCAGGTACCGTCCCGTTTGCCTATTCCTCTGCAGCTCTCCTTCCAGGCAGGTACCGTCCCGTTTGCCTATTCCTCTGCAGCTCTCCTTCCAGGCAGGTACCGTCCCGTTTGCCTATTCCTCTGCAGCTCTGCTTCCAGGCAGGAATCATCCCTGCTTTTTATTCCACTGCAGTCCTTCTTTCAGGCAGGTATCGTCCCCTCTGCCTATTGTGCTGCATGCAAAACTTTGTTTTACTGGGACTAGAACACACGATTCTTGCATGACATTGCTGTGACAAACATAATAAAATTTTAATAACAAAACATGTCACTATACAGTATACAGGAAATTATAATAGCATAATAATAGCATATTTATAAAGGGATGGGGAAGGCAAAAACCAGCACAAATTATCTCTCCCGCCTGCAGAATTTGCAATATGCAAATCTAACGGAATATGCAAATTAACTAGCCTGGCTAGTCAGGTAGTGCATATCGCTGTTTTTACACAGGCTCCATAGCCAAATCCACCTAGTTGGTAGCAATCCTCAGCAGTACAGGAGAGCAGTCATTTAACTGTATACACACACTCATTATAAACACCCTGCACCTACAATGGGCACAGGGTGACAGACATAGGAGCCAATTAGGAACCATTGTAAAGTGTCCTTCTGCTCCCAGTGATGGTGACTACCATCACACTATTCATATCAATAAAAAAACTTCAGTGAATTAAAGTGTGCAAAGTGTTTAAATACTGAGATTTTTTTCTGGCTGAACATTAGCATATAATGGGCATCCGATGATATAACAAATGATCTCACAAAACCCTGCAAACACAAAAAATAACATACATAGTGTAGATTGATAATGAAGTGCAATGTCTAATGACATGCTTAGAACTATTTACATTATTATTACATTACATTATTATTGAGAGTCATGGTCAGGCTCTATATTAGACACATATGTCAGACAAAAGGAATATAGGAACAGTGCAACTGACATCACAATTGTATTTCAGCTATTTCCCCAGACAGTCTACTATCTTTTTTATTTTAAAATAACAGTTTGTTTTTTGGGGGTTTTTTTGTTGGTGAGAAGGAGATGGGGATACTTGGACATCAGATAGGGACTAAGCATCTCCTTAGCACAAGATCTCAACTCCTCCTTGTAATCTTATCTGAAAGGCAACCTAAATTTGTCTATTTTAGAGCTATTCAATTCCGCTTTAATGACTGATAAATGTCCTGTTCAATTATCACTCTACCTGGACCTTTTTGGGCATATTTCTGTAATAGACAATTAATTGCACCAAATCAAATTTCCATATATTGAGGCATATTCCAGAGTGTTAATCTAAATTCACTTTAGAAAATGTAATTTCAGATTATATATTTAGATGTTGTTCCCAAATGTTGCAGTCATTTAGAGAAAACCCTCTTTGTGTTAATGTTTTGGCCAAGCAGAACTTCCATTACAGGAAAAAAATCAATAAGATTGAAATAAAATGCATTCTTATTACATTTTATTGATTAACTGCCAAAAAAATAATATAACACAAAATTAAAGCATTATGGCTACGACTGGAAATGAGGGATCTGGTTCCAAAAACTTAATAAATGGCAGGAATCCAGAGATGCAATTACTTAGTATAAAACAAAGTTCTGAAACACCAAAGAATGAGTAATATATAGGGCAACCCTGATAATATGATTAGTAGGGATGGTTTACGTTGTCATTTTTTTCACTGGAGGTAATAAGATCTGTGACAGAACCATCTGTATGTTTATTGCTGGTGTATTCGTCTGTTTCTACCCTGTTCGTGAAAATGGCTGTTTTCTATAGCCCAGCCATACGAATGACTGTTTTTTCCCGAACAAACCTACCGAACGGACGGCCACCCGGGAGAGAAGTGTGCTGCTGGTTAACCTATTGATCCCAATTAGAACGTTGTGGTTAACCGCAGACACTTCTCAATTACACCAATTTAGGGTGGTCGTCGTTCGTATGTCGACCACGAGGCATTGGCCATTTTAAGACCACGCGAAAGCCCAGCGGTGTTCGGCTCTATTTTCATGGAACTAAAAACGGACACTTTTTCTGCTGAACACCGCTGAAACAACGGAACGCCGGGCTGCCTCCACGAAAGCATACGAACACCGGCCGTTCGGGAGTTTGGAAAGCATACGAAAGGACTTAACCCAGCTAGCCTTCCCATGGAGTCATTCGTATACCGAAAGACTGTAAGAACTTTGACTCCATGGCGATTGAACTATGTGTGTGGGATCTGAGCGCTATTCGCTAATAATATGCACTCAGATCCAGGCTATCTGGGGATATGTGATGCGAATGGGAAATGTTCAGTTTTTGTAAAGTTATGTATTTTTATGTGTTTTTCTGATTCTATACTTAAGATGGCGACTGGCTTTGTCCTGGAGATAATTGAGATACTTGGTAATTATCTCCAGGGCAGAGGGGAGGGAATCATAGTGCATTGTGGGTAAAAACTGTGACTGTGTGTCTGGAATGTCCCCATATCTGTCTGTCATTTAAGTCTCCTATTTGATCCCCTAGGGGAGTGTCCACCAAGTGGGAGACCTGCATAAATACGGGCAGGTAGCCCACAGTAAAGCCAGATCCTGTTTGACCCTCAATGCGGAGCTTCTGTCTCGTTATTGGGGGGATTTCTTCTTCACGTTTAGAGACTGCTGGATGGAACCGAAAGCCGCTTGGTGGATGTTATTGTTCGGCGGCTAACAGCAGTTCGTGTATTGCCGTTCGGGAGTTTGGAGCCGTTCACGTATCCCGGTCGGGAGATTGCCGCTTCCCCTGCATTTGGTTCGTGCACTACAGGTTAGGCGAACGGAGATTATTTGTATTACAGACGGGGAAGATCGACTAAACGGCGGTTTTGCTTAAAGACACTAGGGGTGTCTTAACAAGATCTAACTGCACATATTTAGAACAAGGATTCATGACCAGACATTTTTTTTTTTTTTTTTAACCTTTTCCGGGGCTAAAGAAAAGAAAACTTTATAAGAAAGAAGAGATCTAATGGTAAGCATAATTTTATGGCAAGACCTTTACTGAATCCTCCCAGCAGCAAATAAATAGTTAAAGAATTTGAACAAAAAACAACCAATCAGGACACATCTAGTCAGTAATATATGACTATTAGTGATGTCCCGAACGGTTCGCTGGCGAATAGTTCCCGGCAAACATAGTGTGTTCGCGTTCGCCACCGATGGCGAACATATGCAATGTTCGGTCCCCCCCCCTATTAATTTACTAATACTAAGTAAAAATTACTTAGTATTAGTAAATTGTGCCCCTACTCGCAATACCGCGAGTAGGGGCATGTCTATTAAACAGTGAGCAGCCTGTGTAAAATGACAGAGAGCACTCTGATTGGCTTAAACCCACCAATCAGAGTGTTCTTAGCCTAATTGCAGGGCGTGGCAAGGCTTTATCCCCCCGCCCTGCAGAGCTCAGTCTGTGCGCAGCCCTCCATGGGTGAAGATGGATTATTTTTTGGCGCTCGAGTTTTTTCTTTTTCGTCAGGTTTTTTTTTTTTGCACTCGGGATTTTTATTTTATGATGGTTTTTTATTTGGCCTTTTTTGGGGCTGAAAAATTAAGATTTGAGAAAAAAGAAGACGTCGAATGGTAAGTTTACTTTTATTTTACAGGTTAGTTATTTTATTCCCCCCTCACTATTTTTTAGGGTGAGGGGGGTAGGTAGGGACTTTTTATTGGGGGGGGTGACTAGGGGCTTGGGTACCCCTAGTCACCTTGGGGGGGGGGAATTTACTTAGGGCCCCCACCCGCAGTCCAGGGGTGGGGGCCGGGGGGGAGGACAGTAGGTTCCCCCCCCTCATTATCTTTGTGGCCCCCACCCACCACCCAGGGGTGGGGGCCGGGGGGGCAGTAGGTCCCCCCCCATTATCAATATGGCCCCCACCTGCCGCGCAGGGGTGGGGGCGGGGGGGACAATAGGTCCCCCCCTTATTTTTCATTTTAGGGCCCCCATCCACCGCTCAGGGGTGGGGGCCGGGGGGGATAATAGGTCCCCCCCTTATTGTTATTAGGGCCTCCGCTCAGGGGTGGGGGCCGGGGGGGACAATAGGTCCCCCCCTTATTGTTATTAGGGCCGCAATAACAATAAAAATTCACGTTCGCGACATCACTAATGACTATGAGATTCCTCCAAACTCCTCTTTCTTTGCTGCTTGGCTCCCAGGTGAGTCAATTCTGATTACACAGGCTTTTGAGTATGGGTTTATGTATATTTGTGTTCATTTACAGGTGCATTTCACCTTGAACGCTTTCCCCTAATTTTATTTATTATTTGTATATTTTTTGTCTACCTATTTTTTGGTGTTCATTTTGTGTATTGTGTGTAAAGCCAAAACTCCCAGATTATCTCATTCTTCCACGAGCCATCAAATAATTGATGCCTTGGAGGGTTTGACATCACATTATGATCTGCAAATTGTGGATGAGTACTGTGCTGGGTACTCTGAGGATGAACTTCCCTCCGATGCTCAAAACAATACTCCCTATGTTAAGGAGTCCTTTGTTAACCATCCTCTGGTTTCTCAAGCCTCTACCCCTGTTAATCCCTACCAATTTGATCCTCCCCTGGTTACGTTCCTCAGCAGGTCGGGTAAAGATCCCAGCAAAGGTCTTGACCGAGGTGTGGCAAAACCAACCTCGCCACTGTACACTGGAGAAGCCTGGTTGCTCGCCTGCTCCCTTTAGACTATGGTCCTGCATTTTAAACTTTTATTTTACCGGCAGAAAAGTTTATTCGTGCCTTTCTGCGGACTGTTAAAGCCATGCTACCCCAGATAGCTATGCCATGGAGCCCAGCTGTATACTGAAAGACTGTATGAAAGACTTTGGCTCCATGGCGATTGAACTGTATGTATGTGATCTGAGCGCCATTCGGTAGTAATGTGCACTCAGATCTAAGCTATCTGGGGATATGTAGAATGTCTATGTTTTATGGAATAAATGTAACTGTATGTAATTTTATGTCTTTTATTGTCCTTTGTCTGCCATGTGGTTAATGGAGTTTTGCTTCTGTCCTTGGAGATAATTTGATTACTTCACAATTATCTCCAGGACAGAGAGGAGGGATTGTGATGTAATTGTGGGTGTGTTTTACGGTTCCCCTGTAACGATTGGTTGTACTGTGTCCCACCCTGTGGGATGTCCCCTTGCATGGGGACTTGCATAAAAGCCAGTTTGTGGCCATTACAAGTGAATTCCTGTTTAACCCTCAAAGTGAAGTGTCGTCTCATTATTGGGGGAAGGATTTATTGTATGTTGTTCCAGTTTGACTGCTAGGAGAGTAAACCTATTCGTATGGTTCCTATTCAACTGTCTACAGCATTAATATGCTTGGGGGAATTTATTTGTTTCTCCGGTTCGGTGATTGTGGTGTCTGCCAGAGTGCTTGGAGTCCTCAGGAAGCGCTAGGAGCATCCTTCAATGGAGGTACCCAGTCGGGGTGCCAGGCGATCCGTTACAATTGGTGGCAAGCGACGGGATCATTCCCACAGCCCAGAAGGACAGCTACAAGGTAACACCATCCCCTGGACTTACAAATGGAGAGCAGCAGGGCAAGCATGGCACCCAGCTACACTCAGGAGCAGTATGACAGAGAATTTACCACGCGGATGGCTTTCTTTGGACCCAACCAAGAGATGCGTGCAGCTTGTGAGGAGACATGTAGAAGAGTACCTGCAGGTCAGAGCAGGGCGGGCACGTAAGTTGGCAGGTTGGGAGAGTCCCCAGCGGCAGTGTGTGTCCCAGGGAGCTGAAGGTGTCGTCCTTCCTCCCCAGCGGCAGTGTGTGTCCCAGGGAGCTGAAGGTGTCGTCCTTCCTCCCCAGCGGCAGTGTGTGTCACAGGGAGCTGATGAAGGTGCCGTCCTTCCTCCCCAGTAGCAGTGTGTGTCCTTAGGAGAGGAGACAGTTGGTCCCCCTCCCCAGCAGTTCAGCGAGTTACAGGGAGATGAGGGTGTCGTCCTTCCTCCCCAGCGGCAGTGTGTGTCACAGGGAGCTGATGAAGTTGCCGTCCTTCCTCCCAAGCAGCAGTATGTATCCCAGGGAGCTGAAGGTGCCGTCCTTCCTCCCCAGCGGCAGTGTGTGACCTTAGGAGAGGAGACAGTTGGTCCCCCTCCCCAGCAGTTCAGTGAGTTACAGGGAGATGAAGGTGTCGTTCTTCCTCCCCAGCAGCAGAGTGAGTTACAGGGAGATGAAGGTGCTGTCCTTCCTCCCCAGCAGCAGTGTGTGTCCCAGGGAGCTGATGGTGCAGTCCTTCCTCCCCAGCAGCAGTGTGTCCTGCAGGAAGTGGAGACAGTCGGTCTCGCGCCCCAGCAGCAGGACAATATATTAAAAGGGGAGACAGTTGGTCTCCCCCTCCAACAGCAGAGAGCGTGTCAGGGAGAGGAGCTTGTTACCCCCTCTCCCCAGCGGCTGAAAGTATGTATGGGAGAGGAGCTTGTCATTCCCTCTCCCCAGCGACAAAAAGTGGGTAAGGGAGATGAACTTGTTACCCGCTCTCCACAGCGGCAGCGTAGCCCACCAAGGAGAGACATTAAGCTCCCCACCAGCGCAGATGGGACCGTGGTCTCTGCGCCCAAGCTACAGGGAGTACGGACAGCCGGTCCAGCTCCCCAGCGGCAGCGTATTCTACCAGGAGGGGAGAATACTTCCCAGCGGCGGCCTACTCCACCAAGGGGAGATGAGAAGCCCCACAACCGTGCAGATGGAACCGTGGTCTCTGCACTTACAGCACAGGGGGTAGGGAAGGTCGGTTCTGGCCCCCAGCGACAGGTCTGTTTAGCCAAAGGGGAGACAGTCTGTCTCCCCCTCCAGCAACCAGGCTCCAACCAGACTACTTCCGTGGTAGTGCTGGCATCAGGACAGAGTACCGCTGGTCTCTGCCCACTCAGCAACCCACCCAGTCCACTTACCAGTCACCCGCACAGCCATGGTGAGGCGCCTGGACATGGACAACGTTCTCCTCTACCCAGGTGTAGTAACCAGTTATTGTGGGTGGGCTGTATTACTGATTGTGTTTTGTGGGTGGGCTGCTGGACTAACAAGGGCACTGACCGGTATGAGGTCAGATACCCTGTTAGTCTGATTGGTAAAGGGGAGAAGTGTGGCGAAACCAACCTCGCCACTGTACACTGGAGAAGCCTGGTTGCTCGCCTGCTCCCTTTAGACTATGGTCCTGCATTTTAAACTTTTATTTTACCGGCAGAAAGGTTTATTCGTGCCTTTCTGCGGACTGTTAAAGCCATGCTACCCCAGATAGCTATGCCATGGAGCCCAGCCGTATACTGAAAGACTGTATGAAAGACTATGGCTCCATAGCGATTGAACTGTATGTATGTGATCTGAGCGCCATTCGGTAGTAATGTGCACTCAGATCTAAGCTATATGGGGATATGTAGAATGTCTATGTTTTATGGAATAAATGTAACTGTATGTAATTTTATGTCTTTTATTGCCCTTTGTCTGCCATGTGGTTAATGGAGTTTTGCCTCTGTCCTTGGAGATAATTTGATTACTTCACAATTATCTCCAGGACAGAGAGGAGGGATTGTGATGTAATTGTGGGTGTGTTTTACGGTTCCCCTGTAACGATTGGTTGTACTGTGTCCCACCCTGTGGGATGTCCCCTTGCATGGGGACTTGCATAAAAGCCAGTTTGTGGCCATTACAAGTGAGTTCCTGTTTAACCCTCAAAGTGAAGTGTTGTCTCATTATTGGGGGAAGGATTTATTGTATGCTGTTCCAGTTTGACTGCTAAGAGAGTAAACCTATTCGTATGGTTCCTATTCAACTGTCTACAGCATTAATATGCTTGGGGGAATTTATTTGTTTCTCCGGTTCGGTGATTGTGGTGTCTGCCAGAGTGCTTGGAGTCCTCAGGAAGTGCTAGGAGCATCCTTCAAAGGAGGTACCCAGTCGGGGTGCCAGGCAATCCGTTACACGAGGCATTAAAACAATACGGACAAGTTATTGGACATTGCTAGTCCCATTATTCAGATCTTCCTTTTTGCTGACGAAGCTATCACGAAAGGTACCTTGGAACAACACTTGGGTATGTGAATGGGAACAAAGAGCCCTATGTTTACTCGCAAATGCTAATGTCCACTGAAAGATGAAAGGCTGTCCTATATAATTAGAGGCAAAATTGGCAGATTTGAGTTCTAAAGAACTCGGTCCGGAGGATAATGGCCTATTGATTAGTGATCAGTTCATGAGGGATCACAACAGGCATGTCTCTGTTTTCACCTTGCTTAATAAAGCTCAGACCTCTCTCCGTAGAGTGTTTCATTCCAATTGTTTTTCTGGCAGAGCCGGTCGCCATAGAGGCCAAGCTACCGGCAGATCTGCCTTCACAGGCTACAGGCCTCACATATCTGAGTCTTAGAACTCAGGTTAAACCCGCCCCTTTCACAGGCAACTCTTCACCAACAGAGGATCGATCAGAGGACGTGGATCTGCTTCTCTCCGGGGTTGCACTGTTCAAAGTAATACACCTACCTTATTTTCTAGTACATTTTGCAGGCCGCTTAACCTATTTTTTCCCCACAGTGGTCTCTCCTCACTCAGGATCCTTGGATCCTTTAGACGGTTTCAGGTTTCCTCATAGATTTCACCACCGACCCAATAGAGGAGTTTCCTCCCACCCCCATGTGGATGTCCCAATCAGACACTGCCTATTACATACGGAACTCTGCAAGCTGAGAGACAGGGTGCAATCGAAACCCTCCCCACTCCCATCCATGTTTATCAGCAACATTTTCCTGGTTCGGAAGTCTTTCTTCTGATCATCAACTTGAGAAGTTTGAATCAGTTCATAGTATATCGACACTTCAAAATGGAAGGCATACACATGCTTCGGGACCTTCTTTGTGAGGGAGATTGGTTCTCCCATCTTGATTTAAAAGACACTTACCTTACAGTGCTGGTAGCATCCTCTCACCGTCCCTTCCTACAAGTCCTATAGCAACAAGATCTCTGGCAATTAATTTGCCTCCCTTTTGGTCTCTCTTCCGCCCCTTGGTGTTTCATCAAAGTGATGAAACCAGTTATGACCCTTTTCCGGTCCCAAGGTATCAGGTCCATCAGGGACAGGCTATAGACACCAGAACCACTACATTAAGCTGCAGTGGTTCTGGGGACTATAGTGTTTCTTTAATGTGAGGTAAATTAGAGATTAGTGCTACGAATAATATACTAGATTGCCTACTTACAACCAGATGAGGATGATGATGGGCTCTAGCTGCAGTCTGGCTCCACTGGTCTGGTGTAGAACAGGCTCTCTGGAGACTGTTTGTAACTGTGGTCACAAAAATCAATGTTCTGGGAAAACAGGAAGCAGCTCCATTTTTTGGGGGGCCTTTTACACAACTCAAGGTCTGGGTTCCAGGGTGCACCTTCATGTTCCACCAATGAGTTTGTTCACAGGGGGTGGAGTGTGTAGGGGATGTCCTGATATGTGTGTAAGGAATGCACTGTGTGAATCTGTGTTTGTATGTGTAAGGGCTGCAAGGTGTGTTTCTGTGTATGTACGGGATGCAGTGTGTGTGTCTGTAAGGGGTGCATTGAGTGTGTGTAAGGGATGCATTGCTTGTGTGTGTGTGTGTCTGTGTGTAATGCATTGTGTTTTTTTCTGTGTGTAAGGGGTGCATTGTGTGTGTAATGTCAATCTCTCCCCCCTCCCTTGTCACTCTCTTCTCCCCCCCTTGTCCCTCTCTTCTCCCCCCTCCCTTGTCACTTTCTTTCGCCCCCTCCCCTACCTCTGTTGTAGCATGGCCGAGCTCAGTATGGTACAGGGAGCTTTTGTTTCCTGTACCCGGCCGGACTAAAAGGAAGTGCACACTCAGTGTTAGTCCGGCCGGGTACAGGAGACAGATGCTCATTGTACCCGCGGACCATACAGAGCTCGGCCACGCTACAGTGAGGGAGTGACAAGAGGGAGCGCTGAGTGCTTCCCTCCTGTCAGCCCCTCTCCTCATGCTGCGCCCTGGCGGTGCGCCCTCATGGACGCACCAGCCCGGGCAAAGCTGCAGCCGCCTGAGGCTCTGTACAGAGTGCTCGGGCGGCTGCAGCATGAGGGGGGCCGGCGCTCCTGGCAGCGAATTTTCCCAAGGGGCACCCTAGGCGGCTGCCTAGTCCGCCTAAAAGGTAGCGCCGGCCCTGCACACACACACACACACACACACACACATGCAGACTGACGCGCGCACACACCGACCCATGCAGGCACACACATACACACTGACTCACGCAGAAACACATACTGGCCCATGCAAACAAACACACTGACACACACTAATACATACAGACACAAACATACACTGACCCATGCAGACATACACTGACCCATACAGACACACACACTGACCAGTGGCGGGTTACATAGTTACATAGTTACATAGCTGAAAAGAGACTTGCGTCCATCAAGTTCAGCCTTCCTCAGAAATGTTGTTGCTGTTGATCCAAAAGAAGGCAAAAAACCTGGTCTGAAGCACTTCCAATTTTGCCACAAACTAGGAAAAAATTCCTTCTTGACCCCAAAATAGCAGTCAGATGTCTCCTTGGATCAATCAGCTATTACCCCACTAATTAGAAATTATATCCCTGTATGTTATGTTTTTGTAAGTATTTATCCAATTTCAGTTTAAACATCTGTATGGACTCTGACAAAACCACCTCTTCAGGCAGAGAATTCCATATCCTTATTGTTCTTACTGTAAAAAAACCTTTTCTTTGCCTTAGATGAAATCTCCTTTCTTCCAGCCTAAATGTGTGACCTCGTGTCCTATGTATAACCCTGTTTATGAATAGATTTCCAGATAAAGGTTTGTACTGGCCCCGAATATATTTGTATAAAGTTATCATATCCCCTCTCAGGCGCCGTTTTTCCAAACGAAACAGATTTAATTTTTGTAACCTTTCTTCATAACTAAAATGCTCCATTCCTTTTATCAATTTTGTAGCTCGTCTCTGGACCCTCTCCAGTGCCATGATATCCTTCTTTAGAACAGGCGCCCAAAATTGCACAGCATATTCAAGGTGTGGTCTTACCAGCGATTTATAAAGAGGCAAAATTATATTTTCATCCCGAGAATTTATGCCCCTATTTATACATGACAAAATCTTACTGGCCTTAGCAACTGCAGATTGACATTGCATATTGCTGCCTAATTTGTTGTCTATAACAATGCCCAAATCCTTCTCGTGTGTGGTTATCCCTAATTCACTACCATTTAGTGTGTAAGTTGCTTGTGCATTCTTAACCCCGAAGTGCATAACTTTGCATTTCTCTATGTTAAATTTCATCTGCCATTTTAGTGCCCAGTCCCCCAATCTATCCAAATCTCTCTGCAACAAAGCAATATCCTGCTCACATTTTATTACTTTATAAAGTTTTGTGTCATCTGCAAACACTGATACATGGCTTTCAATGCCTATTTCAAGATCATTTATAAATATGTTAAATAGAAGTGGTCCCAAAACAGAACCCTGAGGGATACCACTTACCACTTTTGTCCAGCCTGAAAATTTACCATTAATGACAACTCGTTGTACTCTGTCCTTAAGCCAATGTTCTACCCAAGAACAGGAATATTCATCTAGACCAATTTCTTTTAGTTTGAAGACTAACCTATTGTGAGGAACCGTATCAAATGCCTTGGCAAAGTCCAAGTAGATCACATCCACTGCAACACCCTGATCTATACTTCTACTTACTTCTTCGTAGAATGCAATTAGGTTAGTTTGACATGACCTATGTTTCATAAAACCATGCTGATTATTGCTAATAACAAAGTTCTTCCCAATGAATTCCTGAATATTATCCCTTAATAGCCCTTCAAATATTTTCCCAGTTACTGAAGTTAAGCTCACAGGTCTATAATTTCCAGGCAAGGATTTTGAACCCTTTTTAAATATAGGAACAACATCTGCCTTCCTCCAATCCTCAGGTACAACACCTGAAACAAAAGAATCTTGAAAAATTAAATACAGAGGTTCACTTATTTCCCCACTTAGCTCATTAAGTACTCGTGGGTGAATACAGTCAGGCCCCGGAGCTTTATTTACATTAATTTTCTTTAATAGCTGTAGCACCTTGTCTCGAGTTATCCAGTCACAAGTTATTTGCAAGTTTTTTGCAGCAAACATTTGCCAATCTCTTGCCATCAAACCCAACTCTGTTTCAAGTGTACCTATTTTTGGGGTTGGTTTTGCATTCTTTAGCTATCAATTTCTCATTTTCTAGTTTAGCCACTTTAATTGCCTTTTTGCAAGTGTTATTGGCTTCCTTATATCTTAAATAGGATGCCTTTGATTTGTCTGATTTAAATGCTTTAAATGCCCTTTTCTTATTTTTAATCTCTTGTTTTACTTCTCTACTAAGCCACATTGGTTTTAATTTGTTTCTTTTATATTTATTACCCAATGGTACATACTGAGAAATGTACCTTTCTAATATGTTTGAATAGTTTCCATTTATCCTCAGTGTTTTTATCACTAAGGAGTTTATGCCAGTCGATATGTTGTAGAGCTGCCCTAATCTTATTGAAATTGGCTTTTTAAAATTATATGTTTTAGTATACCCCACCTGCTTTTGCTTTTTTGAGTTTATTTCAAAATTTACCATATTGTGATCACTATTTCCCAAATGCTCCCCTACTTGAATGTTGGTTAAAAGATCAACATTGTTTGTTATGACAAGATCCAGACAAGCATCCTGTCTAGTTGGTGCTTGTACCAGTTGTGACATAAAGGTGTCCTTTAACACATTCAAAAACCTGATTCCCCTTGCTGAAGTACTAGTCCCTCTTTCCCAATTTATGTCTGGATAAATAAAATCTCCAATAATTAACGTGTTACCTCGATTTGCAGCTTTCTCAATTTGCTCTAACAGCTGTTCTTCCTCATTAATATTTACATTAGGTGGTTTATAACATATCCCAACCAATAATTGATTTCCCTTTGTTTTCCCCAAGCAGATATCTACCCATAAAGCCTCCACCTTTTCCTCGTCACACTCCACATGCCTAAGATTTGACTTTAACTCACGGTTGACATATAAACATACCCCACCACCCTTCTTGTTTTTCCTATCCTTCCTAAATAACGTATACCCATTTAAATTAACTGCCCAGTCATGTGTCTCATCCCACCATGTTTCTGTTATGCCTATTATATCATATTGTTTAGTGTATGCTATTGCCTCTAGTTCCCCATTTTGTTATATAGGCTCCTTGCATTAGTAAGCATACATTTAATATTATCATGAGTCTTTTGTACTTTTTGTGAATTATCAATATTACATACCTCCTCTGTTCTGAGTTTTCCCCTCCCCCATCTCCACCCCCTTTGTTCTGAGCTAAAGCCCATCTCTTTTCCATCATATCTCCATTTTCTAGATTGCTTTGACCCTCCCCCCCCCCTACCACTAGTTCAAAATCTCCTCCAACCTTCTAGCCATCCTATCCCCCAGCACAGCAGACCCTCTTCCGTTTAGGTGCAATCCATCATGACTATACAGGTTGTACCCAAGCGCAAAATCGGCCCAGTGCTCTAAAAACCCAAAACCCTCTTTCCTGCACCAAGACTTTAGCCACGCATTGACCTCTCTAATCTCCCGCTGCCTTTCTGCTGTAGCGCGCGGCACAGGTAATATTTCTGAAAAAATTACCTTGGAGGTCCTTTTCTTAAGCTTACTTCCTAGTTCCCTGAACTCATTCTTTAGGACCTTCCATTTTCCTCTGACTTTGTCATTGGTACCAATATGGACCATGACAGCTGGGTCATCTCCAGCCCCTCCTAATAATCCCTCCACTCTGTCGGTAACATGCCGGACCCGAGCACCCGGGAGACAGCAAACTGTCCGGTTGAGTCGATCAGAGTGGCAGATTACCCTATCTACTCTCTTAATAATAGAGTCCCCTACCACCACAACCTGTCTAGCCTTCCTTACCCTCTCAACCCCACCCGTACTAGAGGGGCTGTTTCCACGGCTGTTAGCAGGAACAGCTTCCTGCAGTACAGCTACTCCTGAGCTGATGCTCCCAACATCTTCACTCAAACAGGCAAATCTGTTAGGCTGCATGAGATCAGGACTAGCTAAACCTTTTCTCTTCCCTCCCCCCCTGCTTCCTCTCCCCACTGTCACCCAGCTACGTGCCTGTTCCCCATTTGTCTTATCTCCTCCCTCTCCACTACCTGTCCCCACTAAACTCTGCTCAGTGAGCAGCAGACTCCTCTCAAGATTTTCAATCTCCCTCAGTGTTACAATTTGCCTCTCCAGATCTCTAATCTGAGCTTCCAGAAATGCCACTCGCTCACACCCACCACAGAGGTATGGACCCTGGACAGAATCATCCAGGCATGCATACATGCGGCATGATGTGCACTGAGTTAAATTTGCAATCTTGCTAGCACTCATCCCCAGGGTTCCGCGGGCTAAGTAATGCGGCCCCTGCCCGCGTGTAACCTCCGGGGTCACATTGAAGGGGTCCATCGGGTCGTCCATGCTGTTAGGGCTACCCGATGCTAAGTATTTCCAGGGGGCCCGCGCAGTGCTTTAAGAGCGCAACCGTGCCCCCTTTGATGAGGTCAGAGGCTAGGAGGAAGTGACTGCCCCGGTCACTTCCTCCCAGCAACCACCTGGAGCCGTGTAGGAGGAAGGAGAGGAGGGAGTCAGAGTGGGAATTCCGACTCCCATCAGGCTGAGCCACTGGACCCCAGGGAAAGGTATGTGTCTGTGTGTATGTCTGTATAGGTCTGTCTGTGTGTCTCTCTGTGTGTATGTATGTTTGTCTGTGTATCTGTATGTATGTGTGTATGTCTGTCTGTTTTTCTGTGTCTGTGTGTGTGTATATGTCTGTCTGTGTTTGTATGTATGTGTCTGTATGTGTATCTGTTTGCATGTGTGGGAGGAGGGGAAAACGTATGGGAGGGGGACGGTAGACGTACGGAGGAGCCCAGGGCAATTTTTGCACTGAGGCCCCGTGGTTTCTAGTTACGTCTGACACTGACCCATACAGACACACACACACACACTGACCCATACAGACACACACATACAGACATACACTAACACATACAGGCACTCACATACAGACACACACTGACCTATACAGACACACACTAACCCATGCAGACACACACACTGATCCAAGCAGACTGACATACATAAACACAAATTCTTTGAAACACACATTGTGATGTTCCATTGACCCTCTTTTGCATGTATGACTTTGCTTTTCATGTCTAACTGGCAGCTTCACTGCGTCTGGCTGCCTTCACTCCTTCTTAACTTGCTTAGGGGTGGGAGCAAGACATTGAAGCACCCTTTCGCTGCTGCGGCAAAGGCAGTCTTTGTGGGGGGCCTGGCTGAGAAGGCTGATGTGGATGCCGCTGGACCAGTATTATACTTGTTGCTAGTCAGCTGTCTACCTTAAGGAGATGAGTACATGAGTTAAAGTGTACAGCTCCACAGGTCAGAAGATTGTGCCTACAGATTTAAAGTTAAAGGGCTGAGTGAAATTCTTCACCGGCCACTACTGCTTTTGCACGAAAAGAATGGAGATCTAAAGTTGCAATAATGGAAGCAGCAGTTAAAAAAAAAGAAAAATTAAATGAAGCTGAGCTGAAAGCAATGATACATTTTGGACAGAGTTTTTGTAAGGTATGTTTGATGGCTGGGTCTAATGGTTGTTGTCTACTGCTTGGGATTAATTGATGTGGAAGGTTGACTGTGAATAAAGGGTGCTTATGGATGGATGGGATTAACAGTGTGGCTAATGGTTTCGTAAATTACTGGCTTTGGTTAAAGTAACCCTTTCTGAGATGGCCTGCACCCTCATCTAAACACTAACACTTATCTCCATTCCAGCTGAGGCCAAGTTCTCCCTGAGGAGCGACCCTCCTTGGTTGATGTCAATCTCCTTTGCTTGAGGGATATCAAAAAGGTCAGTCCAAGGGAGGAAAAGAGGTGGCATGAAGAAAGTTGCGAGGCATGCTGTCATAGGCTGTCTGGCACCAGCAGAGATGTCCAATTTTCATGGAACTTTGTCCTGGGCTGGCTAATGATGCTGCTGGAGGTGAGATTACTCCTCCAGCCACTAAGGGGTTAACCTCTGTATGTGCAGCCTTTGACAGAAAAGCACTGTGCATTCAGACTCCATTTGTGTGGAGTGTCTGAGTGTATTGTATGTGTTTATTGGTTGTGTTCCAAAACACTGTGGGTGGTACTAATGTGTAAGAATGTGTACATAAGCACAATAAACCCACAGCTCTGACTGTTCACTGCTTGACCCTCAAAACAGAGCCTTGTCTCGTTCTTGGGGGGATTTATTGTATGCTGTTCCAGTTTGACTGCTAGGAGTGTAAACCTATTCGTATGGTTTTTTCCTATTCGGCTGTTTACAGCATTCATATGGTTTCCTGTTCGGCGGATTGGTGTTCTGCAGTAGCTGTGCCTGTGTCTCTGGAAGGGAAGATCTACTAGTCGGCGGTTTAACCCTTTTATGCCTGGGGGTGCCGTTACAAATTAATTTACCTGTCAGTTGTTTTAATGTTGTAGATGATTAGTGTATATATGTTTAATAAGAAAGTATTAAAATGCTTTTGGCACTTCAATTAAATAACCTGATACCTCTACCTCACTCCAAGAATACAATTCAAATGACTGTGAAAGGCATGTAGAGAATCTCATATTTCTAGGAGTTCCTATAGGAAAATTTGATACTTTTGGTCAAAATTAAAACTAATACATTTATCCAAAAACATTTTTTAAACCACTCAGAATCACATTAAGATAATACATGCTGTATAATTCTTTAAAATAAAATTCAGTCACTGAGCTCAATCATTAGATAATTTTTTCCCCTTTACTCTATTTCTGTTAGTTATTTCAATTTACAAGATATGAAAACATAATTTGCAATTTCCAGGATATTTGAAACAGTGAAAAGCAATTATAAAATGTCTACAAATTAGTACTTATCTTCACCAGTTAGAATACTGTGAAAACACTGTATCACTGTACCTTATAGCCAGAATCATGTATCTACTGCTCAACTATAACTTGTTTTGACCCCAAACATTCCATTTAGAGTACATGCACCTCTACTTTTGAAACTAAAATGTTCCTCTTTTCCTCTGCATGGAAGAAAATATTCTTACATTTCAAAGGCTAAATATAACCATCCTCAACTTGAAGGAACACCCTAAGCATTATAACCAGTAAAGCTTGAGGGTAGCAGTTATGGTAAAAGGTTATGGTAAATCTCCAGCTCTAAGGAGATTCAGTAATGGTTTGATTCCTTACAATGCAAGCTGCAGTGGTTATTGCGTTTGCAGCGTTCCTTTACTTAATTTGACATTGTCATCAACCAAGTCTGTAATGGGAACAACCCTAGAATGACCTAATTGTCAATACAGGGAGTGCAGAATTATTAGGCAAATGAGTATTTTGACCACATCATCCTCTTTATGCATGTTGTCTTACTCCAAGCTGTATAGGCTTGAAAGCCTACTACCAATTAAGCATATTAGGTGATGTGCATCTCTGTAATGAGAGGGGGTGTGGTCTAATGACATCAACACCCTATATCAGGTGTGCATAATTATTAGGCAACTTCCTTTCCTTTGGCAAAATGGGTCAAAAGAAGGACTTGACAGGCTCAGAAAAGTCCAAAATAGTGAGATATCTTGCAGAGGGATGCAGCACTCTTAAAATTGCAAAGCTTCTGAAGCGTGATCATCGAACAATCAGCGTTTCATTCAAAATAGTCAACAGGGTCGCAAGAAGCGTGTGGAAAAACCAAGGCGCAAAATAACTGCCCATGAACTGAGAAAAGTCAAGCGTGCAGCTGCCACGATGCCACTTGCCACCAGTTTGGCCATATTTCAGAGCTGCAACATCACTGGAGTGCCCAAAGCACAAGGTGTGCAATACTCAGAGACATGGCCAAGGTAAGAAAGGCTGAAAGACGACCACCACTGAACAAGACACACAAGCTGAAACGTCAAGACTGGGCCAAGAAATATCTCAAGACTGATTTTTCTAGGTTTTATGGACTGATGAAATGAGAGTGAGTCTTGATGGGCCAGATGGATGGGCCCGTGGCTGGATTGGTAAAGGGCAGAGAGCTCCAGTCCGACTCAGACACCAGCAAGGTGGAGGTGGAGTACTGGTTTGGGCTGGTATCATCAAAGATGAGCTTGTGGGGCCTTTTAGGGTTGAGGATGGAGTCAAGCTCAACTCCCAGTCCTACTGCCAGTTCCTGGAAGACACCTTCTTCAAGCAGTGGTACAGGAAGAAGTCTGCATCCTTCAAAAACATGATTTTCATGCAGGACAATGCTCCATCACACGCGTCCAAGTACTCCACAGCGTGGCTGGCAAGAAAGGGTATAAAGAAGAAAATCTAATGACATGGCCTCCTTGTTCACCTGATCTGAACCCCATTGAGAACCTGTGGTCCATCATCAAATGTGAGATTTACAAGGAGGGAAAACAGTACACCTCTCTGAACAGTGTCTGGGAGGCTGTGGTTGCTGCTGCACGCAATGTTGATGGTGAACAGATCAAAACACTGACAGAATCCATGGATGGCAGGCTTTTGAGTGTCCTTGCAAAGAAAGGTGGCTATATTGGTCACTGATTTGTTTTTATTTTGTTTTTGAATGTCAGAAATGTATATTTGTGAATGTTGAGATGTTATATTGATTTCACTGGTAATAATAAATAATTGAAATGGGTATATATTTGTTTTTTGTTAAGTTGCCTAATAATTATGCACAGTAATAGTCACCTGCACACACAGATATCCCCCTAACATAGCTATAACTAAAAACAAACTAAAAACTACTTCCAAAAATATTCAGCTTTGATATTAATGAGTTTTTTGGGTTCATTGAGAACATGGTTGTTGTTCAATAATAAAATTTAATCCTCAAAAATACAACTTGCCTAATAATTCTGCACTCCCTGTAGTCTCAACCAGTTAAACCATAAGCCTACCAATGAGTGAAACACATGCCTTAAATTCTACCCCAACCTGTAAGCATCCACAGATGTCCTTCTCAAGTGGCAAGCACAGATTTCACCATTACTATTTGGGTTTTATTATATTATATGTGAATTTATATCGTGTTGAGGAACTTAAAGTGATTTTTGTATATTTTGTATATTGAAAGTTGTATACATGATTTGCATATATATATGAAATAGTTAAAAGAAAATCTGCTCACCATTAAAAATAGAATCAGATTATATTACTTTATAAACCAACCTTTTCTATCTGTCCATTTTACGGTCTAATCCATTTACTCATTGTGCCCCTCAGTGCCCTTCTATATCTCATAAATCACATGGCATATCTTTTTCATTTTAAATGCCACATTAAAAAATATATTTTTATGCCCCTGCATGAAAAGATTTAAATCATTTTACGATCGTAATCCTTCTACCAAGTTAGTTGCCGTCTAGACGTATATTGCATATAAAGCAGCTCTGTTTCTGTGTTCACAAATCCTATAAAAGAAAATCCAAAAGTAGAAACAAATAAATATAAGAGAAGGCATACAATGTAAGAGTTTATCCCTGATGTGGAATGTCTTTATTTAAAAGTTATATCGTCCTATTACTCAAAAACAGAGGGTGATCATCATTTGTTTTCTGATGTCATTAGACAGTAAGTTCCAGAGCTGAGCTATCAACATGGATCACCGCTCGTTCTTTCCGGCCAACTTTGTCTTTTTTGTATTTTTCAGTATCTTGCACTTCCTTCTTCAGAATAGCTTTTCTTTGGCTTTTATTGGTCAGAGCTGTCACTTAAAGTCCCACTTCACTAAGGCATACAGGCATCCATACATAATTCAGCACATAGGGCTAGCCCACAGAGCTTGAATATAACACACCTGCTCCCTCACGAACAGCTCAACTCCTCAACACTCACATAGAGTACCACCACCACCAAGCCTACTGAACATAGATATTGTTAAAACAAGCCATGCCTTACCTGAAACCCAATGACACAAAACAGTCGAACATCTCTGCCTTGTTTGCTAAAAATCTTTCAAAATGTTACTGTTGTATGTGACTGTTTGATGCTTGACCCAAAGCGAATGTCTCACGAAACTCTCTCTAAACTTAATGCACATATGTATAAAAATGTGATCCTGATGCACCGAAATGAAAAATAAAGAATTTAAAAAAATAAAATAAGTCACCCTGAACTGGTTAACATTCTCTATAGCATTAAACATATCCATCTCAATCACACAATTCTGTTTGTGATATTATTGATTGTTTGTTGGACAAGGTTCTCCCATCCATCATTCCGATTGAGACAGTTATGATATGTTAATGAACTAACATTTTAGTGAGATAGATATATATACATACATATCTATCTATCTATCTATCTATCTATCTATCTATCAGCAAAGCTATTTTTCACATATTGAGTTATAGATGATGAGGTCTCTTCTGAATACTATGCTTGTTTTAAATCTACATTGAATTATTCTGGTAGATAATAGAATGTTAAAATATGTGACAGCATTTTTCAAATAATCACACCTAATTAAAAAGAAAATACTGTTTGATGCTTAAGTTGAGCTCCAGCAGTTAAGGAAAACGAGGTAGCTTGATTCATTAGTCTAGAAAGTCTAGTCTAGACTTTCAGGGATTTTTACTAAAGTGAAAATTCAAAATGAGTTCAAACTGAAATTCATATTTAAGGCCAGAGTAGAAACTGAAAGCATAGCTGACCATTAATTTGAAATTCAATTTGAATTTCCTTTTAATTCTCACTTTCACTAAACACCGGATTTTGTATGAATGGACAATGGATACGGGCCCTAACATTAATAATAAATTGGGGAAGACCTTGTATACTGAGAAATAAATAAACAAAGTGCTGCTGAGGTTTATTTGTTTTTTTACTATAATCTGGGCCTGGGTATGAAGCCTCTGGGCCCGGATTAAATTAATTTGGTCTGGATTTCAGCAATCTCAATTAAATTTTGTTGGATAAGCTTTTTTAGAATGATTTAATATATCTGGATAAACTTTTAAAATAATTTAACCCCTTAGTGACCAGACCACTTTTCAATTTTCTTACCGTTTGAGACCAGGGCTGTTTTTACATTTCTGCTGTGTTTGTGTTTAGCTGTAATTTTCCTCTTACTCATTTGATGTACCCAAACATATTATATACCGTTTTTCTCGCTATTAAATGATCTTTCTAAAGATACCATTATTTTCATCATATAATATTATTCACTATAAAAAAATATAAAATATGATGAAAAAAATACACTTATTCGAACTTTGACCCCTAAAATCTGTTACACATCTACAACCACCAAAAAACACCAATGCTAAACAGTTTTAAAATTTTGTCCTGAGTTTAGAAATACCCAATGTTAACATGTTCTTAGCTTTTTTTGGAAAGTTATAGGGCAATAAGTACAAGTAGCTATTTGCAAACCATTTTTTTTTTTCTTCAAAATTTACATTTTTTTTTCAAAAGATACATTATAACACTATCTGTCAGGAATCCCTGAATAACCCTTCACATGTATATATTTTTTAAAAGAAGACAACCTAAGGTATTAAACTTGGGGTATTTTGACTCTTTTCATGCAACCATTTTACCACCAATCTATGCCAAATTAAAAATAATAATAATAAGTGATTTTTTTTGACACACATAGTAATTTACGAATACATGTACGGAGAACTTTAAGGGTTACTGCCAAAGAACACCCCAATATGTGTTCAGCAACATCTCCTGAGTACAGTGATAGCACACATGTACAGGTGTGCCGGGTTCTCTGGGGGCTAAAAGATCTTATTTGGAGGGTGTGCATTCCAGTTTTCCAACTTGGAATTTTTACAGCTGGTCATCATGCACCCATGTCCTATTTGGGACATTTTTGAAGCTGGCCAATGTAATTTACCGCCATCAAACCATATATTTTTGAAATGTAGACACCCTATGATATATCAAATGGTGACATTTTAACACTTTACATGCTCTAATTCTACCACTAGTGTTTGTCAAACTTTTGAGTGGTCATTTTTTGTGTGTTATTTTTCTCTTTCATTGTACTTTAGACATGGATTCTCAGTTCCTGTTATGTGTTACTGACAAAGAA
This sequence comes from Pelobates cultripes, assembly GCA_933207985.1. Lineage (NCBI taxonomy): Eukaryota > Metazoa > Chordata > Amphibia > Anura > Pelobatidae > Pelobates > Pelobates cultripes. Next base: position 112,295,218 of record OW240912.1, on the reverse strand, counting down.
CACCCCAATATATGTTCAGCAATATCTCCCGAGTACAAGAGTGCCCCCAAACTTACAGGGGTCAAATGTAGGGCTTTCCTATTTTCCCCCTTTTCCCACGGTATTCAAAATAGGGTATGTCCAGTCCTTTTTAGTAGCCACCTAGCCACAAACGCTGGCCAAAGTTAGCGTTTATTTGTTTTTTGCATTTTTTTTTCTACACAAAAACTGCACTTTTACTGGTGATTTCATCGTCATAAGTTTTACCGTTTTAAACACTCATATTTGTTTTCAGCATATTTGTCTCCTGAGTAAAACAATACCCGCCATGTACAGGTTTAATTGGTGTTTTTTAAAGTTACCGGGTCAATATAGGGCTTGCCCAATTCAGTTTGCCAGATTGGTGTGCTGGATCTGTGTTGACTTTTTAGACCATATGGTAGCCCAGGAATGGGAAATAACTCCATCATAGCATACCATTTTAAAATGTAGACAACCCAGGGTATTCAAAATGGGGTATGTCCAGTCTTTTGTAGTAGCCACTTAGTCAAAAGTTAGCGTTTTTATTCATTTTTTATAAATGTTTTTTTTCCTATAGAGATATATATATATATATATATATATATATATATATATATATATATATATATATATATATATATATATATATATATATATATATAATACACAAGATCCAGCGCACTCACCTATCCACTAAACAGCAACTTCAAAGTTGAAAGATTTTATTTGTTTTTTTTAAAAACACCTAATCTAGGCAAAAATAATGGGGGTTTAGTTACATTATATGATCTTACATTGCATAAGCCTGCCACAACGTCAATGTACCCCATCTTTGGCAGGTCCTACACTAACAGCCTAATGTCTGCTCTTATGAGATTAACCTACTTGGGGAAATAAATTCCATCTGGGGCTCTCTGCAGTACAAGGCTAAATAGGGCCCTGGGATGAGGCACCTGTGACAGGGAGGGGTGCAAAACCAAGGAGTTGGCTAGACTCCCAAATATATATAAAACAAGAGGGGTTGGCTGCACTCACCTTAACATGCATAAATGGGGGTGCTGCTGGGGGCCAAATAATACAATACACAAGATCCAGCGCACTCACCTATCCACTAAACAGCAACTTCAAAGTTGAAAGATGTTATTTGTTTTTTTTAAAAACACCTAATCTAGGCAAAAATAATGGGGGTTTAGTTACATTATATGATCATACATTGCATAAGCCTGCCACAACGTCAATGTACCCCATCTTTGGCAGGTCCTACACTAACAGCCTAATGTCTGCTCTTATGAGATTAACCTACTTGGGGAAAAATTCCATCTGGGGCTCTCTGCAGTACAAGGCTAAATAGGGCCCTGGGATGAGGCACCTGTGACAGGGAGGGGTGCAAAACCAAGGAGTTGGCTAGACTCCCAAATATATATAAAACAAGAGGGGGTTGGCTGCACTCACCTTAACATGCATAAATGGGGGTGCTGCTGGGGGCCAAATAATACAATACACAAGATCCAGCGCACTCACCTATCCACTAAACAGCAACTTCAAAGTTGAAAGATTTTTAATTAAAGCATTTTATAATATATTATACCTATATAATGCATATATAAGATTTCATTATAAGTGTATACACTTGTAATTAAATCATATATATGCATTATATAGGTATAATATATTATAAAATGCTTTAATTAGTTTATAATATATTATAAAAATATAATATATGTATAACATTTATTTTTTATTTATTTATTTTTTTACTTTTTAGCAGCCTTCCAGGAAATTCCTGAACCACTAAACTGAGCTGGGTGAATTTTGGATATGTTGGGCACCCATATCAGTTCAGGGGTTCAGGAATTTCCTGGAAGTCATTTATTTGACCGACCGCAGGCATGGTCCCATGACCATTGACGACCGTTTTTGGCTGACGTTCCCTGTATGTCCGCGGTCACTAAGGGTTAAAGGACATTGTTCTCACTATAACAACTTAATCTAAATGAAGTTATTATAGTGCCTCCATTTGTTCCCCCTTATTAGTGGCCCCAAATACCATTATTTAACTAATTAGAGGGCTTGGAAGCACACCCACAAGCCCTTTTTATTTGTGAGCTGGGACTGTTATTTATTTGCTGTCATACCCTAGCATACTGTGATGTCACACGCACATACTCAGTGCTCATGGACTGCCATAGAGAATCATTGCATGCAATCGTTCAGTATGGAAGAACCATAGGCGCATTAAGAAAAGTGCTGTGCATGTGCCTACAGTTACACCTCCAGGATGTTATTAGGTGAGGAGGAGTCGCAGCAGCTCCTAGGTGTTGAATTGGCGCTGAAAACAAAATGAGTAAACTCCTTTATTTTGTTTTATTTAGTTTGTTAATTGCGGGCAGAGGGCTCTAGAAAAAAACTAGGGACATTTAGACTGTAGTGTTTAGAATACAGGTATGCATTCCTAACGTTACAGTGTCCTTTTAATAGTATGGCAACTATTTTAATGTTGTAATATTTGGAATTATTTTGTTATATAGATTTTTTTTATCTATAATATTTTTTATTTTTAAATTTTTTATTTTTGTAGTGCAGAAGTTAATACAGGTGAGTAAGAGGTGCCCTAAAGGCAGTCCTCTAACAATTACCACGCTTAACATGCGGGCACAAGGTTAACATGCACAATTTTTAAATTATGGTCTGGCTTAATCATTCGATTGTAAAACAAGTGTAAAACATAGCTAAGCTCCGTCAACGCATAAACACATCTGTATGATCTAAGCAGGCTCAACAGTATACCTTCGGCTGTAGATATATATCAATGCTGTAGACAAGTTTGATCTGAGCGGAAGCTAAGTAATTGATAGCATGAGTAAGAAAGGCATGAGTTATAAGACAAGTGTCAGCGCTATATCATACTGGGAAAATTTTAACTGACTGCTGCCCTGATGACATATGGTGTTGTATAAGTCCACTTACGGCGTTTAGCCTATCCCGCTTTGAGTCCATGTGTGGTGTGGCCATATGATACCAGTCTCTTCGTACCCTTCCAGCCCTAGCCGGTTGCTGTGTAGAGGCATGAAAAGTTGTCGGTCTTGTGTAAAATGCGGCTTAGGGGGGGCTATCTCTGGGTTGCATTGCTCCTGCCAGGGGAGTCTGGGACTCTGTAGTCCAGGTGGGTAGAGCGGTCCACTCTGTTGGGCTTGTCGGTGAGGCATCACCCGTCGTTGTAGCTTCTTGTGCCTTCTCCTTTTGAGAGTCGTACGGGAGGGGGGGGGGGGTGTTTTGCCGCTTCGTTTCACAAGATGTCCCCCTGACGCTGCTGGGCTTTCCGCTTGTTTATGGAGTAGCTCTCTGGGTTGCTCTTCCTCAGGAGCTCGGTTTAGTGTCACTGCAAGGTGGGCCTCCAACTTGGCCCAGATGCTGGCAAAGATTGCATCCAGGCATTCCAGTATATGTTCATATGTTCTGCGGCCCCTCCTTGTGACTCTGTGGGCTGTGCCAGGGTCAGCTGGTGGAACAGAGGCATGGCCGCCATTTTAGGTGGGTCGGCTTCAGGTAGGAGTCTTGGAGTGACAGTCGCTTATAGTCTGGCAGACGTTAGCCAGTGGATACTGGGATAACCCCCACCAGTCCGGGGGGAGGGAGGGGTTGGCTTTGTTCCCGGGTCCGCTCAATTCATCCGAGGAGCTAGGGGAGTGGCCGTCTCCCCCAGGCTCAAGCATATGCAAGGCTGCAAGCTGCTAGCAGGTCGATCCGGGACCGGACAGGTCCACTGCGGGTGTCCTCTGATGCACCAGAGACCGCTCAGCCTTATGAGTGCCTCTACGGTCTGTTAATTAGCTTTTATTCTTGCTTTATTTGGGCCAGAAGCAGGAGCTCTTCCAGAGCACGTCTGGTTGCCTCAGCTGTCAGGCACCACCCCCCCATATATAATATTTTGATGAAACAAATATTTAAAATGTTTTTCTAAAAAAAACATTAAATCATTTAAAATGCTTATTAAATATAAAATCAAGGCTAATATCTGAATTTTGGCCAGTGTCTTCTGTAGTCTAGTCAGTGTGAACACCGGCCCTGCAGGAACAGATATAGAGGGTGTAAAACTCAGTGCTGTTCCAGCTACTCCAAGATGGTTAGTACTTTGTAAATAACACTTCAAACTGCAGCACTTACAGCCTAAACCTGAAAATAAACTCCTTACTTTAGTCCTCTGTTAAACTCCTCTTAAAGACAAAACACCTCATATACCCAAACACTAAAATATAATATACTACAGTGTTAACCCTCTCTCAAGCTGTTAATCTTCTTAACACCATACACACTATAATTGTCCCTCTCTAACATTAAAACCCCATTCACATTAACCACTTCTAACATTACCTTTAACACTGTGTGCATTTAAACAGATTCAAACACAATGCATTACAAGCAGAGCCGAAATATGCACATACACACATTAATACATATGCAGTTGACAAGTATGAATATTTTTTTAAGATGTTTTTAGGCCTGCAATGTCCACTTAATAAAATATAATTACTTTATTTGCCCTATTTTGGGCTTGGGGAGCAGGGGGCACATTAGAATTTGGTGCCTACAGACACCTGACATGTAGATCCAGCCCTGATTTAGCTCTGTTCGTTTCAGGGCATTCGGACTTTAGTTAATAATCGTGCATGTACCCACTAAATAGCAAGAATGTCCAATGTTTTCTGACATTTGTGCAAAAACACAACAGTGTATTCAGCATTCATTCAAAAGTGCAAACTAGTGTTGGCAAACACTCCGATACAGGTTTACATTCTATTGCCCACTTACAAAGAAAGTTAATTTGCATCTGCTGAACAATGAAACTAATGTCAGAATATTTGGCAAAACATTTGAACAAATGAATGATTCATAGGTTCTTGTGCATTTGTACAAATCCCTAACCAGTATTAGTAGTAATAGTAAACATTTTTAAATGCTTTCCTTATTTTAAGTCGGTTTTGCCTCAAACATTGATCAAGTGATTATTTGTGGTTACAGTGGTCAACAAACAAATTAAAGTCTCATATTTCCACAGTTTCACTGTTTTACATTAATTGTTATTTTTAGCACCCACTCTTCTGTTGAGTGAGTAGAATTCCTTGTCATTCAGTTTGCAGGTTATCTTCTTCAAAGCTGCTAAGTTTACAGGCTATAGCTAAAATATATATATATATATATATACACATATAAATTTTTTGTTAGAGCATCACTTATAATACAATCCAGCATTGCAGCTACTTTAAAATATGATTAAGCACATACGGCATTATGCCATCAAACAATGACTGCATAGAAGATAAATCTATGTAGCTAATGTAAATAATATATACAAAACAATCTAACAAAACCATGCAAAAGCCATCGAGGCCACGAGTGCAAAAGGAGACGCTTGTAGAATAAATATATCTTAACATAAGATGAAAGCCTTTCTGTAAACCAAACCTATATATAAAACAAGAAATTGCAACAAATTCAATGCAATAGAATTATACAATAAAACATGCATTCACTAAAAGTATACACTAGAAGTGGATTTGACGTATGTAACAACAGAATTAAAAATTACGTATTTGGTGAACACACTGGTTAATCTAATAGTATAAAAATACAAAGGTATATGTCATTTTTCTATTTCAAACAACATAGATGGGAAAATTGAATACAAGGCAAACGAGAGTGGCTAATGAAATAACATCATTTGAAACAACATTATACACGATTCTTCTTATAATATGTTTGCCTATAAGACATCAAATTGCTTCTTGTCTATGAGTTAATATTATTACTTGGAAAAAAAACAAACATTTTTCATGTTTATAATCAAATGTGCAGCTGGTACTTAAATTCTGAGTACCATTATTTTATTATCTAATTTCTTGCACAATTATCCACAGTTTGAAAAGTTTTTCTACTTTCCTGGGTTTGATAGTGGTATGGTGCATAGAATGTCCCTTTAAGTCCTTACCTGCCTTTTTACCTATGATTATATATGTAAAAATAACTTTATATATGTAAAAATAACTTAATAAAATATAATTACTTTATTTGCCCTATTTTGGGCTTGGGGAGCAGGGGGCACATTAGAATTTGGTGCCTACAGACACCTGACATGTAGATCCAGCCCTGGTTTAGCTCCGTTCATTTCAGGGCCATTCGGACTTTAGTTAATGAATACATACAATAGGTGGAACACACATCTGACGATTCTAGAAAAAGAAACAGAATATCATAGTATAATACTGTAAAATAAAAATATGATAGATGTCAATAGAGCAATGTTACTCACAAGCCCAGAGCCAGTATAACATATGGCTCTTATGTGTAGCGCAGTGGGACTCTTAATCGGATGTCCCCTTCCTTCTTCCTAATCTTTCTTGGGTAGTTGGAGGTTGCTGAAGAAGATAGCAGTATTCCAATATATTTTCCCAACAAGAAAGAAATTTCCTGTGTGTGTTTGTCCAGGATCTTTTGGCAACCGCACAGCCCTCTAGGGTAAGAAAACCAGGTCAAGACAAAGTCCAGTTTCAAAAAAAGGCCTCTGGCCTGTTTATTTTCTGTTGTTGTGAAATAACAGGATACAATGAACAGCAAATCTTCTTTCTCCTCCAAAAACAGGGGACATGGGGAAAAATAGGGGATAAGATACACTAAAGGGGGTAAGACATTTTAAAAAGGGGATAAGAAACAAGAGGTGGGTAAAGAGGCACACAGGTAAAGATCCTTTGAGGGGAGGAGGAAAAGGAGGGGGGGTGCCAGAATCATGCCAAAAATCATTGCACCAGCCCTGGCTGTGTTTACACTGCTGAGCTGACAGGGACAGATTATTCGCCCCAAAACTGCTACATTAGGCTGTAGTGGTTCTAGTTCCTACAGTGTCCCTTTAAACAATCTTAATGAGATGCTTGTCCTGTGTTTACTGGCGAATTGTTTCTGGTGTCTCCATAAATTAAACAGCAGAGGACTGGAAGAGAGTGTTGTTTGTGTAGACTGTCTATAGTGTTGTATGTATTTGGGGGCTTGTAGGGTTACACATGAGGAGGAAGCTGATTGTGGTGTTGTGTGTGTGTGTGTGTGTGTGTGTGGAGGCTATTTGCGATATTATATGTGTGGGGATACAAATACACAAAAATAAGTCCTTAGCTTAAATTCCAACTACTCTTGGGCTGCAGAAATGACCATAGTACACATCAGCCCCAATACATACAATAACCCTAGCCCTGGACCCCAACCCTAGGGTTATTGTATGTATTGGGGCTAATGTGTACTTAACCCAACCCTAACCCTACCCTTAACCCTATCCCTCATCCCAACCATAACCCTACCCTAACCCTACCTCTAAAGCTACCCCTAACCGTACTCATAAACCAACCCTAACCCTACCCTAACCTTACCTCTACCCTTAACCCTACCCTACACTTACCTGAAGTCCTGAAGTGCTGAGGTTCCAAAGTGCCGAGGTTCCACAGTGCCGAGGTTCTGAAATGCCGAAGTTCCGAAGTGCTGTACCGAGCCGAAGTGCTGAAGTCTCGAATTTCCCAAACCGAATATTTTTCCAATGCACATCCCTACTGAATTGTGAATGTAGTGGGGGGGATAATAGGGGCTGTATTGTGTGTGGAGGTGTAGGAGCTATCATGTTTGTGGTGTTGTAGGTGATGTAGTATGTATGTGAGGGAAAGATAGGGACTCTAGGGACTGTAGTATGTGCCTGGGGGATATGGCTGTAATTTGCAGGTGGAATATGCACTATAGTGTGTTTTCGAGGTGGATAAGGGCTGTAGTATGTTGGAGATAGGGACTATAGTGTGTGGGGAGGAATAAGGACTGTACTTGGTGTAGCATATATATGGGCTGTAATACATGCACAGAGGGATGGTGGCTCTAGTATGGATGAGTGTTGTAGTGTGTGCAGGTGAGATATGAGCTCTAGTGACTTCAGGAGAAGCATAGGGGCTGTAGTAGGTGTTGAAGCAGTAGTAGATGCAGGGGGAGAGTGGCACTAGTGAATTCAAGGGAGGGATGGGGGATATAGTGGGTGCAAGGAAGGGTAGGTTCTGTAGTATTTGTGAATGAAAGTTAAGGACTGCAGTGTGTCCCTTTTGGGATAGGAGCTCTAGAGGGATCAGGTCAGGGATGTGGGGGAGTTATTTATAGTATGTGGGTACAAATAGGGGCTGCAGTGGGTGTAGCAGTATAGGGTCTGTAATGTATGAACAGAGGATAGTGGCACTAGTAGGTGCAAGTAAAGATGGCAGGGGCTGTAGTTAGTGCTGGTGGGGATGATAAAGGCTGTAGTGAGTGTAGTGGGATAGGACTGTAGTGGGTGTAGGGGTGGTTGGAGGTCTTATTGGTGTAGATGGCATTGTGAGTGCAGGAAGGGATATGAATTGTAGTGAGTGCAGGAGGGAGAAGGAATGTTTGTTCCTGGTAGTCAAGTTGGCCAATCATTTGTTTTTCAACCTCGGCAGGTGCAAATTACACTTGAGGCTCCAGTAGTTCCTCCGCCCCAGTGGCAAAATAACGTTTCAGAGCAATGCAATGGTAACCCGTGGCAACGCTCTGATACTCTTGCAGGAGTCCTCTGGGTCCACATGTTTTTTTACAACAGATCAAATTTAATTTCTCTGAATATGATTAAATATTTTGTCTATGTGTAATTGAAATAAGTGACAAAACAATAATTCAGCAGGGCCAGTTATAAATTGTAGGTGTTTTTTAAAACAAAAAAAAACTATTTGGCATTCCTTCCTAGTTAAGCTTTTCCAATCAAAATAAATGTTAATTAAAGTTTTACAGGAGCAGCTGGCATGTTAAACTCTACAGTGGAAAAAATGATTAAATCAGATGTGCTCAATGAAAATTGTCTGTCTTGCAAACTCATCTACGCGGTGCAGATTAGGTAAAGAGATCTGAATGCATTTTATGCAACATGAATTCTGTCATAAGCAAGCATAATTAAAAACAATAATTCTATGAACCTCTGACAGAACCATCTACAATTTTCATTTCCAAGAGAGATAGAAGATTACTTTTTTTACTTAAATGGATCATCTTGGTTTGTGTAGTCGACTTAATATAGCGGTATTAAAGCAGAATTGTTCCATCAATGTTCTAGTCACGGGATGACACCAACACGGTAGCATATAGGCACTGTATATATCTGATGTCATAATGGGGTGGCAGGAAGTATTTATTTTTGTCAAATAGTCAGGGTGCCAGTTTATTCTGGAATTATCTGGTAAAGTAGCCTATTTACTCTTTATCCCCAGGTGACGTATTTAACATCCCACAATTCCAAGCATAATGGTAGATGCAAGGAATTATGGTATGTCATGTCTCTTGAAACCTGCAAGTTTGGAGATTTCCCTGCTATGCCAATGGCATTGTAGTAACGTGCAAGAAGGTCAAAATAATATAGAGAGAGAAATAACTTTTGGTTAGCACAATGTGCAAATGAAACTTAGTCATGTACATCATGTTATTTTCCTGCTATGCCACAATGTGTATTTTTGTTCTTAAATTATAAATTTTTGACATTATGACATCATCGTATTGAAGTGGTATGGGTGCAGTGTCCCTGTCCCTTTAACCCTGCAACCCTTCTTTGAAACCGCAATGTTTACATTAAAGGGTAAAGACTGCCTCTAGTGGTTGACTACATACTACAGAGAAAAGCATCAATGCGCAATAGGTTCCCCTCGATGGCCAACGTCAGGAGGAGGAGGAGCCGGACCAAGCGCTGAGGGACCATATTATGCTCCCACAAAAAATATACTCGGTTTACTCATTTACAACTTTGAAACATATTACTCCTTCAATGACTTTGCAAACCTGGTCGACACATTCTGTCTTTTTCATTCATAACATATGAGATTTGAAATCTTAGTATAGTCTCCATCCAAATCAATAATATATCCAGATTCAATTCTTCCTTGAATCTTAAGATTTATGATCTCTCCTCGACTAACCTCTTCATAGGATTTTGTGTGTCAATGCACAGGAGTCAAAATCATTACCTTCATGTTACTTGTTATTAAACATACATTCAAACTTGAACAGATTGAATTTCATGGTAAATCAGGAAGAGGAATTTTTACTGTCACTTTGTCAGTTGCAATGGAAAATCATTCACAGATTCAGAATGTTATTGTAAATTAGCCTATGGTAAACCTGTATATACCTTCCTTATAGTGTATCAAACCAGTACATGTGTAATATATGTTTGATGCGACTGGAATAATGTCAGCACTGGGTTACAGTTAATGTTATATATATATATATATATATATATATATATATATATATATATATAGCACCTAGTTATATTAATAGTACTCATTGAATGAAAGATTAGCATAAGTGGTGCTAGGCTGGAAAATATTTTACTACAATTTTACTACTGGTACTTGGTTAAAAGTATAAATATTGATAAAATGAACACTATAGTGTTATGAATACAAAACTGTTTTCCCTATCGTGTCCTTCTGCCCCCACTATATGAATTGATTCAATGCATCTCTAAGAGGAGATGTTTATTGGCGCAGAGCAGCGTTTTGCCATGCATGTGCGAAAGGGAGTAAGGCGTGGGTGGGCCAGTTGCGAGCAAACCTGCTCGGAAAGTTGTGTAAATCACCTTTTTAACCAGAAGTAAAAGGTGTAGTGCCTAAACAGCTATTTAGAATTATGGTGTGGGGAATACACATTTGTATTCCTAACACTATAGTGTTCCTTTAAGGTAAGAGATGAAATGGTCTGGGTGCATATAGTGTTCCTTTAAGTTCCCACTATTCAGCTAACATCACTTGAACATAACATTCTATATTGTGCTACTGCATAAGCAACTTCAGAGATTTTTGTAGACAGTCCAATTTTTCTGTTACACCCATCTTGGCCAGCAACTTACTCTCTGTTCCAACTCTCATATTGTTAGTGCCATCGCCCATGCACCTTTTAGTGCAAAATCTACCCACCCTTTAGAGACTTCTTTCTTTGTGCAACTGGATAGTTATATAAGCAATATAGATTGTTTTATTACTGTTTTATATGGAATGGAAAAAAAAAAATTTTCACCACTCTTGGTATGTTGTGTATTTCTCATTCTCATGTCTTCTACCAGAGGCCTGGAAGTCTGAGTGTTCTGCAGTAGTATCTTAGTGGTTCCTAATACGCACATTTCTGGACAGGGATCTCAGATGTCCCACCTGGAATCTGCTAAAGTTGCTTTCCCAATTTTAGATTTACAGATTTATTGTGTGGAAATCTATTCACAAACCAGACTTTACATAGGACACAAGGCCACGTGTTTAGACTGAAAGAAAAAAGATTTTGTCTAAGGCAAAGGAAAGGTTTTTTTTTTTACTGTAAGAACTCTGCCTTAAGAAGTGGTTTTATCAGAGTCCATACAGATGTTCAAACAGCTACTAGATGCATACTTGCAAAAAACAGAATATTCAAGGATATAATATTATAATATTTCAATGTAGGGTAATAACTGCTTGATCCAAGAATAAATCTGACTGCTAATCTGGGGTCAAGAAGGAATTTTTTTCCTAGATTGTTGCAAAATTGTGCTTCAAACTGGGTTTTTTTGCCTTTTTTTGGATCAACAGCAAAAAACAAATGTGAGGAAGGCTGAACTTGATGGACGCAAGTCTCTTTCCAGCTATGTAACTGGGATTACTGCTGTCTTCCCTTTCTACATTCTTTATAGCTCCTCTCTAGTCAATGGTATCTTTCACCTTCTCATGTTCCTTCTTCTTAAAGTTATGGTTACTGGGTATTGTCACATTCACCACCATTGCAGCCTTCTATTCTTTGTCTACCATGACAATTTCCAGTTGGTTGGCCAGTACTTGCTTGTCTGTCTGGCTCTGGAAGTTCCACTGGTTCTTAGCCCATTCTCAACTACTTTTTGTTATATCTTCTGTTAAGACACCTCCCGTGTCTTTAAGCCAAACCGCCGTTTAGTAAACCTTCCCCGGCTGCAGTACAGTCTCTGTTCGCTTACTCTGTAACCCACGAACCAAATGCAGGGGAAGCGGCAATCTCCCGATCGAAATCCACGAACGGCTCCAAACTCCCGAACGGCAATATACGAACTGCTAGGAACCGTCGAACAATAATATCCCCAAAGCGGCTTTCGTTCCATCCAGCAGTCTCTAAACGTGAAGAAGAAATCCCCCCAATAACGAGACAGAAGCTCCGCATTGAGGGTCAAATAAGATCTGGGTTTACTGTGGGCTACCTGCCCGTATTTATGCAGGTCTCCCACCTGGTGGACACTCCCCTAGGGGACCAAATGGAAGACTTAACTTACAGACAGCTGGAAGGACATTTCAGACACACAGTCACATATTTTACCCACAGTGCATTCTGATTCCCTCCCCTCTGTCCTGGAGTTAATTACCAAGTAACTCAATTAACTCCAGGACAAGGACAGTCGCCATCTTAAACATGAAATAATAAAAGACACAAAAATGCATAACTACATGAAAACTGAACATTTCCCATTCGTATTACATGTCCCCAGATAGCCTGGATCTGAGTGCATATTATTGGCGAATAGCGCTCAGATCCCACACACATAGTTCAATCGCCATGGAGTCAAAGTTCTTACAGTCCTTCGGTACACGAATGACTCCATGGGTGGGCTATCTGGGTTAAGTCTTTTGTATGTTCTCAATCTCCCGAACGGCCGATGTTCGCATGCTTTCGTGGAGGCAGCCAGGCGTTCCCTTGTTTCAGCGGTGTTCGACAGAAAAAGTGTCCGTTTTCCGTTCCATAGAAATAGAGCCAAACACCGCTGAGCGTTCGCATGATTTAAAATGGCCGCTGCCTCGTGGTCGACATACGAACGACGACCACCCTGAGTTCGGTTTAATTGAGAAGTGTCTGCGGTTAACCACAATGTTATAATGGTGATCACTTCATTAACCTGCAGCACACTCCTCACTTGGGTGGCCGTTCGTTCGGCGGTTTTGTTCGGGAAAAAGAGTCATTCGAATGGCTGGGCTATAGAAACCAGCCATTCATACGAACGGGGACAAACAGACGAACGGCAAAAATCCAGCAGACAGATGGTTCTGTCACACGGCTCCCTCCTTGTGGGACACTCCGGCAGACCCGGCTTGACCCTGTGGCGGGTCAACTTGGGGATGACCGGACTACGAGGTGATGGAAACGTCTGTTTGTCGTGACAACCCATCTGCATTCCCGTTCAGCTTACCGGGTCTGTAGCTGATGGTAAAATTGTAGGGCTGTAGTGCCAAGCTCCATCTCAGCAGTCTCCCATTGTCTCCTGAGACCCGGTTAAGCCAAACGAGTGGGTTGTGATCAGTCACAAGGGAAAACTCTTGCCCATACAAATAGGGGCTTAACTTTTTCAATGCCCAGACCAAAGCCAAACACTCCTTCTCCACTGCCGCATAACTCACTTCTCTGGGTAACAACTTTCTGCTGAGATATGCGACAGGGTGCTCTCCTCCATCTTCCCCGACTTGGCTCAGCACAGCCCCCAGTCCATACATGGAAGCATCTGTATGGACGAGAAAGCGTTTGTTAGGGACTGGGGCAGCCAAGACAGGGGCATTCACAAGAGCCTGCTTCAGTGCCTGGAACGCAGCTTCACAAGCCGGAGACCACAGGACCTGCTTAGGCAAGTTCTTCTTCGTCAGGTCTGTCAGGGGCTTAGCGATAGCGCTGTAGTCAGGGACAAAACGTCTGTAGTACCCTGCCGTCCCCAAGAAGGCCAATACCTGGGTCTTAGTAGTAGGTGTGGGCCAGTTAGCCACTGCCTCTACCTTGGCTGGCTCCGGTCTCTGGCTCCCACACCCCACTCTGTGACCCAGGTACTGCACTTCAGCCATACCTAGATGACACTTTTCTGGCTTCAACGTCAGGCCAGCGGCCCTAATCTTATCCAGCACTACCCCTACATGTACCAGGTGTTCCTCCCAGGACCCACTGTAGATCGCAATGTCGTCCAAGTATGCACAGGCAAATTCTTGGAAGCCATCCAGGAGTCTATCCACCATCCGTTGGAAGGTAGCCGGTGCATTTTTCATCCCAAAAGGCATGACCTTAAATTGGTACAGGCCAAATGGGGTGACAAATGCCGACTTGGGGATAGCATCCTCGGCCAGGGGGATCTGCCAGTAGCCCTTACACAGGTCTATGGTGGTCAGATATCGCCCCCTGGCAATACGATCTAGTAATTCGTCTACCCGGGGCATTGGGTAGGCGCCAGTGGTGGTCCGCTCGTTGAGTCGCCTGTAGTCCACACAGAACCGGGTGGTCCCATCTTTCTTTGGCACCAGGACTACAGGCGAGGCCCAAGGGCTGTCGGAGTGCTCGATAACCCCAAGTTGGGTCATCTCCTGTATCTCCTTCCGCATTCCTTCACGGACTGCTTCAGGGATACGGTAGGGGGGCTGTCGTAACGGGGTCTGTCCAGGGGTCTCTACCTTATGCACAGCTAGGGTGGTATAACCTGGTTCCTGGGAGAACGTCGCCTGCTTCTCCCATAACAACTGCTGCGCCTGTACCCTTTCTGTGGGGTTCAACCGGTCCCCTAGCTGTACCAAGGTAGTAAGGTCAGTCTGGGAATCCCTTTCTAATAGATCTGGAAGGGGTAAATTCTCAGAATCATCTGCAGCTGGGGCACACACTGCTGCAATATTCTCAGGTCTCTCCTGGTACTCTTTCAGCATGTTCACATGAAAGGACCGCTGGATCCTCTCATCTGCACAGCTGGCTATCAAGTAAGTAGTGTCGCAGATCTGCGCCACTACCTTGTACGGGCCCTGCCAAGATGCCTGCATCTTGTTGGCCTTCACAGGTTTAAGCACCAATACCTTTTGCCCAACCTGGAAGACCCGCTGTCGGGCACCCTGATCGTACCATCTCTTCTGTCTCCCCTGGGCCGCCTGGAGATTCTCCCTTACCATCAGGGACAGTTTCTCCATGCGGTCCCGGAGTTCCAGAACATATGGCACTATGGGGGTCCCTTCCTGCTCCGTCTCCCCCTCCCAGTGGCCTCTAATGAGATCTAGGGGTCCGCGGACCCTTCTCCCATACAGCAGCTCAAAGGGGGAGAACCCAGTAGATTCCTGGGGCACCTCTCTATAAGAAAATAATAGATGAGGCAGGAATCTCTCCCAGTCTCTGCAAGTGTCTGTAAAGGTCCTCAGCATCTGTTTGAGGGTACCGTTAAAGCGCTCGCAGAGACCGTTAGTCTGTGGGTGGTAGGGTGAGCTAAGTAACGGCTTAATGCCGCACACCTTCCACAGTTGCTGGGTGAGCACAGCGGTGAATTGGGTTCCCTGGTCGGAGAGGATCTCCTTAGGGAACCCGACCCTAGTAAAAATTCTAACCAGGGCATCAGCAACCGTCTCTGCCTCTATGTTAGACAGCGCTACTGCCTCTGGATAGCGGGTGGCATAGTCCACCACGGTAAGAACATACTTCTTACCGGATGGACTAGCCCTGGCCAGTGGACCCACAATGTCAACGGCTATGCGGGCAAAGGGCTCCCCTATAATAGGCATCGATAATAGCCTAGCCTTAGGGTGGTCCCCCCGCTTTCCTACCCGTTGACATGTGTCACACGTGCTGCAGTACATCCGCACAGCCTGGTTAAAGTTTGGCCAAAAGAAGTTCTGTGAAATCCTATAGGCTGTGCGGCGGGACCCTAGATGTCCAGCTAAAGGAACATCATGCCCTATCCGCAGAATCTCCTGCCGGTACTTTGCAGGTACCACTAACTGGCGATTCGGCGGAGAGGCAACACTCTTCTGGGAAGGTTTAGGGATCCTATATAACCTGTCCCCCACCCACTCATACCGTTCCCCATCTATTCCTTCCTCCCCAGCCTCTGCCCTGTCCTTGTATCTTTGGAGGGTCGGATCCGCCCGGGTTTCCCTCCCAAACTCCTCTGGGGAATCCCAGCTTAAGGGGACCTGATCTGGGGTATCAGTCGGGGAAGGAGATCTTACCTGGGTCTCGTCAGCAAGTGGGCTGGTTCCGGCAGCACGGGTCTGGGCACGGGTGGTCACTGGGTTCACGTCTGCAGGGCCCATCGGAGCATAGGCTGAAACCAAAGGGGCCAAATCGTTTCCCAAAAGAACATCTGCGGGCAAGTCCTTCATCACCCCCACATCCACATGCCTAGCGCCCACTCCCCAATCCAAATGTACTCGGGCAACAGGTAAGCGAAACACGGCACCCCCTGCTACCCTTACTGCCACAGTGTCTCCAGTGTGTTGATGCTCTGAGACCAAGTTCTTTTGGAGCAGTGTCATCGTGGCTCCTGTGTCTCTCAGCCCATTCACCACTCTGCCATTTAGCTTCACAGTTTGCCGATGTTGCTGGCGATTATCCTGGTGAGCTGCTTGCACTGGGTCTGCCTCGTGCAGAATGCCCCAAAATTCCTCCTGCTCTAGGCAGTGAGCAGCAGGCTGAGGTGGGCGCTGGTTTCCATTAACTGGTCTCCTCCAGGACTGAGCCTGGTTGGCACTGTTCAGGGGGCACTCAGGACGCTTGTGCCCCAACTGCTTGCACCCATAGCACCGGATGGGTTGGGAGTACTCCCGGGCATTAAATCGGGCTGGTTGCATATAATTGTTAGCTGGTGGTGCAGCTGGGGTACGGTGTACTGGGGGTTGGTAGACTGCAGGAGCGGGTGTTACTGCTGGTCGATACTCCAGTCTGGCAGGGGCTTTAGCAGCTGTACCATCCAACTTGCGGGCATCCGTGTATTCGTCTGCCAGACGGGCAGCCTCGGGTAGGGTAGAGGGCTTTCTATCTCTGACCCACTCCCGGACCCCAGCAGGTAGTCTATCAAAGCAGTGCTCCAGCAGGAACACTTGTAACACCTCCTCCCCAGTTACCGCTTGGCATCCAGCCATCCAGTGGGCTGCGGTACGATGGACTCTGCAGGCCCATTCCACATAAGAGTCCCCAACCAGCTTGTTGGTTTCTCTAAACCTCCGCCTGTACGCCTCTGGGGTCACCGCATACCTGGCTAGGAGCGCCTCTTTCACAGCCCGGTAGCTGGTGATCTCCTCCTCTGGGATGGCCCGAAAAAGCTTCACTAGCCCGGCCAGATAATTTCCCAGAGAGGATGGTGACCCATTCATCTGCAGGTACCTGATGTAGCGCACACTGCCTCTCAAAGTCTGCAAAAAATCCATCAATCTCTCCCTCTGTTTCCACAAAATTTTTAAACGCAGCAAAAGGTACCTTTTTTCTAGCAACCACATTATTGTCATACGGTACCTCTGCTGCTGCAGCTCCTCTTTCTCGGGCTGCCTGTTGTGTTGCAACTGCTGCCTGCACACGAACCACGATGTCAGCTGAGGGGTTGGGGCCAAAATGTGCCAGCCTTATTTGTACTGCCCGGTTGAATCGTATTTCCTCGGGTGTTAAATCCAAGGTACTGGGCACGTTGACTCTTTCCATTCCCGTTGCTGCATCCATCTCCATTAGCAAAGCAATAATCTCCCGTTTCTTTAAATTGCTTGCTGACCTTCCTCGGCGTTCCAATATGTCCTTAAGTGTAGCACGCCTTAATTCCTCGTACTGCATGTCTCGTAGCTGACCTCCAATGCTGTAGGATTCATCCCGTCGCTTGCCACCAATTGTTAAGACACCTCCCGTGTCTTTAAGCCAAACCGCCGTTTAGTAAACCTTCCCCGGCTGCAGTACAGTCTCTGTTCGCTTACTCTGTAACCCACGAACCAAATGCAGGGGAAGCGGCAATCTCCCGATCGAAATCCACGAACGGCTCCAAACTCCCGAACGGCAATATACGAACTGCTAGGAACCGTCGAACAATAATATCCCCAAAGCGGCTTTCGTTCCATCCAGCAGTCTCTAAACGTGAAGAAGAAATCCCCCCAATAACGAGACAGAAGCTCCGCATTGAGGGTCAAATAAGATCTGGGTTTACTGTGGGCTACCTGCCCGTATTTATGCAGGTCTCCCACCTGGTGGACACTCCCCTAGGGGACCAAATGGAAGACTTAACTTACAGACAGCTGGAAGGACATTTCAGACACACAGTCACATATTTTACCCACAGTGCATTCTGATTCCCTCCCCTCTGTCCTGGAGTTAATTACCAAGTAACTCAATTAACTCCAGGACAAGGACAGTCGCCATCTTAAACATGAAATAATAAAAGACACAAAAATGTATAACTACATGAAAACTGAACATTTCCCATTCGTATTACATGTCCCCAGATAGCCTGGATCTGAGTGCATATTATTGGCGAATAGCGCTCAGATCCCACACACATAGTTCAATCGCCATGGAGTCAAAGTTCTTACAGTCCTTCGGTACACGAATGACTCCATGGGTGGGCTATCTGGGTTAAGTCTTTTGTGTGTTCTCAATCTCCCGAACGGCCGATGTTCGCATGCTTTCGTGGAGGCAGCCAGGCGTTCCCTTGTTTCAGCGGTGTTCGACAGAAAAAGTGTCCGTTTTCCGTTCCATAGAAATAGAGCCAAACACCGCTGAGCGTTCGCATGATTTAAAATGGCCGCTGCCTCGTGGTCGACATACGAACGACGACCACCCTGAGTTCGGTTTAATTGAGAAGTGTCTGCGGTTAACCACAACGTTATAATGGTGATCACTTCGTTAACCTGCAGCACACTCCTCACTTGGGTGGCCGTTCGGCGGTTTTGTTCGGGAAAAAGAGTCATTCGAATGGCTGGGCTATAGAAACCAGCCATTCATACGAACGGGGACAAACAGACGAACGGGCAAAAATCCAGCAGACAGATGGTTCTGTCACATCTTCCATCTGAACATAGACAGGCCCATACCATATTTTGAGCAAATGTTTCAGTACACAATCCCAGCAACTCTGTTGTGCCTTTCAGTCTTTCAGTGTTCCTGCTAACATATTGCACCAGCTAATATGTGCTGGATTGTCTCAGTCTTCTTTGTACAGTTTGCACCTTGGATCTTGTTGCTAAGAGTCTGTTCCTGTGCTGCTATTAGTCCCCAACGCTGTCTTTCAACCCTGCTATTTCCAACCACTGGTAAGATTTTGTAATGTAAACCACATCTGTAATGTAAACCACATAAAACCCTGGCTAACAGTTAGATCAACTGAATAACCCTTTCAATGCTGGCTAGATCTCCTAGGTAATTAAGATCTATTCTTATGTTATTTTAAATAAAATAACATTTAAACCAGTTCATTAGTCATTTCCTGGAACCATCCAGTAAGAGAATCTACCATGTTATATAAGCAGAGTTTGTTTTTAATTTGCCTAAACAGATCTTTTATCTTATTTTAGAGCAAATCAATACACCTGGATAAAAACAGCGGTATGCTAACACGTGATAATATCACATTAATATATAATTATTCTTAATTCCACCTGCAGAATGGAATGTTTATAACTATATATTCTTTAGTTAACTAAGATTTCTTAATATGGAAATCTGACTGTGATTTATCCAGTCATATATCATGCTATTAGTAAATTTTAATTAATTTAATTAAATGAAACCAGTATAATTACCAGTTGAGTAGATAGTTTCATCAAATTGGTAGTCTCAGGAACTTGTTTGGATGTCTCTCTGCATGGAGGTGCGTGGGTAATAGTGAAAAGTAGTGTTGGTTAGAAAGTGTCAAAGAGTTTGTGAGTTGAGTGTTAGTCTCAGATGTTGTCCTGGGTTTCTCTGCATGTCCGAGTTGGAGTCCCCAAACTTCCAATTCCTCTCCCCTCTCCTCTCTTTGTCTTAACTTTTAAAGGGCCAGACTCTCTGTACGTCATTAGTTGATAACCCAATAGGAAGCCATAGGTGTGTCCAATCTAGGGATCGCGATTTAAGTATTTGATCCATAGATGGCAGTCTCGTCTAACGAAAGAGTTAACTTTTCCTGATGACGATTTTGCTTTATCTTTATGACTACTATAACTTAGATTTGCTGTCAGTTCAAAGCATTTGTGCCAGTCTTTCTGGCATCTACTTGATCGTAACTTGTAAAATTGACAGTTCGTAAACTAAGTTTCACCTTAAACTACAATGGGAGGTTATACAATATAAAAGTAAAATTAAATTATTTAATCTTCTCTGTCACAAATGTCTGGGTTTAGAATTGATTATATTCCATTCGCATTTAGACAGTCTGTCCAACCCCCGTCCTCCTTATCACTTGGTTTGTATATACTATGCATTCCTTTAGCTCTGGGAAAGTGGTTAGTTTTACAGATAGAAATCTTGTGTCTTTTGTTAGCTTGAAAATAACAAAATGGAGTCTGCTCTGTTTAGAGTGACTTAGCATATACACTTTTAATTTCTATCATAGCACAAGATGTCTGCCGATATAAATACTCTGACAATATATAGCCATTAAAAGGTTAATTTAACTTTAAAAACAAACAAAACAAAATAGATGAAAGAAACAGAAGAAATATCCTCTTTTGACCAAGTCTTTACAATACATTTCAGCTATTAAAACAGTCTTGATTCAGTAATTTCCTACTGTAGAAAAAAAAAATATCAATGTACAGTTGTAAAGCAAAAAGGGAACTATATGTCATGATGTTCCCGAGCTGGGTCAGGTCAGAGAGGAGACAATTGCCAGGGTCATGGGTTGAAACTTTTTTTTGTCTTTTTAGACATAACAATTTACTTGAAAGTAAGAATTAAGGCAATATGCCACAAAAAGGATACTTTGGGAGTTAAAACAGAATAAAGGCAATATGCCACAAACAGGTAAATGAATAAAGTCTTTTATATACAAGTAGGTTTGAAGTTATTTCCAAGTAGATTAATAGTTTGTGGAATGTCACACTGCAGTCAGGTTCAGGGTGATACAGGGTTGAAATGGTTAAAGCTGGTAAGTACTTTCAGTGTAATATAGTACAGGTTGCTTACAGGATTATGCAGAGTTGCAGCAGTTGAGACAGGTAAGTAGAGTCCTGTATAATGAAATACAGGTTGCTTACAAGATCATACAGTGTTGCAGCAGTTGAGACAGGTAAGTGGATTCCAGTATAATATGGTACAGGTTGCTTACAGGATGTTGCAGAAGTTGAAGATAAGAGTTTCAGGAGGATTCCGGAGACGGGACACACGGAGTCTCCATAGAGCAGGGTTGTCAAACATGCGGCCCCCCAGATGTTGCTGAACTACAACTCCCATGATTCCCTGGCTATCTGTTTCATTGAAAGAATCATGGGAGTTGTAGTTCAGCAACATCTGGGGGGCCGCATGTTTGACAACCCTGCCATAGAGGATCAGGTTGTTTTCAGGAGCCAGGATACAGGATGTTTTCAGGCAGAACACTGACTTCAATGTAAAGGCCATGTGAAGAGTTGGGTGTGGCCTTTTATAGCAGACTTGGAAGATCATATGAAAAAGGTGAGAGCAACTGAGGATTGACTAGTGGCTAGGGAGGCCACTAGAGGTGAGAAACAGAAATTGCAGCAAACAAAATAAAACAATTTCTTGGTTGTCAGGATAGGATCCTGACACTATACTTGTGTCCAACTGCGTTTCATAGATTTGCATATGAGGCTCCAACCAGCCTTATGTAATAAGAGTTTACATGAAAGGCAGTTAAGTATGCAATTTATGCAAGTCAGAAGTTTTTTCTCATGATAGAACACTGGAGGATATACACAGGCTGTGTGTAAAGGCTTCTTTTCTGCATTCAGTTCTACATGTCCCACAGTACAATGGTCAAGAGTGAACAAAATAATCTTCTAAAATCATTTCAAGTCTTTTTTTCTTCTTTAACATGTTTTGTTTAATTTATTTTTAATGAGAATTCAACTCAACCATAAAAAGAGATTTTGCACCTTTCCTTTCAAAGTCTATTTATATATATTTATATATTTTTGTATTTATTTTTAATACTTCCCCCATTTTCTCTTTTATTCTGAGATGTAGATGTTTTGTAGACTGAGGGCATCATTCTCTAAGATCACTGGTCTGAAGTGAGTGAAGTTAATCTAAGAAATACTCAATCTAAATAGCATGAATCCCAAGAGAAGTAATTGTTCAGACAGAGAATGGAGCAGAGGTTTTTTACGAACTACTGTGTGATGATCCCCTTTATCTTAAAAACTTTATCTTGTGCTTGGGACAGCGTCCTCATTCAGTAAACATTCTGAATCCATGGCACATGGAAAATGATAGCAGTGAGCACAACCCTTATTGTAGCAGCCCAGGGTGTCACCAGTCTCATGGCAGTGACTACATTTCATATCTCTAGCAATGTCAATAGCTTCCTGTAAACCATTTAAGGGAAGACTGGGGTTTAGACAATATATCCCATCCAAAAGATCCCGATATGGGATCAAATTTTATAAACTGTGTGAAAGTGGCAGTGGCTACGTATACACCTTCTGTGTATACGAAGGAAGGGATAGCCACCTAGATCCCCCAGGTTGCCCAGATAAAGTAGGGAAAAGTGGGAAAATTGTCTGGGACTTAATAATGCCACTACTTAATAAAGGTTATCATTTATACATCGATAACTTTTATAATAGCATCCCACTGTTAAAAATGTTGTACTGCTTCGAGAACGTGGCCTGTGGCACTATTCGGAAGAGTCGCACAGGTTTCCCAAAGGCTCTAGCGACCAAAAAAATGAAAAGGGGGGAAACAGCAGCTATCTGCCAGAATAAACTGCTGGTACTCAATTACAGGGATAAAAAGGATGTTTTCATCTTAACCACCATCCATGGTGAAAACACTCGGAGGGTCGCAGTTCATGGCAGAGAGGAATGTAAACGGGTGCCAGTCTGCATACGGCAATATAATCAGCATATGGGGGGCGTTGACCTGTCTGATCAACTGATGCAGCCGTATTTGATCATGCGAAAGACCAGGGCATGGTATAAAAAAGTGGGCATATATCTGATGCAGATGGCAATCCACAATGCCTTTGTCATTTTTAAAAAGGCAAATGCTGCGCTGAAAATCATGGAGATCATCAGTGGAGCCTAGCAGAAGAATGGAGGCAGGTCAATTCTGCTTTAAGATTCCACCAACCCTCCTCCCCCCCCAAAAAACCCCAGAAAAGGTGCAGGGTGTGTTACAAGAGTGGCGTAAGAGCTGAGACCAGCTATTACTGCCCTGATTGCCCCTCTTAGCCCGGCCTATGTATTGGCCACTGTTTTAACATTTTACACACCCAGGCTGAATAAGTAGACCAGTTTTGGGGTGTGATTTTTTTTAGTCATCTGTCTGATTGTTTACTGAATCTTGGCTTTGTCTCCCGCTTATCCTGTCTTCTCTGATCCTTTACCTCAGCTGGTTCTATCGTTGTTCCGTTTCTCTTTACTCATTTGACCTCTGCTTGTACCTTGACAATTCTCTGCTTGTATAGCCCGGCCATTCTAAGGACCGGTATTACAAGTTTCTCTCTGTGTTCTCTCTCTTTGTTGTCTGTCTGTGTTTTGGTTTCGGAATCCATGACAGCTTTGCCCAGGACACAGATGACTGGGTACTACCCCTGGATAAGTTTACCCCAACTATTCCCCCTTTTCACAGCAAATAGTATGCACTTGTTCATAATTTGAATTGAGCTGCTTATACTTAAAAATATATGTGGCCTTTGAGAGGCAGTCCTGAGCTGCTAAAATGAGACTTGGGCTCTGCATCCACTTTTGAAAAAAATGGAAGTGGTGTGTCTCCAAGGTGCCCCTTCAACATCCACATAACCCTGAGAAAGGTACACATGGGGGTATTGTTGCACTAAGATGACATAGCTGAGCAACATATTAGGTGTTATACTACCGTAGCACACATAAGGATAGCAAAATATACAGTAACATCTCCAAGTGTGTGTCAAAAAGGCAAAAAAAATGATGATTGCAACTAGACTTGGTACAAACTAACAAAAAAATGATCCTGCACTAAGGTTTAGAATATACCTTTTGAAATACCCTGGGGTGTCTACTTTAAGAAATGGTAGGCCTTTGTGGGGTAGTTTGACTTTAAAACCTACTAAGATGCCTGGAAATTGCACATAGGCCCAGTGCCAAAATTCAAAGTTCGGTAAAAACTGATATGGCTTGGTCTCCAATGTGCCCCTTCAACATCCACATAACCCTGAAAAAGGTACACATGGGGGTATTGTTGCACTAAGATGACATAGGTGAGCAACATATTAGGTGTTATACTGCCGTAGCACACATAAGGATAGCAAAATATACAGTAACATCTCATGAAGAGATTTGTCTTGCTGTGGAATCTCATCCTTTTCTATATCCTCTATCTGTTGTCGTGCATATCTCAAGTTGGATTTTGGGAAGTCTTCTTTGGGCTCAGAAATGAGATAGGAGCATTCAGGGTTGTTACCTGCAAGTTGGAAGAGTGACTTCAGCCGCTTTCAGAAATCTTTGTAAAATACTACTAAATATTACTAAAATCTATGTAAAAGCAGTGAGAGGAATGAAAATTAACTGATTTATATATATATATACACACATACATACACACCACATATATATATATATATGATACATAGTATACAGTATCTCACAAAAGTGAATTTTGACATTTCCACTTACGGGTGTACTCACTTGTTGCCAACGGTTTAGACATTAATAGCTGTGTGTTGAGTTATTTTGAGGGGACAGCAAATTTACACTG
This sequence comes from Pelobates cultripes, assembly GCA_933207985.1. Taxonomy (NCBI): domain Eukaryota; kingdom Metazoa; phylum Chordata; class Amphibia; order Anura; family Pelobatidae; genus Pelobates; species Pelobates cultripes. The sequence goes on along the minus strand of OW240912.1, from coordinate 112,270,567 downwards.
TTAGACAGGCTGTACACTTACTACTTTAAATTGTAGCAGAGTGTAATTTCTTCAAAGTTGTTACATGAAAAGATATAATAAAATATTTACAAAAATGTGAGGGGTGTAGTCACTTTTGTGACATACTGTACATTGTATTGAATCATGCTTACATGACTCAATTCTGACTGAAATTAGTAGTTCGTTCTCCTACAGCAGGGAACGCCATGCTCTGGCCCTCCAGATATTGCTGAACTACAACTCCCATGATTCTCTGTCTATCTATTTCATTCAAAGAATCATGGGAGCTGTAGTTCAGCAACATCTGAAAGGCCAGGAGTTTGGAGAACCCTGCCCTAGAATACTAATGATATTGTCAGTTTTCTGGCTACTTGGCCATGTATGTCCCAGTGTGCCTGAGGTCAGGGCCTGCAGATTGCAAGGAGGTGATCAATGTGTTATTACCTGTTCCTTACAGTTAATAATTGCACAAGTGGCGTCACCATCCATACAGTGCAAGATTCTCAAACATGATCTTCTCTTTGAAATAACAGGCAGCTCATGTACTATATATTATCACATAATTGTATTTTAGAAATAATTTTGCATACCAATTGCACAGTGAGATCAGTTAGGGATAAATAAACATAATAAATCCCAAAATAAAATAGAAAGGAAGCATAAAAATAATGAAAAATAAACAGTAAACCATCTAAATTAAACAATTACCTTAGCAAGCAAAATATATCACAACAGATCGCACAGATCAGGAGTGGTTACCTTGATCATGCCTTTTATAGGATGGGAACTATGCTGATTGATTAATCTTGTTACTACGTGAATGTGGTTGTTATAATATTCACATTTTATTTTTATTGATTTTTTTAATGTTAGTTCTTTGCTGCTGAGGGAAATAAAAAAAGAAAGAGTGCAGCATAATAGGAGCCTCTGTGTCTTCAATAAAATTTACATTTTTAGCACATATTATGGTTATGAAATATATTGGGGTACCTTAAGACGTTAACTAAATTAAATCTGTACACACATTTTTTAAACAGATAAAATTTCCTGAGAGATAATTTGGTTAATACGGCACCCCTTGTTTTTCCATCTCATAGTATTTAAATCTAAAATAAAATTCTTAATCGTATTCCTTCGTAATTCATGTGGTTTTCCCCCTAGATAAATTTGCAAAATGCAAATTAACCGTGATAAATGTCATTTGCCTGTAAATCACGTATATGAAATCATGAAACAGGCATTTGTAGAAATTATTTTTTTTTTATATTTTCTTTTGTGTAAGTTTACAGCTTGTGATTAGAGTGCTAATGCAACTGCCAACCTGGTGGGCTCTGGAGTGAGTCTAATAACTATAATGTATTTTTGTATACTGCTTCAGTTACTGCACTGATAGGAATTAATATTGCAGAGAAAAATGAAATATATTTAATTGATTTTTATTTTTTCACTTGTGATTAAGCTTAGATTAAAGTGCCTCTGACATGCCAAGATGACAAATGTGGACTGTGCTCAATACATTTCTATCAGTTTCATAGATATTTATTTTTGCATTGCATTACCTTTAAAAATATTGCATTACAGGCTAGCACTGAAATGATAATCATCAGAATAATGTAAAAAACAAACTCTGGTTGTAGCGGGGTGGCTAAATAGAAGTCATGTCACGAAATGTCAAATCAGCCATGGTGATAGGCTCTTGGTTAATGCAGCTACCTTTTGTTACCTAGCGAGCTGTGATGGTTATTGTGTTTGAATTATATAAACTTCTACTGCCTTTGACAGTTAATAACGAACACAGATGCCTTTGTAACAAGATGGTCACTTTTGTGCACAGCAGTTTGTGGTTATTTTGAAAGGACATGTATACCTTTGAAACAACCCTCTTATTTAATAGCTAGCTTTGAGTGAGATAGTTGTCTGAACCTGAATGCCGAAAAAAAAGCAGGTTTCATGTTTACCTGCTTCTTCTTTCTTATGCTTTCCGCACCCACTCCAGGAGGGACTGTGATATAACCAATCAGGGTCCTATCCCTAGGAATGCCGGAAAAGTACATTGGGTATGCCTGACAGATTTAAGCATGCACAGTTGGAAGATCTCTTCAGCCTGCAACAGCCTGGCAGGAGGAAAAGAGAGGCAGTCTGATCAGTGTGATTTATGCAGAGCAGGCTGCAGTGTTGGGCTTTTCTTTCCTGCTGCTGCACAATGGGGAGGCTGCAGAAACTTTCCTAGCTGAGAGGCTTGCCAAATAAAGCAATCTAACCAAATTTATAGTGAGTTTATAAATATTTATTACATACTTTACCAAGTTTTTCTTGTTTTATTTGGTTTGTAAGTGTTTGCATGCTGGTTTTAAAAAAAAATAAAAAATTGTCAAGTGATGCATGTCCCTTTATATATGCTAGGAAGCCCGCAGCAGTGAATGGCATTTACTGATGAATGAAGCTTTGTCACATGATTGTGAGTGGCATGCCAATAATACTGACATTTCAGTGAACAAATAAATCAGACTCCACAGATATTATAGTTAACGCTTCTGTGCCAGTAACACACTTTATTCAATTGTGTTATATCAAAAACTCTATCAATTAATAAGCCATACAAAATTCGAAATGTTTTATAAACACATAGGTTAAGACAAAAGTCAGGAACAACACAAATACCTGTAAAACACTTAATGTTACATTATTCCTATAATTTTAATAAATTGTAATAATCCAAAAGGCATATCTAAGATTTATTTACCCTACACTTATGCTGCCATTTTGAATGAATTAGCCACAAAATTATATCTTACAGCAATTTTGGTAATTTGAATACTAAAATAGATTGAATAGCTAAATATTTTTATGTCTACCATCAGTATGGAAAGTATGATGATGCTGTACACTAGGTGTTTGTCCAATTTGTCTCTTTGATAACCAATGCTTGTAATAGATAAGCATTGTATTGGCAGAATATGGCAATAACTGCATGTGTTCAATATGTCCTCAATGCTTCCTTATGAGAAGTATTTCATTGGACAAGAGTCATCAGGCTTAGAGTGGATTGGAAACCTGTTTCAACAGCTGTTTTGGTTCTGGATTATAGGTAAGTTAAATTGATTTTAAACTTTTTTCATATTTTAAAAGGGTAAGCAAAAACATTTTAAACGGTGAAAGAACTCTTAAATGTCTTAAAAAATACAGTGTTCCTTTAGGTGTCCTTATTTTCAGATGTGTTCTGGAAAATACCGGTATGTTGTAATCTAATATCACTTATTTAAAATAGAACATAGAAAATGCAAAAATACAATACTAATAGTGATGTCGCGAACCGTTCGTGAACTTGCCGCGAACGGTTCGCCACGAGTTCGCGGCGAACTCCGGTCAGCTGACACATCCCTGTCAATCTCCGGCAGACCCTCCCTCCCAGACCCTCCTACTTCCTGGACAGCATCCATGTTGAAGGTTATTGGTTATCAAAGAGACAAATTGGACAAACACCTAGTGTCCGGCATCATCATACTTTCCATACTTTCCTTCAACATGGATGCTATCCAGGAGGTAGGAGGGTCTGGGAGGGAGGGTCTGCCGGAGATTGGCAGGGATGTGTCAGCTGACCGGAGTTGAACCGTGGCGAACCGTTCGCAGCAAGTTCGCGAACAGTTCGCGACATCACTAAATACTAATAATGACATTATTATAACAATTTTCTTGGATATCTTTTTCGTATCATACTTACAGTTGTTTATACTTGCATTGCCCTACGATAAGCTTACATGCTTTTTTTTCATTTTACTTTATGTTTCTACAGTTAAATGTAACCCTCCTATTTAACCCCTTCTCGACACATGACAAAATTATTCTGTAACAGTTATCCCTAGGGGCTCTTGACAACATAATTCCATCATGAACATGTTTACTTGCAGGTACTGTTTCATTTCTGATACTGAGGAACCCCAGATATAAGAGGCTCCTCAAAGAGAGTGCTGCTGTTATATATATCCAGACATTCTTCAAGGAGAAGTTATGATTGAGTATGAAGAAGTTAAATCATTCACCTGAATATTTAATAAAGACAGATTTTGTCAAACTTGAAGTGGTTTGGTTTAAGCAGGAAAGGTTATGTCAGAATTAAGTGAAATACTTTCACAGGGATATTCACTAAGGTATTCAAGTATTCAATTCAAAGTGAATTCAAAATTAATTGCAAGTGTAAAGTCAAAATGGCCAAACTGGAAAAACAGCCAAACTGGAAAAGGTGTTTTGGTGCTCTGCTTGTCCCTGTAATCAAGCAATAAAAAACTCAGCTCCTCATTAGTACCAAACTATTGAACAGAGACAGTAATCCCTCAGTACCATACCTTTCTGCACAGAGCCATATGTTTGGACATTTATCTTCTTTATTGTACATACTTTGGATGGATGTCTCTTGGTGTTTCCGTTTCATTTTTATTATCGATACCCATTCTTAAATAAGATGACTCTCAGGTGATATGCCTGGTTTCCCAGCAGGCCAGCCCACCCCATTACTTTTTAATTTCCGGGCCTCTTTTTCTTCTCTCTCCCAGCTCCAAATATTTCAGGTTAACTTTTCTGCACTAAGGAAAGGACCATTAACAAACAAGAAATAAATTCACTACCTAATATTTTGCTTTGTTGTTCTGTACTGTACCTGGGACTTGGAGCTTCCCCTGAGGGTCCCTCAACCCCAATGGCAGATTATTGTTGTTGCCGGGTAAGTGATGATCAAGTCTGTTCCAGCAAGCTACCTTGTCCTCTTTTTGTCTTACTAAATAAAGTAGCATTCGATCCTCAAAGCACAAGTTGCTCTACTCTGGGCACCACTGTTTGGGATTCACCTCTCTTCGCACTAGGGTTGCATTGTGCTATGTTGGTCATAGTTCTCCCTGTAGAGGTTATTTCTTCCTCTATAATTACTAAAACTACTATTTTAATTGTGACCATAACACTAACTCAGTGCTCCTCAACCTTCTTCTCAAGGTACACCTAACAGTCCAGGATTTAGGGATTACCCAGGTGTGTCTATAGTGTTTAGATACTTTAAGAAAATATAATTTATTGAAATGAAGTAATTCAACTTTAGCAATCTTCTGTAGCAATATGATTTGAAAATAATAAAGCATAAAAAAAGTTAAATCCTGCTTGGAATTGCTTTAACAGAGATAGCATTCAGTAGAAATAAATAAACAAGGTAACTCCTTAATTAGGAAAATTTAATACAGTCCATTAGACATCAATTAAGTTATAGGAGGGCAAAGGGCATCAAAAGTATATCCCATCATTATTATTTATAGTCATCATCATCATGATGTAGGACGCTGAGTGGGCGGAGAATCCAGATTGCGCACCAGTAAGGGCGAGTGCTTCCCATCTCCCTGCAACACGCCGATGCTGAAGCCGACGCCGGAGCATGAAAGTCTTTTCTGCCATACTTACAAACTTACAAGCAGCCAATTCAGTGGCTCATCATCCGTTAAAGGGACTACTTATAAAGCTCTGCACCTACACCCGTAGTCGGTGCCTGAAGCCTCTTGCCGGACAGATAAGTGCACATGGGGGATAGCAGGGAGTCTGGATGTGGATAAATTAAGTGTTAAATAACAATCAGCATAACTCTTGCATTTAAAAACATACTATTTTCTCACGTTTGATTGCAAATTAGCTAAAGCTAACTGAAAAGGTCTCTACAAGTTACAGAGTCCTCATGCCCAAGGAATACTAAGAGAGGGATACAAGTCATAAATCCCTATATAGTTGTTAAGCTATAGACAACTTTATCTTTTCTATCTTGCAAAATACAGCTAAACTGCTGAGAAACTATAGCTAAAAAAATAAAAATAATTCTTAGTAGCTTATATTCAGAATGGAAAGTGATTCTGGTGAGAAACTATACCAACTTTAACTTTTTGGACAAGTGTCTAGAAAAAAAATATTAAATTTGGATTAAAAAGGAGCAAAATTCTCCCCCATATTTAAAGGGGAACTAAGAGAGAAGGAGAGTCTGAGGAGAACGACAAACTAGTGAACAAAAAAGCTACTGAAAACAAACCAACATCAAAAAAGGAGAAAAAGAGGAGACCCCTCTTAAAAGTAAAAGAAGATTATCTACATTTTCCCCTCTCCTAAATCAACAGATCCCAAACCCAGATTGTTACTGGTAGCAAGGACGTATTAGCCGCGAAGCAAACAAGGCATTTGCCTTTGGCGTCATTTTTCAGGGGGCGGCAAAAAACGCCGCCCCCAAATGCCCAGGGAAAATGCCTAGTTAGCCTTGCGGCTAACTAACATGTTGGGCTGGCGGACGGTGCTGGCTGATGGTCGGGAGGGCGGCTGGCGAGGGAGCTCTTCCTCTGAGCGGTCTGCTCAGCTCCCTTGCGTGCCGCAGAGTGAGGCTGGGAGCCGGAATATGACGTGTTAATGTGACGTGTTAATGTGAGTGATTGTATGTGTGTGTGTGTGTCTGACTGTGTGTGTGTTTGTGTCTGACTGTGTGTGTGTGTTTGTGTCTGACTGACTGTGTGTGTGTGTTTGTGTCTGACTGTGTGTGTGTCTGTCTGACTGTGTGTGTGTGTGTGTCTGACTGACTGTGTGTGTGTTTGTGTCTGACTGTGTGTGTGTCTGACTGTGTGTGTGTGTGTGTCTGACTGACTGTGTTTGTGTCTGACTGTGTTTGTGTCTGACTATGTGTGTGTCTGACTGTGTGTGTGTGTTTCTGACTGTGTGTGTGTGTGTGTGTTTGTGTCTGACTGTGTGTGTGTGTGTGTCTGACTGTGTGTGTGTGTGTGTCTGACTGACTGTGTGTGTGTGTGTGTTTGTGTCTGACTGTGTGTGTGTGTGTGTCTGACTGTGTGTGTCTGACTGTGTGTGTGTGTCTGATTGTGTGTCTGACAGTGTGTGTGTTTGTGTCTGACTGTGTGTGTGTGTCTGACTGTGTGTGTGTGTGTGTATGTGTATTTAGAAGGTGGGGCAGGGGGGAAGGGTTGGGTTTGGGTGGCGTGGGGGCAGGGGGGTGCCTGAGTTTTGTCCTGCCTAGAGCAGCACAAAACCAGGATACACCACTGACTGGTAGAACAAAATATCTCCAATACTACAGATAATGATACCAATGAATCTGAACCACGCAGCTCAAAAACTACAAGTCCAAAATCACCAGAAATACATTTTGCATCGCAAGATTATATCAAACAATGTTTAGACACTCAACTAAACAAAATCAAAGAAGAACTTAAAATCCATATAGGCGATTTAAAACGGGAAATGACTAAAATGAGCAAAAGAATTAGAGGAAATTAACATAAAATTTAGAAATAACATAAAACATAAAACAGAGAAATAAATATAACAAAATGGAGAAAAAAATTAATATACTAAATGCTCAGCTCACAGATGCAGAAAATAGAGCAAGAAAAAAACCCTGAAAATAAGGGATATTTCAGAAAAAGTGGATATAGAAAAAAATCAGATGCTATTTAATGGTTTTTTCAAGTCTATGCAGGTTCATGATGCACATTGTGAAGAAATAGAAAGAATCCACAGGCTCTCTAAACCTAGCTGTCTCCCTGAAGAAATATTCCGGGACATCATCATAAGATTTAATTCATTTTATATAAAACAAAAAAAATCTTATCTGGTGTAAGAAATTTTCAGCCAGAGGAAGGAAAATTCCAAAATCTTTACTTCTATCAAGACCTCTCCACTAAAACTAGACAAATGAGAAGAGAATTTAAACCAACTTTGGACGTTCTCAGAACCAAGAATATAAAGCATCGATGAGGATTCCCTATAAAATTGATTTTTATGTATGAAGGAAGAAATCTTATATTTAATACGGCTCGACAAGCTCAGGACTGGCTGAAGAAGTTTCTAATGAACTCTAAAGAAGCAAGCTATAGCGAATTACTAGAAGTCGCAATAAGGCAGTCTTGATTTGATTGAGAGGGGGAAGGGAAGAGGGTAGGAATTAAGGAAAGGTAGTGAGGCAGGAATATAACAATTTTTTTTTTTTTTCAAATATGCTCAGTTTTCTATTGAAATCTTGGAAACTTGATGTAGAGAAAAAGAGAGGAAATAGGAATAGGAAAAAACGGTGCACATGGCACCACTGATAAACTATTAACAATTTATGCACATATTATATCATTTTATAGGTTTTATTAAGACTCACGAAATTGAGGGTTAAAAATAATTTTCGTCAACACATAAATTAGCATAATATAGTGAATAATAAAGTTTTGAATGATATTATGGGTCAGACACTACAAAATAAATATTTTTTTTCTCTGATTAATAGATGAGAAAAGTGAATAGTTAAAGGGTATAAGAAGATTGGAGTCGTAGATGTTTGGAGGGTTTTTGACGAGCACTAGACTAAATGAAAATGTGTAAGAGATAACGTTAGATACGATTTTGTACATATTGGGATATTAATTTTTTTCCAGCATTATTCCTTATAACCCTGAGAATATCTTTGACATAGTTGGCTGTAAATAGAAAGGGCATATGATAGAATATAATTAATTTATAAGTTTCAATGGTGTAAAATGTTTTGAACCTTGGCATTATATTTAATGGTGGTAAAAAGCCAATATTTTAGATACAACTCAGAGAAGGTCTCTGTTGGCCCTCACTTCCTCTACCCCCCCTCCAACCCCCTTCTTTTTTTAAATGCTATCTTGTTTTCTTTAATTATAGGCGTGAAGCTGCACTTACAAACAATCTTTTTTTGGAAGAGATAAGGGGTATTCTTAATCTCTTCATGATCCCATTTTTGGGATTGGGTTTAGACTGTGGCCCAATTTGGGTTGTGGGGTTTTTTTTGTGTAGAGAAGAGATGGTTTTCCAGATCTTCTTAGGTTTTTGTTATGTGTTATGGGTTTATTGTATGTTTTGTCTGCGCAACCTTGTGAGTGGTCTCCTTTCAAGTGATAATCTACCCTTGGTAGGTGGATGAAGAATCTGATAAAGATTGCCTCATATAATGCCCAAGGTCTAAATGTTCCCCAAAAGAGAATTGCCTTATATGAGTGGCTTCTTAAATAGAACACAGAAGTATGTGGGGTACAAGAGACCCATTGGAAGGGAGACGATGCAAATAGATTTACTACAAAAAATTTCCTTAATATTATTCATGCATCTCTAAAGGATAAAAAAAAAGTAGAGTTGCCATTATTATTTCTAAAAATGTAAATACAAATTAATACACAAACATTGTGATCCTAAGGGAAGAGCAATCTTTTTGATTTGTAAAATAAATTATATGACTTTTTCATTTCTTAATATTTATGCTCCAAATGAGAGACAGATCAATTTCTTCAATACTATAATGAGTAAATTTATTGACAGAATTAAAAGTACATTCATACTCTTAGGTGATTTCAACTGTGTTACAGACGTAGAGAAAGATAAATCTTCCTTAATAGATAAAAGAATAGACCAAAAAATAAGAGGCTTAGCTAGATCTTTACAAGAATCTATTGGGAAATTTAAATTATATGACATGTAGAGAGCATAAAATCCCCACAGAAAGGAATTTACTTATTATTCTCACAGACATCATTCTTTTTCTAGATTGGATATGATCATGACCTTTGGTGATACAGTGAGGAAATATAAAGGAATAAAAATCAATAGGGTGACTATATCAGATTATAATCCAGTAAGCATGGAAATGGAAATGGATTACATTTTTAAAAGAGGTAGCTGGAAATTTAGAGATACAATGTTGAACGACAAGAAAACACTAAGTGAAATAATTTTATACTTTGAAGATAATTTAAATAGTGAAGTTAGCTTGTGAAATGTCTGGGCAGCATATAAATGTGTAATCAGGGGATGTTTAATTAAAAGAGAGGCTCAAAATAAGAAATAAAATTATCAATCCCTGGCAGATCTTTATTTGAAACTTGATGATCTAGAGAAGATCAATTCTAAAGAAGCAAAGTATCCTCTCAGAAATTGACCAAATCAAGTGTAAAATTAGAGCTTTTATGTTAGATAGAGCAAATAAAATTCTAACCAAATGGAAACAAAAGTGGTTTTACCTTGAAAACCGAGCGGATACATTTTTATCTAATCAACTTTAAAAATTCTAATCTTAAGGAGAGAATCTTCGAATTTGTAGGATTTCGTGGTCAAGTCTGTTCCGTGTCTGCGAGTGGAGAAGTCAGCGCAGTCACAATCAGGTAGAAGAGGTTCGGAACATAGGTGGTCAATAGAAGGTGCTCTCTCAGTAGTTAGCAACAAAGTAGCAAGTATCAAAGTGGCAAATTGATTGAACAGCTGAGATCAGGTGCAGCTTCCTTTTAACACGGGAACAGATGACATCACAAGCATAGGTGTGGCCTCATCGGTGAACCAGGAAGTACTGCAAAGTGTAATATGGGGGAATCCTGACACATACAATATTAAAGCAAATAGTACAGACACAGATTGTGCCAGTTAAAAATAAACCTGAAAAACAAAATATTGGCCAAGCAGTGAATTAAAACAAACTATAGTCTTATGTAGTTTATTTTGTAATCATTGGTTGCATATGTGGATAAAAGATATATATAGAGAAAATACTGATAGTGTAGTATTTGGTACACTAGTAGGATAACAGACAACAAAGTGTGTAAGTGCTCACTCACGTGTTACAGAGCTTTAAAACAAGAAGTGCATATTTTTATGTATAAGGTGGTATCATCCCCACCCCAGGATATAGTTTATTCTCTTATTTTTCAGCAACGTACCCATATATGTAAAAGAGATAACAGTATATAGTACTCTTTGTATTAGATTATATGAGGAAAAAGTTGAAAATGTACTCACAATTTCTAGAGCAATGGATTTGCTCAGTTTTTTTTTTTGCGAAGATGGAACAATTCCCACTGAGGATCTGTTGGTAGTATTCCAGAGAAGTGTAATTCAAGTGGTGCTAGGAACAATAAATAAAATAAATAATAACAATAAAGACTACCAGGTTCAAAATAGGAAGAACCTAAATGCTTTATTGGTAAATACACATAAAAAAAATACCGTAGTAAAAACTCAAGACATAGGGGAGATGTTGCAGCACCGAGTGGCCCCCAAAATGGCGGCCCGGCCAGACACTGGAGTACACAGAGTGGAACCCCCAGCCGACCTAAATACAACTTGAGACGCCGACGCTCCCACGACTTTCCTGGAGGCACTGACAGATCAAGACACACAAGACCCTGCTACCAAATAGGACATCGCCAACCTCCTAAGGGAGCTGCGACAAATGTCAGCGGCCCACATAGAAATGGTCCGCACCGATGTGCAGGCAGTGAAAGTTCGTACGCAAGCTACTGAGGACACAGTTCTGGAGCTCCAGCGAGAGGTATGAGAAATAAGGGACCAAATGCACAGCCTACAACACTCACATACTTCTCTAACACAGAGGGTTGATATCTCTGAAGACCGCAATAGACTCCCCAACATCAAAGTCCGAGGTGTCCCGGATACAATAAGCCAGACGGAACTGCCACACTACTTACGGCGACTAGTGGAAACCCTCCTCCCACACTCCCAGGCTAGAAAACTCCAGTTTGACAATTGCTACAGGATCATTAAATCCAGACTGGCCCCCACTGAGGCCACTCACAACATAATTGTACGCTGCCACTCTGTGTCAGACAGGAACCGCTTCCTGGCAGCAGTCAAGGTCAAAACTCCCATGGACTTTGAGACATCCAAATTGACATTCTTCCAGGACCTTTCCAGAAATACCCTACAATGGCGGAAATCTCTAGGCACAGTCACAAGCCGACTAAGGGAAGCCGGAGTGGAATACCATTGGTTACTGCCGAGAGCTCTTACAGCTACAACAGCAGATGGCAGGACTCTAAAACTCACCTCTATAAACGATGCTGCAGCGTTCCTTCAAACACTGGGACTTTTTACATCCAGATGCCTCTTCCAGCACCCCCAGGCTCCGACCAGACGGAAGCATCGCACATCTGAAGGAAGAGAGAAATCGGACGCAGAATCCTGATCTTCTACTATGCCTAATGCTGTTCTTATTCTTATTCTTTGTGTTTCCTTTGCCTCTGTTTAACCTTACTAACGTAGCTTCAACACCACCTAAGCCCTATTAAGGTGCCTTCACACACTGTAGAAGAATATCAATGGGCCACCCAAGCCACAGCTAACCCCAAAGTTTATACCCACTAAAGATGGTGTAAAAAAAAAAAAAAAAGCAACTACATGCGAATAAGTCACACGAAAAGCACAGGAAGGTCCGATATCACTCTGGACGGCTGTGACACCTGACATAGCACACCACTCACACACGAGGAAAAAAATCCATAGATGAGGCATATTACAGTTGAATGTTTTAACTTGTTCAGACTGCATAATTATGTTATATCTCAACTTCCGCTATGACTACTGCATGTTTTTCTCAACCTGTCTCAATAAAACAAAGATTGTCAAAAACATATTTTTTTTAAATAGTAAAAATGTCCCGCAAAGCGTTTCACCTGTAAAGGTTTTTATAAGTAGGATGAAGGGTACCCGGCATCCAGATATATAAGGCAAGCAAATTGAAAAAGGCAGTATAATGACATCATGGTCACAAAATCACTCCCCAGCTGTGTCCCTACCCAACATCCATGCCGAGTTTAAGGAATACAAGTCATTGGCCAACCTGAAATTAAATGAGCACAAGTCTGATATATTATATATGTTCCAGAACAGGGCACTGAAAACTGCATTCCCTTTTAAATGGTCTAGGGAAGGGATTAAACATCAAGATATCTGACCCCCATGTTCCCACACCCCAACTCACCCATCACCCCGATATTCCCATGGCTAATCACCATTCCAAATTTACTTGTTACATACAAGAGCTTCTTAATATGCCTGCTTCACTTCACAGCGACCTCACAAATTCTTTCCCTGATGGACCCGAAAAGGGCTGAACCCCAGAGATGAATGGACAAACTTCACTACCTCCAAATCACTCACTTCTATAACTCTATAGGTCCCAGAATGAACCTTTATAGGCAGCTCTCAGCTTTCAAATCCTATTTCAATGCCTGTGAAAGACTAGCTAGAGCATCTCAATTGTCTACCAGTTGCTTCTCACACTAATCGTCCCTGTATCTGCTGGATTCGTCGCAAAAGTAGGAGACCTACTTGGGATGTGCTCTCTCTGAGGAGCAATGGTCAAAAATGTATCAACTAACTCATCAGGCCTCTATCAGTTCCTCCATACAGTAGACCAATTACAAATTGTTGAGCCTCTCGTGCCACACACCTCCTACATAGATTTAACGTCAAGATTTCAGATAGATGTTTGTGCTGTGGGAGGGGGCGGTAGGCTCCTTGTTTCATATATGGTGACAATGTTTCACCATAGTCTCCTATCGGCAATCAATGCTATAAGATTAGGCAGAAAGAGGCTAAGCAAGTTATAAGAGCTTCCAAATCACACGCAGAAGAGAAAATAGCACAGTCAGTAAAAAAGGGGGACAAAACTTTTTTTAGATACATAAATGAGAAAAGAAAAGTAAAACAAGGATTAGTTAGATTAAAAACAAAAGAAGGAAGGTATGTAGAAGAGGATAAAGGTCTAGCTGACTGCTTCAATTAATATTTTTGTTCTGTATTTACAGATGAAAATGAAGGAAAGGGACCTCAGTTAAGAAAAAGGATAAATGAGTCATTTATTACACGTGAGTTTACAGAGGAAGAGGTTCTATTTCAACTGTCAAAAGTAAAGACAAATAAGATAATGGGACCTGATGGAATACACCCAAAGCTTTTAAAATAGCTTAGTGGTGTACTAGCAAAACCATTAACAGATTTATTTAACCAATCATTGTTAACAAGAGTAGTCCCAGAAGATTGGAAGTTGTGCCCATTCACAAGAAAGGTAATAGGGAGGAGTCTGGCAACTATAGGCCAGTAAGCCTTACTTCAGTAGTGGGGAATGCAATAGAAACCATGTTAAAGGATAGGATTGTTGAAAATCTAAAAACACATGGATTTCAAGATCAGAGACAACATGGGTTTACTTCAGGGAGATCATGCCAAACTAAACTTATTGATTTTTTTGATTGGGAAATTAAAATTATAGATCAGGGTGGTGCAGTAGACATTGCTTACCTAGATTTCAGTAAGGCTTTTGACACTGTTGCACATAGAAGGCTTATCAATAAACTGCAATCTTTAAGTTTGGATTCCAATATTGTTGAATGGGTAAGGCAGTGGCTAAGTGACAGGCAACAGAGGGTTGTAGTTAATGGAATATATTTGAAGCTTGGACTTGTCACCAGTGGGGTACCTCAGGGATCTGTACTTGGATCCATTTTCTTTAATATTTGTATTAGTGATATTGCAGAAGGTCTTGATGGTAAGGTATGTCTTTTTGCTGATGATACTAAGATATGTAACAGGGTTGATGTTCCAGGAGGGATAAGCCAAATGGCAAATGATTTAGGAAAACTAGAAAATGGTCAAAATTGTGGCAACTGACATTTAATGTGGATAAGTGCAAGATAATGCATCTTGGACATAAAAACCCAAGGGCAGAGTACAGAATATTTGATAGAGTCCTAACCTCAACATATGAGGAAAGGGATTTAGGGGTGATTATTTCTGATGACTTAAAGGTAGGCAGACAATGTAATAGAGCAGCAGGAAATGCTAGCAGAATGCTTGGTTGTATAGGGAGAGGTATTAGCAGTAGAAAGAGGGAAGTGTTCATGCCATTGTACAGAACACTGGTGAGACCTCACTTGGAGTATTGTACACAGTACTGGAGACCGTATCTTCAGAAGGATATTGATACCTTAGAGAGGGTTCAGAGAAGGGCTACTAAACTGGTTCATGGATTGCGGGATAAAACTTACCAGGAAAGGTTAAAGGATCTTAACATGTATAGCTTGGAGGAAAGACGAGACAGGGGGGATATGATAGAAACATTTAAATACATAAAGGGAATCAACACAGTAAAGGAGGAGACTATATTTAAAAGAAGAAAAACTACCACAACAAGAGGACATAGTCTTAAATTAGAGGGACAAAGGTTTAAAAATAATATCAGGAAGTATTACTTTACTGAGAGGGTAGTGGATGCATGGAATAGCCTTCCAGCTGAAGTGGTAGAGGTTAACACAGTAAAGGAGTTTAAGCATGCGTGGGATAGGCATAAGGCTATCCTAACTATAAGATAAGGCCAGGGACTAATGAAAGTATTTTGAAAATTGGGCAGACTAGATGGGCCAAATGGTTCTTATCTGCCGTCACATTCTATGTTTCTATGTTTCTATGCACTCCACTCCACAATGAAGCAAACAATTGGAGAGGTGATACTGCTGCAACCTGTGGAGGTGCTACTTCACCACACAACATGTCAATATCCAATACAGAAAAATACCTCACTAAGCGCTTACTCAAAGCTGCTAAATTCGTGAAATAAGACAAATGGAAGCCCTGATGGCTTCTTTACAAAAGAACCAAAAAATTAAACACAACATGGCTGCCAACAGACCATTCAGAAATATAGCACAATCAGCACAATCAGAAATATAAAGACATGGAATGACATTGTTCTTGTCTAGTGTTGTTTTTTACTCTCAATAGTTTGTTACTCTCAATAGTTCGCCAATATTGTTGCTTCTGTCTATTTTTGACATGTTTTAAACTGAAAATCTGAAAATAAAGATAAAAAATAAATAAAATTCATATCTAACTATTTTAAAAGATTAATTAGGAAAAATACAATTTTTCTTGTAGCATGATAACATCTGGCTCTTACTTTACTTTTCCCTAGTAAACACTGTATATTTTCTCGTTCACTGGTCAAAACATTTTTTCCTGACTATTTCTGATTGTCTATGTAGTTTTTTTTTACAAAATTAAGCAATGGCTCATTTATTCTATAAAACAGACAATAATGGGAAATTGTCAGCAGCAGTGAACTACGAGTCAATTTCCCATTATAAAAGTGATTGTAAAGGCATAACAGAGACACAGGGTACTTCATTAAATAAAGTTTGCCAACTGTAATGACTCTCCTCTGTATTTTCTATACAATGACCTCACATGCAGACACAAAAATACAATTCTAAATACCTTAAGATTTAATAATAATTCCAAGAGTTGACACCCATACAGAAAATGCTAGATGATAAAAAATAATATGGAATAAAATTCTCATATTCAAAAGATTTTGCAATTCATGTGTCCACATACCACAGCGTTATGGAACATTTGCTTTATTAACCTATATAGATTCATCATTTGAAACCTACGTATGTTACGCTTAAAAAGGACCTCACACTTTCCAGTCCAGGAAGAAAAGTATTAAAGTAATGAAACAATATCCTGCAAAACCCATTAATAAAATCTGCAGTGTAACCTTGCGAATAAGGTCTTGGATATCATAAAGGGACAAATGAAAATGCAATTTTTAATAGTAGCACTTGACCAGAGATGAAATAGAGTTGAAGAGAAGAAATTGGTATTACAGAAAAAACAAGTGATGGAATTGAAGAAATAATGTAGGTTATATACCATTTCAAATTTTATTAATCAGCAATATGTTACAAGTGAGCAAACAAGAGTCATTTTTACCCGCATCTATAAAATTGAGCATTTAAAGGGTTGCTTCAATTTTAATTATGCTTCCAGACCTTGCATGTAACTTTGGTGAAATCTCATATTGCTACTTTAAAGGTACAATATTTACTAACATGAAAAATGTGGGCAATCATGGAATAAATGTTACAAAATGATGTGACGTGCTTGCAATTTTAAATTATTTTTCCATTTTCTTCTTTTTCATTTATTTTCCCCCATCACCTTTGACAACACGTTTGTTAGGAAGGCAGTAAAAAGCTGTTGGAATAGCAACATCATTTGTGAGTTAAATAATGTGTGTTTGGCAGACTTAACACTAGGTGGAGCTGTAGCACACTAGACATTGTATTTAATAATCACTCTGTTAAAAAAAAAAGAGCAGGGGGGCGGAGCCTGGCAGCCACGCTGAACGGTCGCACAATATTTGGGCTCCGAGGCAACTTACCCATACTGAGCTACAATTAATAAAGAAAGCCCTAAAAAACGACTGCACAACAGCTCCAGAAACAGTGATCTTCCGATGGCAACAAGCGACAGAAGATCCGACCGCAAGCGGTAATATTTTACCCGAGATCGACCCAACGCCTGAAGAGGACCCGACCGGGTGAAACGAGGGAGGCGGCCGATCCCTTTGACGTGGCAGTCTTCACGGCTAAAGGTCTCCCTGGAATACCTTATCTCTCTCCCCCCCCCCCTGCCGGTGGGGGACATCCCGGCAATTATAAGCGAGAATCCAGCTACAACACAAGCGGCAAAGTCAGCAACCAGGCGAAGCTTACAGGGCCCGACCAAGATGGCAGCCTAAGACCAAGCACCCACGCATTGCACCGCCCAAGCACACATGGGTCTTCATAGACTTGCTGAGTACCTATCTCTGGGCAAAACTCAAAGCCCGAAGGCAACCCTACCGCATGGCAATGAGAGGGGTAGTGGCGTGGATTCGCCCATCTGCCCGACGTACCCTGCAATGGCATCCTCCTCACAAATTTAGAGCGACCTCCAAACTGCAGCAGAACCAGAGCTCAAACAGGCGGGAAACTGAGTTGGGCCCTCCAAACGCTGGAACCCACGACCCCACAACACAGGACAAGCCCAGACCTACCCCTCACTCAGCGGTCCCAGAAACGAGGGACCAGCACAGTACAAACCTGCATACTGCCACCCACGGAGTGCGACGCGGACACCAACTCGAGACAGGCTCAGCCCTTGGCCCTCAGGACAGAGGGGGACGTGTCTTCGACCGCAGTTGCCGACTCCGGGTGTTCGCCACTCAGCGATGCAGGGGACTGCAGGTAAAGGAGACTGAAGACCCGGAGCGGCACGGCGGGAGTCAATGGCCACCGCACAAAATCAATGAGAGGGATGACCTCATTCCAGCAGCTGGTGTAGGCTACGTGACTCTCGAGACTTTCAACGCAAACTGTCCTGCTTGCGCCGAGCTACTTAATGTTGGACATTCTAGCAAAGTTACCTTTATCAGCATTTTTCTGCATAGGGATTTTGCCTAATGGGTACAACTAAAATGCCTGTAAGCTATATTTTACACAAGACTTAAATGGCGGAGCGCCAAGGACAACTACTGTTCCTTTTAATTTGTTTTCATTTGATTTGATAGGCTTATTTGATTTACCCCGAAAGATATAGCGTAGTCAAAATATTACATAAAAATACACCAACAAGCGGAGCATTTTAGCCTACACAATACACGTGAAATTCTGTCAAAGCTATCACCAACATGCTCCCCCTTCTCTTTTTAACACAGCGTTGGGGACAATCTGGTCTCACTCCCCCCCCCCCAACACATTTTCAACATTAGGGCAGCACTGTCTTGAGAAATAACAGCGTTACACAACACCTAAGTCTGATCACATATCGTAAAATGTTGCATTACACACGCGGGTTGCGTTCCTGGATGGCCGGACACTTGCTACTCTCATGCTCATCTGCCGGTTTTGCCTGGTAACCTTCTCTTCTATTCGTGTGTTATAAGCAGGCAGTCTATACTAGCTCACACATAGAAAGTACACATGTAATTTGCTTAGCATACTTTATAAGCATTAAACCACTTAACCTTATCAGCATCAACAAATGTTAAACTTACGACCTGCCTAGTATATGTTACATGTGTAGAATTTGAATTTGACTTAACGCCTAGATCATCGTAAATAGACAGGAATGCTCAATTGTAACTTACTATGTCTATCCACTGTCCACTTTTTCTCTCAACGAAATTTTCAATTGTGTCATACTTATGCCTACTGGTTATCCACTGTCCACTTTTTCTCTCAACGAAATTTAAAAAATTGTGCCTTATATTCATATGCCCTGTTTTGATTGTTATGCCTATTACTGCTTACGACTGCTATTGTGGCTGAGTAAGCCTATTGTTACTCCATGCACAACAAAAATAAAGATGTCCATATTTTTTCTTTCTGATTCTGTTGCTCTGTTTTCATCTGAATGCTTATTTTTGAAATGTTTAATGCCCTGCATTCATGTGAATCAAGCTAGAGTTTTACACCAAACATAACTAATGACTTCACAAGCCGGACAAACCGACTTTACATAGGACACAAGGTCATGTGTTTAGACTGGAAGAAAGAAGATTTCGTCTAAGGCAAAGGAAAGGTTTTTTTACTGTAAGAACAATAAGGATGTGGAATTCTCTGCCTGAAGAAGTGGTGTTATCAGAGTCCATACAGATGTTCAAACAGCTACTAGATGCATACTTGCAAAAACAGAATATTCAAGGATATAATTTTTCAATGTAGGGTAATAACTGCTTGATCCAAGGATAAATCTGACTGCCATTCTGGGATCAAGAAATAATTTTTTTCCTAGCTTGTTGCAAAATTTGAAGTGCTTCAAACGGTTTTTTGGTTTTTTTTGCCTTCTTTTTGATCAACAGCAATAAACAAATGTGTGGAAGGCTGAACTTGATGGACACAAGTCTATTTTCAGCTATGTAACTATGTAACTATGACTTGATTGGCTTCCATTTGTATACATTTACAGCTTGACAATTGAGCTGTATATGTGACAACAACTACCATGAGCAGTTGTTCTTCCACATGGGCAACGGGAGTTCAGTAATTGGCTGGGGTGTCCAATCCATTTAAATTTTTGCATAAACCAAAATTGTTTCCATGAATCCTATTAACATCCTATGATTTTATACAATCTGTTTTTGCATTGTGTTTTTAAGAGTGACCCTGTTAACTCCTATTAAAACAATTTGTATGGTGTTTTTAGAACTCACACACCAACCAGTTTCCATTCAGTGTCTCTCACTTGATGGAACTAAACTGCTTTAGAAACCTTTTGAAAGTGTACCTTAAGCCAGATGTTTTTCTTTCCTTTTGTAATAAACACTGATATGCCTAAAATATCATGCCCCAAATAATGTCTGAATTAGTATAAATGTCAAATTCTTTAATACTGTTACTTTTCAATGTTACTTTACAAATTGCTTGCACTGTGTCTTGCTGTTTCTCACTTTGTTGAGAAAGTCTTTCTCAACTCAACAAAATATATTGTTCTAAACTTAAAGAGGATGGCAGGTTCTAGAGCACTAAGCTCTTCATGGTTTGCTGCCATGTTGGGGCCCTGTGCACTGCTGGAGCAGGCTGCTGCTGCTGGGTATGAATTGGCTGTGGTGTGGAGAAGTTACCCTGCTGTCTAGTAGGAGGGTGCTGTCTCCTGCTCTCCACTCTCTGCCAGAAATCTTCAAAAATTCTGTCCAATCTGGACAAGATATCTTGCCTTTCTCCTGTGTTGCTGGACATCCATGCAGTAGCTGCCATCTTAGGTTTGTCGTCGGATTTTACAGTAGCCCTTGTGGTTTCACCCCATGTTCCTGTTCTGTGGGACGGGAGGGACCAGAATCACCCCCGCTGGTCCAGAGGGGGGGGAGGGCATCTGTTCATCATTAATTGCAGTCGTGTAGCCCCAGTCCGGGAGATCAGCTGCTTCTCCCGCCCGCATGGTCTAAGGCACGCCACAGATGAGCTCACGTCAAATCCTTGAGCCCTGCAGGGACTCTCAGCTGGGTCAATATGCAGCTAAATCCCTGGGTTTGACCCAAGTCAAGCTAGAAGAGGCCGAAGTTTGCTTTTTTGTCAGTATAGGAGAGGAGCTCTATCGATACATGTCTCTCCACCATGCCAGTCAAGCCCCACCCCCCACAATTTTGTTTTTTGCAGACCTAGGTAACATTGTACATTAACCCAGTCAGGTAGCATCTTTTTCTTTAACCCGCATTTTTGCGTTGCCGACCGATGACGGTCCTGAACCGTCCTAACGGTCAGAGCTACTTACCTGATCGCCGTCGTTCCCCCGGCGGCGATCAGCGTGGCTCCGGTTGTGGGGAGACTGCCTGCAGCCCAGACGGTCTCCCCACGGCAGATTAGGACCCCTGTGGCCATGTGATCGCTTAACACAGCGATCACATGGTCACAATAGGTGTCCATGTGTCTGCCTGCAGGGGGACTGTCTGTGCTGACAGGCAGTCTCCCTGCTAGTGTAAAATCAGAAAAAATAAATAAAGTTAATGTTAATAAAAAATAAATAAATAATTATATATGTGTATATATGATATATAGACATATATTATATCTATATAACATATGTCTATATATCATATATATATAATGTCATACTAAGTGTATTTTTATATTAATATGTACTTATATTAATATAAAAATACACTTATAATTAAATTACACACGTATATATATAA
Organism: Pelobates cultripes; assembly: GCA_933207985.1. Lineage (NCBI taxonomy): Eukaryota > Metazoa > Chordata > Amphibia > Anura > Pelobatidae > Pelobates > Pelobates cultripes. The sequence continues at coordinate 112,249,236 of OW240912.1, read as the reverse complement.
TATATATAATAACTATATATATTGTATATATATATTATTATAAAATATAAATAATAAGTAATTTAAATTAAATAAAAAATTTTTAAATAATAATAAAAATTTTAAAAAAAATTATATATCTATATGAAATTTTATTCTAACTGTATTTTAAAATTAATATATATATATTTATATCAAAATACACTTAGAATGAATTTGTATATATATCTATGTATATAAAAATAAATAAAAATAAGAAGAAATATACATACATCCATATACAAAATTACATAAATAATTATATAAATATACACGTAGACTTCAAATATATAAATATGCATATATATTTAAATTCTACGTGCGTATTTATGTAATATTTTACATAATTAAGTAATTTTATTGATTGCAATTTGAGGGACCTGCCTGCCAACCCAGGCCGAAAGTCCAGAGAATTTAATTTGCTAGCACTATATTTTACCCTGTAACGTTCTACGACACCCTAAAACCTGTACATGGGGGGTACTGTTTTACTCGGGAGACTTCGCTGAACACAAATATTAGTGATTCAAAACAGTAAAACATATCACAGCGATGATATTGTCAGTGAAAATTACTTTTTTTTGCATTTTTCACACACAAACAGCACTTTTACTGATGATATAATTGTTGTGATACGTTTTCCAGTTTTTAAACACTAATATTTGTGTTCAGCGATGTCTCCCGAGTAAAACAGTACCCCCCATGTACAGGTTTTATAGCATTTTTGAAAGTTACAAGGTCAAATATATGGGTCAAATATTTTACATTGAAAATGGCCAGGTTGGTTACGTTGCCTTTGAGAGCATATGGTAGCCCAGGAATGAGAATTACCCCCATGATGGCATACCATTTGCAAAGAAGACAACCCAAGGTATTGCAAATGGGGTATGTCCAGTCTTTTTTAGTAACCACTTGGTCACAAACACTGGCCAAAATTACCGTTCAATTTAGTTTTTTTACTTTTTTCACACACAAACAAATATGAATGCTTACTTTGGCCAGTATTTTCGACTAAGTGGCTACTAAAAAAGACTGGACATACCCCATATTGAATACCCTGGGTTGTCTACTTTAAAAAAAATATGTACATGTGGGGTGTTATTCAGAGATTTATGACAGATAATAGTGTTACAATGTCACTATTGATAAATTTTAAAAATGTATGTTTTGAAACCGCAATATCCTACTTGTACCTATAGCCCTATAACATGCAAAAAAAAGCAAAAAAGCACGTAAACACTAGGTATTTTTAAACTCAGGACAAAATTTTGAATCTATTTAGCAGTTTTTTTCATTCGCTTTTGTAGATGAGTAAAAGATTTTTCAAGTAAAAGTCAAAAAACATGTATTTTTTTCAATTTTTCATCATATTTTTTTATTTTTTTTAAATTAAAATACATGAGATTATATAAATAATGGTATGTAAAGAAAGCCCCTTTTGTCCTGAAAAAACAATATATAATTTGTATGGGAACAGTAAATGAGAAAGCGGAAAATTACAGCCAAACACAAACACCACAAAAGTGTAAAAATATGCCTGGTCGCAAATGTACAACATCGCAAAAACAGTCCAGTCCTTAAGGGGTTAATTTACTTCACAGTAGGTACTATGTTTGAATTGATGTAAATATTGTGTATCATAAAACTAACTCCTTCAATCATATTTTTGTTTTACAAATTGCTTGTGCTCTATTTAGCTGTTTATCTCTTTCACAATACTAAGTATGCTATTTAAATTTTTTTGAATATATTGTTCTGAAGTACAATAGGATGTCAGGGTCTAATGAGCGAAATATCTGTGCTAATACATTTGGGATATCTGTTCCCTCTCAGCTCATTGACCTGTTTAAATGAAAGAAGATGCAATGCTTATAATTAAAGCAATTAGTTTACAAGGAAAATAGAAATTAACACTATATTTAGCAGTCAAGGTCCAATTCCTTTCTGGCCCAGGACGCCTATTTTTGCATAACATTTATTCCAAATCACAAATTCAGAACTGCATTGGATTTACTAATCAAGAATACCTGTTATTATGTTTAAATATGAAGGACCTTATCTGAACACTAGCAAACATTTAATGTGTAAATATTTTCATTGATAAAACTATGCTTCAAATATCCTCATCCTAGATAATACATTTATAAAAAACAAATAACTTTTTTTTTTGGTTGTTTTAAAAGCATACCATTAACAATATAGATTTCACAAGGGAGTACTTTGAATTTAGTGCGGCCATTAAAAAGGCTCGGACAGTCATTCTGGACCTTTAGTTGACTTCCAATGTGTCATTTCCTTGTGCATTTTGCTATAGCTGAAAATGACAACTAAATATGCCTACAGAGGAATTAGCCCCTGTAGCGTATAGTACTGTGGCGGTCCTTAAAGACTATTAGAATCCTGCAATTCGTGTGTTATTTCTGATTTGTAATTCATTGTAACTGGCATTCGTATGGTTGTTCGGTAGTTTCCATCTGTATTTCATACGTATGGAAACTACCGAACTAATAGACCTCCCCAGAGTGAAGTGTGTTCCTAATTAAGCTGTAGAAATGTGTTAACCGCAGACTAATAGGTGGTTTATTGATGGATCTGGGTTGCCGCCATTCGACATACGAACACGTGGTGGTGGCCATCTTACACACGAAAGACTCAGCGGTGTTTGGTCGTCGAGTGTCTGGAACTCAAATCGGACACTCGATTACCCGAACACAGCTGACACCTCCAGAGCTCCATAACTCACGAACGGGAAGACGAATCAGGCCCCCGTTCGGTGAGTTTGGAGTCCATCTTAATAGTGGATGGCATGTATTCCGGTGTATTTTATCTCCTGAACAGAGACCGACCACAGGGCCAAAACGCATGGAACCCTTTTCGGATACCACCTCGTGTGCGGTCGGTCAAATTTCCTCCTCCACCTAACTCCCGAACCCCTGGTCCGATCTGGGTGAATTTTGGATATGTTAGACACCCAGATCAGGGCTAACAGGGGGTTCCCTAAGTATGGGTGTACCTGCTAATCTTGGGGTACATCCAGAACTTGGGGAAAACTGTACCTGGTATAATGGGATTAGGTGTCATACTAAAGGGAGGAGATGTGTGGGAGGTAACTGCTATGCCATTGGGTACTGTATTAATGAATGTGAATCCCTCCCTTGCATGGGAGAAATGCTTAAAAGGAGGTTGTGTGTAATAAAAGTCAGTTCTGCTCCTGATCCTGTGTGTCGTCCAGTCATTGGGATCTGTATGGGGATATATTCGTGGATTACCTTGCTTGTTGGAATTATTGCTTCATGGGATTTTTCATCACTTGTTCCTGAGCCTCACTGGGATCTTAGTGGAGTTAACCTGTGAAATACCAGGAATCCTAAAGTGAAATACCAGGCCTCCGCTACAACCCCTTCACTACGAATATCTTTTTGACTAAAAAAAATATTTAATAATAATCATAATAGTATACAATTATTTGAAATGCGTGTTGATGAATAAAATAGCTAACCCAAAACTTATGCAATAAAGAATTATGTGTGTGCAGATTGTTGCCCAGAGATTGAAAGAAAAATGTAAATTATGTGAATTTATATAATCTTTACTGAATTACTGGCTGATAAAAATGTAGAGATTGTGCAATGGTTCATAGAGTGTCTCATATATCAGAGTATAGGCCAAAATACCTGTTTGTCATACAAAATATAAGTGAAAAAATAGTTAAATTAAATGTATCACATTTCCAGTTTGTTGTTAATTTGTAAAGAACCTGCAGGGATTTTTATTATTACACACATGGATGGTAGTATGCAACAATGTATCTCTACTAGGTGAAAACTAGCCTAGGTACTCATGGAAAGGAAGAAATATAAAAAAGAGACACCAAAACAACTTTAGCTTAATGAAGCAGTTGTGGTGTATAGTTCATGGCACCTTCAGTCTCACTGCTCAATTCTCTACCATTTAGGAATTAAATGACTTTGTTTATACAGCTCTAGTCACAGCCACTTGCATGCGATTTATACAGCCTTGCTAAACCCTTCCTGAAAAGGAACCTAGATATTCTAGGTTCCTTTATTGCACAGTCTGTTTAATGTATTTCCTGCTCGGTTAATATGTTTCTAGAACCTGCAGGAGCCTCCTGTGTGTGTAATTAAAGTTAACATCTGATTGGAAATTAACCCATTTTTTTCCTGGCTAACCATGTCAGCATCACTTATGGGTAGCTCCTCCCTTAGCAGTCACAGGACAGGAATTAATAAGATTAATTAAGTAGACTGATAGGTATAAAGAGTCCCTCCCCCCCCTTACATCACAGCCTTTTTTCCTGTCCTTAGCTGATTCTACAGGACTTAAAATACTTTTTTTGGCCACCTTCCTGCATTTGTCGTGGGTTCATTCCTAATGTAGTTCAGCCTCTCTTCATTTGAAGGACCCAGCAAACAGCCTGTCAGCACTGGACTGCTGCGTGGGATTTATATTTTGTGTTCTGATGGAGACACAGCTACATGTATTTCATGGGGTTGGACCTCTTTAAAAATTCCCCTTTTTTTGGCATTACCCCTAAAAATTCGGGCCTAAATCCCCCAGTGGCAGTTTATTGGGATCCATTGAGGTCCTTCAGTTGGAGGGACTCATTGTAGGGACGCTCTTCTTTACCTCCTTTTTGTCCTTGTTTTACCTGTCTTTGGCTCTCTGTCTTGCTTGCTGGGGCTCTCTGCCACTGATCGTTCCGTTTTCAATCGCTGGAGTGCGGTAGTCTGTTCCAGCAAGCAGAAGTGGCATCTCTTCCGTATTCCGCGGGACCGAATGTGACGCGGGGGTCGTGTAGGTATGACAAATGACTAGCGTGCATTCCAGCGTTCGGCACATGCCCGGAACTACCATTTTCCCTCTGCACTTTTTAAATCTGAGTGATCTGAGGCTCTGTGTGCATGATGCATCTGCTGATAGCGATCCTGAGCGCACTGCTTCACGTCCTTTGGTTCAGTTCATTGAAGTTGGAGTTTTTTCCTTTCCTTTGCTGCTTGAATTGTGTCTCATTGACAGAAGGTATGCTTTTTCTCCTTGTGAGTTTTAAACTTTACTTGACATTCAATTTTTATTCTGAATTTTGATGGGATGTGGATTTGGGTTTTTTGATTTTTCTTTTGATTCCCATTATAGTATGGATTCTCCCTCTGCAAGATCCCTCTCTAGAAAACACAGGTGAGCCAATAATTTTTAATATTCTGTTTTTTAAAAAGAGGGCCAGATTGAGCCTGTAATATATGTTTATATATGGCTTTGTTTCAGCCCTAGCAAACAATTGGATTAACCCCCAAGAAAGTCAGAATTGAATGTCAATGGATAAAACCAATAAATGCATGAACTGTTCGTCCTCTGCACCTCAGGGAATGAACCTCTACAGAGAATGTTTGTTGGAAATAGCAGATAATTCCAATAGGAGTTCCAAAGAGGATGACCTTAAACTCTGAATTTCCCAAGCTATTGCTGAGGGCTTTAAGTCTACCACGGATAAAGTTGTTCAATGTAAGAGACGTAGAGCCGAACCCCAGTCTTCATGCTCTAAAGAAGACCCTGATATGTGGGACGTCTCAGATGATGGTGAGGAGGAAGTTGAATATACAAACTGTTGTAATTCCTACACAGTTCACCTGATTTGGATGTAAATACCCTCAAATTAAAGCTGAAAGTCTGCAGTTAAAGCACATCTTGTTCATTTCATTTCAAATCCATTGTGGTGGTGTATAGAGCCAAAAAAGATTAGAATTGTGTCGATGTCCCAATATTTATGGACCTGACTGTACCTCCAGGTCTCTTGACTCTAAGTTTATTTAGGCAGATTACCCTTACCAGGGAAACTCTTAGTCTCATGGAAGAGAAGCCAGAGTTGAGAGAGGCTGACAGGTTCTTTGAGGACCTAGAGCTTAATAGGCCAACATTCCCAGGGCATTCTTCAATCAGATCACAATCCTTCAAGAATGGAACAAGCCGGAAAGAAAATCCACCTTAAAGAGTAAGCTCAGAAAGATATATCCTTACTCTGCCATTGACTGCAAAATATGGAACTCAGTCCCAAGTATAGATGCTGCCGTGATTCATATGGCTAAGAAAACTATGCTCCCCATTGACTCCAGGCCTACATTAGAAAACCTATGCAGAAATGTATGGATGGGGATCTCATAAAATCTTATCTAGCCCTAGGCTCTGCTTCAATCCTGCGGTGGCTCTAACCAACTCTAACTAATCTCTCAAGGGCCTTAAGAGTATGGCTCGCAAATCTGGAGGAGGACATTGACCGTGGAGTCCGGAGGGAACATCTCCTTGAAAGTCTCAAGGACTACAGCTTTGCTACAGAATTCTGCTCTGAGGCCTCTCTAGACATCACTCGTATGATTGCTAAAAGTATTGCCCTGTCTGTGGACTCTAGAGGGGCCTTATGGCTTCATTAATAGGAAGCCGACTATGCCTCCAAGGCATCTATATGTGGCCTTCTGGAGGATGCCATACAAAAGGCTGCAGATGGCAAAAAAGCTTTTTTGCCACAAAAAGGAAGATACTTTTTCCTCTTCCTGGAAAACTAAACGCTTCAAAGATCGGTCCTTTCGGGACAGCAGAAGCTATAAACCAGGAAGGGAGTATTCTAGAAATTCCTCTTGGAAAAGCTTTTCCCATTTATCGACCAATAAGACTTCCAGAGGGAGAGGATCTAGAACCTCTGGGAAGAACTTCTGAAGGTCTTCAGGCCCATTCGGGGATTGTGGGAGGAAGACTAAGGTTCTTCTACACGGTACCACAGACGTCTAGGTCAATTCCATCATTAAAGAAGGTTACAGAATAGAGTTCTCCGCTTACCCATAATCCGCTCTCTTCAGGAAGTCGAGGGTGTGGACGGGAATCAACCGAAGAGCCATGAGGAATTGCATCTCTTCTCTTCAGGAACAAAGGGTTATAGAAGAAGTTCCGAAAGAGTAAAGGTTCAAAGGAGTTTACTCCACAGTGTTCTTGGCTCCAAAACCCCAAGGAAAGTGGCGTCTAATCCTGAACTTAAAAGGAGTGAACTCCATGCTCCACGTGAGAATGCTTGGCACCAAGAACATTCTCAAAAGTTCTTGTCACTTTTATAGCCTTCATAAGAGTAGGAGGTATCGAAATCTTCCATTACTTGGACGATATCCTCATCATAGGTCCATCCTAAAGAATAGTGGTTCATCATACTCTAGTGATGATGAACATTCTTCGAGATCACGGTTGCCCTCTGAATATAGAGAAGAGCTCCCTAATTCCTTCTCAAAAAATCATATTCCTTGGAGCAGTGATAGACACAATCTCAGCTCTCTCCAGAAAACTCTGCCCCTGCCAGTAAGAAAAGGGTTGAACTGGAGGGGCAAGAAGAATTTGGCGAACGGCTTCCCGTTAGAGGAACCTCCGTGGAACATTATTACAACAGATGCAAGTTTCAGTCATCTACACTCAAGTTTAAGTTAGCTAAGGGCCATTGTCAGAGCCATCTTGGAATTCCTTCAGATGCTCAAAAAATCTTGGGTCCTGATCAAAACGGACAACCGAGTGGTTGCCTTGTAAGTGAACAACCAAGGAGGCACAAGAAGCAGATTGCTCTTGAAGGAACTAGCTCCCTTGATGAAAGTGGCCATGTACAGTCTCCAAGGTCTGGGCATTGGCCAAGAACATTGACTTCT
>OW240912.1:112219774-112231293 GCA_933207985.1 Pelobates cultripes | reverse complement strand
GCAGCAAAGAAATGGTTAACAATGTTGTATGGAAAAATCAACCAATCATAACATATCTCAACTACAATATAGTGTCATCAAACTCCTCCCACTTCCTCTTTCTTGATGTTGCCAGTCAGTAGCAAAGTCAACCATGTAAACTTTAACCGGAACAGTTCCCGAAGCTGAAACTCGAGATGAAGTCAACCATGTAAACGGAAAGTTGATCGAATAAACTTGAGATCTTCACACTAAAAGAAAAGAGAGACTTCGTGAAAGTAAGGTTTCTCGGACAAGAGAAAAAATATATATATATAGTTGAATCCCCTATTTCCAATTATAGTTCATACGAATTGGCAGAATAATCAAGATTATAAAGATCTATCAGTACTCTATGAGATAGGTGTATAACCACAAGGTGAGCAAATCGTATATAGCAGGTTTGTATGTAAATAATGGTATCATACATTAATCATTGAGTATGAGACTTACCTCGAGGGTGGGTTCCGGAATGAACGAAGGGAGGGAAAATATTCGCCTCCTGTCTTTAATAAAATTCAGATTATTCGTTCACTAAAAGCTAGAATAATCCCTAATTTTATGGCAAGACAGGAGGCTTCATATTTGCTGTTTTAACGCTCTCGAATAATAGAACAAGCCGCATGTGTTTGTGTTGGTTTAAAATAAAAAGTCCGAAAGGTAGATTCCCTTGACCAATCTGCGCAGGACAAAATATCCGCTAATGAACTGCCGGCCCGAAAGGCAGAGGATGCGGCCGCTCCCCTAACGGAATGGGCCCCAAATGATCTATCGATTCCCGCTTGGATAAGTAACCATCTTATCCAGCGAGCGATAGTGGGGGAAGAGACCGATTTGTGAGGTCTGACATAAGAGATGAAAAGGGGACCGGTAGGAGAACGTAGGGCGGCAGTTGCCTCTGTGTAACAACGAGTACACAGAGCCACACAGAGGGCTGGCCTGTCGGGAAAGTATGGGTAAAAAACAGACGAGGAATTCGTCTTAGTGCGCCTAGTAATCGTAAATCGGACCCCTTCTGGTGTGAAGGAGACAGCGTGTGAATCAAAAGCGTGAACGTCAGAAACTCTGCGGAATGACACCAGGCACAGTAGCAGGGCCAATTTTGCAGAGAGCTGTCGAAGGGATAAGGCCTCGTTAGGAGGCCAAGACTCTAACAATGCGAAGACTCGAGATATGTCCCAGAAGCCAGAGTATTTGGCAGAAGGTGGCCTCGTCAAACGAATGCCTCGTAAAAGTCTGCACACAGAAGGATGTTTCCCAACTAAGGAATTATCAATAGGGTCATGTCCCGCCGAAATGGCGGAACGAAAAACATTAATTGATCGGTATGATTTACCCTGATCGAAAAGGGATGATAGAAAATTTAGAATGGATGAGAGAGATGTTGAAACGGGATCGAAATCCCTCTCCAGACACCAGCTGACCCAAACTCGCCATGCGGCGAGATAGGTGCGCCTGGTTCCTGGTGCCCATGAATCCCATAGGAGTGTTTGAGCAGTGCTTGAAAGTCCTGCGACATGCCAAGCACCCCTGAAACTGTCCAGGCCACTAACTGAAGGTGGCCCTGTAGAGCTAGTGGATGGTAGTCGCCCGTTGAGTTCTTGAGAACCCGATGTGAGCGAGGTAGAATGATGGGGTAGTCTGTGGAAAGCTCCAGAAGAGTGGGGAACCACGTCTGGGCCCGCCATAGAGGGGTAACTATCACAATCTTGACCCTCTGTGATTTGACCTGGTGGAGAGTACGTTGAATCATGGAGAAGGGAGGGAAGGCATAGGCTCCGTCCCGTGGCCAATGTTGGAGAAAAGCGTCGACAGCTGGGGATAGAGGGTCTGGTAACCAGCTGAAATAATCGTCTGTTTGACGATTCAGCCGAGACGCGAAGAGGTTGAGAGTGAGCGGTCCCCGCAATAGGTGAATGTGGTGAAATAGAAGAGGATCTAATTGCCAATCGCTGGCATCCCTCCAGTGACGTGAGAACCAGTCCGCGACTAAATTGTCGGGTCCTGGGAGATACTCGGCCCGAATAGACAGATTCCTGTCTAAGCAAAACTGATACAGATCCTTGGTGAGGTCTGACAGTAGTTTCGATTTGGACCCTCCTAGACGGTTTACATATCGTACTGCGGAGATGTTGTCCATCCGAAGTACCAGAGAGCAGTTGGAGGCTTCTTTGGCAAAGCTGCGGATCGCGAAGGATCCGGCAATGAGCTCGAGACAATTTATGTGAAGTGCTCGTTCCGACGGGGACCAGAGACCTCCTGTGTATGATTGGGCGCACGTAGCGCCCCAACCGAGTAGGCTGGCATCGGATTCCAGAATAAAATCTGGTTGAGATCCGAAAATCGCTTTCCCATTCCAGGCTTCCATATTGCGAAGCCACCAGTGAAGTTCGATAAGAACTTCGTCCGTTAGGGAAATGAATTGGTCGTAGGAGGTCGAGCGATGTAAATAGGAGGTTTTCAGCCGTTGCATTGCTCTGTAATGCAAGGGCCCTGGAAAAATAGCCTGAATTGATGCAGACAGAAGACCCAGCACGTGTGCTAGGTCGCGGAGTCGAGGTCGTTGTGACTTGAGTAATTTTTGAATCTCTCGCTTTATGTTTTTGATTTTGGAGTAGGGTAATTGTAGAGTTGCTTGAACTGAATCTATCTGAAAACCCAAAAATTGGACTATTTGAGAAGGTACCAGGTCTGATTTCTGGTAATTTATGACAAAACCTAGGTTTTGAAGGAGGGCAGAGGTCATGTGTGTGTGTGTGCGAAGTAATTGCTGATCTTGTGCCATGATCAGGATATCGTCCAAATATATAATTGAACGTATGCCCTGAGAACGAAGGAGCGCCATGACTGGTTTCATCAACTTGGTGAAACACCATGGAGCAGAACAAAGTCCGAAGGGGAGGCAGGTGAACTGCCAAATGTCGCCTTGCCAACGGAATTGGAGGAAGGCACGGTGACTTGGTGCTACAGGGACCGTCAGATAAGCATCTTTGAGGTCGAATCTGGAGAACCAGTCTCCCATGCAGAGCAAGTCCCTGAGAAGATGGATACCTTCCATCTTGAAATGACGGTATGTGATAAAGCGATTCAACGCCTTGAGGTTGATAATGGGACGATGGTCCCCCGTTTTCTTCCGAACCAGAAATATATTGCTGAGGAAGGTGCAAGGGAAAGGCGAAGGTTCGATCGCCCCTTTGTGTAACAATTTTGTCAGTTCTGTGTTCAAGGTTAGAGTATCTGCTTTTGACATCCCTAAGGGTGTCGGGTGAGAATATTGAACTGGATGTGTGATAAAATCTATTTTGAAACCTGTGACTGTATGAAGGATCCAAAGATCCTGAGAAAGAAGTTTCCACTGTGGGAAAAAGAATGTTAATCGACCTGCGATTGATACAGTTTTTAAATAAGCAAGGTCCATTACCTGAAGCAGTGCGTCCGCGCAGGGATGCAGAGCCACGTCCTCGAATTGAGCCTCTGGTGTTGAACAGCTGCCTGTGGTAGGGTCGTGAGTATCCCGTGGACCAATACTCTGTGGGTCGGGGCCTGTAGCCTGAAAAGGCTGCTCTACTGGTAGCTCGGCCCCTTGAGCGACCAGCTCTCCCAGAAAAACGATTTTGAAAAGTGGGACGGAACACCCTACGTAGGGAGGACTGGGCTTTATTGAGTGTGGTAAAAACTGAGACATGCTTGGAGAGGTCTCGCATGAAACTGTTACCAAATAAAAGACCATCGGCCTCTGGGCCTAGTTCTTTAGTGCTCAAATCCACTAGTTTGGCATCGATTTTGTACAGTGCCGCTTTGCGTCTCTCAATTGAAATAGCCGTATTGGCGTTGCCCAGAAGGCAAAGGGCTCTCTGCGCCCATTCTCTTATAATATGCGGGTCTAATTCACCGCTGGTGAGTGCCTCATCTGCGAGTATAAATATTTGTATGATAGGACCTGAAATGTCCAATAATTTGTCTTGGGTTGCTTTCAAACCCTGTTCAATACCCTTCCGAGGGTCTTTACCAGATTTTGTTAAATAGGTGACCAACATGGGGTCAAATTCAGGGGTAGAGGCAACTTTGCCTGGGATAGTAGGTCTCGGGCATTCAGCCCTTAGTTTGTTTCTGATTTCTTTTTCGAGGGGCTTGCGAAGCCACAGTTTACAGAAATTAGCAATATGATCTGGGGGAGCCCATTCTGCTGAGCGTGGGTGGCGTATCACCCTTGGGTCAAAAAGTGGAAGGCCTGAAGCATCCAGGAGGGTGTCTGAGTCAGGTACCTTACTCTTGTGATCTTGATTTAGGAAAGTTTCTTTCACGAACTCCGATGTTGAGGAATCCTGGGGCACATTCACCATGGGATCCTCATCAGAGTAATTGGGGTCATAGTCACTTAGAATATGGCCAGATAAACGTGAAGTAGAACCCTCTAGAGGGTCTGTAACATCCTGTGAAACATAGGGCTTAGCATGTTTAACGACCTTAGCAGGAGCTTTGCCCTTGCCCGCAGTAGCGCTATTCCCTTTCCAGGGTCTTTTGCGCGGGGCGCTATCTTGGTCGGAGATATGGGAGTCCTCAGAGTCAGAGGGCTGTTGTGTAGAGGGGTGTACCTCTGGATTACGTTCATGGTAGGCTGCCAGAGCCTTAGGAATGGACTCTGCGATAGTTGAGAAAAGCCATTCCTTAAGTTCAGCAGAGATCGCAGGGTCTTGGCGATCTGACATAATGACAATTTAAAGATAAATGTGAACCCTAATAACAACTATCTCTATATATATATATAGATTAAAGAGTATCAATTAAGGATGAGGCAACTCAATTAGAAAAATATGAGGTGGGGGTCACCCACGAGACGTCAAACAATGGGGGTCACCCACAAATGCTTGGCACAATAAAATAGTAAAGGATAATTAATGGGGGTCACCCAATAATACAGATTGTGAACAATAGGAAATATTGTACAGATACTGAGGTGGGGTCACCACTATAAAATTACACCAATAATATATATAATATGTATATATAATGTACTGTAAGTAATGGGGGTCACCCACAAAATAAAGTAAAGTGGTGTTAGCCACATAAATATGCACACAGCAGTGTATTCAGTAGGTGGTGTCAGCCACACAACTATTGTACATAATATGTACTTTAAATAAGTAAGTGGGGTTCACCCACAGGAGGAAAATAAAAATGGTCAGTCAGACAAATTTGGTAAAAAAACAAACCACACTGTAATTATACCACTTAAGGAAAGGGGTTCACCCAGAGTTGTAATAAAATGGTCCTGTGTGGGCAAAGCCTGTGGAAAAAACAGATAGGAGATAGATCAGTAAGTGATCGTTTTTAATGAGTTTTATGAAAAAATAGGTGGATATAAGGTGGCAGCAACCTACCTTCCACAACTAGTTAATAAAGTTCTGTACCCACAGGATGATCGTGAAAAACTAGCGCCGCAGTGGAGGAGCCGTTGGCAGTTACACTGCAGTTTAAAATGGCCGCCGCGAGATCGCCGCCGTTGAAAGGGCGGGAAAGGTCCGCGTCATAGGAAGACGCTTGGTAGGCGGGAGGAAGGCAATGGCGGGAAAAAAGCAGCCGCGGCTCTGGGAGATGGAGTCCGCGGCTGAAGAGAGGCAGAGAATAGGGCCGCGGCTCTTCCTGAGAGAATAGAGCCGCGGCCAGCTGAGTGAAAAACGGCAGGGTTCGAAAAACCCTCCGTGCACTGAAAACCGGTTAGGACGCCAAATTTAAAGGGGAACAAACAATCCAATACAGGGAAATAAGAAAAAATAATATATGTGTGAGAAAAAGAGGAAATATTTAAAGGAAATATTTAAAGGAAAAGATGATTGAATCAAAATTAATTTTTTAAGATGAATTCTATGTATGCAGTAACAAGGTTTAAATAAACAAATATTGAATTAACTAAAACCAGTAAGGCAATGTAATTGGAGCAGACTCACCTGGGAGGCAAGCAGCAAAGAAAGAGGAAGTGGGAGGAGTTTGATGACACTATATTGTAGTTGAGATATGTTATGATTGGTTGATTTTTCCATACAACATTGTTAACCATTTCTTTGCTGCTGGGAGTTACAGTAAAGAAAGATAAGCAAATATGAAGCCTCCTGTCTTGCCATAAAATTACATTGGCCAGCTTCAAAAATGTCCAAAATAGGACATGGGTGCATGTCCAAGTTGGAGAACTGGAATGTCCAAGTTGGAGAACTGGAATGTGCACCCCCCAAATAAGGTCTTTTAGTCCCAAGAGAACCCGACACACCTATACATGGGTGGTATCACTGTACTTGGGAGATTTTGTTGAACACATATTGGGTGTTCTTTGGCAGTAAGTAACCCTTAAAGTTCTCTGTACATGTATTCTTAAATTGCTATTTTATTTATAATATATATATATATATATATATATATATATATATATATAGTTAATAATGCTAAACAAAAATCTGCACACCAGTCAAGCCATAAGACTTGCTTTTCCCACAGAAATCCCAAATCAGCAGTGATGTTACAACCGCAAAGGATTCTGGGTGGACATATGCAAATTAGTTTAACAAAGAATCACATTTTTGCCTCATTCCATTTTAAACATGGATTCCTTTTAATTTGTGTTTGCAGTATACAACTGCTTGGAACACAATTTAGGATAAGATGCAAAACCAGTGTGCAGATTTTTGTTTAGCATTGTATTAACTATCCACATAATTCAGGTGGAAGGGGTTTTCAATCACAATTTTTCCCCACCATAACCTAATTAGATTTTGCTTCCCAAGCACTACCAAGCCTCAATTAGCAAACCAGTAACCAACCTCATGCTGAAGAGTTGCATTAACAACGAAACAGCTGTCCATGAGTGGTTCACTGGTTTTGCATCTTATCCTAAATTGTGTTCCAAGCAGTTGTATACTGTAAACACAAATTAAAAGGAATCCATGTTTAAAATGGAATGAGGCAAAAATGTGATTCTTTGTTAAACTAATTTGCATATGCCCACCCAGAATCCTTTGCGGTTGTAACATCACTGCTGATTTGGGATTTCTGTGGGAAAAGCAAGTCTTATGGCTTGACTGGTGTGCAGATTTTTGTTTAGCATTGTATTAACTATCCACATATATATATATATATACATACATACAGAGACAGACACCTACACCATATATATACACAGAGACAGAATATATATATATATATATATATATATATATATATATATATATATATATATATATACACACATACATACATACATACATATATAGTAGAGAGCACTCTGGAGTCTTGATAAAGTAAATTCAAACTGCTGCTTTATTAAGCAAAAAGTCTGCATAGACTGAAATGTCGACTATTGTGTTTATCACTGTGTTTGCTTAATAAAGCAGCAGTTTGAATTTACTTTATCAAGACTCCAGAGTGCTCTCTACTAGGTATATATATATATATATATATATATATATATATATATTTGGGAGTCTAGCCAACTCCTTGGTTTTGCACCCTCCCTGTCACAGGTGCCTCATCCCAGGGCCCTATTTAGCCTTGTACTGCAGAGAGCCCCAGATGGAAATTTTCCCCCCAAGTAAGTGAGTTAATCTCATAAGAGATTAGGCTGTTAGTGTAGGACCTGCCAAAGATGGGGTACATTGACGTTGTGGCAGGCTTATGCAATGTATGATCATATAATGTAGCAACCCCATTATTTTTGCCTAGATTTGGGTGTTTTTAAAAAACTAATAAAATCTTTCAACATTGAAGTTGCTGTTTAGTGGATAGGTGAGTGCGCTGGATCTTGTGTAATATATATATATATATATATATATATATATGTACGCGCACACACACACGTGTTTTATTTCCTATATATGTATAATATATTATAAAATAAGTAATGCATTTTATAATATATTATACATATATGATTACATTATAAGTGTATTTTGAGATATATGTGTATATATCTCAAAGTACACTTATAATGCAATTATATATATGCATTATATATGTATAATATATAATAAAATTATTTTATAATATATTATAGATATATAATATATTTATTTATATTTTAAAATTTTAGGTGCCTGGGGGACTGCCTGATTGCTCAGGCAGTTCCCCTGCTGGCAGCTCCATAGACTTCCACTGCGGCCATGTGATCATGGTGATCACATGGCCCTGGAGGGCCAGAGAGGACAGAGCTGCAGCAGGGGGACTGCTGGGATATTGGGCAGTCCCCCTGGACCAGGATCGCCGCAGATCACCGGTCCAGGTGAGTACTTGGGTAATTTTAGCCACGGATGTGCAGGGTACTTTCACAGTCATTAACTGCTGTTTTTGTGGGGTACTTGCAAAAGTAGAGTAGTGCGGGGAAAGGTTAAAAGCATGAGTCATGGAGCACTGGGTGTCATTAGGAAACTAGAAGAAACTTTAAACTCTACTATGCAAAAAGACATTTGCAAGGTCTATATATAATGATAAGTAATCATTAGAGCTACGAGAGACAATATAGTAAATACACGGACTACAATGGAGAAGATAGTAGAGTCTTACAATAAATTGTAAGCAGAATCAAGTCGCTCCTGATACCTACAACAAGACCACCTCCATCATGGAGGCACTAGTAGTAATCTATTAGGGACCTCTTCAAACTTGTTGGTCCACTAGGGCAGTGTTGAAGAAGTGAGTTCAGGGCCAGACTGGGAATGAAAAGCAGCCCTGGAAAAAAATTCTATATTAGCCCCATAATGCATCGCGCCAGCATAGTGTGCAGATATGGAAGTGGGAAAAAAAAAACCTTAAAACTATCACTCAAAAATGAACGAAAACACTCATAGGGCTTCTAAATAAGCAAAAGAGTGGATTTATTGTAAGCAGACAGCATTTGCATATAATCGATGTTTCAGTTCAACTACCTTGACATATTAAGGAAAGTTTATAATTGAACTGAAATAGTGAATGTATGCTATTGCATAGCAGTAAAACAAAATGACGTTTTCTTGCTCATTTTGAAGTAATTAGAGTTTACACTTCACTTTTTGGCTGACAACTAGATGACCTCAATTCCCATAAGAAAGCATTGGAAGGCTATTGCACATGTGTGGCAAAACGCTGCCCTTCACCACATCAATCAGCCTCTCCTCATCAATACATCTCTACGGGGAGCATTCAGCACCTCCATGCAGAGCGTGGAGACGCTTGACATTCTGGACTATGAAGCAGCTCTAGTGCCCATCTGAGTAACTGTCACTAGAGATGTGCCTAGGCAGCAATGTAGACACTGCCTTTTCTCTGAAAAGGTAGCATTTACAATGCTTAGCCTACAGGGGCAGGTTATAAATACCAGAACCATTACATTAAACTGTAGTAGTTCTGGTGACTATACTGTCCCTTTAATACAACGTCTTTCTCTCACCAGTCGACTCTGAGTTACAGGGAGAGCAGGAGACACAAGTGAAGATGCATTTTGTTTGTGTCTTTCCCCACAGCTCCTCTACATGGGCGTCCAAGCATTCTTGCTTGGTCCCTTTTTGACAGTGTCATGAAAGGGAAGTGGCATAGTAATTACATAAGGCCAGGGTGAATAGCGTTTTCACAACTATGGTGTCAGGAATACATGTTTGTATTCCTGACACTATAGTGTTCCTTTAAGCAAATTAAAGGAACATTCTGGTCACCATAGCAACTTCATCTAAAAGAAAATGCTATGATGCCAGGAAGCCTCTCGGTGCTCTCTTTCCTTTAAGGGGTTAAACCACTCTCAAATGGTTTAACCCCAAAGGCTTCCTGTAGATCTCCAGGTAGCTCAGTGGTATACGGCTTCTGAAACGGAGTGTCAGGAAGTGCAGATTGACGTCAGGCATGGGTGCTGCAGATTGGCTAGAGTGGTCAGTTGCCTCTGTAAGCCAATCGCTAATTCCCGGTTCATAAAAATGTCTCCCCCCCATCCCTCACTTACCTGATCTATAGGCTGTCTCGCCCCCCATCCCTCACTTCCCTGATATGTAGGCTGCCCCCAATGCATCACTTACCTGATCTATAGGCTGACCCACATGCCTCACTTCCCTGGTCTGTAGGCTGCCTCCCCATGCCTCACTTCACTGATCTATAGGCTGCCCCCCATCCCTCACTTACCTGATTTATAGTCTGCACCCCATGCCTCACTTTATTGATCTATAGGCTGACCCCCCATCCCTCACTTACCCGATCTGTAGGTTGCCCCCCCCACCTCTCACTTACCTGATCTGTAGGCTGCCTCTGCAGTCTAGGAGTTGCTGGTTGCACTCTGTGCTGCTCCCCTGTGGATTCAGTCAAGAGAGAGAAGAAGGTATAAGATGTAGCTTCCTATCTCTGTCTCTCTCCATACACAGTGCCACCTACTGCCAGCACTGTATTTTCAATCTCACATGAAAAATAGCAGAACAAGATGAAAAATCCAAGGGAGGGGGGGCAAATGCCCTCCCTTGCCCCCCCCACCCCCCACGGATGCCCATGCTCCTCTGTGCATCTCATTCTCCCCTTACACAGCCCCTCTGTGTGTCTCTTGTTTGTCTTCCTCAGCTCCTACATGTGTCTCCTGTTCCCCTTTCCCCACCACTCTGTCTCTTTCTCCCCACACCCCTCCGTGTCTTTTTTCTCCCCAGGCTCTCCTTTATTTTTACTCCCCAGCCCCTCCATGTGTCTTATTACCCCCAGCCCACTATGTGTCTCATTCCACCCTCTCCAGTCTTCCATGTGTCTCATTATCCCCCAGCCCTCCATGTGTCTCATTCCACCCCCCAGCCTTACATGTGTATTATCACCCCCTCACCCCTCTGTGCTTCTTAATCCATCCCCCTCCTTCATGTATCCCTATAGTCCCATCCAAGCCCTCCATGTGTCCCTATAACCCCCAGCCCTTCATGTGTCCCTATAGCCCCATCCCAATCCTCCATGTGTCCCTATAGCTCCCCCCAGCCCTCCATGTGTCCCTACACCCACCCAGCCCTTCATGTGTTCCTATAGCCACCGAGCCCCGTGTGTCCCATTAGCTCCCCCCCAGCTCTCCCTGTACCTTGCTGTAGCGTGGCCAAGCAGGCAGACCATGGTGGAGGAGCTCCTGCTCGCTGTACCCCGGGAAAATTCAGCCCAAGGCAAATGCCTTGTTTGCCTCACGGCTAATATGTCCCTGATTCTGTGACCGGCAGGAGGGGATCGCATGCCCTTCTGCCGATTACCCTGTAATTGCACTGTGCGGTTCACGGGCCGGTGCACACTAGGCGGCCGCGCAACGGCCCGATAGTGTGTTGGTACACCATGAAATTTCCTGGGAACCTGGTGGGCCAGTCTGGCCCTGAGTGAGTTCTACGTGATTTTTGTTAGAAGGAATGGAGACTGGAGGAGAGTCTATAGAAACAGGAAAGGGAGTTCCACGTGAACAGTGCAACTGTACAGAAATTACCAATTACCTTAAGAAGTCACATAATTAGTGAAATGATGTCCATCTGTGTGCCATCTAAGTGTCACAT
>OW240912.1:112192591-112209749 GCA_933207985.1 Pelobates cultripes | reverse complement strand
CACTCACTAAAAATATTGTTTATCTCCTAATTTGCCCCTGTGGACTTAGATATGTAGGTCGTACGACTAGACCTTTGCATATCAGAATTAGGGAACACATATATAACATCCAAAGAGGTTTTGATAAACATAGTGTTTCGAGCCACTTTAAAACATTCCATAATCAGGATCCAAGAGGTATTTCCTTTATGTGCATAAAAAAGATGGAAAAGAATTGGAGAGCTGGTGATTTTATTCAACAATTAGGAAAGTTAGAAATGGAATGGATTTTTAAATTAAATACCTTAACATCGCATGGCCTTAATTTGGATTTTGAATTATGCCATTTTCTATAAACTATGCCTTTTATTTGTCTTCACTTTTAACATCCTTTCCCCAAAACTACATTAAGAGCTAGATATTTTTGTATAATTGTTCAGAATTTCACCCTTCCTCTAATGCTGTAGTAACCGTTTCAACCTTCATACACTATCTGTTACTATTTGTATCTACCTTCAATGATAGCTTCGATATGGGTGGCAATAGCAATGAGGTAGTGATAATAATGGGATATTTATTCGATATGATATTTTAAGAGAGTTCCTCTTAGAGATGCTTAACAACTAGATGATTCTTATTTATTTAACCACTGCCACCTACTGTTTTTGGTGCACCAGTTACAATACCAATGTAATTTCGTTTAACTGTCACATAGAAACATAGAATGTGACAGCAGATAAGAACTATTCGCCCATCTAGTCTGCCCAATTTTTTAAATACTTTCATTAGTCCCTGGCCTTATCTTATAGTTAGGATAGCTTTATGCATACCCCACGCATGCTTAAGCTCCTTTACTGGGTTAACCTCTACCACTTCAGCTGGAAGGTTATTCCATGCATCCAATACCCTCTCAGTAAAGTAATACTTCCTGATATTATTTTTAAACCTTTGTCCTCTAATTTAAGACTGTCCTCTTGTTGTGGTAGTTTTTCTTCTTTTAATTATAGTTGCCACCTTTACTGTGTTGATTCCCTTTATGTATTTAAATGTTTCTATCATATCCCCTCCGTCTCGTCTCTCCTCCAAGCTATACATGTTAAGATCCTTTAACCTTTCCTGGTAAGTTTTATCCTACAACTGAACCAGTTTAGTAGCCCTTCTCTGAACGCTCTCTAAGGTATCAATATCCTTCTGGAGATACGGTCTTCAGTACTGCATACAATACTCCAAGTGAGGTCTCACCAGTGTTCTGTACAATGGCATGAGCACTTCCCTCTTTCTACTGCTAATACCTCTCCCTATACAACCAAGCATTCTGCTAACATTTCCTGCTGCTCTATTACATTGTCTGCCTAGTTTTTAAGTCATCAGAAATAATCACCCCTAAATCCCTTTCCTCAGATGTTGAGGTTAGGACTCTATCAAATATTCTGTACATTATCTTGCACTTATCCATATTAAATGTCAGTTGCCACAACCCTGACCATTTTTCTAGTTTACCTAAATCATTTGCCATTTGGCTTATCCCTCCTGGAACATCAACCCTGTTACATATCACACAGGTGCTTTTAAGACGGTCTCTTTCTTGAAAGTTTATATGTTAGATGCTTTTTATTTAAGTATTTGTTATTCATATTCTTTATAACTGAACATATAATTCATATTTTTATTTCATAAACCTATGTTTACCCGTATCAGTGAACTCTCTTTTGATTTTTGATTTATTTTCTTATTTTTCTAACAACTTGGAAACATACACCCGCTCTCTATGAGCATATATATGTAAGAACTATATTTGTATATGAACTCAAAGAAAAGACATATATATTAACTTCCACCAAGCAAGAAAAATTGAACGGACTTAGAGATTGTTACTATCTCAAGAGGAGGCTTGTTATTTCACAAGAAAGAGGCATGGAACTATGGGAACATATAACCATATGGTTAAAGGACCACTATAGGCACACAGACCACTTCAGCTTAATGAAGTGGTCTGGGTGCCTGGTCCAGCTAGGTTTAACCCTTTTTTCTATAAACATAGTTTCAGAGAAACTGCTATTTTTATATTAGGGTTAATTCAGCCTCTAGTGGCTTTCTCATTGACAGCCGCTAGAGGCGCTTGCGTGCTTCTCACTGTGAAAATCACAGTGAGAAGACGCCAGCGTCCAAAGGAAAGCCTTGTGAATGCTTTCCTATGAGACTGGCTGAATGCGCGCGCGGCTTTTGCTGCGCATGCGCATTCAGCCAAAGAGGAGGAGAGGAGGAGGAGAGTCCCTCGCCCGGTGCTGGAAAAAGAGGTAAGCTTAACCCCTTCCACCCCCTAGAGCCCGGCAGGAGGGGGACCCTGAGGGTGGGGGCACCCTCAGGGCACTATAGTGCCAGGAAAACGAGTATGTTTTCCTGGCACTATAGTGGTCCTTTAAGTATGAGACGGAGCTTTGGGTGAGAGTGTCCGTCAGTTATAGGCATGAGGCATCATATGGAGGCTTGAACTGCATACGTTTTACATGTAAGTGGTAATTATGTTGCGATGAAAAAACACATAAGCAAACGACGTGGAACCAAGGATTATTAGACATAATATACCCAACTGAGGAAGCTACACAATGTAGTGAAACACGTTCCGGTATTTTATATGGACATTGTTCCTTTATTGTTTATTTAGTTGTTCAATAAATTATTTACTTTTATCCTGGTTTCCAGTTTCCCACCACGGTTTACTACCATCAAGGGAGTGCTGTCCCTAACTGCACAATACGCTACTACTGAGCCATAGGGGCTCTATGTATGTAAGTACCCACTTGGCAGCTAGATTTGATATTTATCTTTTTCACCTGTGCAACTCTTGTCTGCGTTATATATATTCTCCCCGGGACAGAATCTATATTTCCTGTAGGGGTGGGTCGCCTGTACGGACCCAGACACTGTTCACACCAGAGTTAGGTTTTTAGCTCTCCATTTGTGAGTTTTTATATATTTTATTTCCTATATACCTTAATTCTGTAAGATCTGCACTATGTATTATCATTTTTATTTATAGGCATCCATTTCATCTGGTACATTATCCATATGATATCAAGGTTTCCTATTATACTATTCCTAAGGTGATTATTCAATTAATTCTATGTATTATTCTCCTTCTATAATAAGCGCTACATCCTTCTAGTTTACGTTCATCTATTTGTGTTATCCGGAAAACTTACACACAAGTGTTTAGCTGCTATTAGATTAGATTGTGCTTTGGTTCTATTTCATTTAATTACGTTTATTTTCTATATTAGTGCAAATACCTACCCACCTTGCTGCTCATTTATCTTTACCTGTGAAATGTGCTCCACCCCCTCTCCTATATAAGTCTTCTCAGACCTTCTATCTTTGCTCAGTATTCTGTGCTCCAGATTCCTATCATGTTGTTCCCTGTTCCTGTCTGCTTATCTTATATCTGAACTCTGGCTTGTTCTACGTTTATGATCCAGCGCTGCCTGAACCGACCCTTTTGCCTGTCTGACTATGCCTTTGCCTTATCCTTGTTTGTACTTTGTTTTGAACAACCAAAGTCTGTAACTGCATATTGGGCTCTATCTACTAAACCATGACACATATCCAGTAAAGAAAGCATCATAACCATGATAATGTATTGGTTATTGTGCCAGGAGTCCCACTGTAAGCTGTCAAACCATTTACAAACATATTTACACTTAACTGGCTCTCTTGGGCACCTGTGGCCTTTTAGTCTGCACTTAACATGCTAAAGTAGAAGGTCATACTGAACATTAGCATTCCATTAATCATGGCATCACCTGATACACTAAAGCTAAGTTTACCACATCCATATGGAAATACCTCTGGCACCTGTAAGAGCCAGGTAAGTGTCAAACTGTTTATTACAACTTACCATGGGATGGTACCAGCAGACATATGACACCATAACTACTAAAGCATTGTCATGATTATTATGAATAGTATTTATATAGCGCCAACAAATTCCGCAGAACTGTACAGTGGGTGGCCTAACAAACATGTCATTGTAACCAGTTGCATGCACAGGAGCAGAAGAGTTGAGGGCTCTGCTCAATGAGCTTATATGCTACAGAGAGTGGGGTAAAGTGACACAAAATGTAAGGGTAGTAGTAGAGAAGTAGATTGGTAGAATAGTATTCACTGAAGACTGAAAAGTGTGGGACTTAATTGATATGAGTTTTTAATGATTTTTTTAAAGAAGTGGAGACTGGGTGAGCATCTAACAGAAACGGGAAAGAAGTTCCACAGGAACAGTGCAGCCCTAGAGAAATATTGAAGGCAATCATCAGAGGAGGGAGTACGAAAAGAGGGTAGACATACGTTAGAATGTCACTTTAAAAAGAGTGATGTAATCAGGGCTGGTGCAAGGACTTCTGTCTACACAGACAAAGAGACATTTTGCTGCCCCAAAATTTGTCTTTACCTGTCTTTCTAATATTCCCCCTTTTGCCCCTCTTACCCTCTTACCCATTCTTTTGACCCTTTCAGGATTCCCCCATGTTGTTTCGGAATTCCTCCATATTGTTTTTCTGATCGGCCTTACCCGTATGACTTCCAGGTTTTCGCCAATCCGTCTCCGCCCATGCATCTGACGTCACATGCTTCCCTTAAAAAGGAAGCTGCGACCGCATCCAAATTTCTCAGTAAATGTTTGTTCATCTTTGATGTTCTCTCACTACTTGGTAGAGTGTTGCTGCTTCCCGATGGAGCTCTGCTAACTGATTCCCTGTGTACTGAACCCCTCTGGCTTTGATCTTGGCCTCTCTCCATTTACTTCAGGGAACCATAATCCACTCTACTGTGGAAATGACTACAATGCTCATAATTCAAGAAAGGCAAGATACATTCTCCAGTTATTGGGATTACTAATTGGTTCTTACCTAAAGTTATTTTGGAAGGAAAAGGAATACTAAAGTCTGCCCTCTGGGATTCCACATGCTATCTCTATTGAAAATCTAATTTGCCGAATTGCTCATTTCTGTTTATTATTATAAGAGTCTAAAAGACTATAGCCACTTCTCATACCAGGATATATATATATATAATTGGCAATATTTACTGGTTTAAGTTAAAAGACTGGGTTACTTTCCAACAACAGGAATCACCTGCTCTGTCAAAACTATATCAAAGTCTAACAGACTATACTACTTACTGCTAATTAAGCATTCCTTATTTTCATTTATTTCTAAATGCTATATGCTTGTGAAGCAATACTGAAACAAGATTCTTATTATTTATGCATTATTATTTCAAATCCTTATTGCTGCAGAAGTTTTCCAAAGTTATATTACTTTATTTTAATAAATTATATTTTGTTAAAGTGACAGTATCAAATCTCTTCATTTACCTGCGGTGGAGTTCCAAATAATTTCCCCCCGAGAGTATTACAGCCCCTTTTGTGCATCTTGCCACCATTTTCTTTCTTGTTTTTCCTTTTTGTATATTGTATCCCTTGTTTGGCATTCTTTTCATGTTTTTGTGTCTTCATCCTAATTTTATAGTCTCTTTACCCCCTTGTGTCACACACTCTCACTGGCACGCGCACACACACTCTCTCTTTCTCTCTCTCTCTCTAACACACACACTGGTTCTTACACACACTCACTCACTGGCTCTTACATACACACGCTGCTTATACACACACACACTGGCTGTTACACACACACTGACTCTTACACACACTGCTTATAGACACACACACACTGGCTCTTACACACACACACACACACACACACACAGACTCTTACACACACTGCTTATACACACACTGGCTCTAACACACACACACACAGGCTCTTACACTAACTGGCTCTAGCGGTGGGTCGGTGGGTCGCTTGTGCCACCTTATGGTAGTGCGAGCCCTGGATGTAATATAGTCATTGGGATTACATACATTAATTTAAAGCTACTTAAAGACAGGACAAGTATACCATTGTGATTTGTCCTTTATAGTGCCAGAGAGAGTCAGGACAGAGTCGACAAGGAAACCTTGTGTCACTATCTGTTGAGCCACCACGTATCCAATGAATGAAATGGAAAGGCTCTCATTTAAAATAGTAGCTAAGGAATTAAACACTCGAGAAGTGTCTTAGAATAAAATGAATTAGTGTAATGTGAATATAAAAGCATGTGATATAAGTTTGTTCCCCAGGCTGGTTTACAGACAGGCTAAAAGTAGATATAGATGTTATCAGACTTGAGAAAACATAACAGAGGTCAAGACTTCAGGATCAGAAAATAATTTTAGAAACGGATTACAAGATTTTTGCCCTGCAGGATGTCAGACTCACAGGAAAACAGGTTAACAGGTCAAGAGTTTCATTAAATCAGACTTTCAAAAATCCAGATCTTCATTTGTTCACAATGAACCCATGAGGGTCGAAACGTTGATTGTTTATTTCAATACACTTTTTAAAAAAATCCCCGAGGAGTGCTCCATTTATTATTGGTATATATATATATATATATATATATATATATATATATATATATATATATATATACACATACACACACACACACACATATACAGAGAGTGCAGAATTATTAGGCAAGTTGTATTTTGAGGATTAATTTTATTATTGAACAACAACCATGTTCTCAATGAACCCAAAAAACTCATTAATATCAAAGCTGAATATTTTTGGAAGTAGTTTTAGTTTGTTTTTAGTTTTAGCTATGTTAGGGGGATATCTGTGTGTGCAGGTGACTATTACTGTGCATAATTATTAGGCAACTTAACAAAAAACAAATATATACCCATTTCAATTATTTATTATTACCAGTGAAACCAATATAACATCTCAACATTCACAAATATACATTTCTGACATTCAAAAACAAAACAAAAACAAATCAGTGACCAATATAGCCACCTTTCTTTGCAAGGACACTCAAAAGCCTGCCATCCATGCATTCTGTCAGTGTTTTGATCTGTTCACCATCAACATTGCGTGCAGCAGCAACCACAGCCTCCCAGACACTGTTCAGAGAGGTGTACTGTTTTCCCTCCTTGTAAATCTCACATTTGATGATGGACCACAGGTTCTCAATGGGGTTCAGATCAGGTGAACAAGGAGGCCATGTCATTAGATTTTCTTCTTTTATACCCTTTCTTGCCAGCCACGCTGTGGAGTACTTGGACGCGTGTGATGGAGCATTGTCCTGCATGAAAATCATGTTTTTCTTGAAGGATGCAGACTTCTTCCTGTACCACTGCTTGAAGAAGGTGTCTTCCAGGAACTGGCAGTAGGACTGGGAGTTGAGCTTGACTCCATCCTCAACCCGAAAAGGCCCCACAAGCTCATCTTTGATGATACCAGCCCAAACCAGTACTCCACCTCCACCTTGCTGGCGTCTGAGTCGGACTGGAGCTCTCTGCCCTTTACCAATCCAGCCACGGGCCCATCCATCTGGCCCATCAAGACTCACTCTCATTTCATCAGTCCATAAAACCTTAGAAAAATCAGTCTTGAGATATTTCTTGGCCCAGTCTTGACGTTTCAGCTTGTGTGTCTTGTTCAGTGGTGGTCGTCTTTCAGCCTTTCTTACCTTGGCCATGTCTCTGAGTATTGCACACCTTGTGCTTTTGGGCACTCCAGTGATGTTGCAGCTCTGAAATATGGCCAAACTGGTGGCAAGTGGCATCGTAGCAGCTGCACGCTTGACTTTTCTCAGTTCATGGGCAGTTATTTGCGCCTTGGTTTTTCCACACGCTTCTTGTGACCCTGTTGACTATTTTGAATGAAACGCTTGATTGTTCGATGATCACGCTTCAGAAGCTTTGCAATTTTAAGAGTGCTGCATCCCTCTGCAAGATATCTCACTATTTTTGACTTTTCTGAGCCTGTCAAGTCCTTCTTTTGACCCATTTTGCCAAAGGAAAGGAAGTTGCCTAATAATTATGCACACCTGATATAGGGTGTTGATGTCATTAGACCACACCCTTCTCATTACAGAGATGCACATCACCTAATATGCTTAATTGGTAGTAGGCTTTCGAGCCTATACAGCTTGGAGTAAGACAACATGCATAAAGAGGATGATGTGGTCAAAATACTCATTTGCCTAATAATTCTGCACTCCCTGTATATAAATTTAATACATAACAGGTAATAAATATATTCAACCATGACAAGTGCCGTCTGTGCTGAGGTATATTGCCATAGATCTCTTAAAAGATTTTAGATTGAATGAAGATTTGACTGTGTCCTTGAGGTTATTCCATAATTGCGGTACTCTGTAGAAAAAGGAGGATCGGGCCACTTTATTTTTGTATTGCGGTATGCTAAATATCGTGCTAGTAGTCAAACTATTTACAAACTAGCTCTGACAACTTACCATGGGGTCCTCTGGATGCCAGGAGAGTTTGAAGCTTCTGCCAGGAGCTTCTGCTAACTCCCCTGAGCTAAGCCCTACAGGGCACAAGGGAATATTGCTGGAGGGCAATGAGATAAGCACCCCCAGGCTAATTTAGTGCACAAAACTTCTAGCTCTCCAGACTGAGGTGAAAGGCACCTATTGTATCACTGGTAGCTTGTCAAACCATTTGCAAACTTCTTGACGACTTACCCTGAGAGGAAGCAGGGCATTCCAGCCACCATACCCACTACAGCAGGCAGAGCAGTGGTTACGGTGCTTGGAGTGTTCTTGTAAGCAAAAACAAAGGCAGCGACAGAAGCTCAGAAGTTTTGAAATTCAGATCTGAAGCAACTTTATCATGGTTTTATTGAAGGGCTATTGCCTGTGAAACTAACTGAAAAATTGATTGATAAATAGTTTAGTAATCTTATATTGAGAAATATTATAATGCACGACATCACATTTAATGACCTGTAGTACATAAGGTGCATTGATTATCACACTGTTTTGTAGATTTTTTTTCTATGTAGTTTTCAATTTTTGCTCTTCCTAAAGCAGGACTTCACATTGTACATTTTTGGAAAGTTGGACTTTTTGATATATTTTTATTTTCTTTGCTATTACAGTTCATTATTAGCATTTTACATGAAGCAAATTACCAATAAAAGCAAAGCTTAGACTGACAGGAAAATTCCACAAGTTTCCTACATTTTTTTTTTTCTGCTTGTCTTGAATCAGGTGCTTGATATGAGCATTATAAATAGTTGAATTCATTATAACGTGTATTTTTGTAACCCATGGGAATAGATTGTTCTCTTCTAAAAATATCTCACACTATAAACAAATGTAATTATGGAATTTAAATGAGAGAAGACAAATTGCCAGTGTAAAATAAGTCACATTGCACCTTACTTTGCATATCTTGTCAACTGCTCAAATATACAACTCGTTTCCTGATAAGTGGACAGCGGCGGACATTATTAATTAACTCAGAACTTGTTCTCTAGAGTCTAATTGGATTCCCTACTTCATTGGAGTAGTCCAAATAATTGAAAGCAAATTGTGGACTCATGCATTTTCTTTTATATTATTGACCGTTTTTGTTTAAGAAGCAATCACTTGAATAGGAACATGATCCCCGATGTATAGTTATATTTATGTTCAATCGTGCTTAGATCAACGGTTAATGTTTTCTTTTATACGCTCTCCTTGAGGTAACTTGCATTCAGAGAGTTTTACCGCAGCTTGCTCATCAGTGTGTCTGTAATGATATTGGTTGCTGATACATCAAACAGCTACTATCTGTGCTTTTACATGAGAAATCATTAAAACCTTTTAATGTAATATACCGTGGCTCTCACTGTAGGTATAACGTGCATCACAATGCGAAGCAAGTACTATCGGCAACGGTAAATCTAAAAGTGAAAATTAATTATTTGCAATTACTTTAGCATTCTAAACCTAATCTTATGAATAAATGTAAATCTGTAATACTACTTTCACCCAGTGGTGTACTAAAGGAGGGTGGGGGGGGCGGCCCACCCCAGGTGCCACTGACTAGGGGGGTGCCATGACTTCCAGTGTCATGTGTCACCCCTCATAATTACGCTGCGCACAGCCGCAGCACCTTTGCGGCCCGGCGGGACTTACTTCATGGAGGATGAGAAGGGGGAGGAGTGTTGCAGGCCGTGGCGTTGCGCAACGTGATGACGACATGCGCAGCGCCATCAGTCCGCCTTCACGGATCTTCAGCGGAAGGATCCAATATCCGGGCAGTGAGGCACCCAGTGGTCGGTCTCGGAGGCAAGGCATCATCAAAATGTGAGTAGTCATTTTATGTGATGGGGATAAATTAATTAAAGGGGGGGAGGTGGATAATGGATTAATTAAATAATTAAAGGGGAGGGAGGTTTAATTAAAGGGGGTGGATTAATTAAGGGGGGTGGATTAAAGGGGGGTGGATTTAATTAAGGGGTGTGGATTAATTAAGGGGTGGATTAATTAAGGGGTGTGGATTAAAGGGGAGGATTAAAGGGGGTGTGGATTAATTAAGGGGGTGGATTAATTAAAGGGGGATTAATTAAAGGGGGTGGATTAATTAAAGGGGGGTGTGGATTAATTAAGGGAGTGGATTAAAGAATTGAAGGGGGGAGGTTTAATTAAAGGGGGTGGATTAATTAAAGGGGGATTAATTAAGGGGGTGGATTAATTAAAGGGGGGTGTGGATTAATTAAAGGAGTGGATTAAAGAATTAAAGGGGGGAGGTTTAATTAAAGGGGGTGGATTAATTAAAGGGGTTGGGATTAATTAAAGGCGTGGATTAATTAAGGGTGTGTGGATTAATTAATGGGGGTGTGGATTAAAGGGGGTGTGGATTAATTAAAGGGGGGTGGATTAATTAAAGGGGGTGCAGTGCGGGGGAGGTTTATTTAAGGGTGTAGGTTTAATTAATGCAGGTGCAGGTTTTTTTTAATTACGGGGGTTGCAGTGTTTTATTTATTAAGGGAGGATGTGCACTGCAGATTTTTGTTTTTTGTTAAGGGGGTGTGCATGGTTTCTGTTTTTTTATTAATAATTTTTATGTGTAGGGAGTGTATGAAATTTATGTGATCAGTGTGCAGGGTTTTTATATGAAGGGCGAAGGGCAGGGGTTTTCTAGAAGGGGCGAGACAAGGGGCTTTGTAGAAAGGGGCAGGGCAGGAGTTTTCTAGAAGTTTCTCACCAGCCCCTTTCTACAAAAGCACTGGTCTTCCCCCTTCTACAAAACTGGCGCATTTATACAAAACCTCTGCCCTGGCCCCCTTCTACAAAACCTCTGCCCTAGCTGCTACATCTTTTGAACCCAAATCCTTTTCCTATGCTGTTTCTCTTCCTAGAAATGTGTTTAACCCCTTAAAGGATCAGCTCAATGAAGTGGTCTGGGTGCCAGGTCCCTCTAGTTTTAACCCTGCAGCGGAAAACATAACAGCTTCAGAGAAACTGCTATATTTCCCTAAGGGTTAATCCAGCCTCTAGTGGCTGTCTCACTGACAGCTGCTAGAGGCGCTACCTCAATTCTCACTGAAAACTCACTGGGAGAAGACGCTGGACATCCATAGGAAAGCACTGAGTAATGCTTTCCTAAGGGCATTTTGAATGCGCACGCGGCTCTTGCCGCGCATGCGCATTTGGATCTGATGTCAGCAGGGGGAGGAGAGGTCACCAGCGCCGAGGGAGCCCGACGCTGGAAAAAGGTAAGTGGCTGAATGGGCTAAAAACCCCTTCAGTCACTTACCATAATCCAACACCGGGCTCCCTCGGCGCTGGTGACCTCTCCTGCCCCTCCAACGTCAGCTCCCGAGTAGAGCCAAAAGAAGGAGAAGGAGAAGGAGGAGGAGAAGAAGGAGAAGGAGGAGGAGAAGAAGGAGAAGGAGGAGGAGAAGAAAGAGAAGGAGGAGGAGGAACCTTTCCAAAATAGAGATGGGCCATTCAGTCCTGTTGAAAGGCAAGGAGAGAAATCAAAAGGGAAGAGTCGACAGCTGACCACTGCATGGTTCTATAAGGCTCTGCCTAATGGCGAAAAAATTCTTAGGATGTGGATGGTGTACTCTCCATCAAAACAAAGTTTGTTTTGTTTGTGCTGCAGTCTTTTTGCTGTTGATGACAAAGTAACAGGGGCATCCAGTTTTGTTACTGGGTTTCAATTGTGGTGGAAGCTGAACCCAAAGGTGTCTGATCATGAGGCTTCTGAGCAGCATCTTACATGCTTGGAGAAATGGAAGACATTGAGAGCAGTATTGAAGCTACAAAAATGCCTTGATCATGTCCATCAAACAACAGTGGACAGAGAGAAAAGGAAATGGAGGGATATTTTGCATTGCCTTTTGGATGTAACTTTGTTTCTGGCTCACCAGAATCTTCCCTTTCGTGGTCATAGAGAGACCATGTCATCCGCAAACAAAGGCAACTTCCTCGAATTGGTAGAATTGCTCTCAAACTATGATCCCATTTTAAAGGAACATTTCATGAGGCTGAAACATGCTGTTGCATCTGGAAAGAGAATGACCTATTTCTCTCCAAAACTTCTGAACAAATTCATTTGTCTTTTGGGAAATCATGTGAAGGACAAAATAGTGGCTGATATCAAGAAAGCAAAGTACTTTGGGATTCTTTTTGACAGCACCCCTGATGTGTCCCACACTGATCAGATGTGTGAAGTGATCAGATATGTTCATATTGAAGGGGACCATGTTGAAGTAAAGGAATCATTCTTGAGCTTCTTTCCTGTTGCTGAAAAAACTGCTGCTGAGCTCACAGAAAATGTCCTGCCACATCTGGAGGAAGATGGACTAGACATAAGCCTTTGCCGTGGTCAAGGATATGATAATGCTGCAACTATGGCAGGGATTCATGGTGGTGTTCAGGCAAAAATAAAAGAGATTAATCCCAAGGCTTTGTTTATGCCATGTGCAAACCACTAGGGGGGTGCACTCATTTTGAAGTGTTGCTTCCTGTGTGACCTTTTTTGGAACATTGGAGAGAGTGTATTCCTTTTTTTTGGTTTCTACATATCGTTGGGAATTGCTGATGGAAAATTTAGGTGTGACAGTGAAAAGACTTTCCCAAACAAGATGGAGCGCTCATTATGATGCTGTGAAGCCAGTGAGGGCAAATTTTGAAAAACTGACTTCAGCCCTTGACAAATTGTGTAATCCCAAAGAAAATGTGGACACAAGAGGATCGGCTCAGATGTTGCTGTCTGCTGTATGTGATTTTTCTTTTTTGTGTTACCTTTCTTTCTGGTGTGAAGTTCTAGAAGAATTTAATATCACACAGAAATATTTGCAAACTGTGGGACTCACTTTTGAAAATTGCATTGTGAAACTACAAGGTTTGAAAGCGTTTCTAGCAGATCAGCGCAGTGAAATTGTGGAGAAGGCCATTTGTTATGCAACTACTAGGTGTAAAGAAATGGACATTTCAATGGAAAGAAGAGGGAGAGTAAAGCTCCGTAAAACAATGTCAGGAGAGAAGGCAAAGGACGCTGGTCTCACATTGCCAGAGGAAATGAAAAGGGCTATGTTTGAGTGCCTTGATCGTTTTCATCACGAGTTGGAAATTCGTTCCCAGGCAATTGAAAACATCCTTTCAATGTTTGCTATTATTCAACCAAACTCTCTGGTTGTGGCAACAGAGAAAGATTTTCGTAATTATACTCCAAAATTGACTGAGATTTTTGACGAATTCTCTAATGAAGACATCTTTAGGGAAATTGAACGTCTTCGGAGGCATTTGGAAGCTGCCAAGATCAGTGTTGAAGAAGCAAAGAAATGGACGGCATTGCAGTTCCTGGAGTTCATTGTTAAATGGGATTATTGTGAATCTCTGTCAAATTTGTCACTGTGTTTAAGATTCTTTTTGACTCTCTGTGTGTCTATTGCTTCATGTGAAATAAGTTTTTACAAATTAAAAATGATAAAAAATTTATTTCGCTCAACCATGAGTGAGACAAGGTTGACAAATCTGGCTATACTTTTTTTTTTAATATTTACGTTTTTATTTTTCAATAAAGTATTGGGATGTGAGGTACAAAAGAGAAAAAGGGGAGGGAGGGGGGTGGGGTACATCACAAAGTCGTTCAATATTCCACACAGCTGGTTACAAGTTACATACAACATGTTGGTGATTCTCAAATTCTGTCTATGGTGGTGACTAGGGAAGGTGAGACTTTGGCCCCGGGGAGGGTAAGGGAAGGATTAATAACCAGGAGTGTTGACATGTCTTGTCAAACTTTGTTGTAATACACCGGATGAGGTGTCACTTAAGTGTGTGTTGTTAGTGTGTGTCATCTACCTTGGGGAAATTCGAGCATGTTTTGCACGGCTGTGGGTCACTATATATTTATATCAGAGCGGAGCCCCCATTCAGAACTGACAGCTGGTTGTTGCGGGTAGTAGGAGGTTGCTCTGTTCTAGGCATTGACCTATAGTGCTCTAAGAAGGGCTTGATCTGTGCAGTCTTGGGTAGGTTGCGCCATTTGCTGTTGATTTGTGTATATATTAGCCCATGGTGCCCAGGTTTCTCGTAGTACCTGTGATTGTCTGGGGGTGGTTGTGGCCATAAGTTCATACGTATAGTATAGATGGATTTTATCCAGCAGTTGTTGCCTAGAGGGGCAGGTGCCTTGTTTCCAGTTAGTCGCTATAAGGTTCCTGGCCGCCAGTATGGTAAGTATTGCTACTTGTTTTTGTGGTTTGGGTAGGGGAGCGGGGAACAATAGGAATAGGCAAACTGATGGGGTGAGAGCAATATTCTCAACATTAAGAGATTTGAGGACGCTGCTCACATGTCGCCAAAGCGGAGTCAGTACAGGGCATTCCCACCAAATGTGTATCATTGTGCCTTCCGCGTTTTCACATCTCCAGCATTGTGCTGTGACTGTGGGGTAGATTTTATGCAACCTACTGGGTGTTAGGTACCACCTGAAAATCAGTTTTTTGTGAGCTTCTACATGGGAGTAGCAGTTGGTGACCCCTTTAAGTGCATTAAGAGAACGTAACCATGCCTCTCCTGATGGGGAAGAGGTATGTTCTGCCCGCCATTGTTTTTCATAAGGAAAGGGTGCGGTGGTGGTATTATATAGTAGTGAGGCGTAGCATAGAGATAGAGACTTAGGTTTGGTGGGCGTTTGCCAGCATCTGTCATGTATGGTGTTTAGGGGGTGATGGTCGTAGGGTGCAACATCCGCTTGTGTGAGGATTTTATGGGCAGCAATACTTTTAAGTTGGAGGTATTGGAAAACGGAAGAGTTCGATAATCCATATTTCTGTTGGAGGTCTGGGAAGGGCATGAGCTGTTGGCCGTGGTAAGTGTCTGCTATGTGTGTGATACCTTGCTTCTTCCAAGAGGTCCACGTCAATCCTGGGGCTAGGGAACTTAGGGCCGCTAGTGGGGCTCTCGGGTGAAATTTGTTAGCTATAATCTTAGAGTGGTGTAGGGTGTCCCATTGGTTCATCGTGAGGACTGAGGTATGGAACAGGTGGGGTGTGTGTGGTCGGAAGTGCGGTGGCATCCATAGAATTGGTATCAGGGAACCACCAGGCGCGGTGGCGTGCTCCATATCTACCCATTGGAAGGTTCCTTTTGCGGCGTGAAGTTTAATTGCCGCCTCTAGGAGTGATGCTCTGTGGTATTTAGCTATGTCTGGGAGGCCTAGGCCTCCCTGTTGTGGGTTTTGCTGGAGGAGTGAAAGAGCTAGTCATGGTCTATGTGCTTCCCACACAAAGGAGGAGATTATGGCCTGGAGGTGTTTGTAGAACCTTGGGCTGGCGTAGATAGGTAACATTCTAAATTTGTATAATAGCTTAGGGAGTAGCATCATCTTAACTGAGTTTATCCTACCCAGCCAGGAGAGTTTCACATTTTTCCATTGGTGGGTGTGTATAGTGCAGAGTGATATTAAAGGCTTAAAGTTTAGATCAAACATTGTAGAGGGGGATGGCCCGGGTTTTACCCCTAGATAGGTAATATCATTGGTTCTCCAATCAAAGGGGAAGGCTTGTTTGAGTTGTGACTGTAATGCACTCGGGAGGTTGATTGGAAGGGCTTGTGTTTTGCTCTGATTAAGTTTGTAGTATGATAGTTGTCCAAATTGTTGTAGTAGTTGTATTAATGCTGGTACTGATTTTTTGGGTTTTACTACAGTGAGAAGAATATCATCCGCAAACATAGAGAGACAGTACGTGTGGTTCTTTATGGGTATACCTGTAATGGAGTCGTGGTGCCTGATTTTAGATGCTAAGGGTTCTAGTGATAGGATAAAGAGGAGCGGTGACAAGGGGCAACCTTGTCTGGTGCCATTGGTGATACGGAAGGGTTTGGATAGAAAGCCTGAGTTAGATACTTTTGCTTGTGGATCATTATAAAGGGCCATAATGCCAGTGATGAGGCTTTCTGGGAAACCGAATTTGCTTAGGACTTGTTGCATATATATCCAATTGACCCTATCGAAGGCTTTTTCGGCATCAAGGGCTAAGATTAGGCCCTTCGTTTGGGACTTGTGCATATGTGATAGTATATTTAGAATTTTTCGTGTGTTGTCAGAGCCTTGCCTGCCTTTGATGAACCCAGACTGGTCATTGTGGATAAGTGTGGGCAGAATTCGGGATAGCCTATTAGCCAAGAGTTTGGCGTACATTTTGACATCAGCATTAATAAGGGAGATCGGCCTAAAGTTCTGGCAATGTGTTGGCGGCTTACCTGGTTTGGGGAGTGTCGATATATGGGCTACCAGCATGTCTTTGGGTATTTGCCCTGAGGTGTAACAGGAGTTGAATAGGTTAGTCATGTGGGGTGCGAGAAGGTTGACGTAGGTTTGGTAGTATAAATTGGAGAAACCATCAGGTCCTGGGGCCTTTTGTTTGGGTAGGTCGTGGATAATCTCTTCCACTTCACTTACTGTGAAGGGGGAGGTGAGGGTCGCGATATCATTGTTTTGTAGTCTAGGGACATCTATGAATTGTAGAAAATCTCTAATAGATTGGGGGGAGGGAGGCACTATTTGTGGGTCATCCTTAAGGTTATAGAGGGAGCTATAGTAGGATGGGAATTCGTTTACTATGTCTTGAGGGTTGGTTATTTTGCGATCCTTGGAATTCTGTATATGCGCTATCTTTGAAGTGTGCGACCTAGTTTTGAGTTGTGTGGCTAGTAGGGCCCCAGCTTTGTTTCCAGTGGCAAAGAATCTATGTTTGTATCTCTGCAATAGGTAGGTAGTTTTCTCTAGTTCTAACTGTTGAAGATCTTTGTGTAGTGCATT
>OW240912.1:112178710-112192491 GCA_933207985.1 Pelobates cultripes | reverse complement strand
TGCAAAATAAACACAGAATTTACAAGGACATTCCAATGTTTCAAATGCATATATTTAAAGAGGGTTTAGAGCCCCTGTTTTTTTGTAAATTCTTTGTCATTTTGGCAACGTTTTTTAATGGTAATTGGGATACAGAATGTAAGCAGGGGGTGGGGGAATCAATATGTATGCATCATAGTTATTAAATTACTTTTCAGTACAGTCATAAGGTTTCGTAGTACATTATCGGTACGTTTCTTAGTTATATGTTTCGCTGGAGGATTATCATTTCCAATAAACGAGCTGTGTGCTGCTTAATTCGGTGATCTGTCATGATCAGTCACATTGAAAGGTAGTTGTTGTGTCATTGTATCTTGGTCTGAGAGTGGGGACATGGGGGTCTCTGTCCACTCTCGGGTCGAAGTGCTGTTTGTTTGTGGTAAACGTGAGGTTATGTATTGGGGTTAGGTCCTGAGTTCGGGATTGTGTGTCGTGTGGGTTTCCTTTTTCAAAGGTTAAGTCCAGGTAGTCGTGTCGTTGGATCTTGGTGGCTTGACAGTGTTTTAACGAGTATGGTATTGAGCTTGTGGTGCGGTGGAATTTCTGAATTTATGCTTCGGAAGTGAGTGGGGTGTCGTGTCAGGGTTTGGGGAACAGGTGTTGTTTGGGAGGGGAGAAGTGGTGGTGGGAGGAAAGAGGGGTATAGCCCCTGTTTTTAATTCAAGAAATAAAGTAAACTTATTTCTAATCCACAGTCAACCCTGATACTCTCCTGGTAGATCATCAATGATGATGCATTGAGGCCCTATGGTGCCTACCGCAATCGCTGCAGCCTACCACTAGAATGCATCTCACAGAGAAGGACTCAAACCAATACTTCACTATGGATTAGAATGAATGTTTAACGTTAGTGAGGCTGTGAGTGAAACATTCCTGGTTGGCTGATTGACAGCTGGGAGGGGGCTCCTGGTGTCATTCCTCTTCCAGGAAATAAATGCTCATATCTGCTATGTTTGCAGTTTATCAGTCAAGATATATGTTTAAACAATTATTCAACTGTATTTCCAATGGGTAAGCAAAGCTGCAATCTTGCCCTGTATCATTTAAAAAGTTAACGTGGTGATGTACAAAGCAATTATATTAATTTGAAGTAGTAAAAAAAAAACCTTAATTAGAGCAAGAATAATTATCGACGCAACACTTACATTTTCTCCTAAACACATTTCCTATTTTTTTTTCTACTTAATTATAGTCTTTAACTTATTAGAAGTTTGCAAAATGGTTCTTACTATTATTTTGAAACAAAGTATTCCAGTGGTTTATTTAAATTATTGTGGTTGATTGCAAGTAAAATCAAAACAAATTTATTTTAAAATCAGCTCTTTTTAAAAAAAAAAAACAAATGGAACTCTCACCATAAGCTTTGGGTGACAATCCACAATGAACTAAAACATTGACTTGTCCCTCTTAAAGTAAAATTTAGCATCCTACATATGCAGACACGTCCTCCTGATGTGCTGAGACATCCAAAATATGGTAAGGTATCTCAACAACACATCTAATGGGGAATATTAGAAAGACAGGTAAAGACAAATGTTGGGGCAGCAAAATGTGACTTCGTCTGTGTAGACAGAAGTCCTATGCACCGGCCCTGATTACATCACTCTTTTTAAAGTGACATTCTAACTCATGTCTATCCTCTTTTCGTACTCCCACCTCTGATGCCCAAATTCACTCCACCTCAAGAATGAAGATTAAGCAAAAAAATGGAAATAAACTTGCAAAAGTTAAACAAGGATAGGCTCATATAAATCTAAGAAGCTAATGTTTCCTTTAACTAGAGTACATTTTGGCAGGCAATTTATCTACCTTAGCATTTTTTAACTTGACAACCAGGACTTTCTATCTATGCTATTCTTAATTTGCGCTCGTAGCAAATTTCAGCTCCTGTCTATTTCTTGGAGAAATGATCATTTTTGCTATATTAGCAGCACAGTGTTGCCGAAATGTCATCCGCCTTAAGGCTTGATCATATGAACCGTTCCTTTGTGTGCCTTATTGCATAAATAATCAGCATTTGAAGTCTGTTTGGCATAAAAACAAGAATATCATGTAGAAAAGCCATTAGTAAGACAGTTTCAAAGTTTACATTTATCTGCAATGTCAGAATAGCAGAAAGATGGAAATTTAGTCTTCAGACAGATGCTTTCAGACTAATTATATATATTTTTTAAAAATAGTACATAGAATTTTACCTTGCGGATGTTTTTGTATTGTATATTGCATTGATAAACTACTAGGTAACAAAAGAGGAATTGTGGTTGCAACACTGGAACATTTAGCCAATATGAATACACTTGATATTCTTATTCAAAACTGTAAAAATATATTGGATTGAAAGTAATTTTCAAAATTAAGACCAAAATAGTGATTTGGAAGTATTCTACAAGTTGACTGTGTTCATAGTTTGGCTATATTAGCCCCCCAAAAATGAAATTCCCTTTAGATGTACATGGAATTCAGACAATTTAGATATTAGAGATCACCCTGGTGCTGTTGTTTAAGGATGCACTGTCCCTTCTAGATTGGTCATAAAGATAGAATATTCTGGTGCCATCAAACCACTTGGATTTTGACATATATATGGCTATATGGCTTGACTTATGTCAAAATATGGTAAAATGCTGATTATCTTCAGATTGCCATGTATTGGCATATCCCTTCAGCTGTCACTTTTCTCAATGAACAATAGATGTCTATGAAATCTCCTAGCATAAGCATAAAAAGATTTAACCCCTTAAGGACCAAACTTCTGGAATAAAATGGAATAACGGCATGTCATACATGTCATCATGGACATCCGCAGGAATTTTTATGGGGAATGTAATTGTAATGACATCCATGTTTGGTCCCTTTTTGACAGTGTCATGAAGGGGAGGAGCATAGTCATTATCACATAAAGCCAGGGTGAATAGCATTTTCACAACTATGGTGTCAGGAATACATGTTTGTTTTCCTGACACTATAGTGTTGCTTTAAGCAAATTAAAGAAACATTCTGGTCACCATAACAACTTCATCTAAATGGAAATGCTATGATGCCAGGAAGCCCCTGAAGCCCCCGCTCTCAAATGGTTTAACCCCAAAGGCTTCCTCCAGCTCCAGATTTCCAGATCGCTCAGTGGTATTCAGCTTCTGAAACAGAGTGTCAGGAAGTGCAGATTGACGTCAGGCATGGGTACTACAGATTGGCTAGAGTGCCAGCTGACCGCTCTAGCCAAGCAGCAACACCCTTCCCCAGCGGCCCTCTGTGCTTCCTGACACTCAGTAAATAAAAGTGAACACATTATCACTGATATTTTTTTACCTGGGGAGATGAGAAAGTTCAAAGTTTCCCTGCCAGGCCCAGGTACCAAAGCCTTATGATGTGGTGTCCAGAATAAAGTGGAGGGTTCACGTCACTTGTCCTTCCTGCTCCAATCTCCTTTTCTTCTCCTTCATTTGACCCTTCTTTTTCTTCTGACACTGTCTTCTCTCCTCCTTGGCTCCTTTACCTTTCTGCTACTTTCTGCTTATTGTGCTCCCCCTTCTGCTCCTGTCTCTCTCTGATCTTTCTGCTCCTTGCAGACCCTTTCTGCTCCTTCTCCTACTTTACCTTTGTGCTCCTTGCTGTTCCTTTCTGGTCCTTGCTACCCTTTTCTGCTCCTTCTCGTAGTTTACCTTTGTGCTCCTTCTGATTCTTTCTGCTCCTTTATCTTTGTGCTCCTTCTGTCCCTTTCTGCTCTTTGTAGACCCTTCCTACTCATTTCTGCCCCTTGCAGACCCTTCCTTCTCCTTGCAGACCCTTCCTGCTCATTTCTGTTCCTTCGCCTACTTCACCTTTGTGCTCCTTCTGTCCCTTCCTGCTCCTTGCTGCTATTTTCAGCTCCTTGCTGACCCTTTCTGTTCCTTCTACTTTACCTTTGTGCTGCTTTACCTTCCAGCTCCTTGCTGACCCTTCCTGCTCCTTGTTGACCCTTCCTTCTCCTTGTTGACCCTTCCTTCTCCTTGCAGACCCTTCGTGCTCCTTGCAGACCCTTCCTGGGTCCTCATTTGTTTTCCTTTGTGCTCCTTCTCCTACTTTACCTGTTGTGGTCCTTGCTGTCCCTTCCAGATCCTTGCTGCCCCTTTTTCCTCGTTTCTATTCCTTCTCCTTCTCTTACTTTACCTCCCCCATCCCTTACTTACCTGATCTGTAGGCTATCTCTGCCCCCCCATGCCTCACGTCGATGATCTGTAGGCTACCTCTGCCCCCCCTCCCCCACCATATGCCTCACTTCCCTGATCTGTAGGCTATTTCTGCCCCCCATGCCTCACTTCCTGATCTGTAGGCTGTCCCCCCATCCCTCACTTACCTGATCTGTAGGCTGTCCCCCCATCCCTCACTTACCTGATCTGTAGGCTGTCTCCCCATCCCTCACTTACCTGATCTGTATGATCTGTAGGCTGTCTCCCCATCCCTCACTTACCTGATCTGTAGGCTGTCTCCCCATCCCTCACTCTACCTGATCTGTAGGCTGTCCCCCATCCTCACTTACCTGATCCCCCCCATCCCTCACTTACCTGATCTGTAGGCTGTCTCCCCCCATCCCTCACTTACCTGATCTGTAGGCTGTCTCCCCCCATCCCTCACTTACCTGATCTGTAGGCTGTCTCCCCCTATCCCTCACTTACCTGATCTGTAGGCTGTCTCTGCTGGCTGCATGTGTTGCTCCCCTGCGGTTTCAGTCAGCAGAGAGAAGCAGGGATAAGATGCAGCTTCCTGTCCCTGTCTCTCTCCACACACAGCGCCGGCATTGCACTGTATTTTCAATTTCACACGAAAATTTGCAGAACAAGCTGAAAAATTCAGGGGGGGGGAAGGGGGCAAGTGGCTAGGGGACAACTAAGTGTGGATTTTATTCACAAATCAAGTGAGAAATGACTGAGAAATGCCCGGGCGCAGCATGAGGAGAGGGGCTGACAGGAGGGAAGCGCTAACTGTAGCGTGGCCGAGCTCTGTATGGACCACGGGTACAGGGAGCATCTGTCTCCTGTACCCGGCCGGATTAACAGGAGTGTGCACTTCCTTTTAGTCCGGCCGGGTACAGGAAACAAAAGCTCCCTGTACCCGCGGACCATACAGAGCTTGGCCACGCTACAACAGTGGCAGGGGGGATAAAGAAATTGGAGAGGGGGGAGAAGAAGGAAATTGGAGAGGGGGGGAGAAGGAAATTGGAGGGGGGGAGAAGGAAACTGGAGAGGAGGGAGAAGGAAATTGGAGAGGAGGGAGAAGGAAATTGGAGAGGGGGAGAAGAAGGAAATTGAAGAGGGTGGGAGAAGAAGGAAATTGACGGGGGAGGAGGAGAAGGAAATTGACGGGGGGGGGAGATTGACATCCATCACACACACACAATGCACCCCTTGCACACAGAAAAACACACAATGCATTACACACACACAGACACACATACACAAGCAATGCATCCCTTACACACACAGAAACACACAATGCATTCATTACACACACTCAATGCACCCCTTACACACACTCAATGCATCCCTTACAGATGCACACACTGCATCCCATACATACACAAACACACCTTGCAGCCCTTACACATACAAACACAGATTCACACAATGCATTCCTTACACACATCAGGACATCCCCTACACACTCCACCCCCTGTGAACAAACTCATTGGTGGAACATGAAGATGGACCCTGGGACCCAGACCTTGAGCTGTGTAAAGGGCCCCCCAAAAAATGGAGCTGCTTCCCGTTCTCCCAGAACATTGATTTTTGTGACCACAGTTACAAACCGCCTCTCCAGAGAGCCTGTTCTACACCAGACCAGTGGAGCCAGACAGCAGCTAGAGCCCATCATCATCCTCATCTGGTTGTAAGTAGGCTATCTAGTATATTATTCGTGGCACTAATCTCTAATTTACCTCACTTTAAAGAAACACTATAGTCCCCAGAACCACTGCAGATTAATGTAGTGGTTCTGGTGTCTATAGCCTATCCCCGCAGGCCTTTTAATGTAAACACAGCGGCACTGCAGCACTGGCGTTAGTTAACATGGCAGATCATATGGGTGGGGCATTGTGATGTCACATAGGGGAGAGGGGGCGGCAAACTTTACTTTTGCCTAGGGCGGCAAAAATCCTTGCACCGGCCCTGTTCCTACCTCTCCCATCGCTTATTCAGTGTTTCTTTTTCAGGCTCTGCCTCTTTTATCCAATCCCTCTCTGTTGGTGTTCCCCAAGGGTCTGTCCTTGGTC
Organism: Pelobates cultripes; assembly: GCA_933207985.1. Classification (NCBI taxonomy): domain Eukaryota; kingdom Metazoa; phylum Chordata; class Amphibia; order Anura; family Pelobatidae; genus Pelobates; species Pelobates cultripes. The sequence continues at coordinate 112,186,208 of OW240912.1, read as the reverse complement.
CCCTATTGTTCTCAAGCTACACTGCCTTCCTTGGTAAACTCATCAGCTCCTTTGGCTTCCAGTATCATTTATATGTGGATGACACGCAAATTTATCTATCCTCCACTGATTTCTCGCCACCCCCGTTGACTTGTGTCTCTGACTGCCTCTCTGCTATTTCCAACTGGATGGCTACTCATTTCCTTAAACTGAACCTGTCTAAAACAGAACTACTGGTCTTTCCTCCCTAAAGTATTGCTTCTCCCTTGTCTGTGTCCTTCCAAGTCAATTGCGCCACCATCCACTCTACCACTAAGGCTCACTGCCTAGGTGTTGTCTTTGACTCCAACCTCTCCTTCACCCCTCATGTCCAATCAATCGCCAAATCCTGTCACTTCTATCTCAAAAATAACGCACGTGTCACGCAGCCCGCTGTGTCCTCTCTTGTCAGGCGATCTCTTTCCTACCTGGTCGCCTGGCACGGGCATGTCACGGTACGGTGGCATTCCCACGTGGCTATGGAAATGCCGTCCATCACTCACATAGTGCTGGGTCCAAATCCTTTCACAGCGGCCGGGTCTATGAACATTAGAGATGCTGCAGCTCTGAACACTTTAAGGGGTTTTTATTTTAACCCTTAAAGTGCCAGGTCACAGTTTTTAAATCTTAGTATATTCTCACGCCCATTGTCAGGTGCTTCCCAGTAGCCAATCAGGGAGCACCTTAATATATAAAAGCCTGCTCTGTCTATTGCTCTGTGCCCTGCCGTGGTTTCCAGTGGGTTATCCGAGAGCGCGTTCCTTGTATTGATTTCTTGTGTATCTGAACTTGGCTCCCTTTTTTGACTATCCGATCTCTGTATTCCTTTGGCTTGGCTCCTGACTATTCTGATATCTCCATTTCTTGACCTGTTTGCGTTATTACTTTGTTCATTGTTCACGTTATTACTTTGTCTTGATTTTTCTCTGTCTTGTGACTTTTTGTCTCTATATGTTAAATCCTGCCATTCTAAGGCCCGGTAATATGTCTTAGGTATTTACTTTACATCTACTTAAGTTCTGCGTTTTGGGCATCTACAGTTATCCTGATAGCGCGCCTCCGACCCTATTTAACGCCTGATACGGCAAAGGTGCTTGTCCATGCTGCTGTCCTCTCTCGCCTTGACTACTGTAATCCGCTTCTCAGTGGTCTTACGTGTTCCCAACTTGCCCCATTACAATACGAACAGATGTAACCTGGGTGCTAAATAGTTTTCAAAATAGTTTTCAAAATTGCTTCACACTCTGGTGTAATCCCAAAACTCCACCAAAAAGAGAAAGTAATGTGTGCTAGTGAGTGGAGCAATTTATACCATATATAAGACAGAAGAAAGAATATATATATACAAACTGGTTTCGATTTTAAGTGTAACTTCCAGCAATAATGGTATATATGTAAAGAAAAAAGGGAAAAAAAGCAATGATAGTGCAGATTGTATAAAAAATATAAAGCATATATACTTGTAACAATTCATAAATTGTGAAGTATCACTTTAAGAAATATTTGGTGAAACCCCAATAGGAAAAAGCTGACATAAATTTATTATCTGCCACATGCAGAAAAAGCAGTACATATATACATAAAATAGAATAATAAAAAATGATGATAAAAAATAGGGTGACAAGCCCCTTACTAGATAAGGTGGTGAGTTTGACACATATATGTCAACTCACTATCAGAGTTCAATCATTAGGGTGGTAGGCTGCTCGTCCGGCGTTCTTCCTGTTCGGCTGCTAGAGAATCTCCTCGTGTATTGTCTGCTGCCAGAAAACAAACGCCTCCGGACTCCGTGGTCTGTAAGCTCCTCCCCCTTTGTATGACGTCAACGCGTTTCGCCAATCGGCTTCCTCAGGACGTGCTCACAACCTTCATCTTGGTTGTGGGCTTAAATAGGGCAACAATCCCTCATGATTGGTTTATCACTAATTCAATTGAAAAAGTCCAATTGTTCAATTAAATTAACTAAATATCTTGACATAAAGTTTAATGGGACTTGGATTCAAATCTACATCTGTCATTAAAGACTCATTTAAGACTCTTTAAAGGATTGTTCATGGCAGAAAAATAAATAACATGGCAAAATTGAACAGCAAAAAGGCATTGATAGAATCACAAAATCACAAAGATACACAGCATATTAATATTGATTAAGATTTAAATTTAATTATGATTTAAAGCAATATTGCCTAAAAAGGATAAAAAGAGAGAACTATTAATTGGCATATCTCAAGACTTACTCTTATTGTAGTTTTGGCAAACACAATATAATAGATAAAACATGAATAAAATGTAATAATAATTAGAATCAACAGTGGTAATTATTTATCAGAGAGTGTCCCAGTGGGAAAGGTGCATAACAAAGTGCAATCACAAAAAAGTGCAATCACAAAAAGACTTATCATCCATATAAATGTGAACAATATAATTGTGAAACAAAATAGGAATAGAACTGAGAGCATGAAAATCTGAGGTTCAAAAAATAATTGATGAATTGGAAAAAATTGATAAGTTTAAAAAAAACAATTAATTTAAAAATGCTTTTGAAAAGCAGTTATAAAACATTGAAGGATAAAAGTGTATATTAAAAAAAATAAATAAATAAATAAATAAATTTAATTAAAATTATACGGCTTCCTGAGGTTCCTAGTTGGTCTCCCATACAAGTACTAAGCAGGCCCAAGTCTGCATGACTTCTGAGATCTGACGAGATCAGGCACTTTCAGACTGGTATGTCCGTAGGCTATAATTAATTTAAAAATGTATTCATATAAAATGAAAAATATATAAAAAAAAAATATATAAAAAAATAAATATACATATGATTCATTATTTTAAAAAATGGCAAATTTCAAAGTCATTATTCAGGCCATATGGAACCATAGTATTTAAAGTAAAAATCCATTGCATCTCAGCCTTCCCTATTTTTTCTATAAAATCCCCTCCCCTCCATGTTCTCGAGATTCGTTGGATTGCAATAAAACATAATTGTGTAAAATCAGCCTGATGGTGTTGTGCAAAGTGTGCTGACACTTGGTGTAGCGCATATTTCCTCTTTATGTTATAGACATGCTCACCTATACGTGTGTATAACGGTCTCGTCGTTCGTCCTACATAATGTAGACCACACGTACAGGTAAGTAGGTATATAACGTTTTTGGAACTACATGTTATACCTTCCTTTATTCGGTATGTGATATTATTGACAGTAAAATCCTTAACATGTTGCTTTTCACTTCCTATTTTTTTGCACGTACTACAATACCCACATCTAAAAAAAACCTGTTGTTGATTTAAAAAATTCTCCTGTTGGTGTGGTTCATCTAAAACATTTTTAACTAAAATTGTATTTAAATTGGGAACTCCTTTATGTATAATTGTAGATGTATCTGTTAAAATATCATTCAAAATGGGATCATCCCTGAGTATTGGCCAATGTTTCTTAATAATATTACGCACTTTATAATTATGTCCTCCCGAGAACTGACATATAAATGGGATATTCGGCACCGTATTATTTTTCTTCTTCTCCTTATACTTTAAAATCTCATTTCTTTCTAATTTGTCTACTTTTCTTTTAGCTTCATTTAAAAAAACCTTCCTTATACCCACGTTCTTTAAAATCTTTAATAATCTTTTGGCTTTGTTCTAGAAAAATTATTTCTTCTGTGCAGTTTCTTTTCATCCTAATTAATTGACTGCTTGGCACATTATTTAGCCATGGACTAAAATGACAACTTGTGTGTTGGATGTAGCTGTTCACATCCACTGGCTTAAAGAAAGTTTTTGTTTTTATTTTATTATTCTCTATATATATTGTGAGATCCAAAAAATTAATCTCCCTACTACTGACTTCCGAAGTTAATTGTATACCCCATTGGTTTGAATTGAGTATCTCCATAAATCTATGGAATGATTCTTCTCCACCCTTCCAAATTATAATGAGATCGTCTATGTATCTTTTATATAGCACCAAGTTCGACCCCCCGCCATAGCCCTCCTCAATATGGATATATTCCCAATAAGCCATAAAGAGATTGGCGTAGCTGGGGGCGAACTTGGTGCCCATAGCCGTGCCGCATAGTTGAAGATAAAAATCTCCCTGAAACCAAAAGTAATTATTCTCTAAAATAAGAGATATCGATTTTAAAATAAATTCAATTTGTTGTGGTGGATATGAAGAGGAAAATTTTAGAAAATGCTCTACTGCCTGTACACCTAAATCATGTTTTATACTCGTATAAAGGGAAGCCACATCTGCTGTGATTAATAAATAGTCATCTTCCCACGTAATTTCACTTAATATCTGAAGTATACTTGTAGTATCTTTTAGATACGAAGGTGTTTTTTGAACCAGTGGTTGGAGCATATAATCTACATACTCAGATAGTCTGCATGAAACCGAATTAATGCCCGAAACTATCGGACGGCCAGGGTTTTTTTTGATACTTTTGTGGACCTTAGGTAGGAAGTAGAATACTGGGATTTTTTCAAATTTTATATTTATATAGTCCCTTTCAGATTTACTTAGGATGCCTGTTTCAAATCCTTGGGTTATTAATAAATTAAATTTCTTTTTTATATCATTTGTTGGGTCCTTATTTAATTTTAAATAAGTTACCTGATCACCTAACAAATTATAGGCTTCCTCAAGATAGTATTCTTTATCCATAATTACTGTGCCCCCCCCCCCTTGTCTGCCGGCTTAATAACTATTTCCTTGTCTTGTCTCAATTCTTTTAATGCTTTTTGTTCCTGTAATGAAAGATTTAATTGATATTTGTTCAATGGTTTCAATCTTTGGATTTCTTTATTCACTATATTCTGAAAAGTAGTCATTTCGTCTGATGAATGCCATTTTGGAAAAAACACAGATTTTTCTTTTAAATTAGTGTGTATAACTTCATCGTATAAATAAGTCTCTGACTTTAAAGGAGTTAAAATATTGTTTGCTTCTTTATAAAAATGTTTTTTTTAAACATAGCTTTCTCATAAATTTTTGTAAATCCACGTAAAATTTAAATTTGTCTATTCCCTTTGTAGGCGCAAATTTTAAGCCTTTTGCTAATAGTTCTAACTGTTCCACTTTTAAAACCTTTTTAGATATATTAAAAATACCTTTTGGGATTTGAGTTATACTTGTTTTTTGTGATTGCTCTTGTTTTCCTTGTTCGTTAATTAAATTCTTTCTATTTTTCTTATTTACTCTCTTTCCCCCCTCTTCTCCTTCCACTAATTTTTTCTTGAACCTTTTGTTTAAGGGTGGAGGAGATTGTATAAACCTCTTCCTGGTTCTCCTCTCTAAAAAAGGTGAAGGAGAAGAGTGGTTATTTTCATTTGTCAATGCCTCAAATCGATTATGCGTAAAAAGAGAGTTTTCTTCAAGTGTACTATCTCTACCATAATTTCTTTTGAATTGGTAACTATTATGTTGGTAATTTTGGCTTCTCTCATTTTGCCACTTATTTACTGGGGGACGTTCATAATTCCTTTTTATTCCCATATTATTATTATGTCTAGGAGGAAATGATGATCCATGAAAATCTTTCCTAACATTTTGAGGATACGTCCTCCATTTATTGTTGTGTAGAGAATTCTCTCTTCTATTAAAAAATGGTTTCTTCTTAGTGTATGCTGTCTTTGTTTTATAGTCGACTATGTCTCTTTTATATTTTTTCTGTTTTACTTCTACCACTTCATATTCTAACTTATCTAATCTCTCTCCAAGCTTGTATGATAATTCAATGAACTCTTTTTCTGTTTTCAATCTTTCACAATCTTTCTTTAAATCAGTAATTTCAGAGTCTAATTTTCTCAATGTAAGTTGCCTTCTCTTAATAATGAAGGTCATAGTTTGCCCCATTACAGCGTATAATGAATGAGGCGACGAGGCTTATCTTCCTGTCCGCCCACACCTCCCCCTTTTGTCAGTCCGTACACTGGCTTCATGTAAGATATAGCTCGCAATTTAAGATCCTGATACTTCCTACTTTTCTACCCTACTCTTACCTTTTGTGTCACATTACCCAACTCCCTCTAGCATGTATGTTCATTGAGCAGGGCCCTCAATCCCTCTGTTTGTCCAACTCGTCTGGTTACAAATACTTATCTGTTAGTCCACACATTGGACAGCGCTACAGAAATTGTTGGTGCTTTATAAATAATATTAATAATAATACAGGATTTCAGTACTACTTGGAAATGTATCATATTGATAATGGATTCAAAATATGAAAATAGTAAAATGAAAAAATAAACCAATAAAAGAACTAATGTACTTAAAGCAGCACTGTCACTCCATTAAGAAGTCTTTGCAAGGTAGGTGCTCTGGGCAACTGCTACCTCTTGAGTTTAGCTTAACCAAAGCAGGAAGGAACAGGACCTGTTGTCTGATTTAAAGCCAAGGTGGTGTAACCAAGCTAATTTATAAATGTTTTTGCATACAAAAATATAGTGCATGCTCAACCAATATGAGTAATTTGGTGAATAGTGTGGTAGGAAAGTGCTGGGTGTTTTATTGAAAAATCTGTTCCCCCACCAGATCCATAAAAATAATAGAAAATAAACCCAAAGCATACCAGAGTAAATTGCACATAAAAAGATTTTTATCCATAAAGTGAATTAGTTAAAGTCATACAAAGAAAGTGCAATACATATTACAGGCATGTAAACAATTGATAACATACCCATAACTACATCAGATATAGTAAGTGCTCAAAATTTAAACCCATAAATAGTGATGTACCGAACGGTTCGCCGGCGAACGGTTCCTGGCGAACATAGCATGTTCGCCACGGCGGGCGAACATATGCGCGGTTCGACCCGCCCCCTATTCGTCATCATTGAGTAAACTTTGACCCTGTACCTCACAGTCAGCAGACACATTCCAGCTAATTAGCAGCACACCCTCCCTAGCAGACCCTCCCACCTCCTGGAAGGCATCCATTTTAGATTCATTCTCAAGCTGCATGCTTAGTAAGTAGGGAAAAGTGTAGCTGCTGTTCATAAGATAGGAAAAGCATAGCTAGGTTAGGGATAAGGGTATGCTTTTTGGATTTTTTTTTCTAAGTGTAATGTGAAATGGCCCGTTGTCTTGCCACTGCTGCCAGCTTCTGTGTGCTGTATTCACAGTGCCCATTTCAGTCAATGCCACCACTTACATCTGGTGTCACAATAGCTTGGATTTAAAAACAAAAAACTTTTTTCACTGTTATAGATTGAATAGCAGTCAGTTGTCTGCCACTGCTGCCAGCTTCTGTGTCAGGCTTACAGTGCATACTGTGCCCATTTCCCCAGTCAGTGCCACCAAATACATCTGGTGTCACAATAGCTTGGATTTAAAAAAAAAAACTTTTTTCACTGTTATAGATTGAACAGCAGTCAGTTGTCTGCCACTGCTGCCAGCTTCTGTGTCAGGCTCACAGTGCATACTGTGCCCATTTCCCCAGTCAGTGCCACCAATTACATCTGGTGTCACAATAGC
>OW240912.1:112141271-112178610 GCA_933207985.1 Pelobates cultripes | reverse complement strand
TTCCTATGACGCGGACCTTTCCCGCCCTTTCAACGGCGGCGATCTCGCGGCGGCCATTTTAAACTGCAGTGTAACTGCCAACGGCTCCTCCACTGCGGCGCTAGTTTTTCAAACGATCATCCTGTGGGTACAGAACTTTATTAACTAGTTGTGGAAGGTAGGTTGCTGCCACCTTATATCCACCTATTTTTTCATAAAACTCATTAAAAACGATCACTTACTGATCTATCTCCTATCTGTTTTTTTCCACAGGCTTTGCCACACAGGACCATTTTATTACAACTCTGGGTGAACCCCTTTCCTTAAGTGGTATAATTACAGTGTGGTTTGTTTTTTACCAAATTTGTCTGACTGACCATTTTTATTTTCCTCCTGTGGGTGAACCCCACTTACTTATTTAAAGTACATATTATGTACAATAGTTGTGTGGCTGACACCACCTACTGAATACACTGCTGTGTGCATATTTATGTGGCTAACACCACTTTACTTTATTTTGTGGGTGACCCCCATTACTTACAGTACATTATATATACACATTATATATATTATTGGTGTAATTTTATAGTGGTGACCCCACCTCAGTATCTGTACAATATTTCCTATTGTTCACAATCTGTATTATTGGGTGACCCCCATTAATTATCCTTTACTATTTTATTGTGCCAAGCATTTGTGGGTGACCCCCATTGTTTGACGTCTCGTGGGTGACCCCCACCTCATATTTTTCTAATTGAGTTGCCTCATCCTTAATTGATACTCTTTAATCTATATATATATATAGAGATAGTTGTTATTAGGGTTCACATTTATCTTTAAATTGTCATTATGTCAGATCGCCAAGACCCTGCGATCTCTGCTGAACTTAAGGAATGGCTTTTCTCAACTATCGCAGAGTCCATTCCTAAGGCTCTGGCAGCCTACCATGAACGTAATCCAGAGGTACACCCCTCTACACAACAGCCCTCTGACTCTGAGGACTCCCATATCTCCGACCAAGATAGCGCCCCGCGCAAAAGACCCTGGAAAGGGAATAGCGCTATTGCGGGCAAGGGCAAAGCTCCTGCTAAGGTCGTTAAACATGCTAAGCCCTATGTTTCACAGGATGTTACAGACCCTCTAGAGGGTTCTACTTCACGTTTATCTGGCCATATTCTAAGTGACTATGACCCCAATTACTCTGATGAGGATCCCATGGTGAATGTGCCCCAGGATTCCTCAACATCGGAGTTCGTGAAAGAAACTTTCCTAAATCAAGATCACAAGAGTAAGGTACCTGACTCAGACACCCTCCTGGATGCTTCAGGCCTTCCACTTTTTGACCCAAGGGTGATACGCCACCCACGCTCAGCAGAATGGGCTCCCCCAGATCATATTGCTAATTTCTGTAAACTGTGGCTTCGCAAGCCCCTCGAAAAAGAAATCAGAAACAAACTAAGGGCTGAATGCCCGAGACCTACTATCCCAGGCAAAGTTGCCTCTACCCCTGAATTTGACCCCATGTTGGTCACCTATTTAACAAAATCTGGTAAAGACCCTCGGAAGGGTATTGAACAGGGTTTGAAAGCAACCCAAGACAAATTATTGGACATTTCAGGTCCTATCATACAAATATTTATACTCGCAGATGAGGCACTCACCAGCGGTGAATTAGACCCGCATATTATAAGAGAATGGGCGCAGAGAGCCCTTTGCCTTCTGGGCAACGCCAATACGGCTATTTCAATTGAGAGACGCAAAGCGGCACTGTACAAAATCGATGCCAAACTAGTGGATTTGAGCACTAAAGAACTAGGCCCAGAGGCCGATGGTCTTCTATTTGGTAACAGTTTCATGCGAGACCTCTCCAAGCATGTCTCAGTTTTTACCACACTCAATAAAGCCCAGTCCTCCCTACGTAGGGTGTTCCGTCCCACTTTTCAAAATCGTTTTTCTGGGAGAGCTGGTCGCTCAAGGGGCCGAGCTACCAGTAGAGCAGCCTTTTCAGGCTACAGGCCCCGACCCACAGAGTATTGGTCCACGGGATACTCACGACCCTACCACAGGCAGCTGTTCAACACCAGAGGCTCAATTCGAGGACGTGGCTCTGCATCCCTGCGCGGACGCACTGCTTCAGGTAATGGACCTTGCTTATTTAAAAACTGTATCAATCGCAGGTCGATTAACATTCTTTTTCCCACAGTGGAAACTTCTTTCTCAGGATCTTTGGATCCTTCATACAGTCACAGGTTTCAAAATAGATTTTATCACACATCCAGTTCAATATTCTCACCCGACACCCTTAGGGATGTCAAAAGCAGATACTCTAACCTTGAACACAGAACTGACAAAATTGTTACACAAAGGGGCAATCGAACCTTCGCCTTTCCCTTGCACCTTCCTCAGCAATATATTTCTGGTTCGGAAGAAAACGGGGGACCATCGTCCCATTATCAACCTCAAGGCGTTGAATCGCTTTATCACATACCGTCATTTCAAGATGGAAGGTATCCATCTTCTCAGGGACTTGCTCTGCATGGGAGACTGGTTCTCCAGATTCGACCTCAAAGATGCTTATCTGACGGTCCCTGTAGCACCAAGTCACCGTGCCTTCCTCCAATTCCGTTGGCAAGGCGGCATTTGGCAGTTCACCTGCCTCCCTTTCGGACTTTGTTCTGCTCCATGGTGTTTCACCAAGTTGATGAAACCAGTCATGGCGCTCCTTCGTTCTCAGGGCATACGTTCAATTATATATTTGGACGATATCCTGATCATGGCACAAGATCAGCAATTACTTCGCAAACACACACACATGACCTCTGCCCTCCTTCAAAACCTAGGTTTTGTCATAAATTACCAGAAATCAGACCTGGTACCTTCTCAAATAGTCCAATTTTTGGGTTTTCAGATAGATTCAGTTCAAGCAACTCTACAATTACCCTACTCCAAAATCAAAAACATAAAACGAGAGATTCAAAAATTACTCAAGTCACAACGACCTCGACTCCGCGACCTAGCACACGTGCTGGGTCTTCTGTCTGCATCAATTCAGGCTATTTTTCCAGGGCCCTTGCATTACAGAGCAATGCAACGGCTGAAAACCTCCTATTTACATCGCTCGACCTCCTACGACCAATTCATTTCCCTAACGGACGAAGTTCTCATCGAACTTCACTGGTGGCTTCGCAATATGGAAGCCTGGAATGGGAAAGCGATTTTCGGATCTCAACCAGATTTTATTCTGGAATCCGATGCCAGCCTACTCGGTTGGGGCGCTACGTGCGCCCAATCATACACAGGAGGTCTCTGGTCCCCGTCGGAACGAGCACTTCACATAAATTGTCTCGAGCTCATTGCCGGATCCTTCGCGATCCGCAGCTTTGCCAAAGAAGCCTCCAACTGCTCTCTGGTACTTCGGATGGACAACATCTCCGCAGTACGATATGTAAACCGTCTCGGAGGGTCCAAATCGAAACTACTGTCAGACCTCACCAAGGATCTGTATCAGTTTTGCTTAGACAGGAATCTGTCTATTCGGGCCGAGTATCTCCCAGGACCCGACAATTTAGTCGCGGACTGGTTCTCACGTCACTGGAGGGATGCCAGCGATTGGCAATTAGATCCTCTTCTATTTCACCACATTCACCTATTGCGGGGACCGCTCACTCTCGACCTCTTCGCGTCTCGGCTGAATCGTCAAACAGACGATTATTTCAGCTGGTTACCAGACCCTCTATCCCTAGCTGTCGACGCTTTTCTCCAACATTGGCCACGGGACGGAGCCTATGCCTTCCCTCCCTTCTCCATGATTCAACGTACTCTCCACCAGGTCAAATCACAGAGGGTCAAGATTGTGATAGTTACCCCTCTATGGCGGGCCCAGACGTGGTTCCCCACTCTTCTGGAGCTTTCCACAGACTACCCCATCATTCTACCTCGCTCACATCGGGTTCTCAAGAACTCAACGGGCGACTACCATCCACTAGCTCTACAGGGCCACCTTCAGTTAGTGGCCTGGACAGTTTCAGGGGTGCTTGGCATGTCGCAGGACTTTCAAGCACTGCTCAAACACTCCTATGGGATTCATGGGCACCAGGAACCAGGCGCACCTATCTCGCCGCATGGCGAGTTTGGGTCAGCTGGTGTCTGGAGAGGGATTTCGATCCCGTTTCAACATCTCTCTCATCCATTCTAAATTTTCTATCATCCCTTTTCGATCAGGGTAAATCATACCGATCAATTAATGTTTTTCGTTCCGCCATTTCGGCGGGACATGACCCTATTGATAATTCCTTAGTTGGGAAACATCCTTCTGTGTGCAGACTTTTACGAGGCATTCGTTTGACGAGGCCACCTTCTGCCAAATACTCTGGCTTCTGGGACATATCTCGAGTCTTCGCATTGTTAGAGTCTTGGCCTCCTAACGAGGCCTTATCCCTTCGACAGCTCTCTGCAAAATTGGCCCTGCTACTGTGCCTGGTGTCATTCCGCAGAGTTTCTGACGTTCACGCTTTTGATTCACACGCTGTCTCCTTCACACCAGAAGGGGTCCGATTTACGATTACTAGGCGCACTAAGACGAATTCCTCGTCTGTTTTTTACCCATACTTTCCCGACAGGCCAGCCCTCTGTGTGGCTCTGTGTACTCGTTGTTACACAGAGGCAACTGCCGCCCTACGTTCTCCTACCGGTCCCCTTTTCATCTCTTATGTCAGACCTCACAAATCGGTCTCTTCCCCCACTATCGCTCGCTGGATAAGATGGTTACTTATCCAAGCGGGAATCGATAGATCATTTGGGGCCCATTCCGTTAGGGGAGCGGCCGCATCCTCTGCCTTTCGGGCCGGCAGTTCATTAGCGGATATTTTGTCCTGCGCAGATTGGTCAAGGGAATCTACCTTTCGGACTTTTTATTTTAAACCAACACAAACACATGCGGCTTGTTCTATTATTCGAGAGCGTTAAAACAGCAAATATGAAGCCTCCTGTCTTGCCATAAAATTAGGGATTATTCTAGCTTTTAGTGAACGAATAATCTGAATTTTATTAAAGACAGGAGGCGAATATTTTCCCTCCCTTCGTTCATTCCGGAACCCACCCTCGAGGTAAGTCTCATACTCAATGATTAATGTATGATACCATTATTTACATACAAACCTGCTATATACGATTTGCTCACCTTGTGGTTATACACCTATCTCATAGAGTACTGATAGATCTTTATAATCTTGATTATTCTGCCAATTCGTATGAACTATAATTGGAAATAGGGGATTCAACTATATATATATATTTTTTCTCTTGTCCGAGAAACCTTACTTTCACGAAGTCTCTCTTTTCTTTTAGTGTGAAGATCTCAAGTTTATTCGTTCAACTTTCCGTTTACATGGTTGACTTCATCTCGAGTTTCGGCTTCGGGAACTGTTCCGGTTAAAGTTTACATGGTTGACTTTGCTACTGACTGGCAACATCAAGAAAGAGGAAGTGGGAGGAGTTTGATGACACTATATTGTAGTTGAGATATGTTATGATTGGTTGATTTTTCCATACAACATTGTTAACCATTTCTTTGCTGCTGGGAGTTACAGTAAAGAAAGATAAGCAAATATTCGCCTCCTGTCTTTAATAAAATTCAGATTATTCGTTCACTAAAAGCTAGAATAATCCCTAATTTACCACCATTCAAAATGGGGTATGTCCATTCTTTTTTAGTAGCCACTTAGTCACAAACCCTGGCCAAAATTAGTGTTTATATTTGTTTTTTTGCATTTTTTACACATAAACTGCCATTTCACTGATGATATTATCAGTATAATACATTTTACTGTCTAAAACACTCATATTTGTGTAGAGTAATGTCTCATGGGTACAACAGTACCCCTCAAGTATAGGTTTTATATTGATTTGGAAAGTTACAGGGTCATACATAAGATTTGCCAATTTCTATTTTTGTAAATTGCTATTTGCCAGATTGGCTGTGTTTCCTTTGAGACGGTATGGCAGCCCAGAAATGAAAATTAACCCTACCATAGCATACCAGGGTATTCAAAATGGGATATTTTCAGTCTTTTGTAGTAGCCACTTAGTCACAAACACTGGCCAAAGTTAGCATTTATATTTGTTTTTGTGTGAAAAATGCAAAAAACAAATATGAACGCTAACTCTGGCTAGTGTTTGTAACTAAGTGGCTACTAGAACAAAATTGACATATCCCATTTTGGATACCCTGTTTTGTCTACATTTGCAAATGGTATACCATGATGGGGTTAATTCACATTCCTGGGCTATCATATGGTCTCAAAAGGCAACATAGACCCAGCAAACCAATCTGGCAAACTGAAATGGGCAAGCACTCTATTGACCCTGTAACTTTCCCAAAAAAAACATAAAACCTGTACATGGGGGGGTATTGTTATACTCGGGAGACTTCACGGAACACAAATATGTGTTCAAAACAGTAAAACCTATCACAACGATGAAATCACCAGGAAAAGTGAATTTTTTATATACACCCTTTATATACTTATTAACCCTTAATAGGGAACACATGGGATCGGCGGCAGCATTGTAACATAGCTGTGTGGTGAATACAAATACAAAAAAACAAGTCCTGCGCTCACTCCCATCACTCCTGGGTGGCAGCAACGACCATAATACACATCAGTAAGGCTTTTTTCATGGTTTGTTTATTCTTGGAAATAAAGGGGAATTATATAATGTTGACCGAAATGAAATCATTGCTTTTCAGAATTCTCATGATTGTATTAATTGCTGTGTAGATGTCATTGGATATCATATCTTTAAACTGCCTTTCTTTGTAAACCACCTTACAGATCAGAACTTGGATCCAATACCTATTTTTAAAGTCAATTAGATAAAATGTTTATTTCTAATATTCACTATATGGTTCCCCATTGTTTTTAATATTTGTCCTGCTCAGATGAATACTTCACAATGAAATAGTCCTTGGTGTAATATTTGTGGATAAGCTTTTCAAATAAGTTAAAATATCTGGATTAGCTTTTATTTTTATCAAAACATTAAAATAATTAAAAAATAAATATATATATATATATATATATATATACCGTATTTATCAGCGTATAACACGCACCGGCGTATAACACGCACCTCATTTTAAGAGGGAAATTTCAGGGAAAAAAAACTTAAAGGACCACTATAGTGCCAGGAAAACATACTCGTTTTCCTGGCACTATAGTGCCCTGAGGGTGCCCCCACCCTCAGGGTCCCCCTCCCGCCGGGCTCTGGAGAGAGGGGTTAAACACTTACCTTTCTCCAGCGCCGGGCGGGGAGCTGTACTCCTCCTCTCCTCCTTGCTCGCGACGTCATCAGCTGAATGCTTTCCTATGGACGCTTGCGTGCTCTCACTGTGATTTTCACAATGAGACAGCCACTAGAGGCTCTGGAGGCTGGATTAACCCTCAGTATAAACATAGCAGTTTCTCTGAAACTGCTATGTTTATAAAAAAAAGGGTTAGTCCTAGAGGGACCTGGCACGCAGACCACTTCATAAAGCTGAAGTGGTCTGGGTGCCTAGAGTGGTCCTTTAAATTTCAAATAAAGAGCTTCTTACCCCTTCTTACCCCTTTCTACTCCCCTTTCTTACCCCCTCCCCACTTTTCAAAACGGTACACCATGGCAATCAGCTTTAGAGGCATACAATTGGCACACCATAGCAATCCGCTTTAGATGCACACAATTGGCACACCATGACAATTACTTTTAGAGGCATAAAACTGGCACACCATGGCAAACCGCTTTAGAGGCATATAATTGGCACACTATAGTAATCCACTTTAGATGCATACAATTGGCACACCGTGGCAATCAGTTTTACAGGCATACAATTGGCACACCATAGCAATCAGCTTTACAGGCATACAATTGGAACATTATGTCAGCTTTAGAGGCATACAATTGGCACACTATAGCAATCCGCTTTAGATGCATATAATTGGCATACCATACCAATCAGCTTTAGATGCATACAATTGGTACATCATGGCAATCAGTTTTAGATGTATAAACTTGGCACATCATGGCAACTTTAGGTGCATACAATTGGCACACCATGGCAATCAGTTTTAGAGGCTTACAATTGGCACACCAGCTTTAGAGGCATAAATTCAGAACATCGTGGCAATCAGTTTTAGAGGCATAAAATTGGAACATCATGGCAGCTTTAAATACATAAACTTGGCACAGCATGGAAATAAGCTTTAGATGCATAAACTTGGCACATCATGGTAATACTTTAAGATGCATAAACTTGGCACATCATGGCAATCAGCTTTAGAGGCATACAATTGGCATACCATGGCAAACAGTCAGATGCATAAAATTGGCACACCATGGCAATCAGTTTTAGATGCATAAAATTGGCGTAACATGGCAGTTATAGAGGCATAATTCTGGGATATCATGGCAGTTTTCGAGGCAGAAACTTTGCACATCATGGCAATCAGTTTTAGAGACATACAACTGATTACTCACAGACTCAGAATCAGAAGTGCTGTGTCCTGCTCTTTCATCCAGGCACCTCACATTGATTATCCCAGTGGTGGAACTAATGTAGAGAGTGCCCTGGTGCAAATATGTTTTCTGGGCCCCCATCTAGTGCAAGTGTGGCCAAAATGTAGATCTCCATCTGTCGGAGAACTTCAACAATGCTATACCAGATGGGGATCTACCATTTTCTTATCATTGCAGGGTTATATTTGTGAGCAGTGTTTGAGCGTTTGAATGTAAGCATGTTTTTGTATTAAGTATATGTGTGCATGTATGGGTGTATTTGTATGTATTGTTGCCATTGGAATGTAGTGGTGTACTTGTTTGTAATGTTTGATTTTGAATGCATGGGTGTTTGTATATAGTGTCGGACTTGAAATGCAGGTGTGCTTTTTGAGTGTTGGTGTTTGAATGAAGGGGTGTTTGTAGATAATTTTAGTGTTTTAATGCCGGGGTGTGTTTGTATGTAATGGTTGCATTAGCAGTACCTGTGTAGTGGATGCAGTGTGTGTTTGTGTAGTGGATGCAGTGTGTGTATTGTGTTTATAAAATATACATATACACAATGTGTGTTTGAATGTAAGCAAGTTTTTTTTGTATGGAGTATGTGTGAAGTGTATACACATATACACACACAAACACACAAATACACACCCTGACACAGCAATACACACAATGACACCTAGTTTCCCACACATAGATACACAGACACTCATGTACACAGATACACAGTGATACACAATACACACAGACACACAGACAAATACACAAACACTGACAGAAAAGGACACACAGATACACATACATGCAGAGACAGGAGGTGAGGGTGACAGTGTGTGGGAGAGGTGAGGGTGACAGTGTGGGAGGGAGTGTGTGTGCTGGTAACAGTGTGGGGGCAGTGTGAGGGCAAAGTGAGAAATGGTTACAGTGGGCGGGCAGGGGGAGAAGGGGTGGGCAGGCAGGGGGGGAAAGGGTTAAAGTGTGGGGGGCAGGGGGAGAAAAGGCTACAGTGGGAGGCAGGGGGAGAAAAGTTTACAGTGGGAGGGGCCGGGAGTGAATGGGTTAGAGTGTGGGGAGGGGGGCCGGGAGTGAAGGGGTTACAGTGTGGGGAGGCGGGCCGGGAGTGAAGGGGTTACAGTGTGGGGAGGGCAGGAAGTGAAGGGGTTACTGGGGAGGGCAGAGAGTGAAGGGGTTACGCCATGGAGGGCAGGAGGAAGGTTACAGTGTGGGGAGGGGGCAGGAGGAAGGGCTCCATGGGAGGGCAGGAGTGAAGGGTTAAGGTGTGGGGGAGGGCAGGGAGTGAAGGGGTTACATTGGGGGGAAGGGGCAGGGAGTGAAGGGGTTACATTGGAAGGAGGGCAGGGAGTAAAGGGGTTACATGGGGGAGGGCAGGGAGTGAAGGGGTTTCTTGGGTTAGGGCAGGGAGTGAAGGGGTTTCATGGGGGGGCAGGGAGTGAAGGGTTTACATTGGGGAGGGCAGGGAGTGAAGGGGTTACATGGGGAGGGGCAGGAGTGAAAGGGTTGGCATGGGGGAGGGCAGGTGTGAAAGGGGGTGCTGGGGGAGGGCAGGAGGAAGGTTGGCATTGGGGAGGGCAGGGAGTGAAGGGGTTACATTGGGGGAGGGCAGGGAGTGAAGGGGTTACATTGGGGAGGGCAGGCAGTGAAGGGGTTACATTTGGGAAGGGCAGGGAGTGAAGGGGTTACATTGGGGAAGGGCAGGGAGCAGGGGCGACATGGGGGGGGAGGGCAGGAGTGAAGAGGTTATACTGGGGAGGGTGGGGAGTGAAGGGGTGACATGGGGGAGGGCAGGGAGTGAAGAGGTTACATGGGGGAGGGAAGGGAGTGAAGGGGCTACATGGGGGGGCAGGGGGTGAAGGGGTTACATAGGGGGATGTCTGGGGGCTGTGTCCTACCTGAATTCCCTGGTGGTCCAGTGTCTCCCTGGTGGTCCAGTGGGGTAACTCTCCGGTCTGAGCTCCGCCGGGTGCAGAGCTGCAGACTGTGTAATAAAAGTCTTGTGAGCTCCCAGAGTGTTGCCATGGTAACGCTCTGGGTGCTCGCGAGACTTCTATCACACGCTCTGCAGCTCTGCACCCAGCGGAGCTGCAGACCGGAGCTGCTGGGCAGACTGATTGGAGGGAGCCCGGCGGCATCCAGGGCAAGCCGCTGGGCTCCCTCCTGGTGTCAGTCTGCTTGCCCGAGTCCCCTGCGGCCCTGGATGTGTGGGTCAGCGCGACCCACTGGGAATCGCCCTGCGACCCACCAGTGGGTCCCTCACACACAGCTTTTTTGAAGATGATTTAATGAACATGCCTAGTTAAATAAAAATTATGTATATTTTAATTCCTTAAAGGAACACTATATCATTAAGAATACAAATATGCTGTAGCAGTTTAGGTGGCCGGCAATCCTTGGAGATAAAAGGTATTTTACTTACCCGCCTCCTTAGCCAAGATCACCAATATAAGCCAATCAAATGCTTTCCAATTTATTTGAGTCAATGCTACTTTACATTCGTGGCAATATGCCGTGATGTGCCAATCAGCATCTCCTCATAGAGATGCATTGAATCAATGAATCTCAGTGGTGAGCGATCATTGCCGGTGCAAGAATTTATGACTACACAGGCGAAGATGCAGACATAAAAAGACATATAGAGATATACATACACAGTGATACAGAGACATACAAAGCAGACAGTCATACTGAGACATACAGACAGGGCAAACAGAGATATACATACACAGACAGTCATACAGAGACATACAAACTGTATGTCTCTGAACTGACTGTCTGTGTATGTACACAGGGTGGCTAAAAGATAGATCCCCATCTGTCGTGCAACTTCAACAATGCTTCAAAAGCAGGGGCTCTACAGATTCCCCATGCTTGCAGGATTGTATTTAGCACTGAGCAATATTTGTGTGTTTGAATGTAATGTTTTTGTATGGAGTATGTTTGTGTTAATGTAGGGGTGTGTTAGTATGTAGTGTTTGCGTTTCAATGCAAGCATGCATTTATGTGTAGTGTTGGTTTTTGAATGCAGGCGTGTGTTTATATATAATTTTGGTGTCTAATACAAAGGTGTGTTTGTATGTAGTGTTGACGTTTGCATGCAGGGGTGTATTTGTGTGTAATGTTGGCGTTTGAATGCTGAGATGTATGCACATATACACATACTCTGCCATACACACACACACACTGTGATACACATACACGCAGATACACACACTAACACACATGCAGACACACAGAAGTATACACAAATTGATACACATTCAGATAGACAGATACAAACACATACACATATATAGATGCAGACACACACTGACAAAAACACAGATATACACAAACACTGACAGACATACAGACAAACACACACTGACTGACATACAGATATATACATACACTGACATACAGATACACACTCCAGTTAGTTTAATCCCCTCTCTAATTAATTTCATGATAACCACCATTTTTCCTTTAATAATATAAGCACCATTATTTTACCACTTTAAATTTTTATAATTATAGTGTATAAGTGTGTTTGTCAAAGTGTTGGAGGCAATGAATGTGTATTTGCTGCTGTAGTTTTCCTTCTATTCAAGCAGTGATTGCTGACAAATGACATCGACAAATGCAAAATGCCATGTTTTACATCCAGTAGCAGCTGTTAGTGTCCTCTCTATATCATCACAGGCACATGCAGGGAACATACATTAACATTCTCTTTGTTTGATTGACCATGCCATGTGTAGCACACAAAGATATGTTAGGGCTTAGCATTTATTATCTATGTGTTTTTGCCTTTGCCAGGTGTGATAGAGGATTCACCCACAAGTTTAAGAATGAACAAGACCTATATTTCAATATTATTAACAGGCAGTAGTTTCACAATATCAACCAAAAGGTTAAGTACACCATATAAAACACGATACATAATAAAATAATAAAAAAATAAAAAATTGCTTAAAGGGACACTCTGGGCACCAATACAACTTTAATGCATTTGACAGATTTGGGCATTATTAACCCCTTAGGGACACATCTTCAGAAACCTATCTTGCACTTAAGAACACAATCAATGTTTACATGTTTGTATCCCTGACCCCAAGCTTTGTGCAAGGATTTTTGCTGCAATAGGCAAAGATCCATTTTGCCAGCCACTCATGAAAGCAACTACATTTTCACAGAGGTTTATTCACTAAACTCTGATTTCCAGTGAATTGAAAACAGAATAGCAAAATTTAATCAAAAGCAGCTGAGCAGTGACTGTAGCTGAGTTGGAGAATTCTTCTAGATCAGCTATTTTGGCCTAAATTTTGCCGTTTGGTTTCCAGTTATGTCTGATCACAGTGCTCATTCCTCTCTCATAACAATCTGTGTATTCTCTCTCTTATCAGCATTTATCCTCATTTTTCACCTGTTTCTCTATTCCAAAGCTTGCAGTGTCTGTGTTCATGATATCTATGCTCACTCTCTGCCATTGATTCTCTCCAGCCCATCTTTCATTAGTCTTACAGGATTATTCACTAAAGTGAGAACTGTTGGGAATTCAAAGTGAATTTCTAATTTAGGCTACTTTGACTTTACATTTGAAATTAAGTTTTAATTCATTTTGAATCCAACAATTGTCACTTTAGTGAATAACTCTGTAATTGACTTTTGTCATTTTCTTTTCTTTTCCCTGTCTGTTCATCAAACAGTGAGCTGAAATATAACTTTTTCATAACGTTTTCAAATCACTGTTTAGTGAATAGACTCCTAAGTGTCCTCTTAAAGAGAGACAGGCCAAGACATTTAGGGAAAACAAGACAGACTGAACTGAAGAGATGTTTAGGGAAACAAGATGGAGCAGAGATACATTTAGGGAAAGTAGAGACTCCGGTGAGAAACTTAGGGAAAGGGAACAGTCTGGGAAGGCAATTAGGAAAAGGATGGAGAGATTGTTGAGCTATTTAGGAAACAGAGATAGACTGGTAGACATTTTAGGACACAGTGAGCAGACATTTAGGGACAGAAAGAGACTGCCCAATATAAACACACACACATTCATACATGCCAATACACACTGCCAATTCATCCATCCATCCATACACACATTGCCCAATACATCCATCCATACACACATTGCCCAATACATCCATCCATCCATATACACACTGCCAATACATACATCCATACACACACACACTGCCAATACATCCATCCATACACATAAACACTGCTCAATAAATAAATCCATACACACACTGCCATTACATACATCCATACGCACACACACAGAAACATTGCCTAATACATGCATCCATACACACCTATTGCCTAATGCACACATCCATACACACAAACTGCCTAATACGTTCCCAAACTGTGGGTCGCCAGCTGATTTTTGGTGGGTCACACTGACCCACGCCCGGGACTCGGGAGACCTTCAGGCCCTCAGTCCATGACCGAGTGCCCGACACCAAGAGGGGTCCCACCGGCTCTGTAACAGGGATAAAGCCCTGTGCACCCTCTGGTCTGCAGCACCGCCTCCACTGAGTAAGTGTCAGTGAGCTCAGAAGTAACGCTCTGAGACTTCACGTGCCAGAGTTCAAAAGACTATGTCTGCAGCCAGCGCAGGCGGAGCTGCAGACAGGACAGCAAGCGCCACCGGACCACCAGGGAAGAAGAAAGGAGAAGAGACCACTGGATTACCAGGGTCCTCTCAAAAAAGTATTTTAATGTATATACCTCCCACATGCTGTTACCACTTCCCCCACTATCACCATCACCTCCCTCCCACACTGTCACCTCACCTCCCCCACTGCCACCAATACCTCCTCCCACTCTCACCATCACCTGCCTCAGACACCGTCACCCTCACCCCCACTGTCACCCCTCACCCCCACTGTCACCCTCACCCCCACTGTCACCCCTACCCCCACTACCCTCACCTCCCTCCCACTGTCATCACCTCCCCCCATTGTCACCATCACCTCCCTTCCACACTGTCACCATACCCTCCCACTGTCACCCTACCTCCCCACACTGTCACCCTCACCTCCCCACACTGTCACCTCACCTCCCCCACCCTGTCACCCCCACCTCCCCCACCCTGTCACCCTAACCCCTACCACACTGTCACCCCTAACCTCCCTCCCATACTGTCACCTCTCACTCACTCTCACCCTCCTCTCCACCAAACAGGCATCCCCACCTCCACACTGTCATCATCACCTCCCCTACACTGTCACCATAACCACCTCCCACTGTCACCCTAACCTCCCTCCCACGCTGTCACCCTGACTCTCCCACACTGTCACTCCACCCACACTGTCATCCTCACCTCCCTCCCACACTGTCATCCTCACCCCCTCCCACACTGTCACCCTCCCCTCCCCCACACTGTAACCCTAACCTCCCTCTCACACTGTCACCCTCACCCCCACACTTTCACTCTCAACTCCCCCCTACTCTAACCCTCATTTCCCTCCTACACTGTCGCCCCCACCTCCCCCTCAATTTAACCCTCACCTCCCCCCACTGACATACACACATAATGTCACTTACACATTCTCACTGACATACACATAATGTCACACATTCTCACTAACATATATATGCATTATATGTATATTTCTATAGACCAGCATGTACAGTATATGTATATAAATGTATATTCCTTTTTTGCGCGTGTATGTCTATATATATATATATATATATATATATATATATATATATATATAGTAGACAATCAACAAGGAAGGCTGCTCTCCGGATTTAAAACAAGAAAATTTATTCAAACATATTTAAAAATAGTGTTTGAATAAATTTTCTTGTTTTAAATCCGGAGAGCAGCCTTCCTTGTTGATTGTCTACTACATGCCTTGGAGCTCTGGTGGTGCGCCCGGTCTTGGACCTTGTTGCAAGCGTGAGTGCAGGGGATATTTGGATTTTTATATATATATATATATATATATATATATATATATTTAAAATTTGTATCTTGTAATACCTTTTTTATTGGACTAACAGAATTTTTTAATGACAAGCTTTCGGGAGAACCTCCCTTTCTCAAGTCTGAAGCATTTCTGAGCAAGACGATACATAGAATTCAAAGTTGAGTTGTGATACAGGGGTTAAAGCGACATGAGTGTATATAAGACACAGGTTTGTTAGAAAATAGACACCCTTTTTGCAGAGGGTCATAAATATCTTTCTGAAGAGCAGAGTGAGGGGGGAGAGAGGGAGAAGAAAAACAAACAAGCAGACAGTGAAGAAGATGGTACACTTTATACATGCACACACATAAATATGTATATGTGAACGCATAAACACATGTACATATACATAAACACATAAATACATGCACATGAACTAATATACACAAATATAAATGCACAGTCATATATATATATATATATATATATATATATATATATATATATACAGGGAGTGCAGAATTATTAGGCAATGAGTATTTTGACCACATCATCCTCTTTATGCATGTTGTCTTACTCCAAGCTGTATAGGCTCGAAAGCCTACTACCAATTAAGCATATTAGGTGATGTGCATCTCTGTAATGAGAAGGGGTGTGGTCTAATGACATCAACACCCTATATCAGGTGTGCATAATTATTAGGCAACTTCCTTTCCTTTGGCAAAATGGGTCAAAAGAAGGACTTGACAGGCTCAGAAAAGTCAAAAATAGTGAGATATCTTGTAGAGGGATGCAGCACTCTTAAAATTGCAAAGCTTCTGAAGCGTGATCATTGAACAATCAAGCATTTCATTCAAAATAGTCAACAGGGTCGCAAGAAGCGTGTGGAAAAACCAAGGCGCAAAATAACTGCCCATGAACTGAGAAAAGTCAAGCGTGCAGCTGCCACAATGCCACTTGCCACCAGTTTGGCCATATTTCAGAGCTGCAACATCACTGGAGTGCCCAAAAGCACAAGGTGTGCAATACTCAGAGACATGGCCAAGGTAAGAAAGGCTGAAAGACGACCACCACTGAACAAGACACACAAGCTGAAACGTCAAGACTGGGCCAAGAAATATCTCAAGACTGATTTTTCTAAGGTTTTATGGACTGATGAAATGAGAGTGAGTCTTGATGGGCCAGATGGATGGGCCTGTGGCTGGATTGGTAAAGGGCAGAGAGCTCCAGTCCGACTCAGACGCCAGCAAGGTGGAGGTGGAGTACTGGTTTGGGCTGGTATCATCAAAGATGAGCTTGTGGGGCCTTTTCGGGTTGAGGATGGAGTCAAGCTCAACTCCCAGTCCTACTGCCAGTTCCTGGAAGACACCTTCTTCAAGCAGTGGTACAGGAAGAAGTCTGCATCCTTCAAGAAAAACATGATTTTCATGTAGGACAATGCTCCATCACACGCGTCCAAGTACTCCACAGCGTGGCTGGCAAGAAAGGGTATAAAAGAAGAAAATCTAATGACATGGCCTCCTTGTTCACCTGATCTGAACCCCATTGAGAACCTGTGGTCCATCATCAAATGTGAGATTTACAAGGAGGGAAAACAGTACACCTCTCTGAACAGTGTCTGGGAGGCTGTGGTTGCTGCTGCACGCAATGTTGATGGTGAACAGATCAAAACACTGACAAAATCCATGGATGGCAGGCTTTTGAGTGTCCTTGCAAAGAAAGGTGGCTATATTGGTCACTGATTTGTTTTTGTTTTGTTTTTGAATGTCAGAAATGTATATTTGTGAATGTTGAGATGTTATATTGGTTTCACTGGTAATAATAAATAATTGAAATGGGTATATATTTGTTTTTTGTTAAGTTGCCTAATAATTATGCACAGTAATAGTCACCTGCACACACAGATATCCCCCTAACATAGCTAAAACTAAAAACAAACTAAAAACTACTTCCAAAAATATTCAGCTTTGATATTAATGAGTTTTTTGGGTTCATTGAGAACATGGTTGTTGTTCAATAATAAAATTAATCCTCAAAAATACAACTTGCCTAATAATTCTGCACTCCCTGTATATATAAAAGAGTATGGGAAAGCATAGGTCTACACATAGTACTTTGTATATAGATAGAATAAACATAGTGGAATGCATTTTAAAGTGTTGATACATATGACAGAACAGTAAGATAATGTGGGGGAGTGTTCATGTAAAGTGTTGGTAGTGGGACAGGAAACCCAAATCAATATTTAGTCCTCAATTCTTGCTGTTAAACCATTTTTCTTTCTTGGGTATTTTTAAAACCCCCTTTCAGTACTTTGATTTTTAGGTCCTTCAGTGAGTGGCCAGGCTGGGTAAAGTGGTGTCCCACAGGAGTGCAGTACAATTCTTCTTTGTGGTGTTTAATAGAGTGTCTGTGCATATTCATTCTGCCATTTAATGGCTGGGTGGTTTCCCCAATGTAGCATCCTAGATGGCATTTGGGTGCATTGAATCATGTATACAACATTGCTGGATGTGCAGGAGTATGAACCTTTAATGCTGTAGGTTTTATTGTTGTGTGTAGCTGTGTTGTCTGTGCATATGTGCTGACACAGTTTGCAGCGATGTTTTTTGTATTGACTGGTCCCATTTTCTTCATTCTTACCATCAGTGGGCAGCTTCCTGTTGATTAATTTTTGTTGGAGGTTTGGTGGTTGTCTGAAGGCCAAAATGGGTGTTTCAGGGAAAATGTTTTTCAGAGTCTCATCTTCTGTTAATATTGGTTGAAGGTCTTTGATGATTTTCCGTATTTCCTCAAGAGCTGGGTTGTAGGTGACCACAAGTGGCACTCGTGCAGATATTTTTTTCTCTCTGTACTGTAGCAGGCGCGAGCGTGGAGTTTTTACATGTATGTACGTAGTGGGGAATTGCGATGCAGCCTATAACAAAACTAACCCCATCCAACCCCCCAATAATGACAGACCACTTAGTATGGATGAACAGGCCACAGCATTTATTATCACAAACTAAATTACTGCATAACACATCCATAACTTTATTTATTAAATCTCTTCTTTTCTGTAACCAAAACGTTAGACATAAATAAGCATAAATTAACATATATACATATATAACTCCACACATAGTGTTATACAGTGACCCAACCGTCCTTGCCAATAAACATACAGTGGTTCCTAATCACCACTTCCTCTCACCTCCCCCCTCGTCATAAAATCATATCTTTCCAATGCCCGCCATCAGCCGACCTTATCCACGCTCGATGGGCACGACACCTCAGACAACCTAATGTTAACCTTTTGAAGCAGGGGAGGTTGAGACCTTAAAAACTTGTTCATCTCATTCCATATACTTAAACGTAACCCCTCAAACTCAATTGGCAAGGACATACCCCCGCCACAACCACGCTGTTTTACACCTAAAATCAGCGGGGGACCCCACCACAACCAGCCATGGCCTGTTCCACCACTGCTAGCCGTGCCAGATTAACATAGAATAAATACTGCACCAGGAAATTAAATGACCATTCGTGATCAATCTAAAAAACACCAATAACACAACATAGTGCAAAACATATATATATATATATATATATAAATGTTGGACTCCTTATGTAGAGTAAAACTCACAGGATTTAAAGCCGTCCCAGGCTCTATATAATGTGCAGGAGGGTGCCTAAAAAGGCTAAACGATATCCTTGAGGAGAGCAGCACAGGATACAAAGTGCAGAATCCAAAATTTATTGCACAAATAAACAATTAAAACAGGGACAATATGCAGTGTATAAATAGTAAAATATACTAGGCACAAAGCCTAAATAAAACACTGCAGAGGAAACAAGAAAAAGTACCAGATACAATCCTTTGATCTAGCAGCAATTGCGTTTCATCTCCAGCCGGAGTCGTCCTCAGTGCACCATCAACATAGGCCTCATCCGACCTCCAGCAAGCGCACCCATCCCCTTGAGATAACTAGGCCACATCAGCCACACCCCAAGGTGAACTGGAATCCCCCAAGCCAAAACAAGAAACCCACCTCGTCCGATTCCCGACGGCAGCGCACCAGGGCACTCACATTGCTGAGCGCACTGCCAACAGGAACAGGTGATAGCCTCAGCCCGTCCCCTGAGAACCTCTGGTAAGAAACAGAATGTGTAACATGTCCAGATTCAAGAGCACCCTCAGATTGAAGAGCACCCCATACAACACCGAACCCATATCATTCCACCCAGAGATGACAAAAAACCCCTGGTACCTCCAAGAGGCGGGACAGCCGACCCCGTACGAGGAGGACCACACCCCCACCATGTAACTGGTGCCAGACCACTGAACCTCCGCTCCCGAAGGCGTAAGATCCAACCACTCGCCCCCGCCTCCTGGCCCAAACCACACACGAGCATCCCACCATCCCCTTTCCTAACCGCGGTGAGAAATCCATTCGGAGACCAGCAGGGTGAACCTGAAGGAACCACCACCCTGACTCCCAAAATTCGAGCCCCTGAACCATTGGCGTAGGCACGCCAAGTCTGGCGGTGACCGTAGCCATCCCAAACCAGAATAAATGCCCTTCGAACTCCCCATCAACTTTCAGGCAAATGACGGAAACCTGCACCGCCTCCGATCAGAACGGAATTTGTCAGGCCATCCTGGGAACCCATTACATCGTGTTAGGAGCCCAACCATCACCCCGTGCATTCCATCTACCTTAGGAGAAAGCGGAAAAGCCAGGGCACGTCGACCCCAAAACATCCAAGAATCGCACAGATTCCATTGACGCATCAGCCACACCGCAACTGACTTACCCGTCCCAACGACAACAGCAGTCGAGCAGCGAAACCTGAAATAAGTCCGTCCACCAAAACACCCCACCACTTGCCGACAACTGCAACATGAACAGGAAGCCGAGCCCTGCCAATCGCAGAAATCACCCCTAGCGCCCTCAACAGACGGAACCAAACATGTAGATGAGCAGTCCACTCCCGGAACCTACAAGGAAACGTCCCCATCCATCCCGATTACTCCCACCATACTGGAGTGGGCCCCACGCCGCCTCATAGGGCGACCCACGGACCAGCTTCATCAGACCGTTGGACCAGGCGACCACCTCCACTGCCCTAACATCGACCCCGTGACACCTCTGCCCGAAGTATGCCCAATAATGACCAAGACAGAGCGTCGGCCACCACATCGGGAATACCCGGACGCAAAAAACCCAAGACCAGCCGCCCTAGAATCACACAGCGCCAAGCCAGGCGCTGCAACCAGAGTAACACTGGGGTAAAGTGTACTGTTACATGACAAGACAGCCCGCACCGCCCCACGATGGTCCCAAAGGAAAACCCACCTACCTGTTCTAGAGCCGGGCACCCCATGCCTACCATGCCACCAGAAAGGGGAAGCTCCAAGAACCCCAAAGTCCGCCAGAAAACCGATCCTTGCCAATGTAATGGGCAAGAGTCAGCACACCATTGAGAGCCCAAATTGGCCCAAAACCTGCTGCAGCATCAAACAGCTGGAAGTCAGCTGGAAAGACTTGGGGGGGGGGCAGATTGCACAAACCACCGTTAAGGGAGGCCCAGAAGGAACCCTATACAGTCCCAAGGGCAATCCCAACAAGCAAAGCCCAGCAAACCCAGGAGAGTCCAAAGGTAGTGCAGCCTAAACCCGCGACGCCCCTCAAAACCACCGACGCATACTGCCCGATGTCCCAAACCGCAGTCATAAATGACATCGGGAGCAACCTACATGAAGGCACATAACCACCCAATCCTGACCGTCGGGAACACAACCTGGAAACAATAAACCCGACGGGCGTAAAACCGATTCCACAGCAAGGCCCCGCAGCCCCACCCACGCAGCCCGCTGCGCCGAGCCATCATCCCAAACCTAGCCCCTGGAAGGAAACGACAACTGAGCAAATAAGTAATCTGGAGATACTGACCCTGCTCCTCCTCCTTGGGCACCACAGCGAACTCCAGGGGTACCCTAAACGACTGGGAAGTAAACTTATAAGCGTGCTTGGTAAACTGGACCCACATTGCCCAATGGAGCTCCCACATGAACTGAGGGTCCCCATCCCGACCGATTGCAGAGAGGACGGAAAAACACGCTGTGCTGAGGGGCCAGGTGAGCCCCAAAGAAAACCAGCGGCAAAACCCATCCGGCCCCAGGCCAAGAAGGGTCGCACTGCCAACCGTTGATGAAAGTGCAAAACGAACCTCCACCAACCCAGCTTATCACAGGGACGATACGCGTCCCGAGAGTGTCCTGACCGCTGAACCACGCAGCGCCGACTCGGGGAGCCCTGTCCGATATGCGCCCTGGGGTGCATCTGACCACAGCATGCTCCCCACGACCCTCCCTGAGCCCCTAATGTCCCCCTTAGTCAAGGGACCCCCGTGGCAGGAGGGAACATCCTTCGATACAAAACCCCATTCTCCATCTGCTCCCTAGCGTTACGCGCAAGCCAAGCGGGCCACATGAGCTCAGCAGCCCAGAGTCACGTGAACCTGGGAGGCATCACCGGCGCTATCAGCTGCGCCAGAAGCTGCGGGAAAGCGTACCTAAATATATAATACATACTGAAAAAGGAAAGGGGGAACCTAAATTTTGTTTTAACGTGGATTCCCCATATATATATAATTTTTTTATTTTATTTTTTTTATATATTGAATTCTCCCCCTTGTACTTGACGTTGGATTCCTTTTTTTTTATTTTTTTTTTTTATATATTGAATTCTCCCCCTTGTACTTGACGTAGGATTCCTTTTTTTTATTTTTTATTGTTTAGTCCAATAGGTAATTTACCTTGTATTTCTGTCCTGTAATTTTTTCCCTGTCTGTATCAATTTTTTTTTTTTTTTTAGGAAGAAAGGAAGAAAGAACGTACGCACGCGAAGCGCTAAAAGAAGGGAAATGTACTCACCGGACGCAGCCTGGCGATCCAAGCCCGGCACTGCGCTCACAGAAGGCTGAGGCAAAGAAACAGCAGTTCCAGCATCCACAGGAGACATCAGCTGTGATCCAGGCGCCACCTGATGGACGGATCCATGAACTGCAGCAGCATGCTGAGAAGAAGCAGCAGAGAAGATGAGAGCCCACGCCCCAGAGGAGATGGCCGAGGTAAGTGACCTGGGGGAGGGAGGGGGTTCAGTCAAGCTAGAGGGGCAAGGTAGAGGGGGGGGGCACAGAGAGGATGCAGGTAGGGAGGGATAGAGAGGGAGGGGAGGATTAGAGCAGGGGGGGGAGAAAAAAAATGGGCAGGAGGAAGGGGGGACCAGGGGGCCCAGGCAAGGGTAAGCTGGGTCCCCTGGAAGAAAAAGGAAAATAAAGTCAGCACTAAGAGGGAGGGAAGGAGAGACAGAGCCCTGGGAGCCTTCCTCACTGGCAGAGGAGGCTCCCGACGGGCAAGGGGACCCCCCCCCAGCGGCCCGCGAGGGCCCACTCACCTCCCCGCCAGCCGCGGGGGACCTGCACAGTTGCCGGGCGGCCACCCGCCGCCCGGATCGCGGGATCCGCCGCCCCCGGCCCGCAATCCAGCACTGGCGGCCGGGGCGGATGGTGTGGAGGGGGGGGGAGAGGAGTAGGCCGCGCGGCAGCCGCACCAGAAGGCCGCGCGGCAGTTGCAGGACGCATCCCCGGCCTGGAGGTAGTGGGCGGCCCAGGAAGGAGCAGGCTGGGCGGCCATGGGGGTAGCAGGCCGCGCGGCAGTGGCAGGCCTCGTGTCTGAAGGCCGTGCCACCCGCGCGGCCCCAGTAGGCCTCAGATCCCAGCCCCCCAGTAGTAGGCCGCGTGCCTGCAGCCCCCGACACGCGGCCCCCGCGGTGCCCCGGGCCCAGGCTCCTGCTCCTCACCGGGCCCGGGGAGTAGGATCCAGGGACAACCTGGCAGGTGGGTGGGAATGCCTGCCAGTGCTGGTGTGGCCCCCAGGGGCAGGGGCCGCATGGGAGGCAGCAGGGGAGACCGCAGGGGGTGCCCCAGGGGGAGGTAGGCCAAGGGGGTGCCCACACCGGCAGCCATACCTCCAGTAATGTTTGTAAATTGCTCCCTTAGTTGCCGGCCACCATCCAGCGCAGAAGCTCTGAGGGACGACCGGATCACCTCAACATCCATCACCTCAGGCTGTGTCAATCTGCAGGCCCAGGCAAACAGGAGCTGGAGGACAGGAAGCTGTTTGCTGGCCCGAATCCCAAGTGCCACTGAGGTAAGACCTCCCCCACACTAACTTACACAGAACATAATCCCACCCACACACTTTCTCATCCAATCCCATGCATCTATCCCCACACTCCTACATGTGCC
Source organism: Pelobates cultripes (assembly GCA_933207985.1). NCBI lineage: Eukaryota > Metazoa > Chordata > Amphibia > Anura > Pelobatidae > Pelobates > Pelobates cultripes. Next base: position 112,154,881 of record OW240912.1, on the reverse strand, counting down.
CTTGTCCGCTTAGCTGCGCTATCTCCCCAGGGCCTGCAGAGTTGTAGAGTCCCTGCCGCTTCTATCTTTACATATTACAAGGAGGGAGCTGCATGCTGGTAGCTCCCTCCTTGTAATAAACTGCATGAACAAACGAACATCGCTATTCAGTGTTTGTTTGTCTAAAATATCCATTCATTCGGCTTTCTGACGAATGAATGAATAGATGAAAATCCCGTTCGCATGTCCAGGTGTTTCACTAAGCATATGCGGGAATCTCACAGGCTATCTAGTGTGGGCAGATGACGTGTCCCACAGGGACTTCATCTACCCACACAAAGATGGTGGCGCCCTGAATATAGATCGGGGCAGAAAATAAAGATTAAAAAATAGGTAATATGGGGGGCTTAGGGGCATTTGGGTAACTAGGGGGTCAGTTAGATGTAGTGGAGGCGGGAGGGGGGGTTAAAAAAAAACAAAACTGGGATTCGGCCACGACAGTGCCGCTTTAAAAGGTCAGTTAAGTAGCAGTTTTTTTGTAGCACAAATCAGAGTAAATGCTCTTTTACAAAAGTATTGTTAAGAAAAAGCAGTGCATTATGACAGTGCTAGTTTTTGACAATTTTATTTTAAATTAGATTTTGATTAGCAAGAATTATACACACAGCTCCTCTACCATGTCACCGATCATTTGTGAATCCATTCTTCAGCTATGACAGTATATTTCTAACTATGCAGGGTCACGTTCTCTACATCGACATAATTTTTTTAATGTTGTTCCATATTCCTGTAACAAATATTATTTTGTATATGTAATAAACACTATCTGGCTTCTAGGCTCTTAGAATGGATTTTCATGTATTTAGGTGATTTCTGCTATCATGGTAATTGAACAAATTTAAGGCAGCATTTTATGCTGGTGGCTCCGACTTTGAGACAACAATTTATTTAGAATGATTTTGATAATACGCGGAATCTGTTCAGTCATGCTTGACTAAAAGTATATGTCATATTGTTAAGCATGAGAAAGGAAGACAGAATGAAAACAAGTCTGTTTAACCCTGAATTCTACCAGACTGGGTTACATAAAGCAATGAGCATTTAGTGGCAGATACAATTAAAGATACACTCCAAGCACCATGACCATTACATTCTGCTGTAGTGCTTATAGTCGCAGGTGTGTCCTGGTGCCCTCCAAGCGTAAGTAGTCAAAACGTTTGTCAATGGTTTAACAACTTTCATGGAGTCCACTGGATGCCAGTCACCTCTTAGTGGAGAGTGAAACAATATCTGCAGCTGGGCACTATGAAAGTAGGTGCTTCCAGCTCTCCTGGAGGTTGTGACCAGCATGCAGTGGACCCCTGGTAAGTTGTCAAACTGGTCGCAGACAGTTTGTCTAATTAGCCGGGGAGAACACCAGGGTGCTGTCAGCACCATAATCACAACGACGTGCTGTAGGGGTTATAGTACTCCTACAAAAAAAAACAGTATTTAAAGAAAGTGCTTTTTTTGGCCAGAGAGTAACTGTTGAAGCAGGGATGCAAATAATGGATACATCAAACTCATAAACTCACAAAAATTGATCACAGTTCTATTATTTACATTTAATTTTACATGTTATCATTGGACTGAGACTCTAATTTTACAATCGTTGCTCTTTTTGCCCTCAAACATCCATTGTAAAAATATATAGTGAAATTTAAGAAGGCTTATTTATATCAACTTTAACCCCTTAAGGACCAAACTTCTGGAATTAAAAGGAATCATGACATGTCACGTGTCCTTAAGGGGTTAAACAACAATTGTAACTCTTGAAGGAACATTCCAAACACCTAAATCAATTTAGCGTTTTGAAGTGTTTTAGCTAGTGTGTCCTCTTTTTTTCATTTTACAAAAAGTGCTTGGATGGGCTCTGTGGGGAGGGTTAAGGGCTGAAGTGGGCGTGTTATAGGCTGCAGTCAGGGACAGGGGCTGCAGTGGGGGGATATGGGCTGCAATGGGCGTATAGGACTTGTGGTTGGGATAGGGAATTAGGGGCTGCAGTTGGAGGATCGGAACTGCAGTGAAGGGGTAGGTTGTTAGGGGCAGGGCCGCCACCAGAAATTTTGGGCCCCTAACTGAGCTCTGGGTCTGGGCCCCGGGGGCCCGCCTCCAAAACTGCCCACAGAGACCGCATCCAAATCCCACCCACAGGAATACACACACAGACACAAACACATTCATTGATACAAAAGGACAGATACACACACACAATAGGCAATAGGCTGCGAACGCCTATGAATTGTGTTAGTGTGTGTGTATATGAATGTGTGTTAGTGTGTGTGTATCTGTATTTGTGTTAATGTGTGTGTGTGTGTGTTAGTGTGTGTCTGTGTATCTGCATGTGTGGCAATGTGTGTATATGTGCATCTGTGTTTCTGTATGTGTGTTAGTGTGTGTCTACTTTGGGCATGAGTGTGAATCTGTGCGTCTGTGTATCTTTTACAAAACTTGTACAACAGTACATAAAAACACAAAACACTACACACAAATTCACTCCTACATTCACACAAACACATACTCCATAAAAACACACGAACAACTGCTCAGTGCTAAATACAAGGCTGCAAGGATTGGCAAATGGTAGATCCGTTTGGACATCTGTAAATGCTAAAGATTAAGAAAAAAAAAATACTTGCACCAGGCGCCTGTGTTCTTTAGTTTTGCCATTGTATCCAGTGTATTGAGCTCTATTACTAAAGCTCCCTACAAGGGCCTGAGTCTCCTGGGCTCTTTTTTAATATATGGGTCCCCAGGCTACAATGCCAATAAGTAAAGCTTCCACTCCATTTAAAACCATAAAAATTGCAACACCATTTTATTATTGGATTACTTTTTTATATTTGATGTAGAGACCCAATTATTTTTCTTACTTAAAAGATCTGAACTGATGCCTTGAATGACATGCTTATGTCTCACAGGCCTTTAGAATATATTTTTTATTGTTTTTTTTACTGTTTATTGCTGCAAACAATGACAGACTGTTACTGTTGACAGCATGGCTATTCACAATGCCTAGTAGATCAACATCTTAGTCTGAAACATTGTCTTCCATCATCAAGGTGCTGACACCTTTTGGATAGAATTCGTTAATTGAGGCCATAAAACTTGACATTTGTACAACTTGGTTTTTCCTTCTTTTGTTTTTTTTTTTTAGATTTGTGACACATAATAATGAGTTCTGTTGTGCTGGTCAACATGTTCAACTTGTTTGTTTATGTCAGCATTGAAGCCTTGCTGTATAAATGTTATTCTACAATTTCTGTAGCTCTGTAAGATAGTTGGACAAACAGACATGCAATTGCAATAAGACGAGTTAGAGCAGAGGAAAAAAAGGTTTTGAGAGCCCTGCTCAAACAAGCTTACATGCTAGAGGGAGTGGGGTAAAGTGGTGCAAGAGGTAAGGGAAGGACGTATTTCATGTACAGGAAAAAGTAGGTTACTAGAATAATTTACAGTGAATAATTTACTCCCACCACATTTCCATTTGTTTGAGTCTGAGGGGGGTGAGATACCACCGCATTAGCATTTTGTACGCCTGTTCTTTGTGGTTGACGCAGATGGAAACTCTGGCCGTGGCTTCCTATATCTCGGCCCAGTCTGATGGGTCCTCGGCAGGGCCTAGATCCCTCTCCCAGGCGGATATGTATGAGAGGACTCCTTCTTTTATGTTTTGCATTATGTGTGAGTAGAGCGCAGAGATCTGGCCCTTTTGTGTTGGTGCTTGCATGCATTGTTTTTCGAAAAGCGTGAGTGGTTTAGTGCCAGCTTGTCTGACTGTTGGCGTTTCTAGAAAGCTTTTGATTTGTATATGGCGAAATAGGTCGAAGGTGCGGAATGGTGTTGTCTGTGGAAGGTCTGCGAATGGTATCGGTTGCTGGTTTCTGTAAAAATGGTATAGTCGGGTGAGGTCGTTGTCTTCGAATCGGGCAAAGTCTTTGGGTGTCATTCCCGGTGGAAATTGTGCGTTGCGGAGTGGAGGGGTCAAGGGTGATGTGTTGTGAGGCCACTTTTGTATGCTGTTTTGTCCCATATCTTGATGGTGTTAAGTATTGCAATGGAGGTCTGGGGTAGGGAGGGTCTTGCTGGTTTTGGTAGCCAAATGTATAGGGAGGGGAAGTCCCTGCAGAAGATGTCATGTTCGAGGAGGTCCCCCAGGTTTTAACCCTGTAAACATAGCAATTTCAGAGAAACTGCTATGTTTATATTGCAGGGTTAATCCAGCCTCTAGTGACTGTCTCCCTGACAGCTGCTAGAGGCGCTTCCACAATGCTCAATGCGAAAATAGCATTGAGCACGCAGAACATCCATAGGAAAGCATTGAGTAATGCTTTCCTATGGGCTTTTGAATCCGCGTGCGGCTCTGGTTGCGCATGCGCATTCGACTCCACTCGGGAGCTAACGTTGGAGGGGGAGGAGAGGTCACCAGTGTCGAGGGAGCCCGGCGCTGGATTAAGGAAAGTGGCTGAAGGGGTTTTAACCCCTTTAGCCCAGGCGAGAGGGGGGCCCTGAGGGTGGGGGGGACCTAAGGACTATATAGTGCCAGGAAAACTTGTTTGTTTTCCTGGCACTATAGTGGTCCTTTAAAGACAGATGCTATTGTTCGCTTTCTCTTTTTTCCTTACATAAATCAGATTAATTATCTTACCATTTTATGTTCTTTTTTTTTTTTACCTCCTGGGAGACTAAAAGCATCCCGTTTACATTGATGAGAAGGCTGAACTTTTGATGAACCTTAATTCACACTAAAAGCACTTGTATTGGATTTAGGTGCTTAAAATCAAGGTCTCACACCCTTGTATTAAGTACTTAAATCTGCACCCAAAGTCATTATCAGGCACTGTTGAGTCCATGCTCCAAGTTAATAATCTCACTTCCAAACCCAATTTAATGCACCTAATATAGCAGTTAAGGCTTCTAAATTCCAATTAAAAGTTCATAACAATGAACAAACCTATACATTATTAATGAAAATGAAAAGTAATCAAAACATGAACCTCTCAAATTGTGTCAATTTGAACAGAAAACTGGATGCATTTAATTATTCATGAATGTTTCATCATAATAATATTTTGCCTGTTTATCGTAGAAATGCAGATAAATTAAGATTGTTTTGCTGCCAAAAACTAATTTGTCATAAATGGGTTTTTTTCCCAGTTAAAAGTTAATAGAAAAATGTTGCACTTGTGAAAAATATTACTAGAACTGACTTAAGAATTTAGGTCAAAATAGCTGAAAATAGTTGAAAAACTGCTGAACTGTTAATTTTCTAAAATCACTTATTTTAGCCTAAATTTAGCAGATTGGTTTTCAAGTCACTTCAACATGCTGTTTATTTGTTCCCAGCTCCTGTATATTTAAAAGAATGTCATTTTGGTGTAAACTCAGATGTGTATAGTACAGAACAATAATAAATCTACTGAATCTACAATCATAAATGTCACTGTGTAATTAATTAGAAATATCCTATGTGTCTGATAGTGATGAGGTCTCATTTAGGAAACATTTATTGCTGGTCAGTGTATTGTATTGAAAGTTGAAGACATTCACTTGAAAAACTGAAAAATCATTTATCTTCGAAATGCCATTTTGAGAATGCCACAATGGGTATACAGAGAGTCCCATTGGGCTTCTAAGAAAGCATTGAAATACTTGTTTTGGCTCCCTAAGACTAAACGTTAAAAATGACTTGTACACATTTACCTAGGATCCTTAAACAGATGTTGGAGATGCAGGACTCATATAGGCACAATGTACCATTTATGGTGGAAGTGCACTGAAATTAAATGCTATTGGGCAATGGTAGAAAGAGAGATAGCTACAGTCCTACACCTAAACTATACACCAACTCTTGAATGGCGTCTCCTATTGATGGAACTGGGTATTACAACCAAAATTGAGATAAAACTATTGTTTCATATATTCATTGCAGCCAACATGCTGATAGTCAAGACATAGAAAACAACAGTTGTTCCATTAACAACGCTGGGGGGGTTAAAGACATATGGGATACTTATATAGATCATGTTCAGATACCCTCCTAATAGATTAATTTCATTGGGGAACCCCACATCATTCAAATTATACAGGGCTAATATTCCACACTTGAACTTTACCATTGGAACAACTCTGATAATTATTATTTCTGAGTACTACACTGATAAGTATACAGAGACACGTTAAAGAAAACCCACTCCTTCTTAAGACCCACAGACCCCTTCACCGGACTTTGTCCTCAATACGACGGACATACGGAAATCTAGATACTTCTTCCTTTCCCTACCACATACCCACTATGTACATAGTTATCTTGTTGAATGGTAATCAATGATAGTTATCCAGTAGAGAAGACAAGAGTTATTAGCAGGAGATGATAGGAGTCAGTCTGAAACTCACCAGATTAGATGACAATTTAGAGCACACTTACAGAGCAGTACCACTCAGCGGCACTACCTTCCAAAACACTCTTATTATATGCCATGGAAATCTCCCTAATTTAACAAGTCCCCTCCCGTAATCATGGGCCACATAAATTCTTGATGGCTTGCTATCGATAGTTGCCATTCACAATGACGGACAACTAATCATGGGATTGTCACTAATTACTGCTGTTTTCAACCCAACTGAGTTGGCTGTTTGAAACATAGATGTGACGGCAGATAAGAACCATTCGGCCCATCTAGTCTGCCCAATATTTTAAAAATACTTTCATTAGTCCCTGGCCTTTTGTTATAGCTAGGATAGCCTTATGCCTATGCCACGCATGCATAAACTCATTTACTGTGTTAACCTCTACCACTTCAGCTGGAAGGCTATTCCATGCATCCACTACCCTCTCAGTAAAGTAATACTTCCGGATATTATTTTTAAACCTTTGCCCCTCTAATTTAAGACTGTCCTCTTGCTGTGGTAGTTTTTCTTCTTTTAAATAACGTCTCCTCCTTTACTGTGTTGATTCCCTTTATGTATTTAAATGTTTCTATCATATCGCCCCATCTCGTCTTTCCTCCAAGCTATACATGTTAAGTTCCTTTTAACCTTTCCTTGTAAGTTTTATCCTGCAATCCATGAACCTGTTTAGTAACCCTTCTCTGAACTCTCTCTAAAGTATCAATATACTTCTGGAGATATGGTCTCCAGTACTGCGTACAATACTCCAAGTGAGGTCTCACCAGTGTTCTGTACAATGGCATGAGCACTTCCCTCTTTCTACTGCTAATCCCTCTCCCTATACAACCAAACATTCTGCTAGCATTTCCTGCTGCTCTATTATATTGTCTGTCTACCTTTTAAGTCATCTTAAATAATCACCCCTAAATCCCTTTCCTCAGATGTTTCGGTTTGGACTCTATCAAATATTCTGTACTCTGCCCTTGGGTTTTTACGCCCAAGATGCATGGTTTGGGGGAAATATTTTTGACGAATAGAATCACCAATTGTTTTATTTTATGTAAATGTTTTAATGTTATGATTTATTTTATACATGTCAATGCAACAATGTATGTAGCACTTCGCAATGTTACTGTGTATATTCTAATGTCACTTGTAATTGTAGCAGAGCCCTAGTCCTAGCAGGGATTCTTCTCTGCTGGATCCACGAGCGTACAATCAGAAACAAGAAAAATGCCAAAGAAATATCCCACCTCCTCCCCAGCAACAGGACTACACACAGTTCTGGGAGTACAACTGTTTTTATTCCTGCCACACACAACTTTTATACATTCCCCCTACCGGTACCATGGGGTTTCTCCGTCACAATTACAGGGCTTTTCTTCCCAGGATACTCTGTGCCTGAGAGATAATTGCGTGAGAAAATAACTATAACTTAATTATCTCAGATACAGAAAAATTGAGAATATTTTAAAACATGCCAAAAATATATTTTAATAACTTTAGAACCCCACAAAAGTCATATAACAAATAGCTTGGATGTGAGCGCACACTTTGCCAAAACATCGCTCAGATCCCTTCATTGGTTCAGGAACGCCATTCAAATGAAGTCCTGACCGGTCGGCCATGAGGTGATGCCCCAAAACAGTTCCAGAGAAAACAAAACAACGACTGGTCATCTTTCGGGGTTCTCACACAAACACTGATGAATCCATTCCCTGGCTGTTAGGGTACGAACGCGCCCCCTTTTTGGTAGTTTATGCCTCCGAACGCAGTTCTCCTAACTGTTCGGGAAGTCGCATGGGTTTCCTAGGTGTTCGCCGGGGCGCGTATACAGAAAATACTTCCACGTTGTCGACGACCATGTACCGCTGAATTCGTTCGGTAGACAAAATGGCCGCCAATTGTTTGAACACGTGCGTTCGGTTAAACGAATGACAGCCGCACAGGGAAAGCACTTGAACTAAAAACCCATTTGTAGTTAACAGCCAGGGGTGGTAGGTGATTATAAAGTGTGAACAAGGGGCCACACAGTGAGGGGTTTGGTAAATGAACTGGGGTATATGGACAGCCAACCAATGGGAATAAAAGTATGTTTGGGTTCTCCATTCGGTTACAGTAATGTCATCTCGATGTAGAATTGTTTGCAACCCAGTGTTTTAAGATATGCTTTTTGTGGAAAACTGGGAAATTAAAAAAAAATAATAATAAATACTTTAAAAAGTGTATCCAGATACATCATTTTAGAAGCTTATTTAAATTATTCATTCAAGGCCATAGTAGCTTAAGCCATACCAACGTAGATTGGGGAATTCACGAAAAAGAAGTATTATGTCTCAATCATCATTCCAAAGGCAAGTAGTTCCAGTGTGGTTGCAAATAGAGTGGCTATTTATTGCCACCACCAGAAATTAAGTTTCAAAGACCAGTTTCAAGCTTGCGGCTAATAAATATCCGCTTTATTTGCATATTTCGAGTGTTGGAATTACCTTAAATTTTGTTAAATTGCTTCTCCCTCATTTACTTTGCATAACTGCTGTTATGCTCTTTATCTTGATGCCTTGTTCCTGTTTTTAATTTGTTCTCACATGAGGTTCATTTACAATTTTAGTGCTGCTATTTTCTGAAAGAGAATTGTGCAGAGTTTAAAACCTCAGTGCAATGGAAAGGAAATATAAAGTTGGCAAAATTGCTGAAATTATTCTTTTTTTTTATGTGCCATTTTGGTCTATATTTCGCAGATTCTTTTTTATGCAAGAATAATTTCAATTGTTAGGTCACACCAGCTGATGTAGAAAAACATTTACATACAGGTTTATTTACTAAACACCAAATTGTAGTGAAAGCCATACTGCAAAATATGGGCCAACACAGCCAATCTCTGACTATAGCTATGCCGAAGAACTTTCAGTCAAGTTGGAAATAGGTTTCCAATCCACTACAATCTGGTGTTTAGAAAACTAACCCTCCAATCAAAGTAATATACATGTAAGGAATTTACGAGTTAAACTGATTAGCAGGTAAAACCACTGACATTTAAGTTATAGAAACGTTATAGCGATGTATAAAAAGCTCAAATGTTTAGGAGGGATCTATCTTTGAAGCTATAAATGAAGTTGCAAGCTCTATTGAGTGGCGGAAGAAACATTATGGGTTACTAAAATGGCGTGACTGCGTTCACACAAAATATTTTCCTGTGTCTGTGCAACATTTTCCTGTTTGCATCCTTTGTGACAGTTTTTTTTCTGTGCCCCTTTTTTGTTTTAATAAGGCAGAAATAGTTGCGCTGTCAATGTGTAAAAAAAAAAAAGAGGTGCAAGAATTTTTTCCCAACTATTTTTTCCTTCACTGTCACAGCGGCACATTTTCTGAAACAGATAACAGATAACAAGCTTTCATAATCTTTCTTTGTTTTAAGTGGCACTGTCACCCCTCTGAAAAATGTATATTTCATATAAAAAAAAATCTATTTAGCATTAATGTCGGAGACCCACTAGGAGACAATGGTGGCGCTCGCAAGGGACAGGTTCAGGTAAGTAGAATTCATCTTTTGCTTGCCCACTCTAAGCCTGCTAATGGCGATTCCCCCGTTAGGGATCTTTGCAAATTTTGCAAAGTTCCCATACAGTGATAATGCCACTTTAAGGAATAAAAAAATCCTTCATATTGCAAACATGTCTTTTTTTTTTCATCCTAGTAATATTAGTCATGTATCTTATTTTGTGTATGTATTCAATATTAAAATCATCAGGAAAAAAAAGCAAAAAATCCAAACTGAATAAAAAAAAACGTATATTTTTGTACATTATAACAGTTTCATACATTAGGAAAAAACTGTTGAAAACACAAGTATGAAAAGCCAGTGCTCTTGTACTTAAATGTTCTAAATTATTTTTATTGTTCTTTTTTTTTTTTGTAACTAGCCCATTTTACATTGACTTACCATAAGAGAACCCAAATTAGCTGCCTAATTATATCAGTATGCATGGAGACAAGAGAAATGAGGCTTGGTATGTGGGATATGATTAGATGCTAAATCTCTATTATATAAATGGCAAATAAATTGTATACATTAAATGTGTGTCTTTCATATGCAAAGTAATGTATGATATCACATGTTGTATAATCCTTCACTCACCACCAATACTTCCAATTGGTATCCTTTTGAGAGAAATCCACTCTGCGTTGTGTATTAATAGTGAATGTAATATCCCTGTGTCACCTCTTCCAAGAACTAACATATATCTTTATCCCCTTGTCCAGATAAATATATGACTAGAGCTACTAAGGTATTCTACCCGATATTACAAATAAACAGCCAACACCATAGTTCTTACCAGAGAGAAATCTTTACTTAGAATCTGCCCAATTAAATATTACAGAAGAAGAATGTTACAGCGTTATAGTTAAAATACATTCATGACACTCACACATTCCATCTATCTAATATCTGCTGCATTGTGTATAATAATATTGGCTACATTCTGTATGTGCTGTGCGATGTTATGTGCAGCATGTGTCTTACCAAACCTAATCAAGCACATATTAAACAGATATATACATAATATTTTCCTCAACATCACATTCTGTTGCACACTGATTCTTTTTGAACCTTTCTTTTTTTATTGAATATTGAATGTAAAACAAGACATATCCAAGAATGTTTACATATGTCCTATACCATGTCTCTAGGACTGCCACAGTGACAGCCATTTGACGCTATTGCTAATGAAGATTTGTTTTGCTAATGAAGATTTGTTTTGTCCTTTAAAAGTTTAAAATAACGCACTGGGCACTATAACAAATTATTGGAACAAAGTTACGGGGCCAGGAGGTCCCTGGTACTGCCTTACCTTTAGAGGTTAACAAAAAAGGCAAAAAAGCATACAATTGTACGGCAAAACTGTGAAAAACAAGTCTTACAATTCAATTAATATGAAAACTCTTTCTGTGTCAGTCACCATGTGGCGTTTCGGTTTGGCATCTCATCCAAACAATCGTTTTTGGAAAAATGATTTTGATGAACTAAAAAGGTGTGAAAATGGGATAATATTACTAATACTGCAATATTAATAGTACTGCAAAATATATATATATATGTTTATCATGAAGAAAGTTCAGATGTTGAACTGAAACGTCGACCTATGATGACACACTTTCAATAAAAAAAACTTTGGAAAACCTTGGAGTGTTGAGACCCCCTCCTTCGGCTGTATACAAGATTGTGCTATCAAGCATCGGGTTAAAAGATAATAGTAAGTAGGAGTGCAAGACTGTCAGTATTTTATGGCTATGTATGTATATATACATAGCCATAAAATACTGACATAAATAAATATATATATATATATATATATATATATATATATATATATTTAATTTTTATCAGCATCAATCATCAATCAATCACCTTTTTCCCCTTTATTGGTCCTCTCAGAATCAATCATCTTTATTCCCATCAACCATCTCTTTGTTTGGGGCTCTACAAAGAATAATAAAAAAATAAAAAAATATTTTTTCTACTGTCTTTTTTATTTGTTTTCTGATTTATCCATATAGAATTTTGAAGTTATGGCATTTTGAAGAACCAGCGGTTGCCCAAAATGTCGATGAGTCACAATTTGTTTGAAACCTTATGCACAAGTTTACTAATCACACCGGAGCAAGAGATTCGGTATCTTGGGATAAAACTTACCAATACAGTCTCCCTCTAAAGCCATTACTATATTAAATGTATGTATGTTTGATGGCATCCTGTGGAACACACTCCATACTGTTGTCTTAGACCAAGGCTGAGTTGGCGTCATGGTTCTATACTTTCCAAATATTTAAATATAAAAATAGCTGTGCTCTATTTCTCCAAGATCATTCTGATTTCATAATAACATGTCCAACTCAGCCTTAGATCAGCAGCCTTTATAAATGCTTGAAACTGTAATTCTGCATTTAAACCCATATTCTTTAACCAGTCCAGGCATGTTGACTTCTAAATATTTACAATCATCTATTTTAAAGGAAGTCTTTTAGTGCCAGACTATTGATCAATTGACATAGTAAAAAGAATATTGATGTAGCTTTAAGATGTATCTGGAATTTTCATAATATCATATAAGATTTCAAATGGCCAAAGAGGTAAAGAGGCAGGGCTGTTCTGAGAAGTTTTAGGTGACAATAACAAAGCAAATAAAATGTAATTTAGAACAAGAGCAATGTATCTTATTTACACAGACAGATTGTTAAACACATTTATTGTAATTTAAAGATGCATTACTGTGAGTATATACGTGCTGTGGAGCTCTGGTATGCACTCAGACATGCCAAAAAGGATCTCCTAGAAAAAGAGGGAGATTAGGATCAAAAAGTAGGACAGAGATTTGGGCCAAAAATAAAAGTATCGTAAAAATCATAAAACTATACATATATACTCAAAAAGACAAGAGTAATCATAATGTACTCTGCTTGATAATGCCCCTTTTAAACAAGTGAATTCATACATTTTCCAAGGCTGCCTTTCAACCAATACTGAATAATGCATATTTCTTATGTGCCCCTACATAAAACCTGAGATTTCATAATACTAATGTGATTATCCCACAAAATTGTTTGGATCAGCATATGAGTGATCTACTCTCACTACGAACATGTAAAGGGTGACAGGGCTGGAAGGAAAAGGTTACAAGCTGACAAGCTGTTTGAGGACAACATGGCATGCACACCTTGCGATCCACCTCTTTGCACCCACCCAGGATTGGCCATGGCTTTTTTTTTGTTTGTTTTTTTAATTCTTTATTTTTGTGGGTATGCAAGTATTAAATTCGTTTTACAACATGTGCATAAAGGATAACATGTATTAAATACATTCCAGATAATCAGCATATAACATATACAATATTGCACAGCTGCTATGCCACCCGGTTTTTATAGGGTGATCTCTGCTTTACTCCCTCGTGCTAGAAACAGTGGAAACATTGGAAACATGTAGTATCTTGGAGGGGGCCAGTAAATAGGGTTATGTGCCCTGCTCAGAGGCATTGGGGCTGTAGACTTAGCCTTGGCGCGTGTGTGGGAGGTGCGGGTTTGTCGGCCGTTGGCCTGTCAATGGTTTGTTGCGGGCCCCAGCGTATCATGCTGGATGTGTGGTATATTGTTACTCCTTTAGTCGGGAGCCTATGGGTACCCTGCTTGAGGGGGTCGGGGGGGGG
>OW240912.1:112048609-112141171 GCA_933207985.1 Pelobates cultripes | reverse complement strand
CACGTGCGTTCGGTTAAACGAATGGCAGCCGCACAGGGAAAGCACTTGAACTAAAAACCCATTTGTAGTTAACAGCCAGGGGTGGTAGGTGATTATAAAGTGTGAACAAGGGGCCACACAGTGAGGGGTTTGGTAAATGAACTGGGGTATATGGACAGCCAACCAATGGGAATAAAAGTATGTTTGGGTTCTCCATTCGGTTACAGTAATGTCATCTCGATGTAGAATTGTTTGCAACCCAGTGTTTTAAGATATGCTTTTTGTGGAAAACTGGGAAATTAAAAAAAAATAATAATAAATACTTTAAAAAGTGTATCCAGATACATCATTTTAGAAGCTTATTTAAATTATTCATTCAAGGCCATAGTAGCTTAAGCCATACCAACGTAGATTGGGGAATTCACGAAAAAGAAGTATTATGTCTCAATCATCATTCCAAAGGCAAGTAGTTCCAGTGTGGTTGCAAATAGAGTGGCTATTTATTGCCACCACCAGAAATTAAGTTTCAAAGACCAGTTTCAAGCTTGCGGCTAATAAATATCCGCTTTATTTGCATATTTCGAGTGTTGGAATTACCTTAAATTTTGTTAAATTGCTTCTCCCTCATTTACTTTGCATAACTGCTGTTATGCTCTTTATCTTGATGCCTTGTTCCTGTTTTTAATTTGTTCTCACATGAGGTTCATTTACAATTTTAGTGCTGCTATTTTCTGAAAGAGAATTGTGCAGAGTTTAAAACCTCAGTGCAATGGAAAGGAAATATAAAGTTGGCAAAATTGCTGAAATTATTCTTTTTTTTTATGTGCCATTTTGGTCTATATTTCGCAGATTCTTTTTTATGCAAGAATAATTTCAATTGTTAGGTCACACCAGCTGATGTAGAAAAACATTTACATACAGGTTTATTTACTAAACACCAAATTGTAGTGAAAGCCATACTGCAAAATATGGGCCAACACAGCCAATCTCTGACTATAGCTATGCCGAAGAACTTTCAGTCAAGTTTGAAAATAGGTTTCCAATCCACTACAATCTGGTGTTTAGAAAACTAACCCTCCAATCAAAGTAATATACATGTAAGGAATTTACGAGTTAAACTGATTAGCAGGTAAAACCACTGACATTTAAGTTATAGAAACGTTATAGCGATGTATAAAAAGCTCAAATGTTTAGGAGGGATCTATCTTTGAAGCTATAAATGAAGTTGCAAGCTCTATTGAGTGGCGGAAGAAACATTATGGGTTACTAAAATGGCGTGACTGCGTTCACACAAAATATTTTCCTGTGTCTGTGCAACATTTTCCTGTTTGCATCCTTTGTGACAGTTTTTTTTCTGTGCCCCTTTTTTGTTTTAATAAGGCAGAAATAGTTGCGCTGTCAATGTGTAAAAAAAAAAAAGAGGTGCAAGAATTTTTTCCCAACTATTTTTTCCTTCACTGTCACAGCGGCACATTTTCTGAAACAGATAACAGATAACAAGCTTTCATAATCTTTCTTTGTTTTAAGTGGCACTGTCACCCCTCTGAAAAATGTATATTTCATATAAAAAAAAATCTATTTAGCATTAATGTCGGAGACCCACTAGGAGACAATGGTGGCGCTCGCAAGGGACAGGTTCAGGTAAGTAGAATTCATCTTTTGCTTGCCCACTCTAAGCCTGCTAATGGCGATTCCCCCGTTAGGGATCTTTGCAAATTTTGCAAAGTTCCCATACAGTGATAATGCCACTTTAAGGAATAAAAAAATCCTTGGTATGTGGGATATGATTAGATGCTAAATCTCTATTATATAAATGGCAAATAAATTGTATACATTAAATGTGTGTCTTTCATATGCAAAGTAATGTATGATATCACATGTTGTATAATCCTTCACTCACCACCAATACTTCCAATTGGTATCCTTTTGAGAGAAATCCACTCTGCGTTGTGTATTAATAGTGAATGTAATATCCCTGTGTCACCTCTTCCAAGAACTAACATGTAACGGATCGCCTGGCACCCCGACTGGGTACCTCCGTTAAAGGATGCTCCAAGCACTGCAGCAGACACCACAACCACCGAACCGGAGAAGCATATGAATCCTCTCAAGCATATGAATGCTGTAGACAGTTGAATAGGAACCATACGAATAGGTTTACTCTCCTAGCAGTCAAACTGGAAAAGCATACAATAAATCCTTCCCCCAATAATGAGACGACACTTCACTTTGAGGGTTAAAACAGGAACTCCCTGTACTGTCACATACAGTCTCTTTTATTCCCAATCCACAAACATAGTACAGCCCACAGGGCGTTACAAAACAACCAATCAATCCGTACAATACACCCAGACACTCCCACACAAAATCCTCCCCTCTGCAGGTGATATGATTACTGAACACAATGGGTAATCTCATTATCACCGGCAGAGGAATACAGTTTTTACACAATATTTCTAACTTCTAAAATATACATGTCACAAACATAAAACATACATTTTCATAATCAATCCATTCAGGGGAACAACATATTAAA
Organism: Pelobates cultripes; assembly: GCA_933207985.1. Taxonomy (NCBI): domain Eukaryota; kingdom Metazoa; phylum Chordata; class Amphibia; order Anura; family Pelobatidae; genus Pelobates; species Pelobates cultripes. The sequence goes on along the minus strand of OW240912.1, from coordinate 112,138,656 downwards.
AAATGGCACGAATCAGACCAGGGGTTCAAAAGTTAAGGGAAAGTCCTTTGTGACTAAATGAAGCATGGCTTTCTGGCCCAAACCAGTTTCAGAGTCTTCTATCCTGGAGAGTAATTCAATTATCTCCCAGGATAGACACAAGACTCCATTAAGCACATGGTTGCAAAAAGACACAAAACACTTTAAAATACATAAAGTCACATTTACACATAACACACAGACATTTCACATATCCCCAGATAGCTGGGATCTGAGTGCACATTATTAGATGAATGGCACTCAGATCACACAAATAAGCCTTTCTGCAGGGGAAATAAACAGTTTAACCTGCAGGGCCATAGTCCAAAGGGAGCAGGCGAGCAACCAGGCTTCTCCAGTTCACAGTGGCGAGGTTGGTTTCGCCACACTTCTCCCCTTTACCAACTAGACTAACAGGGTATCTGACCTCCTGCCGGTCAGTGCCCTGGTTAGTCCAGCAACCCACCCACAAAACAGAAACAGCAGTACAGCCCACCCACAATAACTGGTTACTACACCTGGGTAGAGGAGAACTTTGTCCATGTCCAGGTGCCTCACCACGACTGTGTGGGCAACTGTTAGGCTGCCTTGGTGGGTTGCTGAGTGGGCAGAGACCAGCGGTACTCTGCCCTGATGCCAGTGCTACCACGGAAGTAGCCTGGTGGGAGCCTGGTTGTGGGAGGGAGAGACCGACTGTCTCCCCTCTGGATACACCGCTCTGTGGCTGGGGAACAGGACCGACTGTCCCTACCCCTTGTGCTGTAAGTGCAGAGACTACAGTCCCATCTGCACTGTTGGGGGGTGTAACATCTCCCCTTGCTGGGTTAGGCTGCCGCTGGAGAGAGGGTGTAACAAGCTCCTCTCTCTGAACTGTAAACTGCCGCTGGGGAGAGGGGGTATCAGGCTCCTCTCCCTGACACTCTCTCTGCTGGTGGAGAGGGGGACCAGCTGTCTCCCCTTTCATTATTTTGTCCTGTGGTTGGGGTGCGAGACTGACGGTCTCTGCTCCCTGCAGGACACTCTGCCGCTGGGGAGGAAGGACGGCACCTTCAGCTCCCTGGGGTACACACTGCCGCTGGGGAGGAAGGACTGCACCTTCAGCTCCCTGGGGTACACACTGCCGCTGGGGAGGAAGGACTGCACCTTCAGCTCCCTGGGGTACACACTGCCGCTGGGGAGGAAGGACTGCATCTTCAGCTCCCTGGGGTACACACTGCAGCTGGGGAGGAAGGACGGCACCTTCAGCTCCCTGGGGTACACACTGCTGCTGGGGAGGAAGGACTGCACCTTCAGCTCCCTGGGATATACACTGCCGCTGGGGATCTGGGCTGACTGCCCAGCATCCCTGTAGGGCCTGTAGAGAGACCTCGGTCCCATCCCCACCTGCCAGCTGGGTGTCTTCCCAGGACAAGTCAATAAGGTCTTCCATCTCTGTGGCTGGTTGGGACATATGTGGTACAGTACCAAAGTCTCCTGATAACAGGCTTGGTTGCTGGGGAGGAGGAACTAAACTCAATGCTTGTGGTGGTATACAGTCAATAAGCCCCATCATGTCAAAGACAGGCGGCGTTATACGTTGGAATAGGCAAACATAATCCTGTTCTAGTTCCCACTCTCGGTTGGCAAGAAAAGATAGATCTGGCTGAATGGCATCGATCTCTGTAAGGTCCCAGTTGTCTGCCCGCTCAGCTCGGATGGACCAGAAGCGAGCAATGTCGGTGTCTCCGAACCAGAGACTAGTTTCAATAGTATCCCCCAACAAACCAGGGCCGTCGTAGTCTTCCCCCTCAATACACTTGTACTCAATCAGCCATGGGTAGAGGTGGTAAACATGCCACCGCAGGGCCCGATAGGAATCATCCAGCCACACCTCAGTCTCAACTAGCGTCTCCAGTTCGCTTACCCATTCCTCTGAGGGCTTGTTTCCCAATAACGGCATCCGCAGCTCTAGTTGTTCTGCTTGGCGCTGGTTAGTGGTCAGGATTTCCTCGCACCGGAAGGGTCGAATTTCGTCGATGTCCTCCTTCCAGAGATCGGTACGAAGCGCCACCCTCCACTCTGTCTCTCTTTCCTCTGGGATAGGATACTCCATACTGCGCATCACATCCTGTAGTCGCTGCTGGAGCCTGGCGTCAAAGTGAGATACTGCACGGCCTTCCATCTCTGAAGTAGTGCTGGTTTTCCCAAATCTTTATGTAGACAGGGACGCTGTATGAACACTAGCGTCACCTTCAATTTGTAAATCCACGAACTGTGTCTCTGAGCTGCTTTACCTCGCACTAGGACGCCATCCCACCGCTGCCACCAATGTAACGGATCGCCTGGCACCCCGACTGGGTACCTCCGTTAAAGGATGCTCCAAGCACTGCAGCAGACACACAACCACCGAACCGGAGAAGCATATGAATCCTCTCAAGCATATGAATGCTGTAGACAGTTGAATAGGAACCATACGAATAGGTTTACTCTCCTAGCAGTCAAACTGGAACAGCATACAATAAATCCTTCCCCCAATAATGAGACGACACTTCACTTTGAGGGTTAAAACAGGAACTCCCTGTACTGTCACATACAGTCTCTTTTATTCCCAATCCACAAACATAGTACAGCCCACAGGGCGTTACAAAACAACCAATCAATCCATACAATACACCCAGACACTCCCACACAAAATCCTCCCCTCTGCAGGTGATATGATTACTGAACACAATGGGTAATCTCATTATCACCGGCAGAGGAATACAGTTTTTACACAATATTTATTTCTAACTTCTAAAATATACATGTCACAAACATAAAACATACATTTTCATAATCAATCCATTCAGGGGAACAACATATTAAAAAATGGCACGAATCAGACCAGGGGTTCAAAAGTTAAGGGAAAGTCCTTTGTGACTAAATGAAGCATGGCTTTCTGGCCCAAACCAGTTTCAGAGTCTTCTATCCTGGAGAGTAATTCAATTATCTCCCAGGATAGACACAAGACTCCATTAAGCACATGGTTGCAAAAAGACACAAAACACTTTAAAATACATAAAGTCACATTTACACATAACACACAGACATTTCACATATCCCCAGATAGCTGGAAACTGAGTGCACATTATTAGATGAATGGCACTCAGATCACACAAATAAGCCTTTCTGCAGGGGAAATAAACGGTTTAACCTGCAGGGCCATAGTCCAAAGGGAGCAGGCGAGCAACCAGGCTTCTCCAGTTCACAGTGGCGAGGTTGGTTTCGCCACATAACATATATCTTTATCCCCTTGTCCAGATAAATATATGACTAGAGCTACTAAGGTATTCTACCCGATATTACAAATAAACAGCCAACACCATAGTTCTTACCAGAGAGAAATCTTTACTTAGAATCTGCCCAATTAAATATTACAGAAGAAGAATGTTACAGAGTTATAGTTAAAATACATTCATGACACTCACACATTCCATCTATCTAATATCTGCTGCATTGTGTATAATAATATTGGCTACATTGTGTATGTGCTGGGCGATGTTATGTGCAGCATGTGTCTTACCAAACCTAATCAAGCACATATTAAACAGATATATACATAATATTTTCCCCAACATCACATTCTGTTGCACACTGATTCTTTTTGAACCTTTCTTTTTTTATTCAATATTGAATGTAAAACATGACATATCCAAGAATGTTTACATATGTCCTATACCATGTCTCTAGGACTGCCACAGTGACAGCCATTTGACGCTATTGCTAATGAAGATTTGTTTTGTCCTTTAAAAGTTTAAAATAACGCACTGGGCACTATAACAAATTATTGGAACAAAGTTACGGGGCCAGGAGGTCCCTGGTACTGCCTTACCTTTAGAGGTTAACAAAAAAGGCAAAAAAGCATACAATTGTACGGCAAAACTGTGAAAAACAAGTCTTACAATTCAATTAATATGAAAACTCTTTCTGTGTCAGTCACCATGTGGCGTTTCGGTTTGGCATCTCATCCAAACAATCGTTTTTGGAAAAATGATTTTGATGAACTAAAAAGGTGTGAAAATGGGATAATATTACTAATACTGCAATATTAATAGTACTGCAAAATATATATATATATATATATATATATATATGTTTATCATGAAGAAAGTTCAGATGTTGAACTGAAACGTCGACCTATGATGACACACTTTCAATAAAAAAAACTTTGGAAAACCCTGGAGTGTTGATACCCCCTCCTTCGGCTGTATACAAGATTGTGCTATCAAGCATCGGGTTAAAAGATAATAGTAAGTAGGAGTGCAAGACTGTCAGTATTTTATGGCTATGTATGTATATATACATAGCCATAAAATACTGACATAAATAAATATATATAATTTTTATCAGCATCAATCAATCACCTTTTTTCCCCTTTATTGGTCCTCTCAGAATCAATCATCTTTATTCCTATCAACCATCTCTTTGTTTGGGGCTCTACGAAAGAATAAAAAACCAAACAAACATTTTTTCTACTGTCTTTTTTATTTGTTTTCTGATTTATCCATATAGCATTTTTAAGTTATGGCATTTTGAAGAACCAGTGGTTGCCCAAAATGTCGATGAGTCACAATTTGATTGAAACCTTATGCACAAGTTTACTAATCACACCGGAGCAAGAGATTAGGTATCTTGGGATAAAACTTACCAATACCGTCTCCCTCTAAAGCCATTACTATATTAAATGTATGTATGTTTGATGGCATCCTGTGGAACACACTCCATACTGTTGTCTTAGACCAAGGCTGAGTTGGCGTCATGGTTCTATACTATCCAAATATTTAAATATAAAAATAGCTGTGCTCTATTTCTCCAAGATCATTCTGATTTCATAATAACATGTCCAACTCAGCCTTAGATCAGCAGCCTTTATAAATGCTTGAAACTGTAATTCTGCATTTAAACCCATATTCTTTAACCAGTCCAGGCATGTTGACTTCTAAATATTTACAATCATCTATTTTAAAGGAAGTCTTTTAGTGCCAGACTATTGATCAATTGACATAGTAAAAAGAATATTGATGTAGCTTTAAGATGTATCTGGAATTTTCATAATATCATATAAGATTTCAAATGGCCAAAGAGGTAAAGAGGCAGGGCTGTTCTGAGAAGTTTTAGGTGACAATAACAAAGCAAATAAAATGTAATTTAGAACAAGAGCAATGTATCTTATTTACACAGACAGATTGTTAAACACATTTATTGTAATTTAAAGATGCATTACTGTGAGTATATACGTGCTGTGGAGCTCTGGTATGCACTCAGACATGCCAAAAAGGATCTCCTAGAAAAAGAGGGAGATTAGGATCAAAAAGTAGGACGGAGATTTGGGCCAAAAATAAAAGTATCGTAAAAATCATAAAACTATACATATATACTCAAAAAGACAAGAGTAATCATAATGTACTCTGCTTGATAATGACCCTTTTAAACAAGTGAATTCATACATTTTCCAAGGCTGCCTATCAACCAATACTGAATAATGCATTTTTCTTATGTGCCCCTACATAAAACCCGAGATTTCATAATACTAATGTGATTATCCCACAAAATTGTTTGGATCAGCATATGAGTGATCTACTCTCACTACGAACATGTAAAGGGTGACAGGGCTGGAAGGAAAAGGTTACAAGCTGACAAGCTGTTTGAGGACAACATGGCATGCACACCTTGTGATCCACCTCTTTGCACCCACCCAGGATTGGCCATGGCCTTTTTTTGTTTGTTTTTTTAATTCTTTATTTTTGTGGGTATGCAAGTATTAAATTCGTTTTACAACATGTGCATAAAGGATAACATGTATTAAATACATTCCAGATAATCAGCATACAACATATACAATATTGCACAGCTGCTATGCCACCCGGTTTTTATAGGGTGATCTCTGCTTTACTCCCTCGTGCTAGAAACAGTGGAAACATTGGAAACATGTAGTATCTTGGAGGGGGCCAGTAAATAGGGTTATGTGCCCTGCTCAGAGGCATTGGGGCTGTAGACTTAGCCTTGGCGCGTGTGTGGGAGGTGCGGGTTTGTCGGCCGTTGGCCTGTCAATGGTTTGTTGCGGGCCCCAGCGTATCATGCTGGATGTGTGGTATATTGTTACTCCTTTAGTCGGGAGCCTATGGGTACCCTGCTTGAGGGGGGGGGGGGTTAGACCTGCTTAGCCAACATCGCTGGGTATCTCCTTGCAGAGCCAGAATCATTAGTGTGTCTGGCACCCTGAGACATTTAGAAACTGAGAACTGGAAATGTGTAAAAACAACAACTAAACTTAATTAAACTTAATAATCCACATTGCCTATAAAATGAGAGTGAAGTCCCGGCAAGCGTGGTTTACATGCAGTGTCCCGTGTATAGTCCCGTATCAGGGCACCTGTGACAGGTTGAAGGTGGACTTGCGTTTACAATCGCTTGTCTTGTGTTAGTGAGTCTGTTGCCCTCAGCGTTGCTTCTCTGGGTACAAATGGGGTTATTTCATCTACGTTCCATGCTGGGCTGGATCCTGTTGCTGCGGCCGGTAGCAGGAGTCCCAGGGACTGGAGAAACATGGATGCTTCAGATCTGTGTGTCAGGTGGACCGTCTTGCCAGCGTGTTCCGTTGTTAAGCGGTGGGGTCCCCATTTATAGGGGATAGCATGTTCCCTCAGCAGCGTGGTGATGTGGTGGAGGGATCTGCGCCAGGTAAGAGTATGCCGTGACAGGTCTCTATAGAAAGTCAGGCTTTCTCCCTCAAATGTGACCGTGGGAGAGCCTCTCGTAGCTCCCATGAGGGCCCCCGATCAGAATCAGCACATCCCTTGGTGCCTCCTGGGGAGCCTTAGGTGCTTTGGGGATGCGAAAGCAGGAGTCAATCCCTGTTTGCTTTGCTTGCTTGGGGATCAATAAGGTTGCTAGTAGCATCCTGCAATAGTGTGGCAGCTCCTGGTTCACGACCGATTCGGGCACTCCCGTGATCCGTAGGTTTCTAGCTTTAGTTTTGTCCTCCATTCCCGCCAACTGTGCTGTCAGCTTTGCACATTGCTTTTGTAAGAGTCCCAGAGCTGTGTCTGCAGCCGCCTGTGCCATCCTTGTATTCCCGAGGGACTCCTCAATGGAGACCACGCGGCCTGTGAGCGTGGAGATTTCCCCATGGACCAGCGCCATATCAGCGACGAACATCGCCTTGATGTTCAGCGTTAGTGCTTTTATATCAGCTTTTGTGGCGGGTGCCACGTTGCCTAGATCTTTAGGCTGCTGAAATGTGGTGTGTACCTTGTTGTTGACAGGAAATGAGTCAGAGACGCTGTCTTCGTCTGAAGATTGTGGAGTATAGGCCTCCATCGGCGCCATCTTGCCGGGTTCTTGCCTCTGAGACGGGCGCATAAAAGTGCTGATATCTTTTGACCCCGAGCCAGGATCTGCTCTACCCTTCTTTGTTTTTTTCCCCATAGTGTAGGTCACTCTGTGGATCAGATTGTCGGGTCCCAGAGGCTAATTTTGTAGCGGTATTGTCCTTTCTTTCGGATCTCACGTTAGGAGCTGTCGTGAAGTGCAACTTGCTCTTTCAGGCGCTGGCTCCGCCCCCCGGCCATGGTTTTAGTACTCACTACAAACCAAAGAACATGCAAAAGGCTTGCACTGTACTGTCTGGGGACAGTTCCGAAACCAAACTGGGACTATGGGACAGGACGCTAAAATAGAAACTTTATTTCCAAAATGTGGTCTTGATCTTGAGACAAAATAGTCTGCAGATTCTGCTTAAGCACATGCTTAACATTTTGTTTTAATTCCACAGGCTTGTTTAAAATTATTTTTACTTTTTTCTAAAATTCCATTTTATTTAACATGTATTTCCCAAAAGCCAGTGGAAACATTACACACCATATTTCTCTATTAACCAGTATTATTCTGTATTAATTTTTTAGAATATATGGCCATTAATAAGTTCATATTTTATTTTGTTCATCTGTTTTCTTCTTTGTGTATCTTAGAGTTCTAGTTTTACAAGTTTGTCACGGTACATTTTTATAGAAGAATCAAAAAACACTCCTAGAAGGCATTATTAGGAAACTCAAGTATTGATTTCCATTAGTCTGTATAATGGCAAGAACAATATGTAGGGCTCTTTACTAAAGAAGGAATTGTCAGGAAATGCCCTGGGCATTGGAAATTGTAGGACAAAAAAGGCTTATCTAAAAAAAATAGATGTGAATGAGCTTTTTTATAATTCAGCTATTTTGACCAAGAAAATTGCAATTCCTTTGTTATTTTCTCACATTTCCAGTTTTGTAAATAGCTCTTATAGATCTTCATTAAATGTTTAATACAAGATATATAAATCAGGCACCAATGCCTTGATTTAATATTTTTGGATAAACCTTTAAACTTTTAAAATGATTTAATATATTAAAAAAGATTGTAATTTTTTTAGATATATATAATTTACAAAAATATATTTTAACGTTTATCCAAATATATAAAAAATTTAAAAAGCGTATCCAACAGTATTAAATTGGAGTCCTTATTAGATTACTGAAATGTCCCCCAAAAATAAAGTAGCTATATATGTCATTCTACGTCTATATATCCAAAGAATATATAACATTTTATATGGATCATTTCACAACTAACAGACCATGTCTAGCTTATGTACAGATGAAAGGATGGGTTCCCTAAAGGGAGTGAATAGAGATAAATGAATTCTGAGAAACAGTGGGAGAGATTCAATGTGCAATTCATTAAACACACTATACTACAGTTCTATATTACATGAGTTCATCCATAGACTTTTCTATATTCTTTATTTATAGCATAGGCAGGATGTGCATTGGTTTCTTATTTATAAATAAACTATGAGTTTTACACCGTGGCCTCTGATCTCATATGTGTATTTCAAATTAGCCACCTTTTACAGACCATACAATGTTTAACTTCTGTTCTCAGTTTAAGTGTGCCTAGTTACATATTTTTTACATTATTTTTCAGTTTGTTTCATATTTTGATTACGTTTTCTGTCTACGAGAGACTCCACACCTTGCATGCTGTTACAGACCTTACAGATCTCTTACCTTCTTTATTGTTGTGAAGCTGAGGAGCAGAGTATGCTTTTACTATCCCTGAAAACACAAATTAACTGTACCTTACAACCTGAAACATTAAATTGGTTTGTTTGCTGGGTTTTTTTGTACTTTATTTCCATGAATTGAATAAAAAAAAAAACCTGAGGCTAAGTCTTGCTAGAGAACACAAATAAACTCAAATCAGGTTTATCGATTTTACTAGATAAGATGAGGATTTTACAATCCAGTATTGATACTGTGGGGAATTATCAGATATTGGGTTGTCTTATTACAGCCATCATTTCTACTTGGAGGTATTTTGTTAAGTTCTGCCATTCTAACCACTAACACTTCTTTCTGTAATGTTCTTGCCTACTTAATGCAAACCAATGTTCTTACATTAATTAACACCTCATGGCACTGCATCTCTAATTGGGTATGGACAAGCTCACTGCCAGGGTTCATTATCTAATGTAGAGTTGTATGTTTTTGAATCTTGAGTTTATGATGATTATTTTGTGCAAATATTTAATATAGCTACAATTGCTTAAAAATTGAATAAATATCTGTTAATGATTCAGTTAAAGGGACTCTGCAATGTAAAACATGCCGTTCTGCAGAAACAGAAATGTTCATATTGTAAGGTTTAAATGCCTCTAGAGAGTGTCAATGTGACAGCGAAACTCTATTTCATTTGGACAATCTCATAGAGACCACTCATGTGCACCAGCCTCTCAATGTTTTCCTATGAGAAAACACTGGATTGGCTCTGCTGATTTGTCTTGATGATGTCAGCCAAGGAGGTAGGATGGCACTGTGGAGACTGAATCTGCAAGGGAGAAAAAGTAAGTAAAATCACCTGTCTCCTTTATGGAGAAGGGCATTATAGTGTTAGGAAGATACACTGGTATTCCAAACACATTAGTGTTCCTTTAAGTACAAATATTTGAACAAAGCTTTTTGACTTCACTGGAAAAAATGTGCTACTATTATATGTACTACCACACCCACCAACAGGAGGGTAAAGTTATTTTTTGTGGTATTGAACCTAATCATGCAGTGGGGCAGCAAGGACCTTTCAATGCTATGTGGTGCAGTTGAGGAGGCAGAAATATCTTCATTTTTATTATGTAAAGATGGAACCCCCTCCACCCAGTATTGTTTAAATTGTTATAATATTGTTTTGAAATTTTTTTTATTTTTTTTTAATGAACAACTTGTTAATAAAAAAAAAGTGTAAAAAATATTCCATACAAATGTATCAGTATACTCTTCACTAGACCCCAGATAAGCCACTCTCTGGCAGATAGAAATTTAGGGAAATGGAGGGGGGCTAAAATAATTTGTGTAAGGTATAATTCAAAGGCTGCATATTTGGCAGTGTGTGTTTGACCTACCTAAACTATTTCCCCTGACACCTTTCTGACAGCTGGGCAGATAATTGTTTGGTTTTTTTGTACATGTGCAAAAAAATACAAAGAAAATGTAATACATGCAATCTTCCATTTTAAATAATAATACAAAATAATGGCAAATTTCCTATAAATGGCATCAATACCCTGAAATGCACAGGGCTTCAGAATACACAAAGAAACATAAAATCTCCATCTGAAGATAAAAATACAAATAAAAAGTAAAATTATAATCAAACAATATCTTTATTTAAAAAAACATACAAAAACATACAAATAAGTTAGCAAAAATAAAAAATAAAAATAGCAAACCCACACACATAATAGAAAAACGCCACCAAATCCTGTCTCAAAATAAAATTGGTCAAACAATGCTACAATAAGAAAAATAGAAAATTAAAAAAAAGCAACATTGGCCCCATGTGAATAAAAAAAACTTGCTTTTGTTTTTTTTTAAAAACCACACTAATTTAATAAAAAGTGGCTATGAAAATATATTAAACATTTCATACCAAGCAATGGAATTTTTCTGAAGTTTTTTTTTAGAAGGGTGTGAAAACCAATACATTTTATGCTGAACTTGTGTGCACTGAATATTAGCAAAATCTATATCATTCTGAAACAGGATCTGATCAATGTATACCCAGTCTCAGATCTGGTTTGGGTTAATCATATTTGTCTGTGCTTAATGCTTCGGACTTGTGCCATGAAATTTTTATTTTCTCCGCTGATCTTTAGCACGTATTAAACCAAACCAGCTACCGGATGACTTGCAATATCATGATATGGTCAAAACTCCCATATTTACTTTAAACCTTACTGCATAGTTTATTTTATAAAATATTTTTAAGTTAGGAATAAATAATAACCTGGGTTGCAATTTACATAGAAATTTACTCTTTTAAGTTAATTTAATTTAAGTTTAGTAATTGTCATAATTTTATATTAAGTTTAATAATTTAATTAAATAGTTATGCCTTAGTAGAGCAATGTTGCAATATGGTTTGTTAATCCTGGGTAAACAAAGAATAAAAAATCATGATGTTATAAAACATGTAGACTAATATTTTATAAGCCCTGTCATTCCTAAAATCCCATATTTGTGCCAATGGACATTATATAGTTCTATAAAATGAATATTGTTTTAAGGTTTGTTTTGGAGTCATTAGGCTTCTTACACAATAGCACTACCAAGTAAATCTAGGTCCATGATAAGAAGGTCCAAAACAATTCGTATTCGTAACAGGTGATTTAATTCTGGATATGTTGCTCAGGAAAGCTGATTGACACTTCTCCGGATGCGATGCTCTCTACAATTGAGGATAAGGAATTCATGTCACGTTGCTCCGAAGAATCATCACTTAAGAGGTGATCTGAAGGTTAAGAGAGAAATGTTATATAGATATATATGTATACTCGACTGTTGTTTGTATCACTTCTCTGCAACCCTTTATTATTTAACTAAAGGAAAGATACCATTAAAGAGGTCTTTCATACAGTCAACATTTTTTTATTATGGACATTTTGTTGGGCTACCAATCATTGCATATTGTATCTTCTTACCCTCACTTCTACTAAGGAGGATGGTTTGGGGGTTCAAACCATGGTGGTTTATTGGATAGAACTTTTTCGCCTTCTCCTTTTCATTACCTCACTAACTCTCTGTAAAGTATTGCAATGCTATGCCTTGAACATTATCTAATGGTAACGACTAGGAATTTAAATGGACTGTCAAGTGCATTACTTGATTTAGCCTGATGTCTAATTTAGAAAAAAAAAGTATATTCCAAGAATTGAAATATGACTGTCTGTTGAAGAGTAGACCACAAAGTCCTGATATTGCAAATGGCTTTGATGGTAAGGTATGTCTTTTTGCTGATGATACTAAGATATGTAACAGGGTTGATGTTCCAAATGGCAAATGATTTAGGTAAACTAGAAAAATGGTCAGAGTTGTGGCAACTGACATTTAATGTGGATAAGTGCAAGATAATGCATCTTGGCCGTAAAAACCCAAGGGCAGAGTACAGAATAATTGATAGAGTCCTAACCTCAACATCCGAGGAAAGGGATTTAGAAGTGATTATTTCAGATGACTTAAAGGTAGGAAGACAATGTAATAGAGCAGCAGGAAATTCTTGGTTCTATAGAGAGAGGTTTTTTGCAGTAGACAGAGGGAAGTGCTCATGCCATTGTACAGTACACTGGAGTATTGTATGCAGTACTGGAAACCGTATCTCCATAAGGATATTGATACTTTAGAGAGAGTTCAGAGAAGGGCTACTAAACTGGTTCATGGACTGCAGGATAAAACTTACCAGGAAAGGTTAAAGGATCTTAACATGTATAGCTTGGAGGAAAGAAGAGACAGGAGGGATATGATAGAAACATTTAAATACATAAAGGGAATCAACACAGTAAAGGAGGAGACTATATTTAAAAGAATAAAAACTACCACAACAAGAGGACATAGTCTTAAATTAGAGAGACAAAGGTTTAAAAATAATATCAGGAAGTATTACTTTACTGAGAGGGTAGTGGATGCATGGAATAGCCTTCCAGCTGAAGTGGTAGAGGTTAACACAGTAAAGGAGTTTAAGCATGCGTGGGATAGGCATAAGGCTATCCTAGATATAAGATAAGGCCAGGGACTAATGAAAGTATTTAGAAAATTGGGCAGACTAGATGGGCCGAATGGTTATAATCTGCCGTCGCATTTTATGTTTCTATGACAAAAACAGTGAACCAGTGTGTCAGGGCTTCTAAAGATTACTTCACAAGTTCTAACAAAATAAGGTTTAATTCTAAACAGTACTATGAAGCACACTGTAGAGAATATATCACTAGAATATTCTGTGAAGAGTTAAAAGTTAAATAGGCTACTGTTTAAATTGCTACCTGAAACCCATCGGGTGCTGTTCCCCACCTCCAATATTTACTACAGAGAGCCGGAAGCTAACATAAGATCCTGCTTAGGAAGAAGGCATAAGAAGTAGTCGAGGTATGGAGTAGTACCAATCCGATCCCAGGTAAGATGTCAAACTGTTCTCAAATTGATTCACTCCTCACAATGGATTGGAAGGGTGGGGGTGGGAGGGGGACCAGGTCACTCCTGGCATCATAACCTCTACAGCAAGCTATAGTGACTTTTTGGAATGTTCCTTCACATTTTAAATAAAGATTTTTGTGGGAGGGAGGCAGGGGGGGCCGGGGAGGCTAATAGAAAGATACATTACTAAAATGTAAGTTTGCAAGATATATTGTAAATTAGCTTTTTTGGGTTTTGAATGCAAAGCTGTACACCAATTGTTTATTTTATTGCCTGATTGGAAAGGGCTGTTTAATAAGTGCTGGACAAACTGGTAAATACTAGACGCTTGTAGTTCGTTATCAAAGTATGATGTGTATGAATAACTGTAAATTCTATATATACATTTAGCCTTTTAAATGTCACTGTCATTTTGCTTCTGGTCATTTTGCAAGGCGTTTTATATAAATATCATGAAACCATACCACTATGACACACAAGTGACCCTTTTGTGTTCTGGTTGGTACCAAGTATCACAGCAAATTATGGGACAGATGACCTTCGCAAACTATGTAATGCGCGCATGTGATTTTTTTGAACATGGCACATTTGTAATGCAGAATCTGAAGGCCTGAAGGTGTTTTTGTTCTGCTTGATTCGATTTACATAAGGAACACATTTTGACCCTTGTTTGAAAAATGTTTTGTTTACACTTTATTTAGATGCAAATATATTCAGGTCAGCTCTGTAAAATCGCATAGCCCGCAATAGTCTAAAATGTAAAATATGGCAGAAGGTATTGCTGTAACTCTATTCACAGAGGGTCAATATTTCACAAGGGAAATATATATTTTTTGTGTAAAGAATATATTGTTTTGGCATGTGTTGCAAACATAAGACCTACAAGGGGATTCATGCTGCATTTGTTGTTAATAACAAAGCAACAAAGGGCACAAACCTCTTATATTATGCCATAGTTTCAAAATAGGATTTTAGCACCCGAGTCCATATTCATTTGGCTATGTCATGTATATGATGGGATATGAACTAAAGAAAAGTTTTGTTTTGACTGCCATTAACTTAAATTTCTTCTTTTTTTTTTTTTTTGTTTATACACCTGTTACCCGACTCCAGAGAATTAATTTCCATATCAACTATAACTCTTTTGCATTACAGAATTACTGCAATTTGTAATGAATTCTTAATATTTTACTTACCACTTTGGCTGCTACTAAAGTCAGACTCATTCCATTCTGGACTGCAAGATGAAGCAGTTGATCCACATTCACTCGATACCTATAATAACAAGCAGCAAAATCAACCAACAAATTACAATATTCTTGCATTACTTTATACATTCTATTTTTGGATTGTATTAAACATCTGTTGAGCCCTGTGTTACTCTTTTTAGCACATGCTAATCTGAAAGATAAATTGCTATCACTACTGCATGAGTTGCATAAAGTACCATGATACAAAAATAAGGTTTCTGTCACTGAATTTGAAAAATATGTATCTTTTCTAATATCTCCTGTAAAATAAAGGTATTTCTATAATATTATTATAATTATTAGGGTAATGTGATGTGAAGAAATTGTTGGTTTTCTATAGGGGGCTTTGGATTGATTAGAGGTCTGGGGGAGTGACAAATTGGATTCATTGGAGATAAATGTAATGTTACGCACTTTGTGTGTAACATGTACCTTGTGATTGGGTCAGGGTTATCATTAGTAAAAACTTGATAATAATGTGCTATGTCAGTAAGTGGCAATAAGGGACAGTAAAATACTATCATTTATAATTTATATGATGAAAATTAATTTGTGGTTGTTTTATATAAAGTCATAGGAACATATCACCTTTTATAATCAATGCCCCATCTAGAATAAGCTTGGAGCATATTTCAAGAAGGACATTATGGAATTTGAGATGCCTGATTTAACTGGAAATCTGGCAGCCCTGAGCCTGTGAATGTTGTGTGTCATGTGGGTGTCTTGTGAGGTCTATTTGAACTGCAGATACTATGCGTCATGCATTTGTCATATGGGTACAAATTATTGCAGGTGTCTACAGATTGTTGGTTGTATTTTTATTTATATTTTTTGCTAAAATAAATGAATACAATTATTATTGAGGTTGGTGGGACTTCCTACAATCATGTACCTACGTGCATTTGCAATATAAATCTTGTGATACTAGAAGATATATTTGTATGATACTGCATTCAGATGTTCCTAATTTCCCAACACATGAAAGGGATAAAAACGCAGCAAAATGTGAAAATGAATGTGCCAGGTCGACAGTCTCTGTACAGCATGTAAATAGACTATAGACAAGGTACAAGAACAATCCTGATTTTGACAGTATCTATTTTACAATAAACTGTGACCTGCTATATTGAGGACTTTTGCAGATGAGTCCATGGCGGAAAGTACACAAACAGAAAAAGAAAGTCCACAAACAACAAACAAATCTCAGTATCAGAAATATTCGAGCCCTTTGCGCAGTTTCAATAGTCAAATTCAATAAATTAACCTAACAATGCAACGGTAATAAATATGCAAAACACATCTGCCTTGCATTTCAATAGTTTTGGAAATGAGATTCTGGAAGATGAGTTTTCTATGTTTAACCTGATTAGCTTACAGTGATCTGAGCTTTTAAAGTGAACCTGTTATGGAAATTTACACTTACTAGAAATCACTTCCGTATACATTGAATACACCATATATCACAAAAAAAAACATGGTGTATTCAATGTAATTTCTAAGGATTTACTCATTTTTTATCCATTCCCGCGACACCATCTTCAAGCTTCGTGGGTTTTACTCTACGTGTAACACCCACCTCCGGACTGCCCTCCGTTCCGCCTGCACTCCCCCATGTCTTTTTTGATTTGCCCTGCTTGGGACGCTTCTCCAAACAGGGCAAACATTGTCAGTGATGTTGGCATGCTGACTTTGTTGCCAGTGTGCCAGAATCAGAAGCATCAGCTTGGGAGTTTCCATAATAACCACAGTGCATACTATGGGTGGAGAGCAGATGGACCTCCTGTGAGAGCTCTTTTCTGCTCTCCCTGGTCAGTCCATGATGAAGCATTGACTGACAGATGTGAGAAAAACCTATTTTTAAATAGGTTTTTCTCCTAATCTATACATTTTATAGAAAAACTGATAGCACATTGTATAGATTGATTCTTATGCTCAATCTAATGAGCATAAGTTGTTTGGGGCATGACAGGTGCTCTTTAAGCTGCGCTTAACAGGAAATAAATTAAAGGAGAAAAAAAACAGATGATTAAGACCAGTCAAAACTTTGAGAAGAGAAATTAGAGGGAGAAATATGAGAGCATTGACTTTATAAAGGAACAATCCCACCCCATCCCAACATCAAGTCAGTGAGTTGTTATGGGGAAAAGAGTGTCTGGACGTGGTTTTATCTTAAGGGATTAAACCATTTTCCAACAGTTAAACCCCAAATTTGGTCCCCTGGGGCAGTGGGGCTCAATACCTCTGGCCCCCTCTCCTCCTTTTTTCTGGCTCACACAGTATAAGGAAGGTTTGACAGTTGGGTGATGATAGTCGTAGGCCAGGATCTGATATTCTTACCTCTCAATGGCCACCTAGAAAATCTTTCTGATACTGCAGCAGCAGGGAGGAAGGAAGAGAGGGGGCAGAGGTGTCAGGTTCTGGGGGACTAACTTCAGTGTTAAACCATTGGATGTAAGACAACTGCTAGATACTCCCAGATACTGAGGCCCCCTTAAAGGGGCACTCTAGACCACCAAAACACTTCAGCTTGCTTACGTACGTTATATGTGAAGAGTTTGTCCTCATTTTTTCAATTTACGAAAAGGGTATATTTCAACAGAAATTGGCCCTTTTGTAAATGTTAATTGTCCTTTTATAAATGTACCTTGTTACACCTCTTCATTAAGCTGCATTGGGAAGTCTGTGATTGGACAGCCAACAGTATGGGTGGGGCTAGAAGTGGAGGATTTGCTAAAGATGCAGACGAGAGATCTGTAGGCTGGTTTTGTATATACCCCAATTTAAAAAATGCACAATTAAATGCAAGCATGTTTTCATTGAGAATATATCTACAAAATAGTGACTTTTGTTCCTTTTTTTTATTAAGACAGTGGAGTGTCCCTGTAACTACTTAATTTAACTAAAGTTGTTAAGCAGTTGGAGTGTAATAAGATATACATATGTGCCAGCTGTCCTGAATTCTATAGAAAAGTCACAAATTTGAGTCCATTTCTTGCCATCTGGGTTTTTTCTGGTGTCCTGCCAGAAAGAACACAAGAGAGCAGCATTAAACATGGTAGGTGATTTTGGATTATGGACAGCCCTGATTGGCCACCTTGCCAAGTTGTCTGTAAACCTGGCATGCATGCTCGCAAAGATGACATGCCACAGTTTATGGAAACATACACAACCAGTATTGCAGTTTGCATAATTGTCCTATCTAGTGCATTGCTCCCAATCAGGATCTGCGTTTTGAGTTATAGGGAATATAACTACATCTCTGTTGATGCTTTGCCAACATCATGGTTGTAAGAGCATTATGGATCACAATATCATGAGTGCCAAATGTTGCCTACCCCTTGCTTAGAGTTACTCGTTAAGTATTTACAGCAATCTATATAGGGATCATTCCAGTCTGCAATTTGGTCCTCAATCATAGCAACACATGGGAAGCAGAGACGTACTAAATAATCTGAATATTCTAACCTAGTCCTGACTGGAGTTTACATCTTCAGTCAATGCCCAGTTAATGTTTTAGTGTTAACTGAATGCCAATTTCAACCTTGCCAGGGGAAGTATGGTAATAGGTTTCAAGGTGTCCTATAAATGTATATTAGCAAATTAATATGTAATAGCCCACATGATGCTCAAAGAACATTAAGTACTTAACACAATATGCTGGGTGACTGGTATTGCTGCCTGGCATTTTAAATTGCTTTCTAGTGGAATGTGTATCTGTCTCCCTGAATACAAGATAGATTTGGCTGTAAAAGTTATGTATGAAGAATATTTCAATTCAAATCACAGACACAGTTAGGAATAGAGACACAAGTTCACAGAGACAGAGTTTACATTTATAAACATTATTAAACGCACAGCTTGACATTATATTTATTTTGATCCATGAAGCCAAGCTATCACAGATTTACATACTAATGAAATTCACCGAAGCATGTAAATGGTATACATCATTACTGTTATTAATATTATAGTGAAAACTCAATTTTTATTTTTTTGGTCGAAGAATTTAAGTTCATGAACCATTATTTATAGCTTGGGCTTAAAGCATAGCTCCCAAGAGTCTTAGATATGACGAGAGAGTCCTGAATTGGGACACGTGTTGCAGGCTCTGGCTTTTGTTTTTCTATGTTTCTAGGAAACATTAGCAAGAATGACCAGAGAACATACCAATAGTGCGTCATTAAACGTGCTTGCAGCAACATGAGCTTGGCATTTCAGCATTAAACAAGCTTTTTGGACCATGGGTAGGTCTAGTTTACACAGAAGGTTTCATGTCGGCTCAGTGTTTATCTGTGCTGGGCTAAAATACATTTGTGGCGATAACGTATTCTGCATTCAGTTGTGGTTCATTCAGGACCACTAGTGCCCTCAATTCCTTACTGCTCCATCTCTGATCCTGCTTTTATACCTCACAATGTTAAAGAGGACCTTTCACACACAAGTGTGTGGATGGCAAACTTACCTTCAGGTAAGTACATTTAATCCATACATTATACTGGCAATATTGCCAGAAAATAGTTTAAAAGTCATAATTAGAATTAGATAACTTCCCCCACATCATAGACAACCATGGATGCCATATTTGTAATTTTTTTTACCACTATGCCGATAGCATAAAGGTAAAGGTTGAGAAAATAAAAATGAATAAAATGAAAATGGTGTATTTGCATGCAATCTTGCTATTACAATATAAACTAACTATTTTCTCTATAAAGTTATATTTCCATGAAGAGCGCACTTTAGATCCTGCTCTCTAAATCCATTTTTACTGAAATTCGGACAATATGAATAAATTGATAACAACATGTACTATATAAAATTGGATAAAGTTCCATGAATAATACAATAATGGGCATTATTGTATATAGTTCTATGCCTTTCAATAGTTAAGACTGGTGTATATGCAGTTCTGGATTTTCTAAAATTGATGCCTTTGGGACATTTTTATCCTTGACCAGAAACTTTGCAATATGAAAAAAAATTATACTAGCTAGCCTTCCAAAATATATACACACTGCCTTTTTATTTGAAACAATGACACTCAACACTGAAAAATTCCATGTATTCTATGAAGAGACAGCACAGTGGCTAGTGCTCCAGATGCTGTATCTCTAAGTAAAAGCAGTAAGTTCATTTCCTAGCCTTTCAACCTTCCAAGGTCGATTAAAAAAAAACCCAGTATATTTTATTTAGAAAAATAATAACTTCAATAATGCACTTGAAGTCCGTTAAAAGCTTGCATTTATGTTGAGTGGATTTGTGCGCACATTTCTCCTGTCGTTATGTCTTATATATCTTACACATTCCCCACTCAATGAGCAAATGCCTTTGACATGCTGAGAAAAATAGAGATCATTACCGAGAAGGACCCAATGACCTAAAGGCATTGACTTGTTTTGTGAGTTTAAACTTTACTCCCAAGTGGAACCTAGAGTACTGCATTGACAGGTACCTGTTTAACACTCTAACAAATCTATCTGACAAGCAAACAAAAGGATTTTACATGGGTGTTATTATTATTTTTTTTTAAAACATCGCCATAACCTTGTGTTATATTTTTTATTGTATTTAGTAACAATAATTGACAATATATAATGCTATCAATACTCCATCAGGGCAAAATTTTACTTTTATGCGTGCATTATCAAAAGTAATACTTTTACCTAATGAAAATTAAACACAAGTACACAGAACAGTGTGAACAGAAAATATCTATGGATAATAACAGGGAGCCACAGTCACTATACAATTACCAATTTGAGAAGTTCATTCTCATAGACAACATAGAGAAAAATAGAGAAAAACTATTAAAAGATATCAGTGTACAATTTATTGAAATGTTAAAAATCAATGATAGCCTATATAGCCTGAGTCCCCACTGGTAAGCAGCCCGCACTCTTTACTTTCAGAGCACACAAAAGTGCAGGTCTTTTCAGGGTAAAGTGCAGATGTAAGATGCAATTTAAAGTGCAAAGTGGCTGCTAATATACCAAATGATCTGGGTCCTCTTTTTGATGCTCAATGCATTTCGTCGAACCGACTTCCTCAGGAGTTCTATATAGCCTACATAGGCTATCATTGCAAGTGTTGACATTGAGCCATTGCCTAATATTGCTTTATGTGTTTATTTGATTTTTAACATTTCAATAAATTGTACATTGCTATCTTTTAATATTTTTTCTCTTTTTTTCTCTATGTTGTCTATGAGAATGAACTCCTCAAACTGGCAATTATATAGTGACTGTGGCGCCCTGTTATTGTCTAAAGATATTTTCTATTCACACTGCTCTGTTGTATATAAGGGGTTTGGAGTGACCCCAGGACAGAGGCTAGCCTGCACTTATTTAACACTGTGTGCTCCACACATCCACTTTTATTATTATAATTGCCATTTGTATAGCGCCAACAGATTCCGTAGCTCTTTACAATAATATGAGAGGGAGGATTTAACTATAAACAGGACAATTACAAGAAAACTTACAGGAGCCTATAGGTTGAAGAGAACCCTGCTCAAACGAGCTTACAGTCTACAGAAAGTGAGGTGTAAAACACTTTTGCACCACGTATACTTTAACCTTATACTTTTTATTCTTACTACATGCCAAGGATTAGTGATCTGAGAAAGCTTTTGCACTTATTTTAATATAATATTTCATTTTTTTTTGTTTGTTTTAGAAATATTTTTTACTATGTGTATATTTCTAGTTAAATGGTATGTTTAATTTAGAAATCATACAAGTATTTTAAATATATTTGTAATATTTTTATACATTAAGCATATTACCCAAGAGTCTTATTTGTATGCAGAAAAGTAGTCATTCTGAGTAAAAGAAAACACGTATTTTATTTATTTAAATATGGTTTTTTTTCTACCAAAACTATTGACTGTATGTACTATATATGATTGCATTTGGCTGAGATACTAGGATACACACTATCCCAGTCAAGGTCAAAAGGACAAGAGACGTTATGATTCAAAAAGGAGTCACGTACTAAGAAGCTGCACTGCCTATTAGAATAGGCAGGGAGGTATTAGCCATAAATCTATGAGAACAAGGACACATCCGTAAACAATCTGAAAATACAAGATGAGAATACATAAATCACCAGCTGATGTCATATAGACATTTAAAATTCTATTGCCGTTTGCAGTGGCATGTGATTATTTAGTGTGAACGTGCAAGCGTAACCTGTATTCATTGAGATAGAATACAGTATCAGCACATTGCCGGAAGGGGAAATATTAAGTTATGTAATAGGCAATGCTTTGGTCTGAATATAAATTACCCCTTGGTATGTCTGATTGCGTTTATCTTAACAAACTGCACAGAATATGACGTGATATATATATATATATTGGGGAATTTAAAAATGGAATTGCTAAATTTAGGCTAAAATGTCAAGCTACGACTGAGCTGTAATTTAGCATGCACGCACTTTTATGTAGGGATGTAAATGTATACACGTGTAATTGATAAGGAGTGCTTTAACATATTCAATTCTCATAATTTTTTTTAAAGAATCCTTTGAGAGTTTAAACATTGGGTATTTAAGTCAAGATATATATGGTCTTTTTAAAAAAAATTATAAATAGAAATGTAGGTATGTGTTTCCCTGGCAGTACAACTACACAAGAATTCTAGCAATCTTGTATTGCTGACTGTGCTACGTGTTAGAATACAGTTGGTTACCTACCACCCTCTGTGATCCACTACTAATGTACAGTAAATCCCTCTGGTCCCTCTCCTGCTGATTAAGAGATGCCAGAAGAGCTTGCAGTCGTTCAATATACTGGATAGCGCTCCTCAAAATTTCAACCTTGGGCAGCCTCTGGTTGGGGTTTAACAAAGTGCTTCTTTTTAGGGCTTCAAAGGCTTCATTTACTTTCTTTAATCTGCGTTTTTCTCGAAGTGTAGCCGCCCTTCTTCTGTCCATAGAAACCGTCTTCCGTTTGCACATCTTGCAGGCCCATGGCAAGCACTGTCCAGGGCAATGGTCAGATTGACTTAGACTGGAATGGGGTGAAACCTTCTCTTCAATGCCTGATCCCTGCAATATAACTCCATCAGTGCAAATCCCCATCGCTCCACGATCTTGAAACCCACTTTGTTCATAAGTGGGGAGCCTGGCATTGAAATAATTTTCATTGTCGTAAAATCTTTGGTCGGGGAAGAAATAAGGACTTGTTTCAAAAAGCTCCATGGTTATGAAATGTTTAGAAGTGCTTCTCCTTCGACAACTACACAGCAACTGCACTTCTCCCTTTTGCACCAACTGTTTGATGCCATTTAAACCCTCTGCCCAGCATTAAATCACGCAGATAAATATAGAAAACATTCACGAAATTTGATCCACTTTTTAGCTGTTGCCTGACATCAAAACTTTTACATTCTGAACAGACACAAATCTCCCTAGAGGATTTAACTTTACAAAGAAAAAAAATACACTATTTTCCCTTTAAATGTCTTATTAGCTATTAGGAATTATTATATATATAATAGATAGATAGACAGAGAGACAGATAATTATATACATGTAATATATACATGTACATACATATATATACATGATAACATATGTATAAATGCTTTATTTATTAATTTTGCCTATTTAACATTCACATTTTATTATCGAATAACCTTTAAAAATATCAGTAAAACTACTGAAAGCAGTAAACCAGAGGAAGTGGATATGCAGATTTAATTCACTTACAGATATTATGACAATTAGATTAAGAGAGTTATGTTCTAGCAATCTTCTCTCATTGATCTTTTTAAAAAGAACTCTATCCTTGAATATATACTCGTGTATAGTAATGTATTTTTTCTATTGTAGAGAATACACGGCACACATAGCTGGGTCAAAGAAATGATCTGAATGTTAAATATCTTACATTATTCCATTGGGTATAAAGCTTAAAGATTTAATTAAATGTAATGTAACAGTGTGAATTAGTGTGAATATACTATACATATAAAAATCTATATCTATGTTATTGGCATTTATATAAGTTCTATCTCTTTTTATATATATATATATATATGTATATATATATATACACTGAACAAAATTCTAAACGCAACACTTCTGTTTTTGCCCCATTTTTCATGAGTTTAACTCAAAGATCTAAGACTTTTTCTATGTACACAAAAGGCCTATTTCTCTCAAATATTGTTGTTTTATTGTGGCCAGCCTAAAGCACACCTGTGCAATAATCATGCTGTCTAATCAGCATCTTGATATGCCACACCTGTGAGGTGGCTGGATTGTCCCGGCAAAATAGAAGTGCTCACTAACACAGATTTAGACAAATTTGTGAACAATATTTGAGGGAAATAGTTTTTTTGTGTACATAGAAAAAGTCTGCAAAAACAAAAGTGTTGCATTTATAATTTTGTTCAGTGTATATATAGATAGATAATTATTTATATCTGTATTATATTATATATATGTATCTATATTATATATGATATATAAGAGAAAGTTTATTTATACATACCGTAATTTTCTTTTCCTGGTCATAGGCCATGGCAGCACAACAATGAGTTAACTCCTCCCATTCCCTAACAGATAGGAACCAATTAAAACAAACCCTCAGCCCTAGTACCAAGCTATAAACTTTTCGGATGGATCCCTGTTCTGCCACGGCCTATGACCAGGAAAAGAAAATGATTGTAAGTATGAATACATTTTCTCTTTTCTTGGCCATATTCATGGCAGTACAATATTGGGACTACCCAAGCTAAGACTAAGGAAGGAAAAGAAAAGATGATGCACAAAGAATGATCAAATTTAGGCATGTGCATGGGGAAAATTTTCGGTTCGGCATTCCAAAATTCGGGACTTCCGCAATTTGGCACTTCAGCACTTTGGAACTTCGACACCTCGGAAATTCGGCAACTTCGGCACTTCGACACTTTGGAATTTCGGAACTTCGGCATTTCGGGACTTCGGCACTTCGGGACTTCAGGGGTGGGGGCCAGGGAGAAGGACATTAGGTCCCCCCCCTTATTAGTATTTAGGGCCCCCACCCACCGCTCAGGGGTGGGGGCCGGGGGGAGGACATTAGGTCTCCACCCTTATTTTACTGTAGGGCCCCCACCCATTGCTCAGGGGTGGGGTCCAGGGGGGAGGACATTAGGTCCCCCCTTATTCCAATTTAGGACCCCCACCTGTCGCTCAGGGGTGGGGGCCAGGGGGAGGACATTAGGTCCTCCTCCCTTATTAGTATTAAGGGCCCCCACCCACTGCTCAGGGGTGGGGGCCAGGGGGGAGGACATTAGGTTCCCCCTTATAAGTATTTAGGGCCCCCACCCACCGCTCAAAGGTGGGGGCCAGGGGGGAGGACATTTGGTCCCCCCCTTATTTTACTGTAGGGCCCACACCAACCGCTCAGGGGTGGGGGCCAGGGGGAAGGACATTAGGTCCCCCCCTTATTCCAATTTAGGGCCCCCATCCGCCACTCAGGGGTGTGGGCCGGGGGAGGACATTAGGTAGCCCCCTTATTAGTATTTAGGGCCCCCACCCACCGCTCAGGGGTGGGGGCCAGGGGGAAGGACATTAGGTCCCCCCACTTATTCCAATTTAGGGCCCCCATCCGCCACTCAGGGGTGTGGGCCGGGGGAGGACATTAGGTAGCCCCCTTATTAGTATTTAGGGCCCCCACCCACCGCTCAGGGGTGGGGGCCAGGGGGAAGGACATTAGGTCCCCCCACTTATTCCAATTTAGGGCCCCCATCCGCCGCTCAGGGGTGGGGGCCAGGGGGGAGGACATTAGGTCCCCCCCTTATTAGTATTTAGGGCCCCAACCCACCGCTCAGGGATGGGGCAAGGGGGGAGGACATTAGGTCCCCCCACTTATTCCAATTTAGGGCCACCATCCACCGCTCAGAGGTGGGGGCCAGGGGGGAGGACATTAGGTCCCCCCCTTATTAGTATTTAGGGCCCCCACCCACCACTCAGGGGTGGGGGCCAGGGGGAAGGACATTAGGTCCCCCCTTATTAGTATTTAGGGCCCCCACCCACCGCTCAGGGGTGGGGGCCAGGGGGGAGGACATTAGGTCCCCACCCTTATTTTACTGTAGGGTCCCCACCCACCGCTCAGGTGTGGGGTCCAGGGGGGAGGACATTAGGTCCCCCCCTTATTCCAATTTAGGACCCCCAACCGCCGCTTAGGGGTGGGGGCCAGGGGGAGGACATTAGATCCTACTCCCTTATTAGTATTAAGGGCCCCCACCCACTGCTCAGGGGTGGGGGCAAGGGGGTGGACATTAGGTTCCCCCTTATAAGTATTTAGGGCCCCCACCCACTGCTCAGGAGTGGGGGGCAGGGGAGAGGACATTAGGTCCCCCCCTTATTTTACTGTAGGGCCACCACCAACCGCTCAGGGGTGGGGGCCAGTGGGGAGGACATTAGGTCCCCCTCTTATTCCAATTTAGGGCCCCCACCCACCGCTCAAGGGTGGGGACCAGGGGGGAGAACATTGGGTACCCCCTTATTAGTATTTAGGGCCCCCACCCATCACTCAGGTGTGGAGGCCAGGGGGAGGACATTAGGTCTCCCCCTTATTAGTATTAAGGACCCCCACCCACCAATCAGGGGTGGGGGCGAGGCTGGAGGACATTAGGTCCCCCCCTTATTAGTATTTAGAGCCCCCAGCCACCGCTCAGGGGTGGGGGCCAGTGGGGAGGACATTAGGTCCCCCCCTAATTTTACTGTAGGGCCCCCACCCACCGCCCAGGGGTGGAGGCCAGGGGGGAGGACATTAGGTAGCCCCCTGTTAGTATTTAGGGCCCCCACTCACCGCTCAGGGGTGGGAGCCAAGGAGGAGGACATTAGGTAGCCTCCCTTATTTTACTGTAGGGCCCCCATCCGCCGTTCAGGGGTGGGGGCCGGTGGGGAGGACATTAGGTCCCCCTCTTATTAGTATTTAGGGCCCCCACCCACTGTTCAGGGGTGGGGTCAGGGGGAGGACATTAGGTCCCCCCCTTATTAGTATTTAGAGCCCCCAGCCACCGCTCAGGGGTGGGGGCCAGGGGGGAGGACATGAGGTCCCCCCTGTTAGTATTTAGGGCCCCCACCCACCGCTCAGGGCTGGGGGCCAGGGGGGAGGACATTAGGTCCCCCCCCTTATTAGTATTTAGGGCCCCCACCCACCGCTCAGGACTAGGGACCGGGGGGGGAGGACAATAGGTCCCCCCCGTCATTTTACTTTAGGGCCCCTACCTGCCGCTCAGGGGTGGGGGCCGGGAGGGGCAATAGGTGGGTAAGGGCTCGGGAGGGGGGACCATTGGCTGCTCACTGTTTAATAGACATGCCCCTAGTCGCAGTATATAGGGGCATAATTTACTAATACTAAGTAATCTTTACTTAGTATTAGTAAATTTGGCTGAAAGACCTAATTTAGGTCTTTCAGCCTTTTAGTAGATAGCTCCCTAATACCGTGGGAATTAGGGAGTTATCTACTTATTCATTCCTGTCATTACACTGACTGGCTAAGTAACTTACATTTTATATGAATGTATGTTACTTGATTGTTGTAAGTGTTGCAAATGCTTACAGCTGAATCCTTTCTATGTTTGTATACTTTTTATTTAAAATGTTATACAGTGTAACATTCTTAATTTTTCCACTGGGTATGTATATTAGTTCTTAGGCAATACTGTGCTTCGGCACCTCGACACATCGGAACTTCAGCAACTTTGGAACTTCGGCACTTCAGCACTTCGGCAATTCGACACTTCGGAAATTCGGTAATTTCGGGACTTCAACCATTCGGCAATTCGGCAATTCATCTATTCGGACATTCGGAAGTACCCGAATTTACGAATTGCCCGAAATGCGTCCGAATTCACATTCAGACCGAAATGAATTGCACATGTCTAATCAAATTGAGAATTCTTTGCTTAACTATAGCTCAGAGAAAACATTTTGGGAAAAAAAGTGTTGCAATAGCCAAGCCAAAATCCGGACCTCAAACCAATTGAAATTCTGTGGGAGGGTGGGGCCTTGAGAGAACTGTGCATAAACAAAAGCCAGGAAGCCTCAATGAACTTAACCCCTTAAGGTCACAGCTTCAGAAGCTTGTCTTACGCTTAATGACACAAGCAATTTTTGCATTTTCTTGCTGTTTGCGTTCAACTGCAATTTGCATCTCTCTCGTGTATTGCACCGACACATATTATATACTAATTTTTAAAGGACAGAAAGGGCTTTAATTTGATGTTTGCTAGATACACAAGAATTATCTATTTTGGAACATGGCCTTTCTTTTGTACCCACGGCTGCCCCTAATATGTTTAAATGGAATGTGGAGCTATTTAAGTTTGGGAGAAACATGCGGCTTAAGGAATATTACCATAAACCAGGTGAACAAGGACCAACTCAGACCGCAATGAATATTGATATATCAAATCAACAAATGAGAAAATTTAAACCAAAATCGAATTTTGACCCACAGAATTATAAAGCTTCAATTAAGACCTATCTCTCTACAGTGGAACGACTTTCACAGGAAGTTATTCGCAATCACAAAGTACTCAGGAGAAATGTTTCTATTTCACAGATGAAAATTATCAAAAACTTGTCAGAGGACCCCACGATTGCCATTAGATCTGCTGATAAAGGGGGAGGCATTGTAATTATGGATTACAAGGATTATGCTGGGGAAATCAGACGGCAATTACAAGATGCTACAGTATACTTACATTTACAAGGTGATCCGACTAAGAAAATAGCAACAACTATAGAAAATACTCTGTTTTTGGGACTGGAAGCAGGACACATAGATCTTCAACTCTATAACTACCTATTGAAAAAGAATCCAAAGACTCCAATTCTTTACACTATACCAAAGATACACAAGAATCCCATTAAGCCTCCAGGGAGACCGATAGTATCAGCAATAGGAGGGATCTTAGAACCGATTGCGAAATGGCTGGATTCTCTATTCCAAGCACCCATAGCAGAGATACAGACTTGTATCAAGGATACACCGACCTTGATAAGGAAATTGGATACATTAGACTTTGGCAAGGAACCCATTATTCTAATCACCATGGACGTGAGTAATCTATATACAATTATTCCACACCAGGAGGGGATAGAAGCCATGAGACAAATTTTAAGCATGGCTACTTCATATGTGGGACCTCCAATCGAATTTGTCTTGGAATTATTGTCCTTAACTCTCCAACAAAATTATTTCAGATTTGAAGATGACTGGTTCCTACAAGTAGCGGGCACCTCTATGGGGGCAGCGATGGCCCCAATGTATGCCAATTCCTATATGCATATTTATGAGAAAGAACACATCTTTTCCAAATTTAATCATCTGATCACTGCGTATTTTCGTTACATTGACGATTTGTTGATCCTTTGGAAGGGCACTGAATTGGAAGCTCAGCAAATGGTTCACTATTTGAATGAACTTAATACTCCAGTCAGGTTTACGTCCAATATTAGTACAAATATGATTCAATTTCTGGATTTAGAGATATCTGTTAAAGAACATGGAGTATCTTACTGTCTATATAGAAAAGATACCGATCGGAATACATTGTTGCACAATAAAAGTGCACATCCAAAAATGTTGAAAAAATCGCTTCCTAAGGCACAATTCTTAAGAGTTATACGTAATAATTCAGATCAACTCAAGATGCAACAACAGTTGGAAGAGATGAATCAAAAATTCCTTGAAAGAGGTTATTATAGACAGGAACTGTTAAAAGCACAACAAGATGCGCAAATGGCCAATACCGCCATACGTACTAAAAAACCACCGTCTTTGGTATTTCCAATGGCGTACAATGACGCTTCACCCAAAATAGTCAAAATTATCAAACAAAATTGGAAGATGCTAGCAACGGACGACACTTTGCCTAAAGTTTTTAAAGAACATCCATTGATCAGTTTCAAGAGAAACAAAACACTAAAAGATATGTTGGTACATACAGATCCTATCAACAGTTATAATCAGGGAACTGATATTCAATACCGAGGCAGTGTCCGATGCTTAGGATGCGTCACGTGTAGCCACATGACCCCGGCTAAATCCTTTCAACATCCACATAAGAATAAGGTGTTTAAGATAAAACACACAATTACATGTAAAACACCTTTTGTGATTTATAAGTTAATGTGTCCATGCGGGTTAGCCTACATTGGCAAAACTGAAACCCCACTATGTGAAAGAATACAGGGACACAGATCAGCAATACGGGTGGCTTTCAGGGATGGACATTCAGAACAACCTGTGGCACAACATTTTCTTGAAATGAAACATCCACTTTCCTCTTTGAAGTTTATCGCAATAGATCATATCCCAATACCCAGGCGAGGAGGGGACCGCGGCAAAATGCTCCTTAATAGAGAGACAGAATGGATTTTCCAATTGAACACGATTGCACCTAGAGGACTCAATGAGATGCTTTCTTATTCATTTCTTTAGTTATGACCCCAAAAGCAATAGGAATTTTGTTTTTATGATAATTTTTATGATACTTTTTAAGATGTTTTTTATGTGTAAATCAATACCTCTAAGCCCTTAATACTTTGATATATTTTTATACCAAAGAACTATCTATTGATATAGAATTGCCATTTATTATATTTGCACTGGATAGCACTTTCTTATTATAAGTAATAGCATATCACTGTTAGCACTTTATTATCACTTTAGCACTTTTCCATATGCACTTTATTTCCAGTATAATTGTACTGGTCTTCAGTACTTTATCACATATTGGCACTTTAAGGCTAGTATTTACTTGCCAGAATTAGGGTTTTAACCAATATCTATAGTTATAAATATATATAACTTTCTTTACACTTTTTATACACATTAGTATCACTGTGTATTTTCATAAACCTTTCATTTTCATTTTTTCATTATTTTCTAGTACCAGGAAGATTGGACTAGCACTTGTGAATACTAATTGAATGTATAACTTTGTAGTTACAATGCCGGGTTGCCATAGCAACCGGAGATACATGCTATTCACTATCAGTCACTTCCTGTTTCTTCCCATGTGACTCTAGCGTTGCCGCGGCAACGCGTGACGTCATCACGCACACGTAGGGGCGGGGCCACGTCCGCGCATGCGCACGGAGGTATGGTGGACGCCAGGGGAACACACCCATCACTCTGAGCACAGGGGTAAGTCATTATTGATTTAATTTCACTAATACTTGAGGTATATAAATGTAATGTCTTGCATTGTTTTATATGTTTGATCCTGATGAAAGTTCCAGATAGGAACTGAAACGTTGATCTTTTAAATGGAATTTCAATAAACTGTAAGTTTTAAACTCAACAAAAGACCGAGAGTGCTGATCACTATTTCACCATATGCAATTTTTCCCTGGATTACAAGCACCCGGCTTACAACTATTTACAAGCGTGAGTGCAAGGAAACCCTGTATGTTATATATATATATATATATATATATAAAAATAAATGCTTATTTATTATTAAAAAAAATACAGAAAAATGCAAAAAAAAAGAAAAATGTGTTTTTGTACAGTTTTTGCAATAATAATGTGTGCCTAATTAGTGCAGGTTAAAGAAAGTAATTAAAAATAAATTCATTTAGTTGTTCTGATTCACAGAATATATAATGTGTCTGGGATTTTAAGCTTTTTTTGGTAGTTGCAGGTCACAAAGCACAAGGAGTAAAATAAACTTTTAATATGGAGCGATTTTAGAATTTGGTATGTTTGTCTTGTACGCTTAATAGCCATGAAAGAAAACAAAATTGCCACACAAAAGTATATATTTATATAAAGTAGACATCACAGGCTATTGTCCTAAGGTTGTTTTGACACTTTCTGCATAGTCATTTCACCGCCAACCTCTGCTAAATATTGGAGTAAAATTTTGTTTTTGGGGTTTTTGGCACACAAACTTATAACAAAGAACTTCTCATGTGTGTTTTGTAAAGTTGGTGTGTGCTATTCCTGTACAAAGTTTTATTTTGTGTTCAGTTACTTCTGCTGAGTACAACGATACCCCCATTGTATGTCTTTGGCACTATTTCGTGAAGCTACAGTGCCATATGGAGACCTGTCCGTTTCAACATTTACAGTAGAATTTTGAGAGGCGGATTTAATGGGCCTATGCTTCAATTTGGGGTATTATAGCAGTTTGACTGTTCAAAAAACCCCCACAAAGGCCTACCATTTGTAAAAGTAGACACTCCAGGGTATCTCATATGGTGCATATTGTGCCTTAACATGCCCCCATTTTTTCACCAATATATGCCAAAGTATGTGGTAAAAAATTATTTGGGGCATTTTTTACATACGGATTACATTTTTGCTGGGCATTTTGTACATTTCATATGTGCCACTAAGTTCAAACCCCCCAAATTATGCTCAGCTAAGTCTTCTGAGTAAAACTATATGCCCAATGTATGACCTAGACACTATTTTGTGAAGTTACACTGCTGTAAAAGAGACGTGACAAGTTCAGGTTTATAAGTGTGAATTTTCATGGAGGGTTTTGATGAGTCCGTGTCCCACTTTGGAGCACTTGAGCAGGCTACATATTACAACTACACCATAAAGGCATACCATTTCTTAAAGAACACATCCCAAGGCATATTTTGAACCTTAGCGTGGGATGATTTTTCCGCTAGCTTGTACCAAGTGTAGTGGTAGTAAGCGTTTTTTTGCCTTTTTGACACAAAGTGAGTTTGCACAGTATATTTTGCAAATCGTATGTGTGCTACAACTGTATAATACTTCATATGTTGCTCAGCTATGTCGGCTGAGTACAGCAATACCCCGGTATGTACCTTTGCCTTGCATATGTGGACATCGGAGGGGCACATTTGGGACACAGCCATTCCAGTTCTTTTCAAACTTTAAATTTTTACACTGTGCCCATGTCCCATTTTATAGTATTTTACCAGGCTATATAATCCACATACCCCATAAAGCCATACCATTTCTTAAAGAAGACTTGCCAGGATATTTCAAAAGGCCTATTTTGAACCTTAGCGTGGGATCATTTTTCCACTAGCTTGTACCAAGTGTAGTGGTAATAAGCATTTTTTCTGCCTTTTTGACACACAAAGTGAGTTTGCGCAGTATATTTTGCAAACCTTATGTGTACTATGACTGTATACTACTTCATATGTTGCTCAGCTATGTCGGCTGAGTACAGCAATACCCCAGTATGTACCTTTGCCTGGTATATGTGGACATCGGAGGGGCACATTTGGGACACAGCCATTCCAGTTCTTTTCAAACTTTTAATTTTTACACCATAAAGGCATACCATTTCTTAAAGAAGACATCCCAGGGTAATTCAAAAGGCATATTTTGAACCTTAGCGTGGGATAATTTTTCCGCTAGCTTGTACCAAGTGTAGTGGTAATGAGCATTTTTTAATGTATTTTTTTACTTTGTAAAAAAAATTTTACTTTGTAAAACCTGTTTTTAAACTTTTTTTTATTTATTAAATGTTTTACACTTTCTTTTTTTTCTAAACTTTTCTTTTACCTTTAACCCCTAACTAACAGTAAGCATCACTAACAGTGAATTCCCCCCTTTCCAATAACTCCCACCCACTCCAGCTAGCGAAATATATATAAATATTTAAATTAATTAATTAAATGAATTAAACCCCTGAGGGTTAAAAAATAAATAAAAATTAATCCTCAGGGGTTAAAAGAAATTAGATTACAGTATAATACTGTGATCTGTATTTTGATCACTGTAGGCAGTGATCAACTGGCAGAGAAAGGGTTAATTTTCATTTAGACTGGGTAAAGGGGGGTGGTATTTTTTTTTTTTACTTTACATTACTAAAACATTTTTTAAACATTTTTTTTACCTTTTTAAAGCTTACTTTAAAACTTTTTTTAACATTAACCCCT
Source organism: Pelobates cultripes (assembly GCA_933207985.1). Lineage (NCBI taxonomy): Eukaryota > Metazoa > Chordata > Amphibia > Anura > Pelobatidae > Pelobates > Pelobates cultripes. Next base: position 112,104,989 of record OW240912.1, on the reverse strand, counting down.
AGTTAGCCTAACACCAAATTCCCCAATTCCCCACTAACTTCCACCCATCCCAGCTAGCTAAATATATATTTTTTAAATATTTAAATGAATTAATAAAATAAATTTAACCTGAGGGTTAAAAAAAATAATAATTTACCCTCAGGGGTTAAAAATCAATTGGCAGGGAAGGGGTTAACTTTATTAAAGCAGGGGAAAGGGGGGTGGGATTTAACTTTATTTTATTTTTTTTACACAGGGAGAAGAGGATCATCACTGATTCGTATCCCTGCACTTCACACAGAACCCAGAAGCGCAGGGAGGCAGATCGTGAGTCCCTGTCAGAGCAATCACTGCTGCAGGGGCAGCGCGATCCAGTGCTCCCAGTCTGCCTCGGATACCGAGGCAGACCGGGTGAGCGTTAACCCACTGCGATCTGGGGTTAACTTTAGTAAATGACGGAAATGTTCCGTCAACGGTCCTTAACTGAAGGACAAGGTTGACGGAAAATTTCCGTCTGCGGTCGGGAAGGGGTTAAGCAATGTTGTAGAGAAAAGTGTGACAAAATTCCTCCACAATGATGTGAGCAACTAATAAAGTCATGCAGAAAATGATTAATTCAAGTTATTCTGCTAGAGGTGTTCTACAAGCTACTGAATCATAAGGTGTACTTAGTTTTTCCACACACGCCTTCTCAATTTTTGCTTTATTTTTGTTAAATAAATCACAACACGGTGTAATATGTCATCTGAAGTTGTATTTACCTAATTTTAAGACCTGCTAGGGAATAGATGATTGTTATTACTTTAATTTGTGTTTTCAATAAAAAATAAAGAAAATGCTCCATTATAAAACATATTAACAATGATATATATATATTTATATATTTTTTTGCTGTACCTTAGATTACAAAAAGCTTGTCGTGCCCCAACAGCGGTTGGCAAGCTATTCAAACTCCATAGGTTTATATGCTGTAGGACATTTAAAGAGGCATGCACAATTTATATAGTTACAGGACAGGCGAAATAGCAGATAGAGTATAAGAATAAGAGAAACAAAAATAATACAGGTAGTTTAACATTTCCACTCTGTGCCACCTTGTCAGTATAGGTTGAATGTTAGACTGTGGTGCTTTAGCCAAAAAAGTAGTCAGACTATACAGCATTAGTTGGCGTTAACAGGCTAGAAGAGCATGGTTACTTGCTTCAGATACGTAAGGTACATAGAATTAAGGGTAGGCACTAGATATGGTGAACATTATTTATGTTTATAAGTATTAAAAATCTATTAAGGGCCTTGACAGGCTAGAATCATGCATCATGGGATTGGCTGGTTATGTAAAGGGCATTACATGGGCCTATCATGGCACAAACATGAGGGAAACCAAGCTTATATACATAACCAACCAGGGAATATACCACTGGTAATGAAATCGGTAGCCCACTGAACTTCACATTGTTGAATAAGATAGAGGAGCAATATAGAGTAGTAGGAGCCAGAAATCAGAAAGCTGAGTATTAAGCTAGCACCCAAGTATCAGGCCTCTGTGAAGCAGCTCCAGAGCGGGATCTTCTTCAATCCACGTATCCAGTCAGTCCCAAGGACAGAGTATTTCACCCATCTGGGGCGAGCTGTGGGTCTGGTTGGTGGGTGCTGATTGCAGCAGGCAATCTTCCACCATCGTGTCTAAGGCAGTGAGGCTGTACCCGGCGGGGCTCCCGACCCAGGTCGGTTGGCACCTGGGGTAATAGGTGCATGCTGGCTAGAATCACTCTGCAGGAGCCACCTCTATCTTAGCGACATGTCTCCTCCACTGGCCCTCTGCCGCTGTGGTTTGGTAGTCTGCATGCACCTGTAGTCTCTCCCAGAAGTGACAACATATGTAATCTAGTCGTGACAGGGTTGATGCTGTGGAGTCATGGAGAGGCCCCAGGGATGGATTCAGGCCTTGTGCAGAAAGTGGGTGGACAGCCGTCATCTTGCAGGTCTGAGCACTGCTCGTTGCAAGGCGATGATGGTAAGTCAGAAATAGTCCAGTGGAGACCAGGATAACCCCCACTGGTCCAAAGTGGGTAAGGGGTAGGAGATCAACAGGAGTCGTCGGAAAGATCAGGAGTGAGGAGGTCGGCCGCCTCCCCTCAACTCCGTCTGTAGTAGGCCACAGCTGTGTTTCGGCTCCCCGGCAGATGTTAAGCTCGAGGAAAGCTTCCATATGTTTGTCTGGGGGCCACCAGTCGTGGTATAGCCCTGCAGTGTCCAAGATTGCTCATTGGCCGGGGTTATTGCCCTAAAATCAGTCCAACATGTAGGAGCTGAAACACCGCACAAGGCCCAGAGGAGGCAGGCTGAAAGCTAGCCGGATAGGAGGCATGTGTGGGTGTGGTGGGTGTGGTGGAGATAGGGGGGTGTGATTTAGCTAAGGAGTAGGGTGGGGTCATATAAATAGGTGACATTTTGTCTGTTGCCATCTTAAATCTAACGGCAAGGTAACTAGTCCTATTCCTCACTGTGCTAGCCTTTAGTTACTTTGCTTACCTCACGGCCAGGAGCATGGACATTGATGGCATCCTTGCTGCCCTTAGGGCTGAGGCCCTCCAGGACGGTGGCAGGCACCTGCAGGCCCAGCTGGTAAGGCTGCAGGGTGCCTCCATGGTAGCTGCTCCCCCTCCCGGCAGCCATGGAATTCCGCTGCTCGGGGAGGTGATGGCCGTCCGGTACCTCCTGTTAACGTCTCGCGCGCTCTCAGAAGGGCGGCCGCAAGATCACGGTCTTCTGCTCCGGCCCGGCCGGCGCGCCGGGCGCCTGATGTGCGCTCTACCCCCAGCGGATCTCGGGCAGAGCGCGCACAGGTTGGGCCTGCAGCCGGCCCTTCTTCTAAGTTGGTGAGTAGGCCGCAGGCCGCCGGGGTTTTCAGTCGGGGGTTGGGGGGTTCAGGGGGTCGGGGCTCAGAGCCAGGCCCGTCTTCCAGTCCACACAGCCCCCCCCTTCTCCTCCTCCCCTCTCTGTCTCCCCTGGGCTTGCCTCTGCTGCACTCCCACCACCCTCATCCACCCATCCTACCCCCCTGCATCCTCTTTCACCCCCCCTACCTTTACCTAGGGCCCATGCTGCCCCCTCTGGGGCTACTTCAGTCATGGCTGTCCCACTCTCTGGTTCCCCTGTCCCATCTACTAATCTGCCAGGGTTGCTCCCCCCTACTGTGCGTCCTTCAGCACCTGGGATGGGTGGGCAGGGTTTTTTCTCACCTGTCCTGTCTTCACAGATTCTTCCAGGTCAGCTCGCGAACCGGTTCCCTGACGCTGTGTCTGGTGCGGTGCTTCCTGCGGTCGCAGTTCCCTCGGGGCCGTCGCAGGCTGGTGCGCAAGTTGCGGTTCCGCTGCTACCCTCGAATTCGGCTCCTGCCGGTGAGTATTCTGCTTTCGCCGGATTAGATTCCGGGGGCGCTGGCGCACGCGAGTCGCAAGAGTGGGGTTCGGTGCTGCAAGCTATAAAGAATGTTCTTGTAACTCTTGAGCGGGGATCTCGCCCTGGGGCTCCTCCCCCAATAGCCGTGGATAGCCAACTTCGGGCGGGCTGGGCTAGTTCCGCAGGGTGTGATTTTGCGGGGGTTTCAGCGTCGGTACCCGACACTTCTACACAGGTCACCACCCCCCTGGCTTCGGCGCCACCGCTAGTGACATCTGAGTCCTCCGTGAGCGCTACTGGGGACGCCGCGGTTGTCTCGGGTTTAGGGGTAGCACCCGCTGCGCATGGGGCAGCGTACATGTGCTGGTCAGGCCCCCTGGGCCTCCACCTGACGCCTGATTTGAGGGCTAAAATAGAAAAAGGGGAATTTGTAGAAATGTTTTCCCTCCTCCCTTTGGAAGATCTTCCTCGGGTGGATATGGATGCTAAAGAGTCTGAAAAAGACAAAGAGAAGTTTCGGTATCGGAAGATTCCGAAAACTTTTGGTAACTGGATTAGGGCCTTTTCTATCCTGGCTAGCGTGATAGGTGAAAAGACTCCCAGTAAATGCTCTTCCCTGTTTTGCTACCAGGACATGATATGGAACGCTTGTCGGGTTTATGGCGGTATGATGAACAGTTCCGCCAACGTTTGGCGGTTCGCCCTTCCACGAGTTGGGATCAAATGGACATCGGCTTGTGGTTGGCCATCATGACCCGCCCAGCTTCGCATCAAGGGGGCCTTTCGTCCTTTCTTGGGGGGGCCGGCGCTGGGTCCTCATCTTCAGCGTCGGCCAGTCAGCGGAAGACTGGGTACTGTTGGCAATATAATGACGGCCAATGTAAGTTCGGTTCAGCCTGCCGCTTCAAGCATGAATGTTCCGGGTGCGGCGGTTCCCACCCAGCATCAAAATGCTTTAAACGTGGCAAGCCCGGCGACAAAGGAGATGCCATGGGCGCTAAGGGCGAGGACGCCAGTGGACGTCGACGCGATGCGCCCTTGGCTAAAGCGTTATAGCAATAAGAAGGCGGCTGCCTTGTTATTGGAGGGTTTTGGGCAAGGGTTTTGGATCCCTCACCGGGCCCGGCAGGTCTCCGGTTTCTGCCGGAACCTGAAATCAGTTGCCGATCACCCGGGGGTGGTCAGGGAAAAATTGGCTAAGGAAGTAGCGTTGGGTCGCATGGCGGGCCCCTTTCGGGAACCTCCACTCCCCAATTTGAGGGTTTCACCACTAGGTGTGGTGCCTAAAAGGGAACCAGGCAAGTTTAGGCTGATTCACCATTTATCGCACCCACAGGGGGGCTCGGTGAATGATGACATTGCCGCTGAATTGTGCCGCGTTTCCTACGCGTCCTTTGACGCGGCGGTGGATATGGTCAGGGCTGATGGCCCCGGGGCACTTATGGCGAAAACCGACATTGAGTCGGCTTTTCGCCTCCTACCGGTTCACCCGGAGTGCCACCACCTCCTGGGTTGTATATTCGAAGGTCATTATTACGTGGATATGTGCCTCCCTATGGGTTGTGCGATATCCTGTTTTTATTTCGAATGTTTCAGTTCCTTCATGGAATGGGTAGTTAGAGCGGAATCCGGTTACGATTCCTTGCTTCACTACCTAGACGACTTTTTATGTGTTGGCCCTACGCGCTCCCCAACATGCGCGCAACTTCTGCAAGCAGTGGTGGATGTTGCTTGCGAGTTCTGAGTGCCGCTGGCACCAGACAAAACAATTGGCCCTTCTACGTGCCTGTGCTTTCTCGGGATCGAGATTGATTCTGTTGTTGGGGAATGTCGGCTTCCATTGGATAAATTGTCTGATCTTCGGGAGGTGGTGCGAGTGGCGAGCGCTTTGCGGAAGATTACGTTGCAACGACTTCAATCCCTATTGGGCAAATTGAACTTTGCCTGTCGGATTATGCCTATGGGCAGAGCGTTCAACCGGCGCCTGGCGGCCGCTACGGCTGGGATTTTGAGGCCGTCTCACTTCGTCCGCTTGACCAAGGCGCTCAGGGAGGACTTGGCAGTATGGGCAGTCTTTTTGGATGGGTACAACGGCAGGTCCTACTGGCAGCAGCCCGAGGTGACGAACTCGGTGCTGCACCTGTTTACAGATGCCGTGGGGTCTTCGGGCTTTGGGGCTATTATGGGAAGGCAATGGTGTGCGGAGCCTTGGCCCGAATCATGGTTCACCTCTGGCCTGACCAAGAACATGGCTTTCTTGGAACTCTTCCCCATTGTGGTGGCTATCCATCTTTGGGGGCCAGAGATCAAGAACAGGCGTGTTGTGTTCCACTGTGACAACCTGGGCGTTGTCCAGGCCATTAACAGGTTAACGGCCTCCTCCCCTCCGGTGGTTCGGCTCTTGCGGCGCTTGGTTTTACAATGCCTGTCTTTTAACGTGACTTGCCGCGCTGTGCATATCCCGGGTGTGGAGAATACCACGGCTGATGCTCTTTCTCGTTTCCACTGGCAGGTGTTTCGTTTGGCCGCGCCGGAAGCAGATACGGAAGGCCTCCCCTGTCCCAGAGAGTTATGGTCCCTTGGCCTGAGCGGATAAGGGAATGGATTCGGTCTTTGGTGTCTGAGGCAACTTGGGTTCGGTACGGTAAGGCATGGGGGGACTGGGTCGCTTTAGAACAGGACCTAGGTGGGTTCGCTTCGAATTCTGCAAGGGTTCAAGGGATGTTACGGTTGCTCTGGTTCTGGGAGGCTAGCGGGTGTTCTCCGGCTACGGTCTCAGGGAAGCTATCGGGTCTTAGTTTCTGGTTCAACTTGACTAAGGTGCCTGACGTTACCAAGGACTGCATGGTTCGGCTTGCGATGCGCGGCTGGCGTAAGGGCCCACACCTGCGGGATTCTCGGAGGCCGGTTTCTGGCGCTCTGCTAGTAGGTATTGCGTCGGTCTTACCCAGGGTTTGTTTTTCCGATTTGGAGGCACGTTTGTTCCAGGTGGCTTTTACTTTCGCCTTTTTTGGCGCTCTTCGGATCGGTGAGCTTGTGAGCCCTAGCAAACGGATCCCGGGGGGCTTGTTGTTCAACGATGTGTCTGTTGTGTCGGATTCAGTGCGTTTTTTGGTGCGGAGGTCCAAAACCGACATCTTCGGCACGGGGACATGGGTTACCCTGCGCGCCATTCCTGGTTCGGCTGTCTGCCCTGTCGCATCCTTTCAGTCTTATTGTCTTGGTTGCCCGGGCGTTGGGGGCCCTCTATTAATTCATGGGGATGGTTCCTTCCTTTCTCGCTTCCAATTTCTCCGGGTCTTTCGGTTGGCACTCGACCAACTGGGTATTTCGAGTGCAGACTTTGGGGGACATTCTTTTCGGATTGGGGCCGCAACTGAAGCCTCCCGTTTAGGTTTTTCGGACCAGGCCATTCAGAGGATTGGCAGATGGGAATCGGGGAGGTTTTGGTCCTATGTACGGCCCACACGTCTGATCGGTTTCCCCCTTGTGTTTTCTCCACAGGGCCCGGCCGACGGATCTGGCTGATCGGTCATTCTTACATCTACTGGGCTCACCTGCGGGCAGGGGTACGCCCGGGTGGGACACGGCTCGGAATACCTCGGGAGCTGGCGGAGGTCCGGTGGTTCGGGTTCCGGGGCATGAGATGGGGTCAGCTATTGCCAGAGGTCGTGCAGTTATCCACTTTATTAGGAGCCCCGGATGTCTTGGTGGTGCATCTGGGGGGAAACGATCTGGGGTCGCTGCCTGCGTGGGGCCTGGGGGAACTAATCAGGCGAGATTTGGCGCGCTTGCGTGTGCTTTTTCCGCAACTTTGCTTAATATGGTCGGATATCGTTTCCAGGAATTATTGGAAGTGCGCACGCGATCAGGGTGCTATTGAGCGCTGCAGGGTGAAAATTAATAAGCAGGTTTCCAAATTTGTTCTCGGCGTCGGGGGCTTAACAGTGCGACACCGTATTTTTGAGCGCGAGGCAGCAATCTATTTTCGCCCGGACGGGGTCCATCTAACTGAGGTAGGCTTGGACTTATTTAATTTAGCGCTACAGGACGCGTTGGAGCAGGCCATGGCGTTGCTTGGGGTCGCGCCCGCTGATTTAGGCATAAATGCAGCTGGGGGCTAGTGGCGGGTATGGTCCTTGCCGAACCTATTGGGAAGAGGAGTACAGGAAAAGAAAGATGCTGGGTCGGGTCCCTCCCCTGACCTCGGAAAATGTTTGGGTATTTGGGCGTGCCCTCCGTGCCAGGAAAGGTGGCCAGGGGTTGGCATGTGGAGTTGGAAGGCCAAAGGCCAGGTATCTTGGACGAGGGGGGAGGGCCGATGCCTTGGTGGGGGGGTATACCCTAGAGGTTTGGTGGTACGGTTGGCAAGGACCAGTTTGAATCTAAGCATACTACACCTGAAGTTATTTATGGTTGGTTTATTTACATTTGTTCGTTAATTTATAAATAAAGCTGTGGCCTTTTTTTATACCACATATACGTTTCCTAGTTTGATTGGGGGGAATTGAATGGATTTTGGGGATTGGTATGGTTCACAACACACGATAACCGCTACCTACACACAAGGCCCAGAGGAGGCGGGCTGAAAGCTAGCCGGATAGGAGGCATGTGTGGGTGTGGTGGGTGTGGTGGAGATAGGGGTGTGTGATTTAGCTAAGGAGTAGGGTGGGGTCATATAAATAAGTGACATTTTGTCTGTTACCTCAGCCATCTTAAATCTAACGGCAAGGTAACTAGTCCCCTCCCTCCCTCCCCTTTCCGTTTTGTGTTGTTTGTCTGTTTGTCATTAACAAATTTTTCTTGTCACAGCCGGCGGGTATGGTCCTTGCCGAACCTATTGGGAAGAGGTGTACAGGAAAAGAAAGATGCTGGGTGGGGTCCCTCCCCTGACCTCGGAAAATGTTTGGGTATTTGGGCGTGCCCTCCGTGCCAGGAAAGGTGGCCAGGGGTTGGCATGTGGAGTTGGAAGGCCAAAGTGAAGGCCAGGTATCTTGGACGAGGGGGGAGGGCCGATGCCTTGGTGGGGGGGTGTACCCTAGAGGTTTGGTGGTACGGTTGGCAAGGACTAGTTTGAATCTAAGCATACTACACCTGAAGTTATTTATGGTTGGTTTATTTACATTTGTTCGTTAATTTATAAATAAAGCTGTGGCCTTTTTTATACCACATATACGTTTCCTAGTTTGATTGGGGGGAATTGAATGGATTTTGGGGATTGGTATGGTTCACAACACACGATAACCGCTACCTACACACATGTGCTCTGCTTGAAAGCTAGGCTCCGCCCCAACAATGAATATTTTATAGATAGATCCTGTAACTTGGGCATCTAATTGTAGACAATATTTATTATCTCTGCTTCATTTCTCTACATTCTAGTCTTCATTAATATTACATTCTGCCTGTATTCTGCAATCTTAAAGAATTCTGCTGCCTATGAAATGCAAGAGATGAATGTGGGAGTTTGTATGCACAGTCCTGGCTGTACAAGTCCACAGATGATGCCCTTTTTACGACATCGTACTGACAGGGATATAAACTAATCTGGTCTACTGTTCATAAGCAAATGTAACGTCACACTTGGCCTGATTTTCCACAGCAATATACAATTAAGAAAAATTGAACTACTGGCTGCTGATTTTCTTCTTCACTGTGGAAGCAAACTGTGCTATCCTGTAATGTCTCTCAATATAGGCCATTACTACAGCATGTGGAAGACAACAGCATGAGGTAAACAAACTGATGTCAGGGAAACTATAATTTGTCTCCTTCCCTACTGTGTCTTGTCCCTACTATCCAACTAGCAGGCAGTAATATTATGTGAGCGTTATGTCTTTATGTTATTGTCTTGTTAAAAAAACATTCAAAAATGAACTATTCAGAAGGAAATGGAACATGCTTGGTTAATTCTGCCGTTTTTTTAATTTGAATTTACTTTTTACTGATGGGAGGTAAGAGCGAGTTACTTACCATTGAGATTTTTTAGGCGGAGAGATATAATGGCAAAAATGTGCTAGTTTGAGGGAGAGTGCTGAATGAAGAGCAATCACAGTGTAAACCAACATTTTCCACCCAATAGCACTTACTGTGCCTTGAAAGTCCTTCATTAACCCCTTAAGGACCAAACTTCTGGAATAAAAGGGAATCATGACATGTCACACATGCCGTGTGTCCTTAAGGGGTTAAAGGGTTACTAAAAGCACCATGACAACTACAGGTATTTGAAATGGTCATGGTGCCTGGAGTCTGTGCACGTATGCTGTACTTGCCACTTGCCAGGTTTGTCCCCTTGCCTGTCAGAGGTGTAATTTAACATCTGGCAGCACTATTCGTTACTTTGGCGGTGTTGCAACAGCAACAAACTTTGGCATTTTAAAAAGACAAATTCAAATGATGGCAGGAGAAGCTTCATCAGTGAAGCTTCTTCTGCATCTGCTTCTGCATCTGCATCTTTCCCTTTTGTAAAAGTTTGTTGCCTTTGCACCAGTATAACCCATTGGTATGGGTTCATTATGCACTATAACTGTCTGATTTATATGCAAACAAGCCCTCTAATACATACTTACACAAACACTGCCTAATATATGCACCAATTACACACACAGACTGCTTTATGCACACACACACACACACACACACACACACACACACACACACTGTTTAATACACACATAAGCTACCTAATACATACATACATGCACACTGCCTAATACATACAAACAGACACTGCCTAAAACATGCACAAATTACACACACAGACTGCATAATACATACACACACAAGCTACCTAAAACATACATACACACTGCCTAATACATAGAAACACACGCTACCTAATACATAGACACACACAAACCTTCTAATACATACAAACAAATGCAAGCACACATTGCTTACTCTACACACAAACTGCCTAATGGATACACACAGAAGGAAGGCCATATCATACGGTGAAGTACTCCTCTGCTTGATGTCCTCCAGGCACAGGGCTGGGGGCGGCAGCTCCTGGATGCTGTGCCCTTGCGCTGTCCTGCCTTTCAGAAGTCTGACAGCACACCTCTTACTGTCTTATTGCACCCCTGCAGGCATGTTCTCATGGGGGAGGTGCTCCAGACAGGCAGAATAGCTGCTGAGAGTGTCCTATCTTCCTAACAAAAACAGAACGGCGGTGCAAGGAATAATCTAGTTGGGCACTTCCCTGTGCTGTGAATACGCCTATGAGGCCAGGTTGGCTAATGTCTGGGCAATTGTTTTGCACAGTATACCATTAATTGGATAAAGTGGTCAACTGATGCATTCAGCCAATGAATAGTGTACGGATTGGATTCTGGGGAACCAAGCCAGGGATTTCATGGCATTATAACCACTGAAACGGACTGCCGTAGTTATGATACTTGGAGTAACCCGTCAATCATCTTCTTATTTAATTTGAGTGTGATACAGGTAGTTCTGTCTTTTTTGATCAGTATGTCATATTTAAATTCCAGTCCAAAGATTTGCACTGTAAATGAGAACTCATTAGGACAAACATGTCAAACTCAAAGGCTAACTCAGGCCAAATAAAAAAGGTTTAAGTTTATGTGGGTCGCAAGAAAAAAAAAAAAAGACTTTGACTTAGACCAACACAAACGGATATTCTATCATTCTCATGCAAACAATATGTAATCCTGGGTACATATATATAATTCACTCAAAAGTTTCACCTCGAGTTACTTACTAGCTCAGTAGTAATGCCACTGTATGCCACTCGCTTTCTCAGTCCCTCTGCAAACTGCAGTCTCAGCCAGGTAGGTAGCCACACTGTGCGCTCCGCTCGCTCCCTAGTCCCTCTGTAATCTCCAGGCAAAGTAATGTGTCACTGCACACTCCACTCAGTTTGCTTCGACCCCCTTCCATCCATGTCTCTTCTTCTCCCCCTCCATCCATGTCTCCCTCCCTTCCATATCTCTCCCCCACATTTCTCCCTCCCTTCCATATCTCTCCCCGACATCTCTCTCCCTTCCATATCTCACCCCTTCCATATCTCTCCCCCACATTTCTCCCTCCCTTCCATATCTCTTCCTCCCTTCTACATCTCACCCTCCCTTCCATATCTCTCCCCCCTCCTCATCTCTCCCCCACATCTCTCCCCCTTTCATATCTCTCCATCCCTTCCATATCTCCCCCTTCCTTCCATATCTCTCCCCCTTCCATATCTCTCCCCCTTTCCATATCTCTCCCTCCCTTCCATATCTCTTGCATTCATACCTACCTCCTCCACCTCCTCTGGCAGGCAGCTGCTTCTCTCACAGAGCCCTATTGATAGATGACCCCAAACCCTGCTGTTTCTCACCTGACATAGCAGGAGAGGGGGGCCTCTCAGTAAACAGCGCCATGCGGTGTCAGACTGAGCACTGGGTAGTCACATCACACCCGGTGCTCCTACGCAGAGCGGGAGGGGGTGGCGCTCCACCTTCAAGTGCACTGTGCGTGTGGTTCCCTTATGGAGCCAGACGCTTCCTGTGGGCAGAGGAAACGCAGGCAGAGGCGGGCCCAAAAATTACTTGTCAGTCTGACAAGTGATTTTTGCGCCTCCCTGATTGACTGGGTCACAAGGAAATTCATTGTGGTCCACATGTGGCCCTCGGGCCACGAGTTTGACATGCTTGCATTAGGAGCACGTGGACCTTACTAAATCCATAGCAACTACTATAAAGAATTTCAAAACTAAGGCAAACTGTCTGGTTTATTGCAACCAAACAAAGCAATATTTCAATCAGTGTAAAAGGTTAAAACTAAATGTATTTTATATGAAGTTTCATAGAGTCTCAAATTGTTATTAGTTTATTTTATAGAAATACTGTATGGCAATTCTCTTGACTGTTTCGGACTTGGTAATTAAAAGGTAGAGAACGTCATCTATTTTTAAACTTAAACTTCCATAATGCTTTGCCAGCCTCCAAAGTTGTATGGAACATAAAAAGGGACCTCACAACAATAATGTCCCTTTTGACAAACACTGGTTCAGCTAAACTGGTACCTAAGTACTAAGTTTGTATCTAGATATTAAGAATGATCAAATCTTTGGAAGCATGCATTATCCAAAAGAGGTGTTCTTGTATATTTTTGTTAGTAGAGCACTACATTACCAAAATATTTTATAATTTACTAATTGGTATTGCATTTAATATTATAATACCATAATCATAGATGAGTGCTTGCTAATATTTTCTTTATGTGTTCTCACAGACATTAGAAAGGCAGGTGCCAATCACTACATTACCTCATGATAGCTGGAAATTTAAAGGGAGAATTTACTGTATTTACTGGAATCTAATTCGCCATCGAATCTAATGCACACCTCCATTTATGAAACTTGGAAGCTGAAAAATGTTTTTGTTGATGAATGAAATGCATATTTATAGAAGAAGATAATGCAACATTGTGCTACGATGAAAATGTTTATTGCCATCTACCATAGTAACAATTTTAGTGTTACACTTTCTTAAACTCTCTTTTAGGAACGAAATTTGCCTGTGTGAATTCTCCAGAGTGAAATCCACCTGTGTGTGTGAATTCACCTGTTTGAATTATCCAGTTTTAATTTACCAGTTTTAATTCGCCTGTGGGAATTTGGCGGAAGGAAACTTGCCGAAATTTTTTTTTAATTTCCTTCAGAATGTTATGCGCAATTGAATCTAATGTGCATTCAAATTTTGGAAACGTTATTTTTCAAAAAAGGTGCACATTAGATTCGAGTAAATATAGTACTTATACCACTTTAATTGATTATTTACAATGATTTGAAATACATTGAAAATAAACAAAATAAGAAATAATAAGGAGATGAAATATAAAAGAAAAAGCTTGCCGGGAAAGATATTGAACTATTGATCATGCTAAAGCATCTGCCACATGTTAAAAGCAATGGCTTGGGGCAGGGCCTGACCGCCGACGGGATCAGACGTGCTCTGTCTGAGCTCCAGCTCCAGGACCCGAAAATCGGAGCAAACTGGGGGCCAACCGCAAACTTAGCGCCACAATGGTGACTACTCCGACCCCCAACCACGGGGGTAAGCGGGGATAAAGCCCAAGACCCTGCCCGGCACCAACAGAAACCCGACAAGGGCCCAGATCTCGCTGGAGCTTGAGCCGGGATGACAGGGTCGCTCTCCCGGGTCTCCGGCCAGCATTTCGCTCCCCCCCCCCTCTGGACTGGGGGGGGTCATCCCGGTCTGCAAGGGCACCACACACCACCCTAAGCTGGGCCCAAACAACCACCCTGGCGAGAGAAATCCACTGGGCAAAGCTCCACAAGAGGGACGCCGCAAGCCAGCCATGTGCGCAAAAAGCCTGTAAGATCGAACTGCTTGAGGAGAAGCACACCCAGCACCATCAGACCACCATGGCAGCCCGCCCCAGGGCTATGCTGGTGGACTACACTGGGCAAATCAAGGTACAGGCCAGGGGCATCAATCAAGCAGGGAGAAATGGGGCACACACAAAGCGGAACCACACTGACCAAACCTTATAAATCATTCCCCCAGAGACCAATAGACCCTAGAACTACCTGCCCTGATAAAACAAGCCAGAGGGATAGAAACAACAAGCCACTCACCCTCCACCCAACCAGAAACAACCTATACCCCCAGCCTGGACCTAAGCCACCATAAACACCGCCACAGACCAACGAAATGGCGCAGGAAGACGCCACCGGGGCACAAGAGGCGTCTACTATGCTCCGGAGTGGGCTGGCACTACAGACGGAACCCGGGGACTGCATCTCGAGATACCAGCCTTGTTTCACGATGGCGCTGGGACGCGCGCTTGCACAACGAGAAGCTCAAATGAACTAACACGATTCAGATGGGCTAGTCTCAGGACTTCACGCTTAGTGTTTGACCTGCTTACCCAACTGACCACGACTGGAAATACACACAGACGGTTAAGCTTAACATCTTCACTGACTGCATGTATAAGCATCCTAACTAAACTACTAATCTCATAAAAGCGACTGTACACATGCTTTAGTTTAACATAGTGACTCCACAGTGACACAGAAATTATCTTGATAATTAAGCGACGACACTCTACATAAACACTATTTTTAAGCCACTGTTATTAATCGACAAAATAATTAATTATGACAAACATAGCTACCCAGCTTGTACGTAGCTTGTATTACTAACCAAAAATTGTGCATATAACCTGAATGCTGTACAGCAGTTAATGAATATATGGGGGGGGGGGGGTTTCAACTGCTTGCAAATGCTGCTGTGGCATTGTTGACATACGAATGTTATTTCACGCACAGCAAAAATAAAGAATAAAAAAAAAAAAAAAGCAATAGCTTAGCCAAGGAAATCCATTCACTTATCAATAGAGGGTAAATGGAAGAGATTTAGCCAATGGGGATTATTAATGTCCTCACACTTGGCACTGTGAAAACTCCATTGGAAAGCTGCTGCTTTTTATTTTATTTATAGTAGCGGCAGTGAAGATGCTTATAATTTATTTTTACTATGGCTGTTCAATGATAAAGGGAAACTATTGTGTAAAAATGACCAGCTATTTAATTTGCATTAAAATAATACATCACTTTTTAATTAACAATAAATAAATAAGGTCCACTCGTCACATAGAAGGAGTGGGATTGCTTTGTAAACTGAAAGCCGTACCTACCCTTAGGGGGGGGAAGGAGGCTGAATCTCTGGATGTGAAGCTCTTTAGCCCCAGATCTCTACAAATTGTGGCTAGGGCAGGAGTACATTAGTGTTTTCTTATACTTAACTTTACCGCTATTTCTCAAAGCAGCCACCTATTATAAAAAGAAAGATCTGTGATGTAGTTCTCTGCCATGCTACTTAGGGGAAGGGTAGATGTCCCCAAGATGATTTTTAGGAGGTGTTGCCAGCCTCCTGCCCTGTGACTATGGCCCGGTGATAAAACTTGCTTACAGACACTGTTTATGCCTTTTTAAACTTGTATGGCTACACTTCAAACCCTCAAAGTGGCACTTCGAACTCCTGAAACGGTTCGAAGCAGCACTTCGAACTCCCGAACAACCACACAAACCAGAGACCACCCTGGAGCATGTTAACACCTATTAACTACTTAAAACATTTCTCACCGAAGTGTTCTAATTGTTCGCCTGGGTGGCCGCAAATCCTACGGACAACCACGAGGTGGCGGCCATCTTGTTCTCATGAACGCAGGCAGCGGTATTTGGGCATGAATCTCATGGAACTAAAATCGGACAAAGAAACTCCCGAACACCGCTGGACTTTCATAATCGCCTGTGTTCGGTTCAATACAACTTAGAAGGGCACTGTTCGGTGAAACTTTTGGGGTTTTATAAAAATATGTTTTTTTTTCTGCCTGGAGATAATTGAGTAAGAGGGGAGGGATTGTATGTTTGTATATGGGAGTGTTGTGCATTTTAACTCTATTGTCATAAGTCACTGTGACTTTGTATTGTAGTTGCCCACAAGGTCCATGTGGGAGTGCCCCTTGTATGGGGACTTGCATAAAAGGCCAGTGTGGCTACCATTAAAGTGAGATTCGTTTTACCCTTCATGAAATCTAGGCTCATGTTTGGGGGATTGGAGAACTAAATTCACCCTGTGGATTGCTATATCACAATACTCCCCTGGGTATAATCACTACCTCTTATAAGAGCTGTTCCTGCTATACTTTCTGGAGTAAGAGAGGTTCACCCACTGGAATCTGGATCCTGGCCTTGGGTCCAGGGTGGGTGGAGGACAGCGAGATCCCCAACCAAGCTGTGGCGGTTTGTGGGGGTTTACAGTGGTTATGGTGTTCCAGTACAGTGCCTATGGTGCTTGCAAGTACTAGGAAGCAGTGATCCGGCCACAGTCTGTCCTTTCTACAAAAGGCTTTTTTATTAAACAGAAAATTTAAAAAAGGTTTTAAAAAATAGGTAATGAAATAAAAATACAGTTGAAAATAGCATTTCATGTTATACATAAAATAATAACCTTAACCCCACTGAACACTGCATGAAAGGAGAATTCTTTGTATAGATTTATATGCGGGAGATTTTTCTAGGTAGGCAAGAGGTATCATTTAATATTATATATTAAATATGTGGTCTATTCATTTTTTATAGATTTTCATTCCTGGATTATATTTATAAATCGGTGTTTGATATCCTGTGGATGAGATAACTCAGTGGATAGGGCTCCAGCGGTATTAGCTTACAGCCACAGACTTCTTTTTATCTTTTTGATTTTCATAGATCGAATATGATTAACAAATAATAACACCTAGATTTGTAATAGCTAAATGCTTGATTATTCCATAATTGTAGAAGAGTAAATGTGTTGTACCTATGATGAAAGTCATTTCTATGACACATGCTATGAGTCTAAATGAAAGTTACAGACTTCTTTCTATTTACAGAATCTTTGTTTTCCTACATGATAGAGTCTAGACATTTTTACATCCATTGTATTGTTTGGCAGATTTCCAGACAACTGGAAACAGGTGGACAACAGGTCCCAGTTACTCTTTTTATAGATTACCGTGCCTATCTCACAAATTTTCTGCTTCTGAACGCGATCATGCTGACTCTTCGAGTCATTCTTTTTGAAGTACCTCATCTTTTTGAGGTCAAGTCTTTTTGAGGTCAAGTCATTCCACCTGTCTCCTAATGCTGCACCTACTTGTTTCTGGGTTCCATTTTATTTTAGATACAAACGCATCACTGAAATATGTACTGAATTTCTTCTGGAACCCTTTGGTGAATCACTCTGGTTCTGACAAATACACTATACCTTTTACTGTTAATACTTCAAAGGCCTTGATTCACAAACCCACATTCATTTCTCCTCTCCCTGGCCAAACCTTGGAAGATTGTCCATCTCATTTACTATATCTTGATTACCATATTACAATAATAATGTTGCCATGTATACCTGTTGTTTGCCTTTGTAATCTTCTGTACATGCGGTTTTTCATTGTTATTTTCAGTGAATGTATTCCACCAATATTTCATGTAAATAAAGTAATATTAGTATTGGGGTGATAGAATTTGTTTGGTAAACTTTACCGGTGTATCGTCTCCATATGGGCATCCGGAACCTTGGACAAACCCCCACATACCTAACCCCAATAAAACACAGACACTAGGGTATATGGGTAAAATTGTCCACAGCTTTATTAAATATATAAATAACAATAACTTAACATAGAAACTTTTTTGTGTCATTGCCCAATGCCCCGCCCTTACTTCCGTATCCTTCTGTTAGATATAACTGGCAATGACCCCCTTAATAAATAACATATATATATAACATTGTACCAACATAACATCACTTAAAGTGCCAAACATTTATTAAAATTTAACCATGGTAGGGGTATTCCCGGATACCCCTACCCCACCAGGTTCTGAGCCACCGACAGGACTCGAAACCTACCAACATACCAATAACTATTAGCATAACCTTCCTACTGGGGAGCCTAGTTCCTCTCCTAGAGCACCCTATCCCGCCGCTGTGACAAAACGGGAACCCCACTACGGCCAAAATCCCAGGGAGGGAGGGTGGGACAAACTTAGCCAGGCAGGCAAGTTAAAAGTGATTTTTCCAAGATGTCTGCCTACTTATATGACCCAACCCCTTAACTTCTCCATTAACCACTCCCAATTAGCTTCCTCCTATGCCCGCCTCCCAACCCCTGCCAAGGCCCTTTTCCACTAAGCTGTGCTTTTGTTCCATGGGGCTACATTTCAACTGTATACAAAAAATGGCTGCTCTACCCACCTCCACTCTCTCTACATGCTTTGTCCCTCGCAGCTGTAAATACCTTCATATAACTGTGTCTTATATCCATACATGTTACTTGGACCTTGATTCACAAACCCAGCCTCACAAACAAATTTCCAGTCTCTTCGTTTCCTCTAATTGGCTGAGACTGGGCACTGTCAGCTGGGCACTATCAGACAATGCATAAATGGCTGTAGAATGCCTTCACCACTACGAGACACTGTTATCAAAATGCATGTATGTGCTATTATTATTATCTCTGTATGTACATACAGTAAATAGCTGGTCTGACCTACTACAGCTGTTGAAAGTTTTGATGTCTTTATATGTTTAATCGAAGGCTTCCTGTGATAGGATGGTTTAAGTTGTCTTCAGTCATACGGTGTTGTTAATCTCTAGAACAAGCATGTCAAACTTGCGGCCCACAGTAAATATATTTGCGGCCGTCTACCCTGGGGCTGCTTTGTGCTGTGGCTGCGACCAACCGCAAGACAGGAAAGATCTTTCCTATTTGATTCTTGTCTTCCCTCCCAGAGCCACAAGAACGTAGAGTGGCTGTTTGTCTGCACTCCCCCTTCCCTCTTGCTTGCAGTGCCAGAGGAGTGTCTGACCTGCTTGAGCAGAGAAGAGCAGAGCTGGGGAGGGGCAGTGTATTAAATTGGGGAGGGGACAGTGTATTAATTTGGGGAGGGAGGGGGCAGTCTATTAAATTGGGTAAGGTAGTAGGCAGTGTTTTATTTTGAGGGAGGGGGCAGTGTATTAATTGGGGGGAGGGAGGAGGCCAGTGTATTAAATTGGGGAGGGGCGCAGTCTATTCATTTGGAGGAGGGAGTTGACCAGTGTATTTAATTGGGGGAGGGAGTGAGGCAGTGTGTAAGAGTGGTGGTAAGGGGGCAGTGTGTTAAATTTGGGGTAGAGCAGCAGGGCTGGCTTTAGGGGTGTGCGAGCTGTGCGGCCACACAGGGCGCCATAGAGCAGGTGTGTACAAGCTGTGCGGCCGCACAGGGCGCCATAGAGCAGGGGGCGCCATGCGGCCGAGACAGCTCACACATGGCCGGGTGACAGGGGTGCAGAGGGTGCTAAATATACAGGGGCAGGATTTCATTATTCGGGACTATGAAAAAGAAAAAGTAGAGAGGCAGCAGGGGTGGGGCTTACTGAGTGATAGGGGTGGCGCTTATCACAAGGTGGAGGTGGGGCTAAAATGACAGCAGAGGCGGGGTTAAAACCTACCAGAAGCCCCTTGTAACTGCTGCACAAGAAGGGAAGGAGTCCCTGCTTCCCCAAAAATTAATCTACAGGAGCTGCACTGCCTCCACTCCCACTTTCAGCCCACAATAGAAAGAGGTGTGTGTGTGTGACCGTGGGCCTATGTGTGTGACTGTCTGTGTGTGTGTGTGTGACTTTCTGCCTCTGTGTGACTGTCAGCCTGTGCGTGACTGTAACTGTGCGTGTGACTGCCTTTGTGACTGACTGTGTGTGACTTTCTGCCTGTGTGTGACTGTAACCGTGTGACTGTCAGCCTGTGTGTGACTGTAACTGTGTGTGACTGTGAGTGTGACTGCAACTGTGTGTGACTGTAACCATGTGACTGTCAGCCTGTGTGTGACTGTAACTGTGTGTGACTGCCTGTGTGTGACTGTACCTGTGTGCGACTGTAGTGTGTGTGACTGTACTTGTGTGTGTGTGTGTGACTTTCTTCCTGTTTGTGACTGTAACCATGTGACTGTAACTGTGTGTGTGACTGCCTATGTGACTGTAACTGTGAGTGTCAGTGTAACTGTGAGTGTCACTGTAACTGTGTGTGACTATACTGTGTGTGTGACTTTCTGCCTGTGTGTGACTGTAACCGTGTGACTGTCAGTCTGTGTGTGACTGTAACTGTGAGTGTGACTGTAACTGTGTGTGACTGTACTGTGTGTGTGTGCGACTTTCTGCCTGTCTGTGACTGTAACAATGTGACTGTCAGTCTGTGTGTGACTGTAACTGTGCATGACTGTAACTGCGAGTGTGACTGTAACTGTGTATGACTGTAGTGTGTGTGTGTGTGACTGTAAGAGTGTGACTGTAACTGTGTGTGACTGTAGCTGTGTGTGTGGCTGTAACTGTGCCTGTGTGTGTGACTTTGCCTGTGTGTGTGACTTCAACTGTGTGTGACTTCAACTGTATGTGTGTGTGTGACTGTCTGCCTGTTGCTGTGTGGGACTGTCTGCCGGTAACTGAGTGTGTGTGACTGTCTGCTTGTCACTGAGTGTGTGTGACTGTCTACTTTTAACTGTATGTAAGTGGTGTGAGTGGGGCAGTGTATTCAATTAGAGTGGAGTGAGGAGAGGTAGTGTATTAGATTAAGGGGCAGTGTATTAAATTGGGTGAAGGGGGCAGTGTATAAGAGTTGAGTCGGGGGGCAGTGTATTGAATTTGGTGGCAATGTATTGGATCTGTGGGCAATGTATTAGAATGGGGGCAGGGGGCAATGTATTAGATTGGGTCTGCATGGAGGCGCTGAATGCTCCCTATTGAGATGCTGATTGGCTGCGCAGCTTTTTTGCCACACATGTACAATAGTCTCCCAATGCTTTCCTATGGGAAAGCATTGGCTTGGCTGAGATCAAGTTTGGACTTCATAGTACTTCAAAATGATCAAGATAACGTCATTTGATTTTTACAGCTGTGCAACAGCATACATTCACCATTTCAGTCCCATTACCAAACTTTTCTTAATACGATAGTTGGACTGAAACATTGATTATATGCAAATGCACGTCTCCTTAAAATAAATAAATACATTCGCTATTTGAAGCCCTACGAGCGTGAGGATGTCCAGTGTCAGTTAAGCAACCTTTTTTATACTGTACTTTTCAAAATAAACCTTTGTTTCTATGAAAACTAAAGTTTTGGTTTTTTTGCGGCCCACATAAACTTAAACCGTGTTTATTTGGCCCGTGTTAGGCTTTGAGTTTGACATGCTTGTTCTAGACATTGATTGTTGTACCCTAGTAACATAGACATCTCAGATGCATAATTTATACTCTAGCATTACCTTGTCCAGCCTGTTCAAGGAAAATTCGGAGTAATTGAATATCTAATATATAATATTGCAACGTGAACACAATATAAACCTGGCAGAGAGTGATCTTCAGTCAGGTCAAGCTGCTCCTGGGTGAAGATCAAACAAAATAGCAGCACTGCATGCTGATAGGGTTATTAACTAAAGTAAGAACTGTTGGGAATTCAAAGTGAATTTAAAATTTAAGACAAAAAAAGTAAAATTTGAAAAATTGCACAAGTCAGTTATGCCTTTAGTTTGGCTAATTTGGTCTCAAGTTTGAAATTCAGTTTGAATTCCAAACAATTCTCACTTTATCGAAAACCCATGTTAAATTTTTAATCACTATTTAGTAGGTATACTCCCAATGGAAACATGCATGCATTTATTTATGCATTTTTCATTGGTGATACATCTATTAGCAGCACTTCCCCTTTTCGGTGCAACCTTGGAGGTTTCCACAATGCCAAAATAGAGGAGTTTCAATCTATCTATGTGTATGTGTTGTGAGCATATTCATCATGTGTGTGTATATGTGCATGTGTGTCAGTGTGTATACATGTGTGTGTTTCTGTGTCAGTGTGTGTAGGTCCATATATGAATGTGTGTCAGTGTGTGAATCTGTGTGTGTTAATGTGTACGTGTGTCAATGTGTATATCTATGCATGTGTGTATATGTACATGTGTGTCACTGTGTGTATCTTTGCATGCATATATCTGTATATGCCTGTGTTCGTGTGTGTGTGAGTGTACCTGTTCATGTGTGTCAATATGTATCTCATAGAGTGCATCTGTGGGTGTATGTATCTGTGTGTGACAGTGTATGTGCGTGTCTTTCTGTGGCAGAGTCTGTGTATTTCTGTATATGACAACGTGCATATGTGAACACAAACATGCATCCAAACACCAATATCACACACAAACACACCTCAGCAGTCAAACACAGACACTACAATAAACACACCCCTGCATTCAAATGCAGACAGAAGCACATCCCTGCATTCAAACGTTAGCTATATACACAAACATTCACATACACACATACCGTATACAAAAACACACCTACATTCACACACAGGCACTGCACACACATTTTTTTTTTGTATCAGGGCTCTCTCTACAAAAGTTATGCAATTGGCTGGGGAATACTAAAATCAGATGCTTTTCATGAGCGCATATACACAATTACTGCTTTCCAATGCTTATTAATGTACTGTAATGCAACTCATTGAAAAGGGGGGAAAGCAGCGTGATAGCCCAATGCGCCTGCCACTTCCGTTCCTTGGAGCTAACAGAAGCTGAAGATAACTAAAGAGATCAGTAAATAGAGCAGCTGACATGACTCTTCCTCACAGCCAATCAATACACTCTTAATGCTCACAAAGTATATTGAGTGGCACAACACAGGGATTATAATTTATCATTTAAAATCTTATGCAACATCCTGAAATATAGAATTTTTTTCTACTGCTCTTTTTCTACTTCCATCAATTTTGCATACTTCAATTTTCCTGTTTTAGTTTTACTGTTGATTTATAAATATGAACATAATATTTTATTAATGTGAACAAATACCTAATTTTAAGCGTGACAATAACTCATTGGCCTTAAATGTATAGTTTAATGAATAATACAATTAGGGTGAGACTGTGTAAAATGCCCCGCCAGCACTTACAGTACCTTTCCCAGGGCACCCCTGGTGTTCTTGAGGTAGTCCTCTGAGGTCTAGGGCGCCCTTTGATCCATGGCTCTGTTCTGTCACGCTCTTGCCACTTCTCCTGCAGCTCTTACTCTGGTGTGTGGCACCAGGCTTCGCTTGGGCCGCACTGCTTTGCCGTAGCCAGATGACACAGAATACAGAGGGGAGGGGAAGGTAGGCTTGGAGAGAGAGTGGAGTGTCTGTGAAATATTCAACATGATGCCCAGTCCCCATCCCCTCCTTTATAATCACTGCAGGAGAATGGGGGCCTGTCATGTGATGAGTTCTCCCTATAAATACCGAAGTACTGCACTTGGTCAGTGCTTTGTTGTACTGGTGCTTGTACCAGTCTTGGAATCCTGGTTCTTGATTCTTGTTCCTCATTCT
Organism: Pelobates cultripes; assembly: GCA_933207985.1. NCBI lineage: Eukaryota > Metazoa > Chordata > Amphibia > Anura > Pelobatidae > Pelobates > Pelobates cultripes. Next base: position 112,081,708 of record OW240912.1, on the reverse strand, counting down.
TGATCTCTGATTTCTGGTTCCTGATTCCCGATAAAACTTTGTGGCTTCTGACGTTTGGTTTGATCCAGGCCACATTTCTTGTCTCTGACCTTTGGCCTCTGACACACAGTTCCCTATTTGTGGATTTTCTTGGCTTGACTCTTGACATTGCTCCTTGCAGCCAGCCCTCACCATCGAACCTCCTGGCACCACTTTCTATCTGTTCCTTTCTGGCTTCACTGCTTCTTCCCTCATACACCAACTTGTAGGTTGTCACAGACAGTCTGAAAAATGTGTGCTCTAACTCAATGGTGCTACTTTGTTTTGAGTGGTGTTTTTATTGCTAGCATTCTTAATAATTTAACATAACTAACACACCTGATTCATTAACTGCAACTCCTAGCACCATAACCATTGCAACCTGCTTCCAGGAGTGCATTGGCACCATTTAATAGTAAATTGTCCATCCATTTTAGTTTGTTTTGACAACTTTCCTGGCAGGTAGATCACTGGGTTTGGCCTCAGCCCTGAATGTGTGGCCATATAGTCCTGAATATTTTTGAAACTCCACAGACAGTGATCCCATACAGCTCTCCCTGCCTGATTTCCTTTGTGAATCTAGAAGTCTACCGAAAGAGAAGTGGTCACCTCATTTTATTTTGACTTCAAGCCCTGGGTTATATCTGACCTTAGCAACACCCCTCTTTCCTTGATCTGCCATAGACCCATGGCCGCATCCTTTGCTTTCACTCTTCATCTGCCAGAGATGTCTCTGTACAGTAAAGAACAGATGATGAAGGACTGTTCTCATTAACTTTGAGCACTCAACTTAACTGGTTTGGTATCTTACCAGTTAAGCAGCTGTAGTAATTATGGTGCTTAGAGTGTTCCTTTAATATATATAACCGACAAATTGCCTTTCTTGACCCATAGACCTTTTGTTTGATGCCCAATCAAAAATTTCTAAGCTGACATTAACAGTAATACCACTCACATTTGGGCATATTCCATTTATTTTTGGGCAGGTTGGTAAAAAAAAAAAAAACCTTCTTGCCATTTAAGAAGATATACGAGATTATGTTTCCAGCATTCATATGAATTAAATTAAAAGAGGAATTATTTAGAATTACTTATTTTCCACAACCATTAAGTCTCTACTGAGAATTTCTACGATGAATTATGAAACAGTCTAAGGGCCATCTCATTTAGAGAGTTACTAGGTATGAGGAATACATAAACACTGCTTTGGAAGCAAGGTCTGTCGTCCCCTCCCCCCCCCCCACACCTAAGGTTAAAAATTATACGCAAACTGGTTTTCATTTCCAGTTACGCAAGATACCAAATAAATGTAATGACTCAGTCTAATGTAGAACCAACGTGTCTTACTCAGTGGTTTAAAAGGGCAGCTATTAGGATTGGCCATCTAATATGGCTCTTTCCGAATATTCGCAATAGCAGGAATTTGTAAAACTATTCCTGGGCATTTAGCTGAATACCAGCTGAGGGTTTGGTAGTGGAAAGAATTTTATCACACGGACTGGGTGGATTAATGCTGCTTTCTTTTCACGATGCATTCCGGCCATGATGTTTAAGTCCATGAAAATGCGTTGAAGTGAAGCCAATAGAAAGCTGAGGGGTCTAAGTTTACATTTGGTCCCATGGCAGTACAGAAATGTTTTCTCCAAATAAACGTATCCAGGTTAATGAATAATTGAAAATTAGTAAAAGCTAACAGAGTGTAAGATAACAATTAGTTTCCTGTTAAAGATCAAGTTGTAGAATTTCAGTAACAAACAGCAGTGTTTTTTAATTTCTTAGATACCATGTATTCATATATTAATCTATTGTGCAGACTATGTACACCTTCCAATCTTTAATTAATGTAACAAATAATGGCTTATTTGTAGATGTTCCTGGTGCAAAAGTGTCTTTTTAATAGGCCCCTAATGCTAAGAGTCTGTGTCTGGTTTCACTTCCCTATAAACTAGCTTGATCTTAAAGTGAAATTGTCATGCTATCTTTGGGTGTAAATGAGACAGGGTTGTGATAGTCATCCTGTGTGGCAGGGTGAAGGAGGATGAGTGTGAGATAGTGATAGAGGATGTGGTGAGTGTAGTTGTATGAGAGAAGGTGAGTGTGACAGGATTTATTTATTTATAAAATATTTGACCAGGATGGATATATTGAGGTTTCTCTCGTTTTCAAGTATGTCCTGGGTCCACAAAATATTGCATTGTTACAATAGGATACAATATTACAAAAATACAATATATATATATATATATATATATATATATATATACATACACACATATATAAATTTAATACATAACAGGTAATAAATATATTCAACCATGACAGGTGCATTCTGTGCTGAGGTATATTGCCATAGATCTCTTAAAAGATTTTAGATTGAATGAAGATTTGACTGTGTCCCTGAGGTTATTCCATAATTGCGGAGCTCTGCAGGAAAAGGAGGAACGAGCCACTTTATTTTTGTATTGCGGTATGCTAAATATCGTGCTAGTACTGGATCAGAGGTTATAATAGTGGTGGGTAAAGTAATTACATTCTCGTACAAAGCGGCAGAATGAATTTGTTCTAAAACACAGTTGTTGATTTTGTAGTTAATGTAAGTTAGGTACAGTTCCAACGATCATTGTAACAGTTTTGTCAGTGTTTAAGAAGAGTTTGTTATCCGCTATCCACTTTTCTACCTCTGTGAATTGGTTTTGTAGCACAGCCTCAAAGTGTAAGAGTGTGGGTGTGGGTTTACTAGCGTAGATTACAGTGTCGTCTGGATACATGTGTACTGTTGAGGATTTGCAGACATTAGGCAGATTCTTTATAAATAATGTGAAGAGCAGGGGGCTGAGTATGGAGCCTTGGGGAACACCAAACGTGACTGGAAGAGGAAGGGAAGCGCTATCAGAAATGGCCACATATTGCAATCAGTTTGAAACATACGATCGAAACCAGGTTAGCGGACGATCGTCAATGCCTGAGTTTTTTAAAAAGAATGCCATGGTCTACTGTGTCAAAGGCCGTGGCAAAATCAAGGAAAATAGCTACAGTTAAGTCTACTTTTTCATGCCAATTTGGATGGCATTGCAAACTTTTAAGAGGGCAGTCATAGTTGAGTAATTTGGACGAAAGCCTGATTGATCAGGGGTCAGATAATTTGATTGTTGATAATATTCACATAGTTACGTGTGAACGCATTTTTCCAAGATTTTTGACAATACTGGGAGCAATGATATCGGCAACAGTTAGATACTAAAGTATTGTCACCACTTTTATGGATAGGTACAACTTTTGAAGTCTTCCAAAGTTTGGGTATGTATCCTGGCACTAGGTATTCATTGATAAGGGTAGTGACAGGTTTAGCAATTGCTGGTGCACTGAGCTTCAGCAACATTGCTGGGATTGGATCTGGTCCACACTGTTTTTTTATTTTTAAATTATTAAGATGTTTATTAACGACACTAACAGGTGGCTAAAGTGAATTTCTCTATATGAGGATTTTGAAGATTTGGCAGGGCCTGATCTTTATTTGTGGTCTCAAAAATGAGTGTCAATTGGCTGATCTTGCAAGACCTCTATCACATGGTCTGTAGCTCTCCACCTGGTGCAGGGCTCTCTCCCTTTCAGGGCAGACTGCCTGGAGGGGGCCCACACCCAGCGGCATACAGGGCACCCCTCTTTGTGTTTTGCCCTTGGTCACAGACCGAGGACCCAACAGGTCAGTCTGCCTAAGGCGAGTTGAGCGGCCACAAAGCCCCAATCAGTGTAAAGACTTAGACTGCCTAAATCACCTAATTAGAGAGCCACCTCTGTATATATGCACTTGCAAACCCTTTCTGGCTTCCATAGTAAAGAGGGGGGCCAGCAGACTTGAGAATCCACCTCCAGCAATGTCCACTCACAAGTCGTGGCTCTTTGAATGTTGCCATAGGTTACCATGGCATGCATGCTGGACTCATGAGAGCAGAGCTGTTGCCTGACTGCCAGAGGTGTAACATAGAATGTTGGCCCTGTCTCTTCAGTATGGACCAAGCAGGAGCATGCACTGTGCCACCAGACCACCAGCGAGTGTAATATATGTCCCCTCCCTGGACACCGATGCAGGGAGTGGGGAATGAAATAAAAAATATATATAATTTAGTTTAAAAAAATCCTTCCTGCCCACAGAAACCCCTGTCCTACTCCAAAATGTATATATGCACACTGCATCCACTTCACCAACACACACTGCATTCACTAAACAACACTGCATCCGCTTCACAAGCACACGGCATTCACTACTCACGCCATGCATCCACTACACCAACGGAGTGCATCCATTTTACAAGATAGTATCTATGATTACAGCATTCATAGCAATTCATACATCTTGGTAAGATGTGTTTTTTTTTTGTTTTGTTTTTTGCAGTGGATAAGTATACAACAGACTTGAGGTGCAGTCCCCAGGCATTTTGACATATATAGAACAGTGGGTCATACGAGATCTCCTGCACAATTTTATGAATAAAAAAATAGAAGAGAAGCTAGGCATTTGTGTCTAAGCTTATGACAGAAATTGAGGCTCGGATAATAATGCAATGCTAAGACACTTGAGAGAAGCACTAGGCATTACCTCAGGCATGGGAACATGCTATATATCACCATACCACAACATTATGAAATAGCTTGATGTCAAGTATTGAAAATAATGTACTAGTGAAAAAACTAAAATAATGAGAAAACAGATATGAAACCAATTGCTAGGTAGTTGACATTTGACAAAATTAACATCACTGCTGCTATTAAGTGTCAGAAGGCTCATGCCTCAGTCCCCTTTCAGGATCAGCCAACTCTGGTCCTCAGCTTTGTGACTATCCCATCCACCTGGTCTTCTTTACAGGATCGGGATCCCCTCCAGCCCCTAGCCTGTGTGAGGATATGCATCCATGTACCACAGACTTGGGTACTACGACAGTCCAAGCCTATACCCCGCAGAGGATGGTTGGAGGGTTGTGATGGCATCCTCCGCTTTTGTGTAATCCTACTTCCTTGTGGGCGATGCAAGGCAGGTAAGCCTCTTATGGCTCTCGGCTTGGGAGGGGTTGTGACAGGTTGTGCGGCTGTCGCAGTTTGAATGTTGCCCTGAGTAGGCCCTTTCATCTCCTGTTGTTTGATTCTCTTGTGATGGATGATCTCGGTGGTCAGAACTCGACGCTTGACTGCTATCCAGAAGCCCTGGAAGATTGCATCCAGCCTCCGCATGAAGTCCGCCATATAATCGCAGGAGGCCCTCTGCTTCGAGCTCTTGGCGTGGGGCTCCGTGGTAAGTGCAGGTAAATTGCTTGGGTCTGCTTTAAGGGAACCGGGATGACCCCTGCCGGTCCAGGGGGGTAGGTAGGAGTGCCACTGGCACAAGCCCTGAGTTGAAGCACGAAGAGATTGGCTGCTTCCCCCTCAGTCTCGTCAAGCTGTGTAAGGGGCCCTAAAACTTTTGATGGCTGCACTGATTACAGCTCATTTGAAAAAGCTTAAAATTCCATATATACATTGTTCTAGCAGTTTTGCTAGCACATTTAAAGATTGGCAGAAAAACTTTAAAAAAAAAAATAGGTTTTTCTCTCATCTGTCAATCAATTCCTTGGCAGACACTCAATGCCGAGGAATTGATGTACCACCCATGGCAATCAGAGCACATGTGCTGTGGTCACTATCGTTACTGCCTTGCTAGGGAGTATAGGAATGGAGTGACACTGGCATGTTGGCAATTAAGCCAGCACATCGGCGTCATGGAGTAGACTTGCCCTGCTTGAGGCAATTAGACAAAGAACTGAGGATGATAGTGGGCAAACAGGAGTGAACACCCATGTCTGCAAGGAGATCATGGTGGGGGAGCGAAGGGCTAAGTGGTAGCTGTTTGACTTTAATTCATGTTTTCTTTTTCTTTAAATTAATTTTAATTTTACAGTTTAGAAGGAAATTCATTTACGTAATCTCTTAAGAAACAATGCTAATTAAACCCAGGTTTAACGTAGTTATGCAATTTGTAGCGTGACAACAGTTCAATGCTTAATTATAAAATATAACATCTGCAGGACATTGAAAAAGAAAATTGTATTGCAATTTATCCTGAATAAAGCAATATGTAAGATAATAAAACATTATATATATATATATATATTTATCTTTAACAAGCTTTTCAAAAATGAACAAAAGGAAATTATGGAACAGTCAAGAGAGATTTAGCGATTTCCCACACAGGAGATAGAATAAAAGTGTGAAAGGTTCTGCAGAACATTGTGGATTTTTATATAATACATACATTAGAATGAAAAACACAAGGATACTGACTATGTTTCTTTTATATTAAATAGTGACTGTCACTTCCCAGGATTTTACTATTATGTTTCATTTTCCCTTTATTTAACAAATATGTAGTTATGAGATGTGGGCATCTACATCTTAGCACCCTGTCAATCATTGTGTTAATCAGCATAGAGAGAGCATGCAGAGAAAAAGAGAAATGTAAAAATGTTTCTATTTCCCTTTTCATTATCAATGTTTGCCCTGCTTTTGCCTTGTCTGAACTGATTTATGAAAGTATTTGCTAGATCTTTCTTATGAATGTAAAAATAAATGGGGCATTTTATTAAAAAAAATGTTTTTAAATGCTGATGAAACTTATAGGCAATTTATACATGTTTTATTCCCATTTAACAATTCACGTCTACTATAAGCTTGCATTTTCTTTATATGCGTGCATGTTTATAATGTATTCATAAAAATGTAGTTTGATATTAGGTGCTTGTATGCATATACACATCTGCAGAAAGGGGGAGAGATGGTACATCCATTAAAATGAGTTTTTCTTCATGGTTTTATCTACTACATTTGTATGTTCCCCATGGATATGAAACAGCCGTTTAAAGTCAGCTTTAAAAAGGGTGGCAGCATTATACTTTAAGCAAAAATTATATCTTTATTTACAATAGCGTGCACTGGGTACACTAATGTTCTTGACTTTTTCTCACTACAGCCCATTTACCAGAGCTTATTATAGTGATCAAGTCATGATTTATTATCTGTGGCATCAACCAAAGAGCTTGCATAGTGACAAAGTGTCAGGAATGTACTGAGTCCCAACATGCAAATATATAACAGGAGAAAGACACATATTAATGGTCCTTAGAGGTGGCCAGGCTTAACTCATGGGACAGATATAGAATGGTTAAATAACAAGCTGAAGTCAAAGATGACAGAGTAAGCAAGGTGGGAGAGGAGAGATCAGCTAATTCAAGGCGCAAACCAAAGTCAAAATCAGATAAACCAATAACACGCAGTAAGGCACTGTTAGGTAATTAAAGACCACAGCAGGGAACTGAGTTCTACAAGCATCGGTTCTTGACTAATATAATGACTATAATGTTATTATGTTATTATATTAAATAGAACATCATCACTATGTAGCCAAAACTTCATAGAATGGAGAAGCCAGAATGATGTGCTTGTTTCATTTCCCCTATAAATATAATTAAGGTTATAGTGTTCTGAGTCATTTTTGACACCGTTGTGATGCATGGCATCAATACATAGATGTGAACTTAATGTTGAACATCTTGCAAAATTGAGGACTTTAGGTGTGCATGGCATATCTATGATGTCGCTGATTGGAAACCCTGAGTCAATATTGATATAAGAATGGCCCATGACATCATTAAGATGCCGCTGAATGGGGGCGGGGCCTAACCAGCATGGCCGACGGACGTGTGTGTAGCGAGCTCCTCATATATTTTAAGCTTGACAAGACAAAACTTGTGGTACAATCCCCGAAAATGCACCAAACAAAACTACATACCGCAACCAACCGATGGGGAACCCTCCCAAGCGACTCCAGAGTCTCGCCCACCGACCCGAGGCCAGAATCATCTACTGTGGCCTATACACCTGATGGCTCCCACGGGGGGAGGAAACAGCCGAACACGTTCCATCAGTCTGTGGTAACACAACTCGCACCAGGGCCACAACCAAAATGGGGAGACATCATGAGACGCCATGGGAAGCCAAATTCAATGCAGACTTTGACAAGATCTGTGCAGCGTTCTGGTGCCGGATTGCAAGCCGTGCAGAGCAAATGCAAACATCTACAACTCCTGTCCCACAGCTTCAGTCAGAAGCCCTTCCGACACAAAGCCATACTGCTCCGACACAGTTGGACAATGCTGTCGCCTTCACTGCTCGCCATTCTTCTGGGCTGGGAACTAACCTGGAGACTCCTCTCCTTCGCCAACCATACACCCAGGGGGACAACTGGAGACCGGAAGAACCCTGGGCCCGCGATCCTCACGACGGGATCCATGGTCACAAGGCGCGGGGTTCCCTTTAAGGCTTCAGGCCGAAGACGCGTGGTACACAGACGACACAAATCCATGACCGGCTGGCAGCAACTAGCTAAGAGAAAAGCTAACAGTTCCACTACCAGGGGGAGACACAGCGAAGGAGCACAGAGGATTCTCAATCAAATAAGGGGCAGACGGGGTCCCACCCACAGCCCGTTGGTCAAAGACTGGACTATCTGTTCAAGCGCACTAGTGGTATCGGGTGAGGTTTTGCAGGTGCTTCCACCCCAGCTACCACTTTAGTTAACAGAGTGGGACTTTCTGTGTGCCTTCACTGTTATTCTTTACTAAATACCCAGCGGTACTAACATCTCATTTAATCTGTTTAAAATGTTTGATAAGCCTATTGCTCCACGTTTATTCATATTTTGAAAGCTTAACGGGCCTAGCATCTGTTATGCACTTATGCACAAATGTCCAGGCCTCACACGTGTTAAAACTATTATACAAGCTACTACCAGGACACTACAGATAGTTCACATGTGTTACATGCCTGTTCCACTTAACTCGCCTTACATAAATCATCTCACTAGTACACCATACGCATGTCTCAATAATCTTACTATCTGAGCTACTCAAATCTCAGACATCGCAGACTAGTTACATATGTGCAAATCTTCCATGCCACAGTTTAACCTCTATACCTATGTTTATGTATAACTGTACACGTTGTGACGTCTGCATTGACTTGTATTTACCTGCACACAAAAAAAAGATGCCGCTGAATAAAAATCCTTGAATCAACATTGACACGGGAGCTGTGAACAGTATTGTTCAGCTGGGAACAACAAAGCTGTCCTGGGGTTGGTACCCTGACTGAAATTATGCCACACAAGACATTTCTCTCTTACAGCTTTGTGTATTAGTTATTTTTACAGTGAAAGAGAACAGACAGTGCCAAGGACGCAAGGAGCTATAACCAGGGCGATAAAATAGTTGTAGTGCCTACAGTGGCCCTTTTCTCCACATAGAACAAGTTTTTTCATATATTAGAATGTGGTTAGATGGACTTATATACCCTATGGAGCTCAAGAAAAATCTAGCCACATTATCCTGGACCATAAAATCTCAAAGGCATTTTTTTTTGCTTTTAACTGGCAAATAGCATGTGTGAAGGTAGTGGGGAGCGTGTAGATGTGAATTCCCATTCATAGCATACCTTACTAAACAGACGCAAGACGTTGATGGTGACAAACAGGCCACAGCTTTATTAATATCAATAAATAACATTAGTTTTATTAAACATCATACATTAACATAATGTAATTATAAACATTACCAATTCAACATCCTTGCCAACCATTCCTGCTGATCCTGGGCACCTGCCCTCCCCCCTCGTCCTATACACAAACCGGCCTCACAACTGGCCTAGCATTAACTCCATGCTAACCACTGGCCTGCCTTTGGCTCAGTGGGCACATACATTACCCATAATCATAACCGAGGTTAGGGGAGGGATCAGCTCTGATCATCCTTTTCCACTGGACCGCTGGTCCAACCCTAATTGACAAGGGACCTTTTCTGCCATATGATGTGACAAAAAACACAAGTTAGAAACCATAAACCATATCTCAAAGGGAGGGAGGGAGGGAACCGGTTCCAAGCTGAAATTATTAAGATGGCTGAACCCCTCACAGAAAATGGCCACCTATATATATGATACCCAGCACTTACCTAAGGCTCCAGCCCAGTTGTTCCCTGAAGACCTCCCCTGCCCTGAATCTACACTGCCATCACTCACACATGTCCCTTTTCCTGGCTAGCCTTTGGCCTACCTTCTCAAGGTCTTGGTTATCCCAAGACCAAACCAGAAACATGCATACAAGTACACACAGGTCAAGTCTCAGTCACTGACGTGACCATACATACAGTATACACACTGTAATGGGAAGAGGAGGGCTTGAGAAGCAGACACTGTACCATTATGCTGCCTATACTTTATCAGCACCAGGAACTACAGCAGTAACTTCTTCTGCACTTTTGGTAAAATAAAAAAGGACATAGACTTCACTCATAGAGCACTTCTGCAAGCTTAAGTACTTATGGGTCTGGAGTGTCCCTTTAAAATAGAGCATAAATCAGATGTAACACTTTCTAAATTATATGACTGGTCACAGGGTTTATATAGAGTTCAATATTTATATAATGAGGAGCAAACAATGGAAAAGCAGTGTGAGCATCATGGGAGGCTAAAAGTTATGGAAACTAGTTTGGGATAACTGTCTCTTGGGCCCTAGCACAGAAAGCTATCACAGTATTCAAAAGAATGAGACAGGAGTTTCCATTACACATGAACACAGTCATGCATAAGTGTTCACTATGCTGACTTTCATCTAAGGACAGGGACACACAGACACAGTCATGCACAGACAAAACCACACTTATGTACAGAGACATACAAACAAATATATTCCAACATAGAAACACACATAAAGACACAGCCCAAAAATATTTAGGCACGCACATTAACATACTCAGGAGTAGACATACACATACAGAGCCATTTACACAGTACACAGTACACAGAAAAATACATACAGAGGCATGCATACACACTAATGCAAAAGAACTACAGAAACATTAAAGGATCACTATAGTGTCAGGAAAACAAAGCGGTTTTCCTGACACTATAGTGACCTGAGGGTGCCCCCACCCTCAGGGTCCCCCTCCCGTGGCTTCAGCAGTTTACCTTAATCCAGCGCTGGGCTCCCTCGGCGCTGGTGACCTCTCCTCCCCCGCCGACGTCAGCTCCCCCGTCCGACGTCACAGGAGCAGAATGCTTTTCTATGGACATTCTGCGCGATGGAGGCATAATATGCCTCCAGTGTCGCAGATGCACGTCTAGTGGCTGTCCGGAAGACAGCCACTAGAGGCTGGCTTAATCCCAATGTAAACATTGCAGTTTCTCTGCAATGTTTGCATCTGAAGGGTTAAAACCTGAAGGACCTGGCACCCAGACCACTTCATTGAGCTGAAGTGGTCTGGGTGACTATAGTGTCCCTTTAATGCACTGATGCAATCACATGCCACTCCATTTTATGCCTGGTACCTCATCCCCTTCCCAATGTTTCTCTTTTGTCACCATACCATGCCTGTCCATAAATCTATGTCTTTGTAACTTTGTTTGCCCTACCTGTCCTGATTTTAAATAAAATCGTACTGGTGTTCTGAACTGTAGGATTGGTGGCTGTTATATAACTTATTCTGCAGAACTTTACAATTATACAGTAAAGATTTATAACACAAAGAAATTGACAGACCCAACAGACTTGTTTACAGTCTAGAAACAATAATAAATCAATAAACTGTCATCAAGAAGCCAGTTTTGGGTATTACATATACTTTATACATTTTTAAAATATATTTTAATACTTGCCATATGCAAACCATCATTTTGGTGTAATGATCAGGTAAGTGAAGCAAGTTACATATTATTGTGATGGAATTTCGGTGAAATTTAAATATAGTAGGCTGAGATTTCCACGTGGCATATGTGTATGTTGTATCAGTTAGTTAGTTACACGTAGCTAAGATACTGTCATCAATGTACTGAGCATGTGCAGGAATGCATGAACTGAAATCACACTCCTTTCTCCTTTGTTTCGGATGAGCCATGTGGTCTGCCCATATGAGGAAATCCAGATCCTGTCCACCGATTGGTTAAGGGTATGTGCAGGTGGAGCTATTAATGGGAGGAGTTATAGTTCTATAAAAAGCATGTACTCCATGTGTTCGGCCCTCAGAACTGTTTTGGAACGTTAGTTCATCTGAGGCCCAATCGGTATGTTAATAAAGACCTCTTACATCCTGAAAACCTGCATCCATCTCTCTGTGTCTGGCTTCTGCAAGTTTACTCGATTACATCTTCAGTATTTGTTCAAGCTTATCAAGATCTGTTTTCTTTTTCTGCTAATAAAAACTGTTGAATGGGATTTAACCTTGCGAGGGAAACGTGTTTCCTGTGATTCTGCTTCAATAAGTTCAATAAAACATTCACATTAATTAAGTCTTAACATTACAAAAGACAAGCTCTGGATAAAATAGATTAATACCGACTACACTGCATCTACAAGTTCCTTGGTTACTGACAGAAAAAGATAGAGTTAACAAATACATTGAGATTAGGGGATATGTGAAAACCTAAAGCTGGAGTCTAAAAAGTGACAGTAGAACACTGATCATCTGCTCTTGTTATTAACCTTTCAGAACCTCGATACTATTCATTTACAATTGTGCAGCTATCAGCATTCCGCTGTGGAAAACATAGCGGAACTGTCATATGTCTTTTTGCACAACCCTATAGTTAGTTATGAATTGTGCAAGATTAAAAAAAAAATTTTTTAACAAATGTTCCACTGTTATTATTATAATGTATGCCAGGATGTTTTGGCATAACCAGAGTATACCATGCACATAAATTAAATTCAAATGGCATTTTTGAAGACGTCAACATATGGCTCTTGAAGAAGTGCTCAAACATGTGTGCACTAGATTTGTGCATTCTGTTTCAAATTAACTGTAATTCATCCAAATTTTGGGCAATTGGCAAGTCGTGCTAACGCCACAACTCTAAAGGACCATATGGGCATATCATAAAACATATGAAATCTGCAATGGACAAACAATCTTGTTAATTTTTTATTTAGAATTCCGACTGTGGCGCCAAATAAGAGATGATTTATAGAAAAAAAGATGATTGATGGTTAGAGGAAAGCCACTGACATGGTCTGCAACCATCTCAAGGTTGGTGTTGTGTGTCAAAGTAACATTTATATGAATTCCCAGCAGAACATTGCCCAGAGCATAACAATGCCTGCCTTTTTCTCACAGTGCATCCTGCTGCCATCACTTCCCCAGGTAAATGATGGACACGCACCTAGCCATCTACCTGACCTCATCAGACTATACAAACTTCTTCCATTGCTCCATGGTTCAGTTCTGATGCTCACTGCCCATTGAAGGAGCTAATGGTGGTAGACAGGGGTCATCATGTACTATACAGCCCCATACATAGCCAACAGTGATGCACTGTGTGCTCGGACACCTTTCTATCATGGCCAGTTTTGTTTTCCAGCAATTTGAGCTACAGCAGTGCTTCTGTGTGAATGAACCAGATGGACTAGCCTTCGCTCCCCACACATATTTTTCCTACTTCAAAAACATGAAATTTAAGAACTAACTGTTCACTTGCTGCCTAATATAACCCACCCCTTGACAGGTGCAATTGTAACAATATAACAAATGTTATTCACTACACCTGCCAGTGGTGGTGTATATCTTTGAACTGAATAGCACGTAAATGCCTTCTGAACAGGAAGTCTGGGAGGAAGCCTCTGCTGCCGCTGCTTCCATGTGACTTTGTAACAGAAGCAATAGGGACAATAAGCATGCTTTTTGTATATTTTTATTTTCCATTTCATTTTCTTTTAATTTTTTTTAAATGTTATTACATTTATATTCTTGCTGCGTGTTATCAAAATATGAACAAGCCAAAATCCCCCCCCCCACAAAAAAGAAAAAACAGAAGTGCAATAAACTTAAACAATTAATTATCAGCCAAACATAATAGAGTTACCATGCAACTTCAAAGTCACTGAAAGACTTTAAAAAATGGGACATGCCTTTATTTTCCATGATGGGTATAGTAAACATCATAAAAATGATGGTACTCCCCAAAGTTCTCTGTTTGTTCCAGACCCTGCCCATACAGGTGCCAGGAGAGTTCTTTCGTAGAATGCGATACTTGTTCATCTCTTTCATCTGGAGTAACAAAACTCCACGCATAGCTTACAATACACTCACATCCCCCATAGATAGAGGTGGATTGGGCCTTCCACACGTATATAGATATTATGCGGCTGTGCTGCTTACGCGAATAAGGGAGTGGACCGCCACAGATAAGAAAAGGTCATGGTATGCTCTGGAGCAGAGCTTTGCAAAAGCTTTATTACACACATTCCCATTCATACACTATATCTTACAGACTTGGAGACGCTTTAAAGATGCCTGGGTATTGGCCCCCGGTTTATCTGCATACTTCCCCATAGCATTTAACCCCGATTTTCAGAATGGACATGGTAGCAATTTATTAAGTAGAATAATGGGGGTCCCGGACCCGGATATAACCATGGTCTTGACGGAGGAGGTCCCTCCAAAGATAAGGGATTTTATCCAACCGAATAGAAGGGTGACACTTTTAGATATAATGTGAGTTTCTCAATTAAGATTTTTCATAAACTACTCAGTGTTACCACATTGGCAACCGAGGGATAAAACTCAATTTGAGCTACTGTGTGGTCCAGGGGAAATACATAAATGCAGAGAGGAACCACGAATGGGCAGGTGCCCTCCTTCCTAAGGAAGTGGATGCAGGAACTTCATATTCACTTGACTGATAGGGATTGTTCATACGTCCTTAAAATGGTGATGGAATCCCCAGTGAGCATTTCCAGAAAGGAATCATTTTTTAAAAGAGTCACTAGATGGTACATTACCCCAACACAACTGCACAAATAGTGATCAATGTTGGAGGTGCAATGCCGAGAAGGGAGATATGGAACACATCTGGTGGCAATGTACGCACACCAGATTATTTTGGCAGCACGTCCTAGCAGACATCTTAAGATAAGATCTTACCTATGTCTACGCAGTTAACCCTGTCCCAGATATTGCTGGGTTGACCCTCTTATTTCCCCAAGAAACACAAACAGCAATTGCTGAACCTTTTATTGGACAAAGCAAATGCTCTGATCCCGGTGCAATGGCGTAAGCCCCTTGTACAGACCAGAGAACAATGGGTCCAGAGAGTTGAGAAAATGATGGAGATGAAGAAATCCATTGGTCGGTCCAAGGGAAGAGAGAGCATTACCTTAAGGTCTGGGAGCCTTGGTTACTACATTGGAGAGACCCATTAGAAGTAGATAGTTGGTTTTAGATCAGACTCTAGAGGTTAAATGACATACTCGTAGAAAATGTAATAGGCAGACCCTCCCCCCTCACCCCCCTCCATCATCCCCCCTTTTTTTTCCTTTTGTACCAGATATTTATTATTGATGATACAGGTGTTATAGGTTACATTGTAGAGCAGTGAGATCCACTTAGGAGGTGGGGACACTTTACTTAAGTATTTGACTGCTTGACATAATGAGATTCACATTACATTCATATGGTTTGTTAATGTATACCCTGGGTGGTACGACAAATTAGTTCCCCCTTATTCCTTTCTGTTCCCTCATTTGTGTGTTTTTCAAAATAATAACAAATAAAAAAGAAATAGGAAAAGCAAATGATGATTTGGTATTTGATATGAGCACTTTAAGACTAAGAAAATACAAATTAAGTACCAATTTCTGATGTAAAAAAAAAAAAACATGCAACTTCACATTTTAAAACAAGACAGTTTGTAAATTACCATCTTTTTTATTTGGGAAAAGGAATGTCGGCACACAGTCTGATGATAGTATGGCTATTAGAATACTGTGACCGTTTGAAACAGAAAACAAGTAGCTGAGGAGTAGATAAAGGAACACAGAACTGCATAATGTAGGAAATTAAAGAAAAAGAAAAACTATAAACATTTAGATTATAAAGTCTATGCCCATGGAATAGGCTTGTTGGTACAATTTTTTTTTTTTTTAAAAACAATGATTTCTAAATAGAGGCTATGCCCCACATATAATGGATTTACAGCCAGTAGGAGTTGCCAAAGCCAAAAAAAACACATTTATTTCTCCCCATGACCTATCATACAGGAACAGTGAAAATAAAGAGTACTATACAAAAACACTGGGACATTATACAGGCTGACAACAACCTTCCTCCTATTTTTTAACAACGTCCTATGATTAGTTATAAAAGAAATCGTAATCTCAGAGATCTATTAGTTCGCAATGATCCCACACAATGCTATAAGAAAAAAACATTGATTAAAAAAAAGGGTGCTTTAAATGCACTGGATGTGTGACTTGTAGCCACATGCTGTCAAGCAGTTCATTTGCTCATCCCCACACTGGAAAACGCATACCTATTAATCATTATGTCACATGCACCACAGATCATGTCATCTATATGGTGACATGTCCTTGTGGATTGGCATATGTCGGGAAGACAGACCTTACCGTACGCGACAGGATTAGAGTTCACAGCTCTGGGATAATGACTGCATATCGTGACCAAGCAACAGAAAAACCAGTGGCCAAACATTTTTTGTCTATGCTCAAATTTATTGGCATTGATCATGTTCCTCCTTTGGATCGAGGGGGAGACAGATCTAAAATTATCTTACAGAGAGAGGCTTACTGGATCCACTATTTGGATACTGTAACCCCTAAAGGCTTAAATGAAAACATTGTGTATTCTATGTTTTTGTAAACACATCGCGATGTATAGTGTGTTATCCTTCAAGGTATATCTATAATAGCTCAATTTTTTGGGTGTATGCATCATTCAAATGCTTAAGTTACGCATTCTTCTGGTCCTCTTTTTCGTTTTTTCTTTTCTTTTTTCTATATTGAGCAATAATTACACTTGTAGTATTTTCTGATTATTATATTTAATGCTCATTATGCTAATTTGTCCTACAGTGTGAGGCTATCTGCATACACTGTTAATATGAGGCTATGCCTTTAATAAGTTGTCTCGGCCCCCATGTTGTCCCTTTTTTTGACTATTGAGAACTTTCTCATTACTTAGAATATTTGTTCTTTAGCATTCAACTCATATTGGATGTATGCAATAATCAGTTGATAACTTGTCTTTTCTGTGGCAATATAGGTCTGTTAGTTACACAATGTTTCTGTTTAATATACATTATCTGTTTTACTGTTGCGATTAGCATTTAGCAACTCATATTATGATCAGGCCTTATCTAATGCTCATGATGCCATTTTGTCCTTTAGTATGAGGTTATCTGCATATACTATTAATATGTGGCTGTGCCCTTAATACACTGTTTCAGCCCCCATGTTGCCCCTTTTTTTCACTACTGAGAACTTTCTCATTATTGAGAATTTTTGTACTTTAGCATTCAACACATATTAGATATATGCAGTAATCATACGCTATAGTTCACAGGTTGCCTTTTTTTGTGGCAATATAGGTCTGTTGATCACACAATGTCTTTGTTTAATATATATTATTTGTTCTATTATCTAATTGTCGTGATAAGCATTCAGCAACCCATATTAGTATTACGTCTTGTCTATGATCAATTTTTTCTGTAAATTGATGATTGTTACTATATCTTGTATTTTGCATGAATTTTTTGCGACCTTGAAATGTTTTTAACACTATCTTTTCTAATAGGCTTTATGCACTTTTGAGTAGCCTTCACATGTTTTAGTCACTACACTTAAGCTGCACTATTTCACTCTATATGGGCTGCACTTTTTATTTATTGGTTCCTTGGTCTACTCATACTTTGGCATTAACTGCCACTATTTTCCTTAAGTATAGCATATTGATAGTTCCCCTCTATAGTGTTCTTCTTGTACCCGATCGGTACTTTGTTTGTTTACTGTCACTATGGTAACCACATCATTCCGCCGTGCGTCTGGATCACGTGACGTCACTGGAGGCTCCCACTCACTTCCGGGTTGTAACGAGCAGAGACACTCCACTCCACTTCACTGTTTGGTAAGTGTTACCCTTTACATTTTGTATATAAGCACATTTATT
Source organism: Pelobates cultripes (assembly GCA_933207985.1). Taxonomy (NCBI): domain Eukaryota; kingdom Metazoa; phylum Chordata; class Amphibia; order Anura; family Pelobatidae; genus Pelobates; species Pelobates cultripes. The sequence continues at coordinate 112,063,658 of OW240912.1, read as the reverse complement.
TGTTTTCAATGATCTTGAAAAAGACCCACCAGGGTCAAAACGTCAATCAATTTTTGTATACACCTAATGGATTAATAAAGCACCATTTTTTCACTTTGATGAAGACCTGTGAGTGCATCCCGTTTTTCTTATCTCTCAGATCTCTCTTTACAGGAAGTGTTTAGGAATTCTGTGTCAATCACATACAGGGAGGTGTGGCTAGGGCTCAGGGCCGTCTTTAACGCGGGGCAAACGTGGCAGCTGCCCCGGGCCCATTTGCTCCTGGGGGGCCCAGAGCAGCTGCTCTGTGGGCCCCGCGATTTGCGCAGGCCCTGCGGTGCGGCTCCCGCACACTGAGGAGGCTCCCCGGGTGGCCCATGCACTAAGGGCCACCCGGGGAGCATGTGTCAGCAGGGGCCCGGTCGGGCGCTGTGGCGCTTAAACAGCGCGACCGGGCCCCTCTTCCGGTTCTGCAGCCGGCTGGGAGGAAGTGACGTCACTTCCTCCCACCGGAGATAGCCGCGCGGGAGGAGGAAGGCAGGGAGGAGGGGAGTTCCAGAGGAGAACTCCCATCTGCCTCAGCCTGCCACTGGACCAGGGAAACCACCCTCCAGAAAAAGGTAAGAACCTGGAGGGTGGCTAAATGTATGTCAGTAGGTCTGTGTGTGTGTGTATGTCTGTGTGTATGCCAGTATGTCTGTGTGTGTGTGTGTGTGTCAGTATGTCTGTGTGTCTGTGTGTGTGTGTGTGTCAGTATGTCTGTGTGCATGCCAGTATGTCTGTGTGTGTATGCCAGTATGTCTGTGTGTGTGTGTCAGTATGTCTGTGTGTGTGTGTCAGTATGTCTGTGTGTGTATGCCAGTATGTCTGTGTGTGTGTGTGTGTCAGTATGTCAGTGTGTGTGTGTGTGTCAGTATGTCTGTGTGTGTGTGTGTGTGTCAGTATGTCTGTGTGTATGCCAGTATGTCTGTGTGTGTATGCCAGTATGTCTGTGTGTGTATGTGTGTGTGTCAGTATGTCTGTGTGTATGCCAGTATGTCTGTGTGTGTGTATGTAGGTATGTCTCTGTGTGTGTGTGTGTGTGTGTCAGTATGTCTGCCAGGATATATTTGTGTGTCAGTGTATGTGTGTGTCGGTATGTATCTGTGAATGTTTTAATGTCTGTCTGTGTGTATGTGCCAGTACGTCTGTCTGTGTGTATGTCAGTATGTCTGTGTGTGTCAGCATGTCTTTGTGTGTCAGTATGTCTGTGTGTGTATGTAAGTATGTCTGTGTGTGTATGTGTGTGTCAGTCAGTATGTCTGTCAGTGTATGTGTGTGTCAGTCAGTATGTCTGTCAGTGTATGTGTGTGTATGTATGTCTGTGTGTGTGTGTGTGTCAGTATGTCTGCCAGGATATATTTGTATGTCAGTGTATGTGTGTGTCAGTATATATCTGTGAATGTTTTAATGTCTGTCTGTATCAGCCATTACGTCTGTCTGTGTATATGTCAGTATGCCTGTGTGTGTGTGTGTCAATGTGTCTGTCAGTGTATGTGTCTGTGTTTTAGTATATCTGTCAGTGTATGTGTTTGTGTGTGTGTCAGTATATCTGTTAATGTATATGTCTGTGTATGTATGTCTGTGTGTGTGTCAGTATGTCTGCCAGTATATATTTGTGTGTAGTGACTTTGTGTGTCAGTATGTATCTGTGAATGTTTTTATGTCTGTCTGTGTGTGTATGTGCCAGTACGTCTGTCAGTGTGATTGCGGGTTGGACGTAATTGGGGGGTGAGGCAGTGGCAGGGACAGGGCCCATGGGGCCCATGGGGCCCAAGAAAATGCATTGCCCAGGGTCCTAATCATATTATAGACGGCCCTGCTAGGGCTGCATAAACAAAGTAATTTAACGCCTAAATGTCAGAGAATTGAGCAGTGAGACTACAAGGGCATGATCTATACACCAAAACTCATTCATTAAGCTAAAGTAGTTTTGGTGCTTGTAGTATCCTTTTAAGTTAAACCTGACTTTGCACATTGTGTAAATATTCTTGCTGCTTTGGTCTCTCTCTGTCATGTCCCCTTTCTTCTACACTCACTACATCTGCCTTTTCTCTGTCCCAGACTGCATACCAGTATCTTATGCCTGCTAGTAAGAAGGTAAAGAGAGGAGTGGACAAGTAAGTGCTAGGGGGGGGGGGGAAATTTCCTAGAAGGCATAGAGTGAGCGCATTATTAAATGTATTTGCGCCAAGCTCGGGGCACTGTCTCTATAGTACACCCTTAGTTGGCCAGCCTGTATGATGGACAGGTAGCCTGATATGTATTCATGCCAGGCTGAGCTTCCAATTCTTTGGGTATATCCGTCCTCTTTCTGGGCATCTTTGCTTTACATGTATGTATGATCCTTATACCAAACACTTCAAATAGTGCATCTTCATACACTACACTTTATGTCTTTACATACATGTGCAATCCCATGGGTTTGTTAAGACTGCCTAGTTTAATATTTGATATATTACTAGTACTAACTATGAATGTTTACTACTATAGTATTTTTTTCATTGGAGATTGAACAATTTGCTTATAAAATAAAATAAAACTGTCACTTGTATTATTTTTGAACAAGTAAGTCTTAAGAGACTCTCTAACGCACCTGTTTGATTATATCAGACTCTTGAAAGCTGACTAAAGTATGAATGTAATTCTAGTTTCACACCCTATGGAATGCATTTCAGTGTTTATCATGAAATAACTCAAGAGTACAGTAATAATGTGTTTGTACGTGTCTCTGTGTGACTCAGTTAGCACTATTACAAATCAATTCTCACATAGAATGCCAGATAGATTTTTCAATATTGTTAACTTCAGTCAGAGGTATAGTACGTGCTAGAATTTCCTTGCATATGGTTTTGTTTCAACCACTTCCAATTACAGGTTACACATATCATAAAGACTGACACAACAAAAAGTGTTATAGCAAAACCAATTCATTTAAAAGACAACCTTGTGGTATTTGTAAACAACTTTGTTCCCGGTCTGTGAGTGACAACAGAACATAATTTCAGAGATCTTGTGTATGGAGAACCACATAATATAGATATATATATTCTATTTGAAATTCCAATGCAATCCAAAGATTTTATAAGACAAATTAGGGACCACTTTGTTTTAAGGACAACCCTGATGTTGACAAATGTCCTACTCATCATGAGACATGATCTATGGAGGTTTCCACCCTTTTTGCAGTTTCCTCCATAGACCTCAGTGTTGTACACTTATGAATGCGCAAGATCATTTCTCTGGATTCTATATGACATTTCAATCATAACATTATACGCAAAAAATAATATAATGAATGGTATATTGTTTATTTAAAATCTATTACACAATAAATTAAATGATAGGATTTTTGTCAATTTAAAAACTGTCAGCAGAATCAAGTAGCAATATCAGTAAAACATATTCTGAAAATGTTATATAGTTGCATTATTTACAATTAGTATTTACAATTAGAGAAAGAGTGAGGAAGGTCCAGCACAAACAAGCTTAACATCTGTGGTAGGCAGATATATATTGTTAGATGTATTGCCCACATTACATAAATAAACACTCTAGTTAATTTTTTTATTGTTTTTATTTTGCAAAGACCCCTGAAGATGACAAATCCATCTGTATTGTGACCGCCAGTGGGAAAAGGTGAAAGTATATCTACTAACTAGAAGGTCTCCCTTGTAGTCACTCCCATGTTTGATGTGATGGCTGTCTTCAGCTCCTGCAGTTCATTCACTAAAAATACCATGTCAATGTTGTATGTGAGAGCACAACACAGAGTTCTATGAAGGATCCCAAACAACCTTGGGATTCTCCATTGACTAACTCTCACTATGTGAAAAAAGCAACAGCTGGGGGATTGACAAAACATAATGGCAGAAGCTTCTACTTTCATCAGGGATCCCCACCTTAAAGGACCACTATAGTGCCAGGAAAACATACTCGTTTTCCTGGCACTATAGTGCCCTGAGGGTGCCCCCACCCTCAGGGTCCCACTCCCACCCGGCTCTGGAAGGGGGAAAGGGGTAAAAACTTACCTTTTTCCAGCGCTGGGCGGGGAGCTCTCCTCCTCCGATCCTCCTTCTCTCCGCCCCGTCGGCTGAATGCGCACGCGCGGCAAGAGCTGCGCGCGCATTCAGCCGGTCACATAGGAAAGCATTCATAATGCTTTCCTATGGACGCTGGCGTGCTCTCACTGTGCAAATCTCAGTGAGAAGCACGCAAGCGCCTCTAGTGGCTCTCAATGAGACAGCCACTAGAAGAAATAGGGGAAGGCTTAACCCATTCATAAACATAGCAGTTTCTCTGAAACTACTATGTTTATGAAAAAATGGGTTAACCCTAGCTGGACCTGGCACCCAGACCACTTCATTAAGCTGAAGTGGTCTGGGTGCCTAGAGTGGTCCTTTAAGCTTTGACCATAAGACTAAGTAGTCCCTAATTTGTTTTATGGTATTTCAACGAAATACCATAACAGTTAAATTCAACTGTTCACACATTCTGTTGTTGATTCATAAAAAGACACATAACCCATTTTGAAGCAAATTCCAATTGTGTTGCAAAATGGGGGGAAAAAACAATTTTGTCTCCAAAATGGCAGCAAGATTTCTCCTTGAATCAACAAGCTGTCTTTCAAACATTATCTATCACGTGTTTAAACACCCACACCTTTTTTTAAATGACTACAGTGTCATGACAGAGCAATTCAAATATTTATTGTGTTTAGTGTACAAAACACTCTCCAATACCATAGAGAAATCTCTCTTTTTTTTAGTGAGTGAGCACTTCTCCTTTGTTCAATCCTGTCAATGAATAGAACAGAGCTATAGATTCTGGCCCAATATTTATTTGTATAATGTTATCATGTCCCTCATAAGACACCTTATTTCTAATAAAAAAAAAATATGTTTTCTAGCCTTCCTTCCTAGCTAATATTTTCCATTCATCTATTTCTCCATTCTATAATAATATCCTTTTTAAAAATATCTAAAATAGAACCACATATTCAAAGTGTCTAACCATTGTTTTAAATAGAGAATAATATATATATCTTGTGAATAATACTGGTGATATTAACTTATAGGAATTTGCTGTTGACTGGCCTTGTATACTGTTGTCTGTTAGCTGTAGTCATTCTTAGTTACCATCAGGGCTGCCATCAGAAGTTTTGGGACCCATAACACAGCTCAAGGCCTGGGCCCCAGAGGCCTGCCTCCAAGTCTGCTCAGGGCCCACCTATATGTCCGCCCCTAGACCTGCCTCCAAGTCTGCCACAAGGATCCAATGTGTGTAGAGTGGATACAGGGTGTGTGTGTTGTGGATGTAGTTTGTGTGTTTGTGTATATTGGATGCAGTGTGTGTAAAGTGGACACGGTGTGTGTTAGTGCATGTATTGTGGCTGCAGTGTGTGTGTGTGTAGTGGATGCAGTGTGTTTATTGTGTATATAAATATGTATATCTATATCTATCTATCTATATATATAAAACAAAAATAGTAATGCACTCCACCTTCCTTGATGTACTTGCCCGGTGCTTATCAGCAAACAGATACAGCCAAAAGTACAAGATAGCACTCCAGGGACTTCCAAGTAGAATGAATAAAACTTAGCTTTTATTAGCTCAAAATAAAAATCAACGTTTCAGTCTGTATCACAGACTTTCATCAGGATCCTGATGAAGGTGTGCATTTGTTTGTAGTGTGTATACTGTTATGGGCAAACTGTGTACTTTTGCAAACTGAGCTATTAGAAAAATTAGAGCATATTGTTTTTCATACATGTCTCTTTAAGCAATAACCTTTTTACTTACCTTCAGTGCATATTATGTTTACGCAATTTTGTCCCAGACGAAATACAATAACAATAATGCATAAACAAGCTTCAAGGCTATGCTACGACTCTTTCAGTACATAATATACTGTGGTAACCCTAAATAGATAAAGATGTTCAGACTTTAAGATGCCATCTTGTCCTTAGTCAGGGAATTTTCCATGGCGAGTGCACCCCCTTACATTATGGCCTTGTATTTTTGCCAAGTTAAGGGAGGTCCTAAAATGAATAAAGTAAAAGAAGTTACTTTTTCATATATGAACTATGGTAACCCTAAAATGAAGACACCAAAGGTATAAATAGATGTACTTTTAAATGTTAAGGCACAGAGAGAGGAGAGATTTGGAGACAGACGCTGCTCCATCTCAAAATGACAGAGAGGCTGACTTGATGACATGTTCAGGAGGGTATGTTAATCTATTAATGATATTTGCAAGCATATAGTTTAATCTTATAAACTCTATAAATTGTTGTAATGCATTTTATATGTCTATGTAACGGATCGCCTGGCTCCTAGTGCTTCCGAAGGGCTCCAAGCACTCCACTAGACACCATAACCACCACAGACCCCATGAACCGCCGCAGCTTGGTTAGGGTCTCGCCATCTTCCACCCACTCTGGACCCAAGACCAGGGACCAGCTTCCAGTAGGTAGACCTCTCTGAATCCAGAGAGCAGGAACAGGAACAAGCTCATTCAAGAGCTTAGAGATTATACTCTGGGGAGTATAGTGATTAGAACAATCCCTAGAGTGTAGGTAGTTCTCCAATCCCCCAAACATGAGCCGAAACTTCATGAAGGGTAGAACAAGTCTGAGGCTTTATTGGTACAGGTTTGCTTATATACAATTCATCAGGCCTGAGGCACACCCCCTGGACCTGATGGAACACAGGCACACAAAGGACACAAACCGATCAGAACAATACAACAATGTCCGACACTCACACTTACAGCACACAATCCCTCCCCTCTGCCTGTGATACAATTAACAAAGACAATGAGCTAACTCAATTAACTCTAAACAGAAAAAAACATACATTTTAACAAACCCCAAAAAGTATCCCAAAATACAACATATCTGTGACGGATCGCCTGGCACTCCGACCGAGTACCTCCGTCAATCGATGCTCCTAGTGCTTGCCGAGGACTCCAAGCACTCCACCCGACACCATCAGCACTGCAGACCCCACTTCCAGTGATGCAGCTGCGCCGAGGTCTCGCCATCCTTCACCCACCCTGGACCCAAGGCCCGGATCCAGCTTCCAGTGGGCAGACCACTCTTCCTCCAGAGAGCGTAGCAGGAAGAAGCTCTTACAAGAGCTTAAACTCAGGATAGTATTGTGATTATAGCAATCCCCAAGAGTGTAGTTCTCCAATCCCCCAAACATGAGCCAAGACTTCATGAAGGGGTAAAGCAGGTCTGTTTAATGGCAGCAAGCACTCACGATGTATACAGTTTTTCAGGCCAGAGGCACACCCCCTGGATCTGATCGTACACAGGCACACAAAGAATAAAAACCAATAAGAACACTGTAGTAATGACCGACACTCCCACATACAGCAAACAATCCCTCCTCTCTGCCTGTGATATAATTCAAACAGATAATACAGTACCCTAATTAGCCACAGGCAGAAAAAACATACATTTTCCCCAAAGTCCAGAAAACACCCCAAAACATAAGATACCCCCATAAATATCCCTGGATAGCTCTGATCTGGGTGAGCAACATATTCAAAAATCACCCAGATCAGAGCAGGGATTCAAAAGTTCCATGAAAGTCTCTTTTTGACCGACCGCACGCATGATTTCATGCCCAAAACAGTTCCAGAGAATTTGGGAATCACAGGGCATAAGGGTTGGCAAGCAGGCCTCTCCAAGTACAAGTGGCGAGGTTACTTTTGCCACAATATCCCAGTCACATCCCCTGATAGTCCCAGGGTAGAAGGCTGGCACACAGGCCCCTCCAAAAACCAGTGGCGAAGTGGATTTTGTCACAGTCTATATTTATATTTATATTATTATTTAATAAAATATCTAAAAGATAAAACTTTATTGCTTCCAGGACAATCCTTATTTTATATTGTATTCTCAATTATATATATATGTTAAATAGAGGATCTCTTACTAACTATATAAAATTATGGCTAAGATATCTGTATGGTTAGCCCTGCTAAGTTCTATGCTTTAAGACGTTATAGTGGTAAATAAGGGAACCAGCCGCAGTTACAATACTTCCACACACACTGATACACATACACACACACTAAACCACAGATACACAGTTACACACTGATACACAGGCGGACACACAGACACAGATGACTATACACACAGACACACAAAATGACACATGTTATACACACAGACACACAAAATGACACATAGTTACACACACAGATACACACACACATACACATATATCCAAACGGATACACACACAGATACACAGACACTCATATGCACATTGACACACCTATACACATATTGACACAAAAGGACACACAGACATACAGATACAGACACATTGATACACCTATACACATACAGACACACACAATGACACATAGTTACACTAAAAGAACTAAAAATAAATAAATTAAGTAAAAAAATTGAATGAAAAAAACCAGTCTTTTTGTACACACCTATAATATATGCTATATATGCAGACCTCTTATGTTATGTTCCATCATGTGGTTAGTGTAGTCAATAAACTCATAATCAGTATGCATGTCTATTTATGTATCATATTTATGAGGATGTGTGTGCATGAGATATATTTGTGGAATGAGCGTATGCATGCAATATGTGTGCGGTGAGTAATGTATCTCAAATACGTGTTAAGTGGGAGTAATCAAGCAACATAGTTATTGCATGGTCCCCGTGCCTCCTCTGAACATTCTGGGCTCAAATTGGAATTTGGTTCCTTTGTAAAGCAGTCACAGGGTTTTTCACTAAATAATCTATTTTCAGGAATTCAAAGTATATTTAAAATTTTAGTCCAAAACAATCAAACTGTAAAAATTCTAAAAGTAATCTGTTTTTAAAGTCCAACCATTTTGGCCAAAATGTGAAATTCACTTTGAATTTCTATTGAATTATTGACAGCGTACACTTTATAGAGCTTGTACAAATATTTTGCCACATTGTCATCTTGTCACCGTGTAGTAAAGCATATACTTGTCTTGTGGAGCTGAATAAGCAGTATAGACAGTATAGGTCTGTCAATAATACAGATAAAATTAACAATTGAACATTTCCCCTCTCTGCTAGTGTCTTTGTTTGGCCAGTTGGCCTATAATATACAATTCCCATTTTCATTTTCAGCAATTTCCAGGTCAGAGTGAAAAAATGGTTTTAGCATATTTATCTATCATATTAAAACTATTTCAAAACTCACAGGTGTTGAACTATTTTGATGCAGTATATGACACTTTTAGAAAGCCTCCAAATGTGAAACGTTTTAGTGTTAAGCAGCTGTTATATTGTTTTTTTTATTGTATTTAAGTTATATTTAATTAATAAATGTGCTTATTTAAAAAAAAAAAAAAAAATTTCAAAAGCTTTCTTCAGTCTGATAAATATGAATACATGAATTAGCGGGCCCATATCCTTGTTGGGGATATTTCAGTCCAAATCTGCTAATAAGAGGACATGGCTACTCAATATTAGATTAATTCAACCTTTTACTTATCTAGACCCTGTTAGTTAAACCAGCCCCTACTACTGGACAATTTCATTTGATATTAAATATTAAAAAAACAAAAAATGTCAAAGTGCTTCCAAAAACAACACGCTGCTAATATAGACTGCTCAAAAAAATAAAGGGAACACAAAAATAACAGATCCTAGATCTGAATGAATTAAATAGTCTTCTGAAATACTTTGTTCTTTACATAGTTGAATGTGCTGACAAAAAAATCACACAAAAATAAAAAAATGGAAATCAAAATTTTCAACCAATGGAGGTCTGGATTTGGAGTCACACTCAAAATTAAAGTGGAAAAACACACTACAGGCTAATCCAACTTTGATGTAATGTCCTTAAAACAAGTGAAAATGAGGCTCAGTAGTGTGTGTGTGGCCTCCACGTGCCTGTATGACCTCCCTACAACGCCTGTGTATGCTCCTGATGAGGTGGCGGATGGTCTCCTGAGTGATCTCCTCCCAGACCTGGACTAAAGCATCTGCCAACTCCTGGACAGTCTGTGGTGCAATGTGACGTTGGTGGATGGAGCAAGACATGATGTCCCTGACGTGCTCTATTGGAGCTACTCAGTGTGCACTTGATGTCAGTCCGGCCGGGTCGTGGACCGGAGAGGAGCTCGGCAACGCTGCAGGGGAGGGGAGGTGAGTAGAAGATTACAGGGAGGGAGGGGGATTGGAGGGGGGGAGTAGAGAAGATCACAGGGAGGGAGGGGGAGCTGAGAAGATCACAGGGACGGGGAGTGGAGGATGATTACAGGGGAGGGAGGGGGGGAGTGGAAAGATCAAAGGGAGGAGGGGAGTGGAGGAAGACTAAAGGAGGAGGGGAGTGGCGCGATTGAAGGAGGGAGGTGGGGGAGTGAGAAGATCAGTGTGGAGGGAGGAGCGGGAGGATGATTGTAAAGGGTGAGGGGGAGGAGATTGAAGGGAGGGAGGGGGAGCGGGAGATTAAAGGGAGGGAGGGGGAGTGGAGAAGATTAAAGGGGGGGAGGGGGGGAGTGGAGAAGATTAAAGGGAGTCAGGTGGGAGTGGAGATGATTATGAGGAGGGAGTGGAGAAGATTACAGGGAGGGGGAGTGGAGATGATTACAGGGAGGGAGGGGGGAGTGGAGAAGATTACAAGGAGGGGGGAGTGGAGAAGATTAAAGGGAAGGAGGGAGAGGGGGTGGGGAGAGGAAGATTAAAGGGAGGGAGGTGAGGAGTGAGAAGACTTCACAGGAGGGGAGGAGGATGATTACAGGAGGGAGGGGGAGTGGAGAAGATTACAGGGGGGGATTCATGAAAGGGATAGCAGGGGATGGGAAAGATTACAGGGGAGGGGATGATTGCAGGAGGAGGGGGGGAGGGAGAAGACTGGGTGTGGAGGGAGGGGGGGGAGGAAAATGTGATTACAGGAGGGAGGGGGGAGTGGAGAAGATTACAGGAGGAGGGGGAGAAGATTACAAGGAGGGGAGAAGATTACAGGGGGGGAGAAGATTACAGGGGAGTGGAGAAGGATTACAGGGGGGGGGAGAAGAAGAGAAGATTAAAGAAGAGAAGACAGGGGGAGAAGAAGAGAAGATTACCAGGAGGTGGGGGGAGAAAGAAGATTGCAGGGGTGGGGGAAAGAGAAGATTACGGGGGGAGAAGAAGAGAAGATTAAAGGGAGGGGGGAAGTAGAGAAGATTACAGGGAGGGAGAAGAAGAGAAGATTACCAGGAGGGAGGGGGGAGAAGAGAAGATTGCAGGGGGGAAAGAGAAGATTACGGGGGGAGAAGAAGAGATTACAGGGAGGGAAGGGGGGAGAAGAAGAGAAAATTACAGGGGGGAGGGGAGAAGATTACAGGGAGGGAGGAAGAAGAGGAGAACACAGGGAGAGGGGAAGAAGAGGAGAACACAGGGAGAGGGGAAGAAAAGGAGAACATAGGGAGGGGGAAAGAAAAGGAGAAAATGGGGGGAGAAGAAGAGGAGAACACGGGGGAGATGAGAACACAGGGAGGGGGGTGTGACGAGACCAATCTCGCCACATTGCATTGGAGAAGCCTGGTTGCTCGCCTGCTGCCTTTGGACTATGGCCCCCTTTTAAAAGACTTTATTTTTGCCTGCAGAAAAGCTGTATTCGTGCTTTTCTGCCGGTTGTTCGGTAGTTTCAATCTACCGAACAACCGTACGAATGACTGGACCACCTGGGAGCTGGAGTGTGCCGGCAATTAACCTCCTTGAAGCTGCGGTTAACCGCAGCTTAATTGATGAACGCTGGGTGGCCGCCGTTCGTATCCCGAACACGAGGTCGCGGCCATTTTAAACCATACGAATGAACAGCGGTGTTCGCCTCTATTTTCATGGAACTAAAATCGGACACAGTTTTGCGCGAACACCGCTGAAGCCGCCGACTTCCCTTCTTGTTCGGTGAAAGTGCACGAACGGCCCGGTGTTCGGTATTTTTGTTTGAATGTCTTATACCCCAGATAGGAATCCCATGGAGCCCATTCGTATGAAACTGACTGTGTAAAGACTTTGGCTCCATGGCGATCAAACTGTATTCGTGTGGTCTGAGTGCCATTCACCTAATAATGTGCACTCAGACCTGAGCTATCTGGGGATATGTTACATGTCTGTGTTTTGTGGAATAAATGTTACTTTGTGTATTTTAAAGTATAATGCTGGTTTTGTGTCCCCACATGTGTAATGGAGTTTTGCCTTTGTCTTGGGAGATAATTGAGTTACTTCCCAATTATCTCCCAGGGCAGAGGGGAGGAAGCCAGGATGCATTGTGGGAAATACTGTGACTGTGTCTCCTATTTGTCTAATTGTCTGTCCCTTGTCACAGTCTCCCATTTGGTCCCCTAGGGGAGTGTCCACCAGGTGGGAGACCTGCATAAATACTGTGCAGGTAGCCCTCATTAAACAGACCACTGCTTGACCCTCAACACGGAGCCTTGTCTCGTCTTTGGGGGGATTTACTGTATGCTGCTAAGGACTGATTGCCAGGAGTGTAAGCCGCTTGGGAGCTTTTCCTGTTCGTCTGTTAGCAGCTATTCGTATGGTTCCTGTTCGTGTATTTGGAGTGCTACCTTATTCCCTTGTATGCCGTTCGGGAGTTTGGAGCATTCACTTATTGGCGGTTCGTGTGTTTGGTGTTCTGCAGTAGCTGTGCCTGCATCTCCGGAAAGGGGGCCGATCGCCTAAACGTTTTTTTCCCCTTTTGTGCAAAACGGTCCGTTACAGGGGGTTGAGGAGAACATGGGGGAGGGAGAGACCACTAAAGGAGAGAGAGGGTGGTGTAGAGACCACTAGGGGAGGGTGTGTGGAGAGACCACTAAGGGAGGGGGGGGAGCAGAGACCACTAATGGAAAGTCGGGGAGAAAAGGAGACCACTAAGGGAGGTGGGGGGGGAGAGGAGAGACCACTAAGGGGCAGGGGAGATCTCTACGGGATGGAAGGGATAGCTCTATAGGACAGGGGGCAGGACAGGGAGCTCTTTCACACTACACACACACACACACAATGCATCCCTATACACACAGAAACACAACATGCTTGCCTTACACACAGAGAAATACACAATGCATCCATTACACACACACACACAATGCAACCCTTACACATAAAGACAATGCATCCTTTGCACATATACACAGAAACACACAATGCATCCCTTACACACACACAGAAACACAATGCATCTCCTACACACACTCAACGCACCCCTTACAGACACACACTGCATTTTGTGGTCACAAAAATCAATGTTCTGGCATCAACGGGAAGCAGCTCCATTTTTTTGAGGGCCCTTTACACAGCTCAAGGTCTGGGTCCCAGGGTCCACCTTCATGTTCCACCAATGAGTTTGTTCACAGGGGGTGGGGTGTGTGTGTAGTGTGAATCTGTGTTTGTATGTGTAAGGGCTGCAAGGTGAGTTTGTGTATGTATGGGATGCAGTGTGTGCGTCTGTAAGGGATGCATTGAGTGTGTGTAAGGGGTGCATTGTGTGTTGCTGTGTGTAAGGGATGCATTGCTTGTGTATGTGTGCCTGTGTGTAATGCATTGTGTGTTTTTCTGTGTGCAAGGGGTGCATTGTGTGTGTGTGTGATGGATGTCAATCTCTCCCCCTCACCCCCGTCAATTTCCTTCTCCCCCCTTCAATTTCCTTCTCCCCCTCCAATTTCCTTCTTCTCCCACTGCCTCCCTCCCTCTCTCCAATTTCCTTCTTCTTCCCCTCTCTCCAAATTCCTCCTTCTCCCCCCCTCTCCAATTTCCTTCTTCTCCCCCACCCTCCAATTTCCTTCTTCTCCCCCTCCCTCTCCAACTTCCTTCTTCTCCCCCCCTCAATTTCCTTCTTCTCCCCCTCCCTCTCATTTCCTTCTCCCTCCAATTTTAGCTTCTTCTCCCCCTCCAGTTTCAGCCTTCTTCTCCCCCCCACCTCAAGTTTCAGCCTGCTCCCCCCAAAGATTTCCTTCCTCTCTCCCCAAAGATTTTTCATTTATCTCCCCTCCCTCCAGAGTTTCTTCTCCCCCCCCTCAAGTTCCTTCCTCTCCCCTCAGATTTCTTCTCTCCCCCCCCCCTCCACCCTCCAATTTCCTTCCTCCCCCCTCAATTTCCTTCCCTTTCCCCACCCTCAAATTTCCTTCCTCTCCCCCTCCCTTAAATTTCTTTCCTCTCCCCCACCTCAAAATTTCCTTCCTCTCCCCCTCCCTTAAATTTCCTTCCTCTCCCCCCACAAATTTCCTTTCTTCCCTCTCCCCCCTTCCCTTAAATTTCTTTCCTCCCCCTCCCTCAAATTCCCCCCCCTGCCCCCTTAAATTTCTTTCCTCCCCCTCCCTCCCTCAAATTTCCTTTCTCTCCCCATGACACCCGGCGGGCGCGCGAGGGAGCACTCTCCCTGGCTGAGTGGTTCCTCTTCAGCTCCATCGCTCGCAGCGTACTGATGCCGGCGCCGGAAGATGACGTCATCTTCCGGCTCCGGCATCAGTGCGGTGCGCGAGGGAGCTGAAGAGGAAGCACTCAGCCAGGGAGAGTGCTCCCTCGCGCGCGCCGGGTGTCAGCAGGGCCAGCCTCTGGGGAGCCCTGAGGTGACCGGCTGCTGGGCCCCCCAGGAGAAGAGGCTGGCCCAGTGGGTACATACCGGGGTCACAGGGCCCCCTGTGACCCGGTATGTACCCACTGAATGTGGGGCCCAGACGACCTGAGCAGTCCGGGCCCCCCAGGACCGCCGGGCCCATGACAACTGTTACGGTTGTCATGCCCTGATGGTGGCCCTGCCTACACACTTCTCTCCCTGTGAGCGAACTCTGCAGGCTTTTTAATGTAAACACACACTATGTGCAGTACTGGCGTTAGTTCATATGGTAGATCATATGGGTGGGGCATTGCGATGTCACTGGGGGTGGGTGGGAGGGGGGGGGGCGGCAAATCTTTCTTTTGCTTAAGGCGGAAAAAATCCTTGCACCGGCCCTGCAGACAAGTATTTGTAACCAGACAAATTGGATGCACAGTAACAGAGGGATTGAGGGACCTGCTCAATGATC
>OW240912.1:111983675-112045504 GCA_933207985.1 Pelobates cultripes | reverse complement strand
TATATTTGTATGTCAGTGTATGTGTGTCAGTATATATCTGTGAATGTTTAATGTCTGTCTGTATCAGCCATTACGTCTGTCTGTGTATATGTCAGTATGCCTGTGTGTGTGTGTGTCAATGTGTCTGTCAGTGTATGTGTCTGTGTTTTAGTATATCTGTCAGTGTATGTGTTTGTGTGTGTGTCAGTATATCTGTTAATGTATATGTCTGTGTATGTATGTCTGTGTGTGTGTCAGTATGTCTGCCAGTATATATTTGTGTGTAGTGACTTTGTGTGTCAGTATGTATCTGTGAATGTTTTTATGTCTGTCTGTGTGTGTATGTGCCAGTACGTCTGTCAGTGTGATTGCGGGTTGGACGTAATTGGGGGGTGAGGCAGTGGCAGGGACAGGGCCCATGGGGCCCATGGGGCCCAAGAAAATGCATTGCCCAGGGTCCTAATCATATTATAGACGGCCCTGCTAGGGCTGCATAAACAAAGTAATTTAACGCCTAAATGTCAGAGAATTGAGCAGTGAGACTACAAGGGCATGATCTATACACCAAAACTCATTCATTAAGCTAAAGTAGTTTTGGTGCTTGTAGTATCCTTTTAAGTTAAACCTGACTTTGCACATTGTGTAAATATTCTTGCTGCTTTGGTCTCTCTCTGTCATGTCCCCTTTCTTCTACACTCACTACATCTGCCTTTTCTCTGTCCCAGACTGCATACCAGTATCTTATGCCTGCTAGTAAGAAGGTAAAGAGAGGAGTGGACAAGTAAGTGCTAGGGGGGGGGGGGAAATTTCCTAGAAGGCATAGAGTGAGCGCATTATTAAATGTATTTGCGCCAAGCTCGGGGCACTGTCTCTATAGTACACCCTTAGTTGGCCAGCCTGTATGATGGACAGGTAGCCTGATATGTATTCATGCCAGGCTGAGCTTCCAATTCTTTGGGTATATCCGTCCTCTTTCTGGGCATCTTTGCTTTACATGTATGTATGATCCTTATACCAAACACTTCAAATAGTGCATCTTCATACACTACACTTTATGTCTTTACATACATGTGCAATCCCATGGGTTTGTTAAGACTGCCTAGTTTAATATTTGATATTTTACTAGTACTAACTATGAATGTTTACTACTATAGTATTTTTTTCATTGGAGATTGAACAATTTGCTTATAAAATAAAATAAAACTGTCACTTGTATTATTTTTGAACAAGTAAGTCTTAAGAGACTCTCTAACGCACCTGTTTGATTATATCAGACTCTTGAAAGCTGACTAAAGTATGAATGTAATTCTAGTTTCACACCCTATGGAATGCATTTCAGTGTTTATCATGAAATAACTCAAGAGTACAGTAATAATGTGTTTGTACGTGTCTCTGTGTGACTCAGTTAGCACTATTACAAATCAATTCTCACATAGAATGCCAGATAGATTTTTCAATATTGCTAACTTCAGTCAGAGGTATAGTACGTGCTAGAATTTCCTTGCATATGGTTTTGTTTCAACCACTTCCAATTACAGGTTACACATATCATAAAGACTGACACAACAAAAAGTGTTATAGCAAAACCAATTCATTTAAAAGACAACCTTGTGGTATTTGTAAACAACTTTGTTCCCGGTCTGTGAGTGACAACAGAACATAATTTCAGAGATCTTGTGTATGGAGAACCACATAATATAGATATATATATTCTATTTGAAATTCCAATGCAATCCAAAGATTTTATAAGACAAATTAGGGACCACTTTGTTTTAAGGACAACCCTGATGTTGACAAATGTCCTACTCATCATGAGACATGATCTATGGAGGTTTCCACCCTTTTTGCAGTTTCCTCCATAGACCTCAGTGTTGTACACTTATGAATGCGCAAGATCATTGCTCTGGATTCTATATGACATTTCAATCATAACATTATACGCAAAAAATAATATAATGAATGGTATATTGTTTATTTAAAATCTATTACACAATAAATTAAATGATAGGATTTTTGTCAATTTAAAAACTGTCAGCAGAATCAAGTAGCAATATCAGTAAAACATATTCTGAAAATGTTATATAGTTGCATTATTTACAATTAGTATTTACAATTAGAGAAAGAGTGAGGAAGGTCCAGCACAAACAAGCTTAACATCTGTGGTAGGCAGATATATATTGTTAGATGTATTGCCCACATTACATAAATAAACACTCTAGTTAATTTTTTTATTGTTTTTATTTTGCAAAGACCCCTGAAGATGACAAATCCATCTGTATTATGACCGCCAGTGGGAAAAGGTGAAAGTATATCTACTAACTAGAAGGTCTCCCTTGCAGTCACTCCCATGTTTGATGTGATTGCTGTCTTCAGCTCCTGCAGTTCATTCACTAAAAATACCATGTCAATGTTGTATGTGAGAGCACAACACAGAGTTCTATGAAGGATCCCAAACAACCTTGGGATTCTCCATTGACTAACTCTCACTATGTGAAAAAAGCAACAGCTGGGGGATTGACAAAACATAATGGCAGAAGCTTCTACTTTCATCAGGGATCCCCACCTTAAAGGACCACTATAGTGCCAGGAAAACATACTCGTTTTCCTGGCACTATAGTGCCCTGAGGGTGCCCCCACCGTCAGGGTCCCACTCCCACCCGGCTCTGGAAGGGGGAAAGGGGTAAAAACGTACCTTTTTCCAGCGCTGGGCGGGGAGCTCTCCTCCTCCGATCCTCCTTCTCTCCGCCCCGTCGGCTGAATGCGCACGCGCGGCAAGAGCTGCGCGCGCATTCAGCCGGTCACATAGGAAAGCATTCATAATGCTTTCCTATGGACGCTGGCGTGCTCTCACTGTGCAAATCACAGTGAGAAGCACGCAAGCGCCTCTAGTGGCTGTCAATGAGACAGCCACTAGAAGAAATAGGGGAAGGCTTAACCCATTCATAAACATATTTATGAAAAAATGGGTTAACCCTAGCTGGACCTGGCACCCAGACCACTTCATTAAGCTGAAGTGGTCTGGGTGCCTAGAGTGGTCCTTTAAGCTTTGACCATAAGACTAAGTAGTCCCTAATTTGTTTTATGGTATTTCAACGAAATACCATAACAGTTAAATTCAACTGTTCACACATTCTGTTGTTGATTCATAAAAAGACACATAACCCATTTTGAAGCAAATTCCAATTGTGTTGCAAAATGGGGGGAAAAAACAATTTTGTCTCCAAAATGGCAGCAAGATTTCTCCTTGAATCAACAAGCTGTCTTTCAAACATTATCTATCACGTGTTTAAACACCCACACCTTTTTTTAAATGACTACAGTCTCATGACAGAGCAATTCAAATATTTATTGTGTTTAGTGTACAAAACACTCTCCAATACCATAGAGAAATCTCTCTTTTTTTTAGTGAGTGAGCACTTCTCCTTTGTTCAATCCTGTCAATGAATAGAACAGAGCTATAGATTCTGGCCCAATATTTATTTGTATAATGTTATCATGTCCCTCATAAGACACCTTATTTCTAATAAAAAAAAAAATATGTTTTCTAGCCTTCCTTCCTAGCTAATATTTTCCATTCATCTATTTCTCCATTCTATAATAATATCCTTTTTAAAAATATCTAAAATAGAACCGCATATTCAAAGTGTCTAACCATTGTTTTAAATAGAGAATAATATTTATATCTTGTGAATAATACTGGTGATATTAACTTATAGGAATTTGCTGTTGACTGGCCTTGTATACTGTTGTCTGTTAGCTGTAGTCATTCTTAGTTACCATCAGGGCTGCCATCAGAAGTTTTGGGACCCATAACACAGCTCAAGGCCTGGGCCCCAGAGGCCTGCCTCCAAGTCTGCTCAGGGCCCACCTATATGTCCGCCCCTAGACCTGCCTCCAAGTCTGCCACAAGGATCCAATGTGTGTAGAGTGGATACAGGGTGTGTGTGTTGTGGATGTAGTTTGTGTGTTTGTGTATATTGGATGCAGTGTGTGTAAAGTGGACACGGTGTGTATTAGTGCATGTATTGTGGCTGCAGTGTGTGTGTGTGTAGTGGATGCAGTGTGTTTATTGTGTATATAAATATGTATATCTATATCTATCTATATATATATAAAACAAAAATAGTAATGCACTCCACCTTCCTTGATGTACTTGCCCGGTGCTTATCAGCAAACAGATACAGCCAAAAGTACAAGATAGCACTCCAGGGACTTCCAAGTAGAATGAATAAAACTTAGCTTTTATTAGCTCAAAATAAAAATCAACGTTTCAGTCTGTATCACAGACTTTCATCAGGATCCTGATGAAGGTGTGCATTTGTTTGTAGTGTGTATACTGTTATGGGCAAACTGTGTACTTTTGCAAACTGAGCTATTAGAAAAATTAGAGCATATTGTTTTTCATACATGTCTCTTTAAGCAATAACCTTTTTACTTACCTTCAGTGCATATTATGTTTACGCAATTTTGTCCCAGACGAAATACAATAACAATAATGCATAAACAAGCTTCAAGGCTATGCTACGACTCTTTCAGTACATAATATACTGTGGTAACCCTAAATAGATAAAGATGTTCAGACTTTAAGATGCCATCTTGTCCTTAGTCAGGGAATTTTCCATGGCGAGTGCACCCCCTTACATTATGGCCTTGTATTTTTGCCAAGTTAAGGGAGGTCCTAAAATGAATAAAGTAAAAGAAGTTACTTTTTCATATATGAACTATGGTAACCCTAAAATGAAGACACCAAAGGTATAAATAGATGTACTTTTAAATGT
Organism: Pelobates cultripes; assembly: GCA_933207985.1. Classification (NCBI taxonomy): domain Eukaryota; kingdom Metazoa; phylum Chordata; class Amphibia; order Anura; family Pelobatidae; genus Pelobates; species Pelobates cultripes. The sequence goes on along the minus strand of OW240912.1, from coordinate 112,040,747 downwards.
TAAGGCACAGAGAGAGGAGAGATTTGGAGACAGACGCTGCTCCATCTCAAAATGACAGAGAGGCTGACTTGATGACATGTTCAGGAGGGTATGTTAATCTATTAATGATATTTGCAAGCATATAGTTTAATCTTATAAACTCTATAAATTGTTGTAATGCATTTTATATGTCTATGTAACGGATCGCCTGGCTCCTAGTGCTTCCGAAGGGCTCCAAGCACTCCACTAGACACCATAACCACCACAGACCCCATGAACCGCCGCAGCTTGGTTAGGGTCTCGCCATCTTCCACCCACTCTGGACCCAAGACCAGGGACCAGCTTCCAGTAGGTAGACCTCTCTGAATCCAGAGAGCAGGAACAGGAACAAGCTCATTCAAGAGCTTAGAGATTATACTCTGGGGAGTATAGTGATTAGAACAATCCCTAGAGTGTAGGTAGTTCTCCAATCCCCCAAACATGAGCCGAAACTTCATGAAGGGTAGAACAAGTCTGAGGCTTTATTGGTACAGGTTTGCTTATATACAATTCATCAGGCCTGAGGCACACCCCCTGGACCTGATGGAACACAGGCACACAAAGGACACAAACCGATCAGAACAATACAACAATGTCCGACACTCACACTTACAGCACACAATCCCTCCCCTCTGCCTGTGATACAATTAACAAAGACAATGAGCTAACTCAATTAACTCTAAACAGAAAAAAACATACATTTTAACAAACCCCAAAAAGTATCCCAAAATACAACATATCTGTGACGGATCGCCTGGCACTCCGACCGAGTACCTCCGTCAATCGATGCTCCTAGTGCTTGCCGAGGACTCCAAGCACTCCACCCGACACCATCAGCACTGCAGACCCCACTTCCAGTGATGCAGCTGCGCCGAGGTCTCACCATCCTTCACCCACCCTGGACCCAAGGCCCGGATCCAGCTTCCAGTGGGCAGACCTCTCTTCCTCCAGAGAGCGTAGCAGGAAGAAGCTCTTACAAGAGCTTAAACTCAGGGGAGTATTGTGATTATAGCAATCCCCAAGAGTGTAGTTCTCCAATCCCCCAAACATGAGCCAAGACTTCATGAAGGGGTAAAGCAGGTCTGTTTAATGGCAGCAAGCACTCACGATGTATACAGTTTTTCAGGCCAGAGGCACACCCCCCTGGATCTGATCGTAACACAGGCACGCAAAGAATAAAAACCAATAAGAACACTGTAGTAATGACCGACACTCCCACATACAGCAAACAATCCCTCCTCTCTGCCTGTGATATAATTCAAACAGATAATACAGTAACCTAATTAGCCACAGGCAGAAAAAACATACATTTTCCCCAAAGTCCAGAAAACACCCCAAAACATAAGATACCCCCATAAATATTATATCCCTGGATAGCTCTGATCTGGGTGAGCAACATATTCAAAAATCACCCAGATCAGAGCAGGGATTCAAAAGTTCCATGAAAGTCTCCTTTTGACCGACCGCACGCATGATTTCATGCCCAAAACAGTTCCAGAGAATTTGGGAATCACAGGGCATAAGGGTTGGCAAGCAGGCCTCTCCAAGTACAAGTGGCGAGGTTACTTTTGCCACAATATCCCAGTCACATCCCCTGATAGTCCCAGGGTAGAAGGCTGGCACACAGGCCCCTCCAAAAACCAGTGGCAAAGTGGATTTTGTCACAGTCTATATTTATATTGTTATTTAATAAAATATCTAAAAGACAAAACTTTATTGCTTCCAGGACAATCCTTATCTTATATTGTATTCTCAATTATTTATATATGTTAAATAGAGGATCTTTTACTAACTATATAAAATTATGGCTAAGATATCTGTATGGTTAGCCCTGCTAAGTTCTATGCTTTAAGACGTTATAGTGGTAAATAAGGGAACCAGCCGCAGTTACAATACTTCCACACACACACTGATACACATACACACACTAAACCACAGATACACAGTTACACACTGATACACACGCGGACACACAGACACAGATACTCAGACATAATGACACATGTTATACACACAAAATGACACATAGTTACACACACAGATACACACACACACACACACACACATATATCCAAATGGATACACACACAGATACACAGACACTCATATGCACACCTATACACACACTGATACAAAAGGACACACAGACATACAGATACAGACACATTGACACACCTATACACACACAGACACACACAATGACACATAGTTACACACACAGAATACACACAGACACAAACACACACATTTACCCACACTGATACACAGACACACCAACACAGAGATACACACACACTGACACACCAATACACACACAGACACACACTGACACAAAAGGACACACAGACACACACACACACATTTTGACACACTGACACACACACAGACATACATACTGACACACAAACATACATACACTTACACACAGACATACATACTGACACACAGACATTTATTACATTTATTATTACATTTTTAAAATTGAATGTGGCGGCTGGCTAGCATGGCTAACCCTCACAGGGTTACATGGTTATCCCTCACAGGGTTACTAACTATTTGCTGTCTGGCAGTGCTAGAGCCACAGAGATTGACAGTCATTCAACATTCAGTAAATATATAGGTGACTGAATTTCATAAGAACTAAAAAGAAATAAATTAAGTAAAAAAATTGAATGAAAAGAACCAGTCTTTTTGTACACACCTATAATATATACTATATATGCAGACCTCTTATGTTATGTTCCATCATGTGGTTAGTGTAGTCAATAAACTCATAATCAGTATGCATGTCTATTTATGTATCATATTTATGAAGATGTGTGTGCATGAGATATATTTGTGGAATGAGCGTATGCATGCAATATGTGTGCGGTGAGTAATGTATCTCAAATACGTGTTAAGTGGGAGTAATCAAGCGGCATATTTATTGCATGGTCCCGTGCCTCCTCTGAACATTCTGGGCTCAGATTGGAATTTGGTTCCTTTGCAAAGCAGTCACAGGGTTTTTTACTAAATAATCTATTTTCAGGAATTCAAAGTATATTTAAAATTTTTGTCCAAAACAATCATACTGTAAAAATTCTAAAAGTAATCTGTTTTTAACCCCTTAAGGATCAAACTTCTGGAATAAAAGGGAATCATGACATGTCACACATGTCATGTGTCCTTAAGGGGTTAAAGTCCAACCATTTTGGCCAAAATGTGAAATTCACTTTGAATTTCTATCGAATGATTGACAGTGTACACTTTATAGAGCTTGTACAAATATTTTACCACATTGTCATCTTGTCACCGTGTAGTAAAGCATATACTTGTCTCGTGGAGCTGAATAAGCAGTATAGACAGTATAGGTCTGTCAGTAATACAGATAAAATTAACAATTGAACATTTCCCCTCTCTGCTAGTGTCCTTGTTTGGCCAGTTGGCCTATAATATACAATTCCCATTTTCATTTTCAGCAATTTCCAGGTCAGAGTGAAAAAATGGTTTTAGCATATTTATCTATCATATTAAAACTATTTCAAAACTCACAGGTGTTGAACTATTTTGATGCAGTATATGACACTTTTAGAAAGCCTCCAAATGTGAAACATTTTAGTGTTCAGCAGCTGTTATATTGTTTTTTTTTATTGTATTTAAGTTATATTTAATTAATAAATGTGCTTATTTAAAAAAAAAATTTAAAAAAAATTTCACAAGCTTTCTTCAGTCTGATAAATATAACTACATCAATTAGCGGGCCCATATCCTTGTTGGGGATATTTCAGTCCAAATCTGCTAATAAGAGGACATGGCTACTCAATATTAGATTAATTGAACCTTTTACGTATCTAGACCCTGTTAGTTAAACCAGCCCCTACTACTGGACAATTTCATTTGATATTAAATATTAAAAAAACAAAAAATGTCAAAGTGCTTCCAAAAACAACACGCTGCTAATATACACTGCTCAAAAAAATAAAGGGAACACAAAAATAACAGATCCTAGATCTGAATGAATTAAATATTCTTCTGAAATACTTTGTTCTTTACATAGTTGAATGTGCTGACAAAAAAATCACACAAAAATAAAAAAATGGAAATCAAATTTTTCAACCAATGGAGGTCTGGATTTGATGTCACACTCAAAATTAAAGTGGAAAAACACACTACAGGCTGATCCAACTTTGATGTAATGTCCTTAAAACAAAATGAGGCTCAGTAGTGTGTGTGTGGCCTCCACGTGCCTGTATGACCTCCCTACAACGCCTGTGTATGCTCCTGATGAGGTGGCAGATGGTCTCCTGAGTGATCTCCTCCCAGACCTGGACTAAAGCATCTGCCAACTCCTGGACAGTCTGTGGTGCAACGTGACGTTGGTGGATGGAGCAAGACATGATGTCCCTGACGTGCTCTATTGGAGCTACTCAGTGTGCACTTCCTGTCAGTCCGGCCGGACTGACATGCTTCCCTTACACACAGAGAAATACACAATGCATCCATTACACACACACAATGCAACCCTTACACATAAAGACAATGCATCCTCTGCACATATACACAGAAACACACAATGCATCCCTTACACACACATGCAAACACACACTGCTTCTCTTACACACACACAGAAACACAATGCATCTCTTACACACTCAACGCACCCCTTACAGACACACACTGCATCCCTTACATACACAGAAACACACTTTGCATCCCTTATGCATACAAACACAGATTCACACAATGCATCCCTTACACACAACAAGAAACACACAATACATCCCTTATTCACAAACACACACTGCTTTCTATCACTTACACACAAACATACTGCTTCCACTACACACAAACACACTGCATCACCTACACAAACTGGTATCCCTATACACTACATTCCAAATCTTTCTTATCCCTAGGGCGGCAAAAATCCTTGCACCGGCCCTGTCCGGGAGGCATAACCACCTAGCAAGGTTAGTGGGTATGTGGCAGCCTCTGGAGTCAAATGCCAGAGCTGAAAAAATGACTGCGCTGTGCTCCTGCACAGCAACAGCACTTCAGCCAATCAGGTAATCACAAGAGCCGTACTGAGCGCGGGAATCCTGACTACCTCAGATTTTTTAAATGGCACACATGCCACTAAATTGGAAGGATATTTTTTCAGACAAATGGGTTGCAAAGATTTTTCAACTGGGTTTACAACTCCCCCTTTTATAGTTACCAGTTCAGAGGTTTGCACCCGGCACAGAGGTGAACCCAGTGCAATATGACTCCCTTTCCCTAGTTATAAATCAAGGTAAGATAGAGTTGGCAGATATATCTATTACACGATGGGTCAGTCTGTTGTTCCCAATCCCAAAATCAGACGGTTCCTGGAGACCGGTTCTAAATGTGAGGTCTCTGAACGCTTTCATCAATTGAAAAAGGTACATTATGGAGGTTTTATCAGAACATGGCTCCTAAGGTAGATCGTGCTCTGTTATCTATCACAGGGAGCAGTGTATCTACAGATCCCACAGACCAGACTTTTCATAATATACGGTTTAAAATTGCTGATGCTGTGGGCCCACTATTGCTGATGCTGGATAAAGCAGAAAAAGAAGACAATGCTCAGAAACCTTCTGCTTCATCTTTGCTGGCGTCTAAGATGGCTTTATTAAAAGCGTCCGGCAGGGCAGTGCTAAATATTGGCCAATCCTTTAATTACATCTTCATTGATGGAGAACTCCATATCTTTGTCTGACACAGATTTAGTGGATGCCTCTCTTAGAGGCAGCCCCATCAGTATTAGAAAGCACCATAAGAGAGCTTTCCTTTCCAGGGATCTATCGTCTTCATCTTCTGAGGAGGATATGATCCCAGTTTAACTTAAAAAGAATAAAGAAAGGTCCCTTCTGCCAAATCCTTGCCTGAGAAAAATATTTCTGCTCCTCCTTCCCCTCATACTCGTTTGAGTAAGCGCAAAATTAAAGAGACAGGATCCTAAAAGAGTAATAGTGTTTTTCCCTCATTTGAGAACCAGAAACACCTACCAAAGGTTATTCTAGATTTTTATTTGGCCTTTTTTGGGGCTGAAAAAAGAAGATTTTAGAAGAAAGAAGACATCAAATGGTAAGTCTATTTTTTTTTTTACAGGTATTTAGACAAAGGTCCACTCTCATTATTTTTAGGATCAGTAGGGTAGGTAGGGGTAATTTTTTGGAAGGGAGGGGGGTGACTAGGGGTTTGGGGAACCCTAGTCACCTGGGGGGGATTTTTATTTATGGCCCCCACCCACCGCTCAGGGGTGGGGGCCAGGGGGGAGAACATTAAGTCCCCCCTTATTGTTTTATTTCGTTTAGATGTAATTAAGTTTCTTTACCCTTTGGGTAATATATATATATATTCTCAGTGCTTCGTGGGATGAGCTAACCATCCGCAGTTTCACAATTTAAATAATCTGAGGTAATCAGGATTCCCGCGCTCAGCACGACTCTGCTGATTACTTGATTGGCTGAAATGCTGTTGCTGTGCAGGAGCACAGCACAAGCGTTTTTTCAGCTCTCTCATTTGACTCCGGGAGGCTGCCGCATACCCACCAACTTTGCTAGGTGGTTATGCTCTTCCCTAAGACAAAGAAAGTTTGAAGATCATAGATTCCTGCAAACTCTGATATTTATAGGAATAGGATTATACCACTGATTAGTACCATACAGAGGTTGAAACAGCTCTCATAAATGTGAGTGTAATAATTATTTTTAGAGTATTCATCAGAATTTTGCAACTCCATATTGACATTTAACAGAATCACATACCAAAAGAAATGGGCAATGGATTAATATTCAATAATATAATTTTTAAGCTGTATGGTATAGCTTCTTGATCCAAGGATACATCTGACTGCCATTCTGGGGTCAAGAAGGAATTGTTTTCCTAGTTTGTTGCAAAATTGGAAGTGCTTCAATTTGGTTTTTTTGGCTTCTTTTGGATCAACAGAAAAAAAACAGATGTGGGGAAGCCATAACTTGATTGACAAATGTCTCTTTTCAGCCTATGAAACTGTGTAACTATGAGCAATTTCCTTTGTTTTATGATTCGGAGTCAATCCATGGTGTCAGAAAATTAAGGAATGAATGTACACTGATAGGTGCATTTTCACACCATTTCAGTTCATTTAAAAGATTGCATGGGAAATGTATCCAAATACAAAGGCTACATGGACGAAATTTATTTTGACTGAATCAACTTTTTTTTTTCTAAATGTATCGATTTGGATGAAACATTTTTCTGCTATGCAAATGTCTAATATACATTTCTGAAGACCACCAAATTTAGAAGTGAAACAGACCACTTTTAGGAAGATTAGCCATTGCGTTACAATAAAAAATGGTTTACATTAAAAAATGATGGTTATGGTGTCTATGAAGTAATAACTGTACACCAAGCAGGCATATTTAATAAATTCTGCTAAATATTTACATAAATGTAGAATTAAAACTGACAGCTACACTTTGACAAATTTCTTCAATTGCAAAACAGATTTGTAGATAAGCACTGTTTAATATATTAATAAATTAATATAATAATATGCCCACATTAAACATATAGCCATAGATTTGTAATGAACACCAATCTCACAGACATAGCTTTGAATGATTTCAGCACGCTGCAGTAGAGCTACAATATTCCCTTTGTGTGTCCTGCATAAGTGCCCATCAATCACAATCAAAGTGACAACAGGCAGCAGGACAGCCACAGATGGCTGAATGTTACAGAAAAAAAATTGTTCTGCTTACACTGAAAAAAATCATATAAGTAAATACTGCACACATTGTAAAATTCAGCATCATAAATGTATTTAGCAATAAATAGTATACAGCTAAAAATGCCAATTAATAAATTGATTTAAAAAATATCTAGCAAATATTTATAATTGCTTCTATTTGGAAACATTTTAAACCATCTATCTATCGCCACGAACGGTTCGCAGAGGAGTCATCATTGAGTAAACTTTGACCCTGTACCTCACAGTCAGCAGACACATTCCAGCCAATCAGCAGCAGACCCTCCCTCCCAGACCCGCCCACCTCCTGGACAGCATCCATTTTACATGCTGCATTCTTAGAGAGATGTCCAGGAGGTAGGAGGGTCTGGGAGGGAGGGTCTGCTGCTGATTGGCTGGAATGTGTCTGCTGACTGTGAGGTACAGGGTCAAAGTTTACTCAATGATGACTCCTCTGCGAACCGTTCGTGGTGAACCGTTCGCAAACCGTTCGCGAACTGTTCGGGACATCACTACTGGTCACACTCCATTGACTTTCAAGCAGACAACAGGTCTTACTTCCTGGTTTCAAATAATAAAAAATATACCGCACTCAAGTAAATGCAAAAAATGTGTATTTAGATTGACTGTGAGGTACAGGGTCAAAGTTTACTCAATGATGAGTCCTCTGCGAACCGTTCGTGGTGAACCAGGTTAATTTATAAAAGTGTAAGTTGTTTTAGAGTCTGGAGTGACCCTTTAAATATATACTATATGAATAAATACATATAGTTTTGTTTTACTGCTATCATGTATACATTATGTACTACAAAATATATACATAATATAAATAGTTTATATATTTTTCAGTACACTGATAAGCGCATTTTTGCGGAATATGGTTCACAGATCAAGTGAGAAGTAACAAATAGTGGGAAAAATGAGGAACAGCAAAAAAAACCTTTATTTATAAATTGTGTTTATAGTAAATATATAATATATGAATATATACATCTAGATTTATTTTACTGTTCCTCCTTTCTTCCCCCTTTATTGGTCACTTCTCAATTATTCTGTGAATATAATTCATATTAAGTGGCTGCCTCCTAGCCATCAATCGTCTTTTTCTTGATCAGTAGAAAAAATTTATTTTTGTACCAGTGACGGAACTCCCAATTACAAAACAAACAAAAATGTTCGTTCATTAGTTTCGTTTATTTAGTAATTCAGTCATACAGCGATTTGGTGTAATGGAATTCGGACAACTCGCCAGTCTCCCAAAACTAATTTCAAACCAAATGCACAATTCTACAATCCAACAATTACAGTGAGTCCGACAAAAATGCAAGATAACACTGAAAAATACAAGTACGAAAAAAGGAAAAATAGGAATGAAAACACAGAATATAAAAAAGTAATTGCAATATTTTTATTTAAAATAACAAGAAAGTTCTGGAATACTCCACATTATGTACTTGGGGCAGTCAAATTGGCATAAAAAGGGTTGATCAATAAAGTGTGAATTTTCAGGAACTAATTTAAAAGGATTTCTAGAGTATTTTCTGTGTGCAGATTTAAAGGAACACTATAGTCACCTAAATTACTTTAGCTAAGTAAAGCAGTTTTAGTGTATAGATCATTCCCCTGCAATTTCACTGCTCAATTCACTGTCATTTAGGAGTTAAATCACTTTGTTTCTGTTTATGCAGCCCTAGCCACACCTCCCCTGGCTATGATTGACAGAGCCTGCATGAAAAAAAAAAACTGGTTTCACTTTCAAACAGATGTAATTTACCTTAAATAATTGTATCTCAACCTCTAAATTGAACTTTAATCACATACAGAAGGCTCTTGCAGGGTCTAGCAAGCTATTAACATAGCAGGGGATAAGAAAATCTTAATTAAACAGAACTTGCAATAAAGAAAGCCTAAATAGGGCTCTCTTTACAGGAAGTGTTTATGGAAGGCTGTGCAAGTCACATGTAGGGAGGTGTGACTAGGGTTCACAAACAAAGGGATTTAACTCCTAAATGGCAGAGGAGTGAGTAGTGAGGCTGCAGGGGCATGTTCTATACACCAAAACTGCTTCATTAAGCTAAAGTTGTTCAGGTGACTATAGTGTCCCTTTAAGGTGGAGAGCAGAAACAAGCATTACTGGACAGCAGGTATACAGAGCAGTCCTTTATTCCACTCCCATACAATCAATAAGCAAGCAACGGGTCAACTGGAACTAAACTTGACCATAGAGTTCCCCCACAAACAGTAACAGTATGTCACAATTTCAAATAAAATTTCAAATATTATGCCAAAAATGGCTAAAGAGGGGCGGGGCCAGGCCGCCGAGCCGACTGGCAGCCATGAGCTTTAGCTCCGGACCCAGGCATGAGAAATTGGCACAAAAAGTGGGTGCAAACTGTCCTAAAGACGACATCACTGCAGCCACGAGTGGAGCGTACATCCAGCTCCAGAATGATACCCGCAAGGCATCGATTGCACGCCGGAAGAGCAGATGCAGACATCCTTGGCCTACTCACGGCGGGGAGCCTGGACACATGCAGCAGTCAAGCGGGGCGGATGGCAAAGAGAGAGCCCTGAGCCAGATACCGCATGAGCCGTGCTTTCCGGCGGCGCGGCCCTGCTCGCCCCCTATGGTCGGCGGGGGTTATCCCAGCCTCATGGTGACGGCCTCCATGGTGACGGGAGCCCCCGCGCTGGTACCGAGCCGATCACCTACACTGGCAAAGGCTTCACAAAGAACAGTCCGCCAGGTGATCTGTACAGACAGACATGTATGCTGCCACAGAAGAGTCTACTCGCCTCTATGGGGAGACTTTCAGCTCAGAGGACTCGGATGGATACCCCAGGTGACCTACCCCCTGTACAGGACCCTGCATCTGGGTTTATGGGGGGCCCAGAGAAGGATGTCCCTGGCACAGTGAGTCCTGTGGGACTGGGGAGCACTGACCCCCGGGTTTACTGGTGGCCCTGGGTGGTACACCAGTCCTAAATGTGAGGCCAGTGCTGGGTGAGACACGTGAGTCGCAAAGCTTCATGGTGTGATGCTGGGGAGGAGACAGCCTGAGCGTGAACTTTTGGTGAGGGGGTCTGGACTTTGAGTGCCTACGGCATCACGGAAAGCTCCGCTAGAGGGTCAGGTCTAGCCAGGGTGGACAGATGGAGGACCTACATCCAAAGGGACCAACGAACAGACACACAGGAACAGCTCCCCTCTTCTTAGAGAGGGAAAGAAAAGGGAGGAAAGAAGGGGAACACTGCTATACCATAGAAACACTGTGCAGCAATAGTATCCACAGTATAAATTACCTACGCTGGCATTGCTCCCTTATTGTTTTAATTTTTAATTTGTTATATATTGATTTTTCTAGCCTACTTACCTTTAGTCTTATTAGACAATGTTATAATGCTACTAGCTAAGACCTATCACAGATAAGCTTAACATAATGATATATTGATATGATTTTGCTTTCTAGACCAAACCACATCCATGCAATCAGTGGAATTTGCCCGCTTAACCTTGTGATGCTTGACAGATGGCGTACCCGTTATGTTTAAAATACCTAGCACCAATGTTTAGCCAAACCGGGACCCGTCTAATAATCACAGGCATACACTTCACAGCGATCTCTAGGGATTCCTGCAATCCACATTTGGCATATACTCTCAAACACGCACAACACTTACCAGCCAACCCATGCCTGGCGTCCGTATATATTACGCACAAAATGCTATTCACGTGTGGCAAAGTTCTTCATTACAACTTGCGCATTCTTTCGCATGCAGACATGGAAGTTATGTAAATATTATGTATCTCTCCCATCTGATCCTGCCCCACATGATAAACCAATCAATGATGCACGGTTCGCTTTAATTTAATACCCTAGTAAGCAACACATGTTTCAGGTATGACCACAAGCACTTCACTGCGTACTGATACACCTCTCTCATGTTAACCTAAAGTCTCCTATATCTGACTTAATACACTGCACTGAGCCTTATTATTAGGATTTCCTTCCAAGCCTATATAGCTAGAATAGTGGTAATGTCTAAGCATGGCCGCTAACACGGGACCAAACTTACCAAATCAAACACGAGGGGAGGGGAAGGAAAACATAAAAAAACACTGCAAAAAAACAAGTAACAATAGAGTGCTGAGGACAGACATCAGCTCAATTAGCCTGCCCTTTGGTGGGTCCCCGCTCAATTCTCAAGCTGGTTTTAACTCATCTTGTGCCATTACAAAGAGAACCAGACCATGCATCTCAGACTGATTCCACCCGAAAGGGCAGAACAGATACAAAATACAGATCGGCTCTCTCTGCACGAGAGATACAGCAACCCCAGACGATCGTTTCAGCCTTGTTAGGCATCCTCAGTGAGGCATAGCTGATATCTCTCTAGGCACCGTGAGCAAGGGGTCCACGTCTGGATTACCCTTTAAACCTATGGAGAGCAAAAAACAAGTCGCAAGAAAATACTGAGAATGGGCAGCAGCTGAAATAGACTGCCCTTCGGTGGGTCCCCGCTCAGTTCTCAAGCTGGCTTTAGCTCATCTTGTGCCATTACAAAGAGAGCCAGACCATGCATCTCAGACTGATTCCACCCAGAAGGGTGGGGTTGCTGTGTCTCTCATGCAGAGGGAACTTGCTGGCATTTTTGATCTGGACTGCCCATATGGGTGGGACCAGTCTGATATGTTTCAGAGATGTTCCCTCTGTAATGGCACAAGATGCGCTAAAGCCAGCTTGAAAACCAATCTGGGACCCACCGAAGGGTAGGCTATTTCAGCTGCTGCCCGTTCTCGGTATTCTCTTGCGACCTGTTTTTTGCTCTCCATAAGTTTAAAGAGTAATCCAGACGTGGACCCCTTGCTCACGGTGCCTAGAGAGATATCAGCTATGCCTCACTGATGATGCCTAACAAGGCTGAAATGATCGTCTAGAAAAAATATCTCCAAGTAAAAGTGTTTTTCGCTATTTAGGCCTAAAATATAAAATTCACTCTGAATATCACTTTGAATTCCTTATAATTCACACTTTAGTGAATAACCCAGAAGTAAATGATAAGCAAAACAACATATATTTGATTTGTTTTGTTCAAGAGCATGCGGTCTAAAGTATGTTTCCGATCCAACCTTTTTAAATTCAATTATCTTAATAAATAGCTCATGTAGTAGCTGAATTTTAAGATTGATTGCGTTAGCAAAGCGAATATCATGGGGTTGCTGTATCTCTCGTGCAGAGGGAACTTGCTGGCATTTTGGATCTGGACTGCCCGTATGGGTGGGACCAGTCTGATATGTTTCAGAGATGTTCCCTCTGTAATGGCACAAGATAATCCAAACACAGCTTGAGAACTGAGCGGGGACCCACCGAAGGGCAGGCTATTTCAGCTGCTGCCCGTTCTCAGTATTCTCTTGCGACCTGTTTTTTGCTCTCTATAAAAAAACACTGAATTAAGGAGAACACCGCAACCAATAACGTTTTTTATTTTGTTTATATCATAAGCACTAATGTAATTCTCATGCGTGTGAATGTATCTTAATGCATATGCCTTTATCTGCTATTGAAGCCCACTTGGCGGGGTTGAACGTACACATGCTCTCGCCTAACCGTTGCCCAGGGAGCTTATAATACTAATTCTCATTATTACCAGCCAATTTATAACCATTAGATGTAAAGAGTTCAATTAGTTACCGCTATATTGGAACCGTTGATTTGTTTTGATGCATTTGACAGCCTACTGTTGTACAATGCTTTTCCACGACTGAACTAAGCCTCTGCGTAGGCAAACGCATTTCGATTGTCATAAGTGTACCGTACTAGACTTTATGCTACGCTAAAAAATAAAAAAACATGTAAAACAAAAATGGCTGAATTAGAAAAAATATCTCCAAGTAAAAGTTTTTAGCTATTTAGGCCTAACATATTAAATTCACTCTGAAAATCACTTTGAATTCATAGAAACATAGACACATAGAAACATAGAATGTGAAGGCAGATAAGAACCATTTGGCCCATCTAGTCTGCCCAATTTTCAAAATACTTTCATTAGTCCCTAGCCTTATCTTATAGTTAGGATAGCCTTATGCCTATCCCACGCATGCTTAAACTCCTTTACTGTGTTAACCTCTACCACTTCAGCTGGAAGGCTATTCCATGCATCCACTACCCTCTCATTAAAGTAATACTTCCTGATATTATTTTTAAGCCTTTGTCCCTCTAATTTAAGACTATGTCCTCTTGTTGTGGTAGTTTTTCTTCTTTTAAATATAGTCTCCTCCTTTACTGTGTTGATTCCCTTTGTATATTTAAATGTTTCTATCATATCCCCCCTGTCTCGTCTTTCGTCCAAGCTATACATGTTAAGATCCTTTAATTTAATTCCTTATAATTCACACTTTTGTGAATAACCTGGAAGTAAATGATGAGCAAAACAAGATATATTTGATTTGTTTTGCTCAAGGGCGTGCGGTCTAAAGTATGTTTCCGATCCAACCTTTTAAAATGAAATTATCTTAATAAATAGCTCATGTACTAGCTGAATTTTAAGACTGATTACATTAGCAAAGTGAATATCATACAATCATAAACCTACAAGCAACTGCATGCTCCTGCACAAATATTTCCTTCAAACTTTTGACAGACAACAGCTGCTGATTGTGGAACAGCTGCAGAAATAATGTGCTTCTAGTAACGAAAATCCTGCAGGCTTATTTACCCAAGTCAAAACAGTGCAAGACTTCAGAAAAAAAATTGAAGTAAGTTATATATAGAGTCGTGGGAGGAGCTAAAGAGACAGGTGATATAGAGCAAGGGGAGGAGTTACTGGAACTACAGAGAAGCAATTTGGAGCAAGACTTTATAGGTTACTGGTCCATTAGTCTCACATTCACCTGCTCAACTCTTGACCTGAGGTCAGGGCATCCTGTAACCGCGTATTCAATGCATCTTTCACATCAACATTGCTTTGGCCAGGGCCACCCTTAGTGATGGGGCCACTGGAAACAAATATTACAGGGCCTAGCCATATCACAGGTCCCACTTGGTTTATTACCTCTTGTCCATAAAGAGGGATTTTATTTTATAGACACTCCATTACAATGACAAGTGTCCTGTATCATTCAGGATATCCACAGTCTTCAAAGGGGTAGTGAGAGAGAGTGGTGTGAGTATCAGTAAATGTACACTGATGGACAAGCTTGGGAGGATGCAAAGCGTTTTAAAATTTACTTCAAAGCCCAGGGCTGGATCATATTGCGGCCAGCATCTTCAGCCAGGACCATGGATTCACAGTGCAGGTTGGCGCTAAGGTGACCATTAATACTGAAATCCAATTTATAACTGGAGGGGAATATTTTGATGAACAGGAGTACTTCTGGCCCATGAGTGTATCAGAAGTATTCGTGTTGATTGAAATCTTTCCCTCTATAACAGCTTTAAATGGGATTCCAGGTTTAACAGTCACTTCAGTGCCAACCTGCATTGTGAAACCATATTCCTGGTCGCAGCAACTGTTTCAGAAACCGTGAAGATGTGTTTGAACATCACTGGAGTTTTGTTTTTTCAGCACCATGGGACCTTGGAGGTGAATGAGCCACCAGGGATGGGGCCACACTCAACCCCACCTATTATATGTGCTGCATTTTCTATGCAACCTTGTGAAATGAGTCACATGATAAAATTAGGTATGTCTTCTTAAAGCGGCACTGTCATGCCGAACTTACCTTTCCTCAATCTCTTCCTCGTCTCCCCCTCTCTCGGGATCTGTTCTTCTTTTCTTCCTGTCTTCTTTAGTTTTCTTTAAAATCATAAGACAAAGTAGGGACTCTTTGCCTTATGGAGGATTCCTCCGCTTGACCAGCTCTGACCAGCGGAGGAGCAATTTTCCCATAATTCTTACCTTTCATCAGTGTTCCCGCGATGCTTCCTGTCATTTTAGCCAAAACTGC
The DNA here is from genome assembly GCA_933207985.1 of Pelobates cultripes. Lineage (NCBI taxonomy): Eukaryota > Metazoa > Chordata > Amphibia > Anura > Pelobatidae > Pelobates > Pelobates cultripes. The sequence continues at coordinate 112,025,043 of OW240912.1, read as the reverse complement.
CGAATTGCGTTCTAACTGAATGAGAACAGTATGTTCGTTTCTTTTAGAACTCAATTCGGCATTTTGTTCGGATCGCAATTTCATTCGAATGAATGAAACTCCGATCCTATTCTTGCTGTGGATGCATCTTGCAACCGCTTAGTAGATAACTCCCTAATTCCAACGGTATCTACTAAAAGGCTGAAAGACCTAAATTGGTCTTTCAACCACATTTACTAATACTACGTAAAATTTACTTAGTATTAGTAAATGCTGCCCCTACTCGCTATACCGCGAGTAGGGGCATGTCTAGTAAACAGTGAGCAGCCTGTAGCTCAGTCTGCGCGGAGCCCTCCATGGGTGAAGATGGATTATTTTTTTGCGCTGGGGTTTTTTCTTTTTCGTCAGGTGTTTTTTTGGGGCGCTCAGGATTTTTATTTTATTTTAAGTTCGGAGGTTATGATGGTTTTTTATTTAGCCTTTTTTGGGGGCTGAAAAATGAAGATTTGAGATAAAGGAAGACGTCGAATGGTAAGTTTAATTTTACTTTACAGGTTAGTAATTTTATTCCCCCCTCACTATTTTTTAGGGTGAGGGGGGTAGGTAAGGGATTTTTTATTTGGGTGGGGGGGTGGGTGACTAGGGGCTTGGGGACCCCTAGTCTCCTTTGATGGGGGGGGGATTTGACTTAGGGCCCTCACCCGCCGCCCAGGGGTGGCGGCTGGAGGGGGGGAGGACAGTAGGTCCCCCCATTATCATTTGGCCCCCACCCGCCGCCCAGGGGTGGGGACCGGGGGGAAGGAGGACAGTAGGTCCCCCCCCCCTCATTATCATTATGGCCCCCACCCGCCACCCAAGGGTGGGGGTCTGGGGGAGAGGACAGTAGGTTCCCCCCCTCATTATCATCATTGCCCCCACCTGCCGCCCAGGGGTGGGGGCCTGGGGGGAGGACAGTAGGTCCCCCGCTCATTATCATCATTGCCCCCACCCGCCGCCCAGGGGTGGGGGGAGGAGGACAATTGGTCCCCCCCCTCATTATCATTATGACCCCCACCTGCCACCCAGGGGTGGGGACAGGGGGGAGGACAGTAGGTCCCCCCATTATCATTTTGACCCCCACCCGCCGCCCAGGTGTGGGGGCTGGGGGGGAGGACAGTAGGTCCCCCCCCCTCATTATCATCATTACCCCCACCCGCCGCCCAGGGGTGGGGGAGAGGGGGGAGGACAGTAGGTGTCCCCCCCTCATTATCATTATGACCCCACCCAGGGGTGGGGGCGGGTGGGGGCAGGGGGGAGGACAGTAGGTCCCCCCCCTCATTATCATCATGGGCGGCGGGTGGGGATGGGGGGGAAGGACAGAAGGTGCCCGTCCCCCCGATTGTAATTTATGGCCCCCGGGTGGGGGCCGGATAGTAGGTTTTTGTTTTTTTACAGTGAGGAGCCACAGGCTACTCACTGTTTAGTAAACATGCCCCTATTCGCGGTATAGCGAGTAGGGGCATTGGGGAGATTTTAATCCTGGATGGATGTGGATACAGTGTTGCATTCACTGTACTCTCTGGCTGTCGGCTGTGAGGTTAGCGTGCGTCCCAGACCTCACTCTGAGTGATGCACGCTTGTTGGCCGATCGGTCCCCAGATCTTTGGGTATCACGCTCTCGGTAAGGAGAGATTGCTTGTTGCTGGTTTCAAAATTCTGCGTCCGTATCCTGCTCGGTCTCTCCTTACCGGGAGGTCTGGGACGCACGCTAACCTCACAGCCAATAGCCAGAGAGTACAGTGAATGCAACACTGTATCCACATCCATCCTGGATGGTCCCTGCGGTTCATCTAATACAAGGACTGCCTAAGTGCTGGTAATATTCTTACAATACGTTCCTGACTCATATTTTTAATTATTGTTAATATTTGAATATATATTTTTAGTATTTTTCATATGCCCAATAAACTTTGTATTCATTTTATTCACTGATTCAAATATTTTTATTATCATCACTTTTTATCATTTTAAGTGATACAGTGATTTACAAATACAGTAACATAACTGAATACTCATTATACAAAGTTTTTACTATTTCTTGTCACCAAGTGTTATTTGGCATATATTTCGCCTCACCTTATTAACCACAGATTTAAAGATATATACATTATAACTGTGACAACTTTTTCATCACAAATAGGAAACAGTTCCTCATACTGTTTTCCTATATCTTCTCTACAGTTTCTATCTTTAAGTTAAAAGTAGAGTATTTTGGTGTGTAGCAAGTTTGACTCTGCCTTTAGCAGATTTAAAGCCATACACCCCATATATACAAGTGCTGTGTATTTTCCTAAACTATCAGGATATATAGAAGCCTTTTTAAGTGAACTGACTCCTGGACCCCATTGCACCTAATTTCAGGTGCATACCAAACCACAGAAGTGCTGGTTGCCCATCCTACAAAAACCTCTCATAAAGTAGAACATATAAACAGTTCCAGACACAACAGGACTGAACATATACAGACATAGGCATAGAAACACATGAAAAATACTAAACCAAAAAGACATTCCAGTGGATAAAATTACTTCTGTATAATTAACCCCTTAAGGATGGTGGGCATTCTATGCCCTTCTTTTTGGGGCGGTCCTAAACTCCGGCGAGAGGCAAAGAACGTCCCCGCCTTCCTTTGTACTTGCTGGGTCCCCGCCGTTCCCCCGACGGTGGTCGAGATCTTGCCTGATCTCCCCCCCCCCGTCTATGTAATCGCGGGGTCCTCGCCATCACATGGCCGGAATAGCCGGCTTATGCAGTGCCTGCAGGGGGCCTGCCTGAGCTCTCAGGCAGTCCCCCTAATGCCTGCAATAAAGTTTATAACGTTATTAAAAGTTAATAAAAAGTTTAATAAAGTAAATAAAAGTACTTGCATCATATATATATTTTGATATATATACGATCTCAGTATTTTTATATACACATACACATACATACATCATTAATAAAAGTTTATTTTAATATAAATATATATAATTAAATATATATTAATATTAAAATACACTTAGAATGATGTTAGCCCAGGAATGAGAATTACCCCCATGATGGTATACCATTTACAAAAGTAGACAACCCAAGGTATTGCAAATGTCCATTCTTTTTAGTAGCTACTTAGTCACAAACACTGGCCAAAATTAGCGTTCAATTTAGTTTTTTGCATTTTTCACACACAGACATGAACGCTAACAAATATGAACGCTAACTTTGGCCAGTGTTTGTGACTAAGTGGCTTAAAGAAAAGACTATACATACCGCATTTGTAATACCTTGGGTTGTCTACTTTTGCAAATGGTATGCCATCATGGGGGTAATTTTGATTCCTGGGCTACCATTTGGTCTCAAAGGCAACATACCCAGTCTGGCACATTTCAATGTGTATAAACTGAAAAATGTTATTTGCTATATTTGACCCTGTAACTTTCCAAAACACAATAAAACCTGTACATTGGGGGTACTGTTTTTCCTGTGAGACATCACTGAATACAAATATGTGTACTTTATTGCACTAACAGCTAATAGTATTGTGACATTCACAGTTAAAATGCCATGCAGAACTAAAGAAATAACAACATTTCTTAATTTCTTAAATTATGTTTAATATACAAATATTTCCATTGTAAATCAAAGTTTATGTCTAATTCTGAACTGTTTTTGTCTGTGATGTTACATATGTAAAATTTGCAAAAAGAATAATAAAAAAATATATACAAATATTTGATATGAAATGAAAGCTCTGTTTCTCCTGAACAAAATGATATATGATAAGTGTGGGTGCACATAATATGAAAGAGGTGAATTACGCCTGAACAGACATACAGCGCAAATTCAAGGTTTTGTTTACGTTTTGTTTTGATCATAACTTGTACAATTGGCTCATTTCTTAAGGGATTAACAGAGCGTTTCTCAGTCCTTAAAATTAAAATGACTTCCACAAACTGTGTGGTTGACAGATTTACTGTTAGACAGGTTTCTATTTAGTCTGCACTGGTGTATTAGAGTGCTCCTGTAGTCTCACTGCTCAATTATCTGCATTTAAGAGTTAATACATTTATTTTAGTTTATGCAGCCATAGCCACGCCTCCCCTGGCTGTTAATTATGCAGCCTCCATGAAAAAAAAAGTTTCATTTTCAATCTTATCTTACAACGCAGTATGTTTACTTTAGAATTATTATTTTTATACTCTGTTATTCAAACTTTAATCACACACAAGTCTTTGGTGGGCTATAGTGGACTATAAACATAGTAATAGATTAAACATTCTAAATTAACCACACTACAATAGAATAAGTAAAATATATATATAAATATATATATATTTTTACATAAAGTGTGTTGGGAGGCTGTGCTACAGCCAGGGGAGTTGTGGGTAGGACTGCAGGAATGATTTAACTCCTAAATGGCAGATAATGGAGCACTGAGACTGGTAATGTTGTTTTGGTGCTTAGAATGTCCCTTTAACTTTGACATAATTGTTGGCACATATGCATTCATTATTTACATAGAATGACAGGTGCTGCCAAGACAGCCTTGAATTTGATATCCTTTTTGGTCGTTTAGTTAGATAGGTTTTTTATTTTTTCTATTAAAAGGTGCAATTACAAAACCAGAAGAAAGGCAGTAATTATCCTAATGCTATTATACATGGTCCAAAAAATATTTGCCATGTAATAAATATTAAAGTGCCTCAAGGATAGCACTTCAATCAGTATGCATACCAATTAAATTATATCAATGTATACACTGATTCTGCACAAAAGACAAATGCTGTTTTATTTATGAGAGTGTTGATGCTGTTGTAGCAGGCTAATAGAGTTTAATTGATAGCATCCGTTGTTTATTTTTGTGATCCCAACAATTGGATTTACCAATCTCAGTACAGAATGCAGCGTCCAAGGAGCAGTGACAGGTGCAGTCTGTCGATGTAATCTCCTGAGTCTGTTGCTGGCAATAAGTTGCCCTTTAAAAGAGCTAAATCACAGCTGCACAGCCCAATATGAAATCACTCTTCCTGATAGCCAGTACAAGTACACTTGAACATCGAGGATGTAGTTCCCTGTTATTTAGCGAGTACACACTCAAAAATACAATTCAAATTAATGAGTTAAAAAAGCTTTGTGATATTGAAAATTTTACTTGCTTTAACCTTCTTACAAATACATGTGCTTATAGTTGTGCTTAAAGGAACGCTCCACTGAACTAATTCAAAATAATGGAGTAGATATACACCCAAAGAAAGCATCCATGTTTTTATTTCTCCATTTATTTTTTTCAGGGTATATCTAAAAAACCTGGCAAAAGCTGCAGATCCCTTTTCTGCAGCCTTTGCAAGCCCTCCCCTTTTACTCATTGAGAAGGCTCAGTGCTGGAGCAGCTAGCTTGCTCATGATCACCAGTGCCATATTAACAGCATTATCAGTCCCCAGGCAAAACAGTCTACTGGGGCTCTGCCTACACAACAGCTTACAGGAATAACATTTTTAATTATTTATAAAATTATATTTATTGGTACCTCCAACAAATGCAATACATACATACAGACTGCTGAATACGCACACACTGACTGCTAAATACGCACACACTGACTTCTGAATACACACACACTGACTGCTGAGTACACACAGACAGACTGCTAAATACATACACAGTCTGCTGGATACACACACACAAACACACAGAGAGACTGCTGAATACACACACACAGACTGCTGAATATACACAGATTGCTGAATATACACAGACTGCTGAATATACACACACAGACTGCTAAATACACACACACAGACTGAAGTGAGGGGAACAGTGTATGTGTGTGAGGGGTGCTGTGAGTGTGTGATGTGTACGAGGGGTGCTGTTTGTATGGAAGGTGCGTTGCTTGTGACAGTTGCTGTGTGCAAAGGGTGCTGTGTGGGTGACATGTGCTTTGTGTGTGAGGGGTGCTGTGTGTGAGAGGTGCTGTAAGTGTGAGAGGTGCTTTGTGTGACGTGTGCTATGTGTGAGGTGCTGTGTATGTGAGGTGCTGTGTGTGTGTGAGGGGTGCTAGGTGTGAGGGGTGCTTTATGTGTAAGAGGTGCTGTGTGTGTAGGAGGTGCTGTGTGTAAAAAAGGTGCTGTGTGTGTAAGAGGCATTGAGTGTGAGGGGTGCTCTCTGTGTGAGGTGCTGTGTATGTGAGGTGCTGTGTGTGAGAGGTGCTGTGTGTGTGTGAGGGGTGCTGTGTGTGTAAGAGGTGCTGTGCACTTTTAAAAACTGTCATAAATGTGACAGACTTCAACAAATACATTTCAGCAATATGTATTGCCTTATGTGTGTAGATTGTTCTTTGAAGTATTTAATCCTATTTCTTTTTTTTTTTTAATTCTTTATTTAATATTGACATATGTAAAAGACATGGTTTTGACAGTGAGACACATAATATCACATTGCGTGGGACATATTTGGGATTAGTATATGACAGGTATAAAACATTACCTTGGCATGTTGTTTGACATAAAATATACTGTATAGCTATACTTTTTGCCTCTGTATCTTTATTTAAATACACATTTTTTTTTACATAAAGAATAAGAAAAGAAGAAAGCAAACAACTAGAAAATGTGACATTGATGTCTGTTGGTAGTATACAAGTGTTTATGTTTTGCCCTAGTAGTTGTATTCACCCAGGAGGGGGACAGGAAACGAGAGGCCCCACATAGAGCATCATGGGACGAGCTAGATATTGTGTTGTGCTCAATTGGCCTGAACTCGGTATTGAGAACAGATAGCAGTGCTTTTTGTGATACGCCTCTCGATCTGATCGTGCCCATGCTCCAACCCCTGCCCCTCCCCACCCGAGCGATTCCAGCAGGATCCCCAGCCTAGACTCCTTTATGGGCTTTGAGCCATGATTCTTATTCCTTCTTACTGTGTATTGTTCATGATTTTTCATAACTGAAAGAATAAAATAGCTGGAAGCAACAAAACTAAAAACATTGTAAACCTATGCATTGTGATAGATGTATCTTTAACCCAGGGGAGACATTGACAGGTTATGTCAGTAGTGTTAAGCACATAGCTTCCTCCAAAGAAAGGAGAAATGCCTCAATCCAGAGGGATAAAGGAAAAATAGTCTTAGGCAATGTATCAATCATGCAAGACAGGGCTTAGCTTAATGGAGCTAAGATATGCTCCTTGTGGGAATTTAGTGTCCCCCATTGGAGATAAGAAGCAGGGGGGAGTGGGAGGGATTTCTATAAAACCAAAAAAAAAGAAAATATAAAGCTGCTCCCTTCTGTAACCCCCACAGAATGCAATGCTTATCCTACATCACAAACACACATACAGAAACACACAATGCATTCCTTACACACACATACACTCATCCACCATACACACACACTGCATGCATTTCTAACCCACACACACACACTGGATCCCTTACACATATACTGCATCTATTATACAACAGGGGGGAAAGACATGGATGGATGGGTGGGGAACAGAGACATGGATGGAAGGTAGGAGTAAAAGAGACATTGATAAAAGGGGAATAGTGAGTGGAGCAAGAGCACAGCAACACCTTACCTTGCTTGGAGAATGCAGAGGGACTAGGAAGCATAAGGAGAGGACAGTGTGGCAACACCTACCTACCTGACTGAGACTGTAGTTTGCAATGGGACTGAGGGAGCAAGGGGAGCAAAGCGGACACACCAGAGTGTGGCATTACTGAGATAGTAAGTGACGAAGTGGATCTTTTCAGTAAATTATATGTACGTACCCAGGATTACATATTGTGTGCATAAGAATGAAACAAGGAATTTTAGTATGTGTTTCTCTAGAATTCAACTTTTATACAGATCACAGACAGCACAGATACATTCAGTGTGTGTATTGATGCCCAAAGATACAGCAAAGCTAGGTGGAATGGGCCTTGGCATAGCTAGGAGGCTGGCATAGGAAATTTGGAATCTTGTCAGTTAGTCTAAGGGGTGGGGCTTAAGGGTGATATATATATAGCGGCCATTTTAGGTGATAAACCATTCTAATTAAACATTTTCACCTATTGGTTTCTGGGGGTGGATCGGCTCAACATGTGGGATATATTTTAAGTTCAGGAGCAATAGGATGTTTGGTTTGGTTTTGGTAGGTTCCAGCTCGTCGGTAGCGCGGGACCTGGGTGTGTAGGGGTATCTCGGTATACCCCAACAAGTGGAAATGGATGCCCTGTGTTATCCATGGTGGCTGTGTTAACTATTTGTGTTATATTAATATATGGATGTATTGATGTTATTTATGGCGGGGCCATTGTCTGGGCATAAAGTTATATGTAAAAGTTATAATGCTGTGATGTCATTAAGTCTTGTTGACAATTACTTTTATTTAATTATTAAATACAATTTTAAATAATTTTAATAAAGCTATGATAAATTTAACCCAACTTCACGGTGTCTGTGTTTTATGGGAATAGGGTTTTTTACAATGGTTACGTTATTAAGATGCCGATAGGAAGACTATGCGCATGTCAAGTGGATACAGTGTGCGTTTAATAAATGTGGTGTGTGTGTGTGTATAGTGTATGCAGTGTGTGCTGTGTTGTGGGGGGGGGGGAAGATGTGAGAGAAACAATTAACTTTTTCTTTATTTAATATGTGTGTCCCCTCCTTGCTCTTACTTTTGGCCAGGGAGGGGGGGACACCATGCATGCCACAGTGGTCCTGTGGTATTTGGAAGCTGTGTCCTTGCTCATGCCGGGTGCCCAGGCTGTTCTCTTAAGGCCCCAGGAGAGTGTAGTGTCAGAGTATTGCCATGGTAACACTGGCAAAACTCTGACAGCCGGGGCTTGCAAGAGGGCGAGGACTTGACTCAACATCCTGGGCTCCCTCTGTTAAAGTATAGTATATTCTATTTATCTATCTATCTATATATCTATCTATCTCTCTTTGCTATATATATTTGGTCATATGGTGCTCAGGTCGCCCAGCCTTTAGAATTGCTGTAGTGGTCCCTTGTGTCAGAGAAGAAGGGACAGACAAAGTAGTAAAGCAAGTCTGACTGCCTAATTGGACAACTTCTCCCCCCATTCCCCTGACATATCCTCTGTTATCCTAAAATAATAAAGCAAAATCTTTAGCCTCAGGTCCTTGATCGCTAAATTAAATTGAACTTTGACCTTTGATATTTATGAAATTCACTAAATCTCAACCCCTATCCACTGCTTTATCCATTTTTCCAACAAAACTATATCACACACAATCCTTGTTTATAAAGCTCTTTGTTGTAGGTAAAATATATCCTGCTTGACCCATTTTTATTAGTTCTGTCACCTTTTATCACTTTTCCAACTGAGACTCAGAAATCTTCTCTGAGTAAAAGCCATTTATCCCGCTTGTATCCTATGGCATTATAGAATGCTAGATTGTGAACTAGATAATAATGATAGAACAATCACTTGTGTAGCTCCTAAGTATAGCATATAGATGCAACGTGGTTTATGAAGTTAATAGACCAGCAAAAAGAAAACAATAAGGCAGGTGAAAATATTTATGGATTTTATACAGTTTTCAGAGCACTTTACTTAACAGTAATACTGGCTTCCATATATGTAGACATTTGTAGGTATAACTGAATGTAAACTTAGTTATATAGTGCATAACTATAAACTGTAAAATATAACCTATGTGTTATTACATATTTAGAATGAGAAACGTTTTTCTCCTTTATAGTGTCCATCAATAAATTTCATGTGAAATAACCTTTTCACTTCTGTTTGGGTTTGTAATTAAATACCTACTCATAGGGCACTCTAACTGTTGTACCTAAATTAGCATATCTCTTCAGGGATTTTGTTTACAATTAGTTTTTCAGCAAAATCGAATGCAAATAAAAGCATCATTTTTTTTTTTTTTTTTTAAATAAGCTTTTCAAATAATTCAAATGTGTTAGAATTGGGCCTGGTTTCGGCAGCATGGTGAGCAGTCGCATGTTGGTGGAACTGCTCCTGAGTAGGACCCGACCCCACTTGGTTTCATGGACTGAACCTCTCTCCTTGGCCTCCTCTGAGGAGGATCTGCTAGATGCTAAAATACTTCACCCACTACATAAGAACTCTATACCCACCTTCTCAAAGAAGGTTTGGATACTCCAGGAACCAAAGGAGACATCATTGCCTTATGAAAAATATCAGGTTATTCTTCAATGCCGACTTTGCGGTGGTCAGGGAGTAAATTACAGCGGTCATGGCCTAACTTCAGGTGATGGTGGAAGATGCCTTCTCCACAGCTCTGAAATTCACCAAAGCGACAGAATAAGTGACTCAGCTGGAAGCCTCTCAGCTGGCGCTTTGGTATTGTCTTGAAGTGATGGATGACTATCGCAGGCGTAAGAATATCAAGATAAGGGGTATAGCCAAAACTGTCAACAACTTTGAATTACCACATTTCCTCCAATGCATGCTGGCAACAATAGTTATAGAAGGCAACTATTGCCTTACAAAATTGGTGGTACCCAGGGATGTATTGGTCCAATTCTCCTCATTCATTGACAGGAAACTGGTAATGGAGGCCTTAAGAATGTCAACTCCCCTGCAAGTTGAGTCCTCCCAACTCCTGTTCCTACAACACCTCTGCAGGTCCACCATGGATTAACGGCAGTGACAAGCTCATATCAGCTACCGCTGGGGACCGGCCATTAAAGTCTATAGGAATTTCTGTAGATAAATCATTTGGAATGTCTTTCTATCAGAATTTTATCATTAGTAATACTCATCCAAAAAATATTAAATTGAGGCCTTAATTGTGATTCAATTTTGCTGAAAAACAAAGTGTAAAGTAAATCTCTGCAAATTGTCACATCACAAACTTGGAAAACTATTTGGTGGTTCTGGAATCCCAAATGTGAAAGCATTCTAATGGGCACATCTCTTTAATAATAAGTATAAATAAAACTGCTGGGTCCACTGGATTCTTGATATATATGAGGGGGTACAATCTACTTTTGTGTTAAGTTGCCACTAGTACTGGATGAGGAGTTAGAATATGGTCTTGGGATTACACCTACATTTTTTATAACCCTATAACTTTGTACATGGAGTTCATTTACTAACTTACTACACGTAGGGTGGAGGGGGAGATGGTCAATTCTCGATCCTTCTTGGTTTTAGAGTTTCCTGAGATAACCTGCAACTTTTATGTTAGATTTTTATTTACGATGTACCCATCTGCTACTAAATTATCTATTTTAGGAATATCAAAGGAATTGTGTAGAAAAGAATATCTGTGCAATTAGTGAACAATACAAGTCTTTGTTCAAATTTAGTTCATTTTTTTTTTCTTTCCTTCCATTGATAATTCATCAAAAATGTGAATTCCAACTGAATTGCAAAAGTTCAACGGTGTAAAACAGAGCAAATCGAACTAAGGTAATTGAATGCATTTAAATGGTGCACTTAAACAGTGTGTTTTACATGTGGAGCGTCATCTGAGTGACACTAAAATGATTCTCTTGTTAAAAAGGATGTTGTTAAAAATTATGCTATTTTAAATTGCACCTGAATGCCCAAGACTAGGATTAGTTTAGCTGAGAATAAAGAAGTTACCATCCACAGCATCATACAGATAAGCCTGCTTTAGAGGTGAACAGTTTAGCATATATTGTGCAGTATTGACACTTCTGTTATACAAAACAGTGTTATACCACTGCTCACATTTCATTGGGACACCATTGTATTGTTGCTATAATGACCTTTAACATTGATAAGGCGGGACTTCGATAGTTGAAGCCCTGTTTGTGAGGTTCCTTGGCCCAATATGTCTACAGGTGACAAAGAAGCAGCAGGATGCTAGTATGTTATTTAATGTTTACATCAGGCAGCTAATATAAATCTAGTATAGTGCCTTTTCATGCTAATAAAAGGGAGGAAGTTGGTACGGGGCATAACTAGAAACCTCACAGCCCTGGTGCAAAAATCGCTTGAGCAGAGGTGGCCAACAGGTAGATCCTCAGCTGCCGTACTCACTTATGAAAAATATCAGGTCCTTCTTCAATGCCGACTTTGCGGTGGTCAGGGAGTAAATTACAGCGGTCATGGACTAACTTATGTACAAATCTTATAATGCTTTGCCAGCTGCGGATCTACTATTTATCAATGCTTGCAGTGTTCTGTTTGTATGTAGCATCTGTGAATGTAAACGTGTTTTTGTATGGAGTTTTTGTATGGAATATATTCCTGTGAATGTTGTTAATGCTTAATGCTAATGATTGAATGCATGGGGTCTTTTTGTGCATTTAAATAAAGGACTGTTTTATGTACAGTGTTGGCATTTAAAATGCAGGGTGTGTTTGTGTGTAATATTGGCGATTGCATGCAAATGTGTTTTCACAAATGTATATGGACTGCCATGAACACATAGAGGGATACATTGGAATACACAGAAACACACTTACACTACCACATAGATGCCCACAGACATATTCACACAAATACACTACAAGAGACACACACGGATTAACACACACAGTTACATTGACACATACTGACATACATGCAAGATCAACACACAAATCCACATGTACAGATACATACACTGACTCACACAAACACTGACACACATAAACACTGACACATATACACAGAAACATACACTGACACACATGCACATATACATACACCAACACAAACACTCACAACTGCACCTCTTCCTGTAACCCTCTATGATATCCTTTCCCCTGTGGTTCTAGCGTTCAGTATTGAATCAGAATGCAGGATGGGAATCCCCTCGACTGTGCTCTGACTCACTAACTGAGTGCCAGAGCCACAAGGGAGAGGATAGAGAGGGTTACAAGAAGGGGTGTACAGTGTAAGTTATACCACTGGACCATCAAGCACCTGGCTGAGGAGTGGAGCTGACGCTGCAGTGTTTGCAGGGTAACAGCAGGGGAGCAAACTAAGTAGAGTAAGCTGCTTGCTGCTGCCCTGCTTGCAATTTCCATTCCTGATGTTCCCCCTGACAGGTGGAAATCCAGGCCCATTCACAGTCATGACCTTTGCGACCCTGGTAGTTCTGCAACTGGTGTTGGTAACCCCAAAATAAAGGTCAGGAGAGTCTGCTGGGCCCAGAAGTCGAGCTATATTGTACATGATTACTTTGAATACCTGGCAATGCAGTACATTATTGTTTCTGGATATATTTTTTCATCAACACCCTGACTGGGGAGTTGGCAATGTTTGTCTGGTGAGGTGGTAATAGGGCTCCTAGGGCAGAACCTTAGGGTAAGGGTCATGGAGTGTTGCTTAAGGGTCAAGCCCCAGATGTTTCTTAGAGCCATGCCCCTGACTATTATCCTACCTTTTAATGTCAAGATTTTTAAACTAAATTAAGACAATATGACTGCCATGTACGTGTAACTTTTACATCACTGTCAACAACTTTAATCATCAGAAAATTCAAATAATATTGCCTATCAGGCTTGTCTGATGTCAAACATCGCTTTTTCACTGCCATGTAGGATGTAGATATCCTTTCATTGACTGACATGACGTTTTCAACTTAATCACCCAATTGCTTACTGATTTCTGGTCTCCATCCGCTTATCCTTTTGTTTAATGTTCGACAATGTGAATACAACTGGTCCTGATATAGACAATCAGTGGATCCAATGGGATTGTAAATCAACTGGGGATTTCAGCCTTGGCAACTTTTTATTTCTTTGTTGTTGTTTTTGTTTTCACTTTGATATTCACTATAATCGGTCAATCACCAAAAGAAAGTCTAGATTGTACATTATCTAATTGCTATCTCCTTATGTTTTATCTCAATCTTTTTTAACATGAAACATGTGATGCATTATTTATGTTACAATTAATACCATTAAGTGTTTGGAGTCATTAGCCTTTTAGAATTATTCAGTCTTTTCCTTCATAGCAGTTTTGGGCGATAAGCTTGGATAAGCTTTTCAAATGATCACAGTCTGTTAGGAAGACTTTTCAAATGATTTATCTTCAAAAATTCCCAGATACTTTAATGGTGATTTCTGTAGATACATAATTTGAAAAGTTTGTTCTAACAGATTGGCATAACTTGCATTAAAGTTATGCATTAAATTAAAGTGTTCCTAGAAGAAATAGTGCTGTTTTGAAGGCAAGGGGTGACCACACCAAATCTTAATTTAATTTAGATTATTTTTTTTCACTAACTTTAATAATTTTGATAATTGATAAAAATAAACTATTAGCCTTTCTATTTTTGAAAGCATTCTTACTCATGTCAATTTCACAGCTGCCTAAAACGGTTTCACAGTAGTGTTTATATACGTAAAGGCAGTATGCCTGTTGTTGTGGGAGGGTTTTTGTCCAGTCTATTTCTACCCCCTTCCACCTACCTCCAGACGTTCTGCCATGAATTGGAATTGGTTGCTAGATTATAGCACAAGACTTCTGGATCACGTGCTTTGCCACTTATAAAGGTATTCTGGCATCAGTGAAGGAGAATCTGTTCGGTATTGTTCATACTGTAAAAAAACTTTAATTTGCCTTAGACTAAATCTCCTTTCTTCCAGTTTAAATGCATGACCTCTTGTTCTTTGTATGGTTCTATTTATGAATATATTTTGAGACAATGGTTTGTATTGTCCCTCAATATATTTGTATAATGCTGTCAAATCCCCTCAGAGGGGCAGATTCTCAAAACTAAAGAGATTTAAATTTGTTAACCACCATAAATAAAATGATCCATTCCTTTTATCAATTTTGTAGCCTGCCTATGCACTTTGTCTAGTGCTATAATAACCTTCTTTAGAACAGGTCCCTAAAATTGCACAGCATATTTAAGGTATGGTCTTACCAGTGATTTATAAAGAGGCAAAACTATATTTTCATCCCAAGAATTATTGTCCCTATTTATACATGACAATACCTTACAGGCCTTAGAAACTGCCGATTGACATTGCATATTGTTGCCTAGTTTATTATCTATAACAATTTCCAAATCCTTCTCATTTGTTGTTATACATAATTCACTACCATTTGGGGTGTAAGTTGCTTGTACATTCTTCACCCCGAAGTGCATAAGTTTGCATGTTTCCACATTAAATTTCAGCTACCATTTGAGTGCCCAGTCCCCCAATCTATCTAAATCTCCCTGCAGCATAAGAATAACCTGCTCACATTGTATTCTTTTAAAGAGTTTTGTGTCATCTGCAAACACTGAAACATGGCTTTCAATGCTTAGTTCAAGATCATTTATAAATATGTTAAATAAAAGTGGTCCCAGAACATAACCCCGAGGGACATCACTTACCACTTTTGTCCAGCTTGAAAATTTACCATTAATAACAACTCTCTGTGCTCTTTTTGTAAGCCATTGTTCTACCCAAGAAAAATAATTTTTGTCTACACCAATTTCTTTTAGTTTGAAGACTAACCATATCAAACGCCTTGGCATAATCCAAGTAGATCACATCCACTGCCACACCTTGATCTGTACTTCTACTTCTTCATAGAATGCAATTAGGCTAGTTTGACATGACCTATGTTTCATAAAACCATGCTGATTATTGCTAAAAACATTGCTTCTCCCAGTGAATTTCAAATACTTCCCCAGCCATAGAAGTTAAGCTCACAGTTCTATTATTACCAGACAAATATTTTGAACTCTTTTTGAATATAGGAACCACATCTGCCTTTCTCCAATCCTCTAGTACAATTCCTGATATAAAAGACTCTTGAAAGATTAAATACAGAAGTTCACTTATTTCCACACTTAGCTCCTTAAGTACTTGTGGGTGAATACTGTCAGGCCTCGGAGCTTTGTTTACATTAACTTTCATCTTGGTTTAGTACATTTAGCCTATGTTCATCGGTGCTACATTTTCATTTTGGTTCACTACTTTCTCCCGCACTACATATTCATTTTGGTTTAGTACTTTTGGCCTATATTTGGTCCAGCTACATATTCATTTTTGGCTCAGTACTACGTTCGGCCACACTTTCCTAACTGTATTTTTAAGTCTCAATTGGCCATGCTACCTGTAATTAGGCATTTGAGTTTTTATGACCCTACCTATTATTATTATTATTTTTGCTGACTTTACAAGTTTTGGATTATTACAGCAGACTTTAAACTAACCCTCTCACACCTTATAGTAAATCAAGATATCCAACTTATTTATCTTCTGCTATGTACTCTACATCTAAAGTCACAAAGTTGCCAAAAATTAACCATTGCAATATTTATGGTTCCAACACTGCAACTTGCTTAGCCATATAATTTTTCTTTTCATGTAGAATTGGATATAGATTGTTCTCAGGTACCTGCTACTTGAACCCATGGATATACAACAAATATCAATATATTCACTTTATTAGACATGTGCATTCGTTATCGGACAAATATGATTTTGTCCGAATTTTCAGATTTTTTCGTATTCGCTTACTATAACAGAAACGAAAGTTCTACATACGAATTATATACATAACAAAAGGGAAAATGCCAAATGCATTACCTTTTCATTTCAGTTCTTTTGTTTAATATACTCCGTGCTGCAGGAGAATTAACCCCCACAGCACTGAGGAGAAACAAAAAAACTGGATCTCCCTGCAGCAGGAGACTTATCCCGTGCGTGTAAGAGTCTTGTGGCGGAACTTACCACCTAGTTGTATGTTTTCCCCTTTATTTTGTATGTTTTATCCTTTTTCCATTCGGGAGTACGTCATATAAACAGAATCCTTTCGTCTCCCGAATGAGGACCACTCCTGTACCCCATTAGAACGTTAACACCAGAAACTTAAAAAAAGTAAGTTAAGTTGCTGGTGTTAACGTATGAAGTACTCCCGAACGGAAAATGGATTATTAATGAATTATAAATGAATGCTTCCCCTGGGCGGTCACCATTTCATATAAATGAGCACATGGCAGACAAAAGAATGGTGGTTATCTTGTCTCCCAAACGTGGGCAGCGGTACTTGGTCGTCGAGTGCCTGGAACTCTTTTCGGCTAGGCACTCGCACAAATGCTGGTAAAACTTAGACCGCTGCCCGTTCTAATTCCTGACCACCTATACGAACGACGTTCGGGAGATAAGAACTACCGAACAGGGGGAGCATTCGTATCCTAAAATGAAGAGATTCCCTTCCATTGCAGGACGATTTAACCTTACTTATATTAATATGGGGGTCATAGTGACCACCATAGGTTTTAATGCAGAGAGAGGGGTAGGAATTGTTAATATTTATTACAAGGAGGGAGCTAGTAGCGCTGCCAGATCCCTCCTTGCTTTCTTTTTTTATGCATGCGCAGTGTTATTTTTAGTCCTAATGGACAAAAATAAATTATTTTTTACAGAATTTTGGCCGAAAAACAAATGTTTTACAGATGAAATTCGAAATGGACAAATTCAATTTTTATTTAGTACAAAATTCATTCGTACAAAACAAAAATTTCACTGGTGCACATGTCTACACATTATCTTATTTCCATCGGTACAGCTGAAACCCTATTGTCCCTGACCACAAAGGTAAAAGCAGTATGCCTGGAGTTGTGGGACTTGTTTTGCCTGTAGAATTGTATCTACCCCCTTCCAACTGCCTCCTGATATTCTGCCGATGACTGGATCCCCAACCTCTTCCTATAATACTCTTTCAATAGGTGAGCCCTCTTTTTTCAGGTCTACCTGTTTGTCGGTTTCGGCACACTACAATAAACTTGCTCTTACTGGAATAACTTGAAACTTATTAAATACCTTTTGCCTTATAGAAATAAATAAAAAATGGAGAAGCCATGTGTGAAAAACAAAGTACCCCCTTACTCCTTCCATAGGAATTAAGAAGCGACTAGCAGACAGGTCCTGCTAATCAAATGTCCTCGATTAATTAATTAATTATCAGTAAGTGTGACCACTTCTATAAAAAACAAAATTTTCACAGTTTGTTGGTCTGGGGCATTCAGGTGTTAACACAATGCCAAGGAGGAAACACATCAGCAATGATCTTTGTGAAGCAATTGCTGCCCATCAAGCTGGGAAAGGCTATAAGACCATTTCCAAACAAATTTATGTCCATCATTCTACAATGAGAAAGATTATTCAAAAGTGGAAAAAATTCACAGTTGCCATCCTCCCAGGAGTGGATGTCCGAGCAAATTCCAAGAGTAAATTCCATAAAAATTGCAATAACCTAAGAGTTATATCTCAGACTCTACAGGACTCAGTTAGCATGTTAAATGTTAAAGTTCATGACAGTACAATTAGAAATAGACTGAACATGTATGGTTTGTTTTTAAGGGTTGCCATCAGAAAGCCTTTTCTTTCTAAAAAGAACATGGTTTCAAAGCTTAGGTTTGCAAAGTTGCATCTGAACAAACCACAAGACTTCTGGAACAATGTCATTTTGACAGACAAAACCAAAGTGGAGATGTTTGGCCATAATGCACAGTGATATGTTTGATGAAAACCAAACACAGTATATCAGCACAAACACCTAATACCTCATACTAGCAAGCATGGTGGTGATAGGGTTGATTACTTGCAGCAACAGGACCTGGGAACCCTGCAATCATTGTGTTGACCATGAACTCGTCTGTATACCAAATAGGCATGTGCATGGGGAAAATTTTCAGTTCGATTCGGCATTCCGAAATTCAGGACTTTGGCAATTCGGAACTTCGGCACTTCGGCAACTTCAACACTTCTGCAACTTCAACACTTCGGCAACTTTGGAACTTCGGCACTTCGGAATTTCTGAACTTCGGCATTTCGGGACTTCGACACATCTCTTGCAGCTGCTTAGTAGATAACTCCCTAATTCCCACGGTATTAGGGAGTTATCTACCAAAAGGCTGAAAGACCCAAATTGGTCTTTCAGACAAATTTACTAATACTAAGTAAAAATTACTTCGTATTAGTAAATTATGCCCCTACTCGCTATACCGCGAGTGGCATGTCTATTAAAATATACCCCCCATGTGACAGGCTACTCACTGTTTACTAGACATGCCCCTACTCGCGGTATAGCGAGTCGTAAGTGTTGCAAATGCTTACAGATGAATCCTGGCTATGTTTGTATACTTTTTATTTAAACTTGTATACAGTGTAACATTCTTTATTCTTCCACTGGGTAGGTATATTAGTACTTTGACAACACTGTGCTTCGGAACTTCGGCACTTCGGCACTTCAACACTTCGGAACTTTGGCAACTTCGGAACTTTGGCACTTCGGAACTTCAGCAAGTCAGCAATTCGGACATTCGGAAGTATCCAAATGTACGAATTGCCCGAAATTCGTCCGAATTGACATTCGGAACGAAACAAATTGCACATGTCTAATACCAAAGTATTCTAGAGTCAAATGTGAGGCCATCTGTCTGACAGCTAAAGATTGCCTGAAATCAGGTCATACAGTAGGACAATGATCCAAAGTACACCAGCAAAATTAAAGCAGAATGGCTCAAAATGAAAAGAACCAAGGTGTTGTAATGGCCCAGTCAAAATCCAGACCTCAACCCAATTGAAAAGCTGTGGTAGGACCTTAAGAGAGCTGTGCATAAACAAATGCCAGCAAATCGCAATGAACTGAAGCAACGTTGTATAGAAGAGTGGGACAAAATTCCTCCACAACAATGTGAGAGACTGATACAATCATACAGAAAATGATTACATTAAGTTATTGCTGCTAATGGTGGTTCTACAAGCTATTAAATCCTAAGATGTGCTTAGATTTTCACACATGGCTTCTCCAAATAGAGTCTACTTTATTTTCCCTATGACTGTATATGTGTGTATATATTTATATATATATATATAATATTGTACAAGATCCATCACATTCGTTCATTCACTAAACTGCAATTTCAAAGCTCACATGATGTAATAGTCTTTTTAAAAACACCTCACCTAGGCAAAAATAATGGGGGTTTAGTTACAGTATATGATCATACATTGCATAAGCCTGACACAACGTCAATGTACCCCAGGACTTATCCAAGCAACCAAATGCCTGCTCTTATTATTCCACTTACTTGGGAAATCTTTCCTCCTGGGACTGTCTGCAGTGCTAGGTTGAATAGGAGGATCATGGAATGAGACCCATGTGATAGGTAGGGGTGCAAACCTGTGGAATGGGCCTGGTTTGGATTCCCAAATATATATATAATCCAAGAGGGCTACACTCACCTGAACATGCATACATTGTGAGGGTGCTGCTGGAGCCAATTTATACAACATACAAGACCCAGCACATTTTGTAAAGTTGCTAAATGTTTTGCATAAGTCCTGTGAGTACATAGCAATTTGAATATATATATATATAGTGTTCAAGTAGAGTTTAACCCCTGTATCACAACTCAACTTTGAATTCTATGTGTCGTCTTGCTCAGAAATGCTTCAGACTTGAGAAAGGGAGGCTCTCCCGAAAGCTTGTCATTAAAAACTTCTGTTAGTCCAATAAAAAAGGTATTACAAGATACAAATTTTATCTGTTTTATATATATATATATAGAGAGAGAGTAAATAAATAATTATCAAAGAGAAATGCAACTGGAAAGAATTAGTGAAAATGTTTTGTTTGGAATTTGAGATATGAGCTTTTTGATCATAATAAGAATTACTATCAAACAGAAATTGGTAGGATTTACATACTCAGCTGTTTTAATTGCTAGTACAGATGGTGTTGCACAGAGTCTCCAGTGTTACACAATCATTGTAGTCATGTTACAGTGTCACCACTGCTAGTGTTACATAGAAGATCATGTCTTGTAGGACAACGTGACATTCTTCTAATACCATCTATTATTTTATATTGCAGCAGTTGGCATTGTCAGTATGCTGAAGCATGATCATTAGTGGGAAATACCCAAAATTTAAGTTGTTCACTCAACAATCTAGAACACATCATGGTGATTTGAAGACAGCGAGTTGAATTCTCTTAACAAAAAAAGAGTTTACGCTGCTTACTGCAATAGAGGAACTGCGATTCAGTAAGCAGGGTAAACATTTACACTTCTAAGAGAAACCAGCCCAAAATATTTATTAAATGTATTATCCAGTGGAATTTACCAAACTGATTTCGCATTGATTTGGATGACTTTCAGTTCGGAACCCATTCAAATCAGTCTGAAAGATATTATATTATATTTATATATTATTCAGAGTTGGATTCTCTAGTGACTCTTGAGCTGTTTACAAATTAAATTATTACTGCTGGCTGCTCAAGACATAATTTGGTCCTTTTTCCTCTTGGTGCACCTTGAAGGTGTAATTTTTACCATATGTTAATAAAGTGGTAAGATTAATTGCACAACAGCACATGTGCACACAATGTATTTAACAGTGGCAGCTGGTAAAACTTTAAGATGGTTTAGCGCCAGACTCCTCCCCTACAATTTGACTCCACCCGCTAACTCTGTAGCCACATGACCTGTGGCATATGTCCACTTAACCTCATGTACTCAACAATTAACGATAGTCCCTTTTCAATACACAGTTACCTATACAATACACAGAAATACTTATATTACAGAGATACCCATACGATACTCAAAGCTAGGTACGAGAGATATATATATATACAGTAAACAGAACTGAGTACAATACAGAGATACCCACAGAATCCACTTTAGCTCCCTGTGGCTCTTTAGCTCTATTTTTTTTCTGATCACATATTCAGTAGTGCTCTTGCTATTACAACTATAGTCTTCTAATAAATGTTGCTGCTATTATGAAATTATGTTGGCTACTCCTGACTCACTATTAGCTTTCAGCACACAGTTTGCATAAGGTTAAAGCAGCAAAATACTGTTATACATCTGCATCTGGAAAAAAAAAGAAGCCAAAATGGTCACCCAGGGTATCTCTCTTGCAGCAGGAGACCATTGCAGAGAATTTGACGATTGTCATATTCTCTGCAATGCTCTCCCAAAGTTAAAAGAGTAATCCAGACATTGACCCCATGCTCACTGTGCCTCGAGGGGTAGCAGCTACACTTCACTGTTGAGCTCCCAAAGAAGGTTGAAATGATTGTCCAGGGTTGCAGTATCTCTTGTGCCGAGGGAACATGCAGGGCTGGCGTTTCCTATAAGGCGAACTAGACAGCCGCCTAGGGCGCCATAACGGAGGGGGCGCCCTGGGCCCTCATCGCTGGCCCTTTAAATGCTGCAGCCGCCTGAGCGCTCTATAAAGAGCGCTCAGGCGGCTGCCGCACTGCCTCACCTCCCCTTCCCTGTAGCATGGCCGAGCTCCTCTCCGGTCTGCGACACTCAGTGTGCACTTCCTGTCAGTCCGGCCGGGTCGCGGACCAGAGAGAAGCTCGGCCACGCTACAGGGAAGGGGAGGTGAGAAGAAGAAGAGAAGATTATGGGGGGGGGCAGCGCTACCTGTTAGGCGGACTAGGCAGCCGCATAGGGCGCCCGTTGGGAAGGGGCGCCGCCAGGAGTGCCGGCCCCCCTC
This sequence comes from Pelobates cultripes, assembly GCA_933207985.1. NCBI lineage: Eukaryota > Metazoa > Chordata > Amphibia > Anura > Pelobatidae > Pelobates > Pelobates cultripes. The sequence continues at coordinate 112,002,626 of OW240912.1, read as the reverse complement.
ATGCTGCAGCCGCCCAAGCACTCTGTAGAGAGCCTCAGGGGGCTACAGCTTTGCCCGGGTGCAGCATGAGGAGAGGGGCTGACAGGAGGGAAGCGTTCTGCGCTCAGCGCTCCCTCCTGTCACTCACTGTAGCATGGCTGAGCCCTGTATGGTCCGCGGGTACAGGGAGCATCTGTCTCCTGTACCCGGCCGGACTAACAGAAAGTGCACACTGAGTATTTACTTCCTTTTAGTCCGGTCGGGTGCAGGAAACAAAAGCTCCCTGTACCCGCGGACCATACAAGTTCTCCACAGCAAAATGGTCTCAGATCTTAGCTACAGAGTACTTGACCGCTGTATATATGATGGTGGGCACTGGGCAGCTGAGCTTATGCCACTATGCAATGTGCAGTAGAAGTTATTAAAACTGTTAGTGACAGGCAGCACATTTTTTGTCAGAAATGTCTGCCATTTTCACTCTTTTGTCCTCCAGGGCCGTCTTTAATATTGATTTGGCCTGGGCAAGCCTTTGATTGGGCCCCCTGGATCCTGACCCCCACTCCCTGAAACGCAATCATGCCCTCCACTCCCAAACACAGTAGGGGAAATAAATTAGAGAGGGCACTGGTGCAATAATGTTTTACGTCTTCCAATCGCAAGGGATGCCAAATGATAGATCCACATATACAACTCCAACAATGCTTTGTCAGCTGTATATTATTTTCCCATGCTTCATGGTTGTACTTAGCACTGGGCTGCGTTTGTGTGTTTGAATGGAAGCATTTTTTTGTGTAAATGAAGGGGTGTGTTTGTATGTATATATACACACAAACACACATACATACACTGCTGTGTGTGTGTGTGCTGTTAGTGTGCTGTGTGAGGGTGGTGTGAGGGTTCTGTTTGTGTAAGGGTGCTGTGTGTGTGTGTATACGCATTCACACACACACTGACACACACACACAGACACTCACAGACACACACACACACACACACACACACACATACACTCACACACACACACACACACACACATTCACAGACACATACACAAATACATAGAATGATAACATACAGATACACACTGACACACATACAGACACACAGATACACAGCCTGACACACATGGAGATACAGATACACACAGACTATATAGAGATACACAGTGACAGGCATAATGACACGCTTTCCTTTATCGTTGTGTCTCTTTCTGAATCCCCTGACCTCGGCAAGTATCCTGATTATTCTTTGGTACTTTAAGTCCGACCATTCTAAGGCCTGGTAATACGTTATCTATTAGTCATGTGTGTGACACAATTCTATGTGCTGGATCAACTAGTAATCCTGACATTACGACATGGCCATAGATCCTGTAGAATTGTGTCAGCACATAGCTGCTTGCGAGAGAAAGCTAGTGGAGAATGATCACTGTATGGATCAGTTTGCCCAGGCTTTCAGTACGCGCCTTACTCGAACAGCGCATCTGCAACCTGCGGCTTCTCCAACTGTGTCACCTCCGCCTAATGTACCTCCTGTAGTATATAAGGCATCTACTCTCTCCCTATCTCCTCCCCAGCATTTTGATGGTAATATTCAAGAATGTCAGGGATTTATTAACCAAACTGAGTATCATTTTGAGGCCTCACCGGGATCTTTTCCCACTGACAGAGCTAAAATTGGTTACCTGATGAACCAACTTAAAGGTAAAGCTTTAGCTTGGGGTAATCTGTTATGGGAGAGTAGTAGGAGCATTGCACACAATTACCAGGAATTCCTTGCGGAATTGAAACTTACGTTTGAACCATTAGGCAGAGAGTATGACGCCTCCACTGCCCTAATGCATATTAGACAAGGGAACTGGTCTATCTCGTAGTATGCCATAGAATTTCGCACCTTGGCTTCCAAGGTAGACTGGACTAACAGCGGATTAATCTCAGCATTTAAGAATGGATTATCTGAGACTATGTTGGATGAGATTGCTGCCAAAGAACTACCCAAAAAACTCAATGGGTTTATTACGTTTATTATGCTAATTGCTAATAGACTCAGACTTTGCCATTAGCACCTCATTTCTCCAGACCGGTTGTTCCTGGCCTCTCTATACAGTCCAAACCCGAACCTATGCAGTTGGGGGTCACAGAGAGCTCCTCACCCAGCGCTGGAGAAAAGGTAAGTTTAACCCCTTTCCTCTCCCCAGAGCCCAGCGGGAGGGGGACCCTGAGGGTGGGGGCACCCTCAGGGCACTATAGTGCCAGGAAAATGAGTATGTTTTCCTGGCACTGTAGTGGTCCTTTAAAAGAGACTAGGCAAGTGCAAAACCTGTTGAACCAGGGCATATTTTAATCCTGTCCCAACTTTTTGACATGTCTAGTACTTACTACTTATCCAAACAGCTACCAATGAGGGGGAAGGCCCTGCAGAAACCTCATACAGAATTAAAGAGACACCATTTTTATTTTGATTCCCACATAGTTAATGGCTGGCATATGTTAAATGTTAATCTACGTTTTGCTATATATTTTTTTAGATTAAAATAATCTTAGTGTTTTTAAACCATTGCAAATAATTATATTCCCACATAAAAACTGATTGAGTGCAGCCCCATGTGGCCCCACGCCACTACTTGCTAAAATGCCTATGATGTTTTATTAGTGAATTGTGGCTGCTTGCACACTACGACATTTCACTAGTAGTAACAGGGACTGGCTGCCACTAGTGAAAGATACATACATACAAAAATATGTGTATAGAAATATTTAAGAGGAGGGTGAAGAATGTAAGGAAAGTGACCAGTGAGGGGTGAGAAATATGAAGCGAGGGGGGACAAACATCAAGTGCTGACTTGACTCCTCCTGAAAATCAATGATTGTTCTCTTATTATCTGTATCTTTCCAGTGTATCTTATCTGTATCTTACGTTAACCTTTACACGGAGTACATCAAGAATCAAGAATAAATTTGAAGAAAACAGGAGGTTTGGCTAAGGACTATGTTTTACAAAGCTGTGAAACTTTTCATTTTTTAAATCATCACGAAAGAGATTTGAATGAAGAAAAAAAAATCGTGAATACGGTGCCAAATCAAAACACTAATGTTGTGCTGGTGCCAGGAGTTTTGATAGATGTCCCCTTTATGTATTCTGGTTATCATTAGTGTGAATATTTTGGCATGCTAATCATAAGTTCCTGGTTTATAGAATGTTGTTTTATTTGTGGATTTTTACCTTTAAAGAAAATGAAAAACATGTAAAAAGCTATTTAGTAAGTTGATGCTTTGTGAGAAACATCTCAATTCAGACTCAAACGCGTAGGGAGACTATCAGTTTTCCAAGATTAATACATGTACAATTAAAAACAATAAATACATTTAGAGTAAAACATATTTGGACTAGGAATCCATAATTGGCATTAAGTAAAAACATGCTGACAAAGCCAATGGTTTTTATTATATACAAAAGAACTCTCAGCTTTTTCTGACTATATATAAATTACTTCAAAATCTATTAATTTGTAGACGGTTGAAAGGTTTATGAGGGAAGTTTTAATGTAGATTGGTCCAACCTTATACTCTCAGAAACCAAAAGGAAATATTTTCTTTTACATTACCTATAAATCTTTTTTATTGTTGAGTTCAACAAGTATTTGATTGAGTGGATTAGCAGTGCTGATTAAAACACTGACAATTAGACAATCCGCAGCATACAATACATAGTAGAAAACAAAACAGTGTCAGAACAGTGTCAGACTCGATGAACTTCGTAATTTGGTTTTGTGGAAAAGGAGGGGGAAACTGAGTTAGAAGAAAAAAAGGTATCAATATGGAAGTTAACCCTGAATAATAAACTACAGAGCAAAACAGTAGGAAAGATGAATGGGTGAGGGTGTGGTGGAAGGGAAGCAAGAAGTGTAATTAAATAGGACAGAGGATAAAGGATGTCACTCTCCAGGTATCTGTAGAAATAGGACGTTTGAGAAGTTTCAAGTTTTGAAAGCCTATTAGGGTATCATGGTAGGATTGGTCCCCCTAAGAGTACATCAAATCAAGTAAAAGTTTTAGAGTAGCTTTTAATCTTTATTGGAAGGAATGATCAAGAAATTTTGTACAGTGAGAGAATATTTGTTCTGAAAGGTTTTCAATCAGTCCATTCTAAATGCAAAATCAAATGTATGATGATATAGGGATGAAGGGTGCCACATCCAAAGATTTAGTATGATTTTGCAGGAGAGGGAAGCTGAAGCGAAGGAACAGTATGAACTGTAACAGTGGAACAACTTTGCATTTAGTTGTCCGATAGTCATTTGAAAGCTGTATTGCCACCATGAAATGCCATTGTTGAGAAAAGTAAACACAGTACAATATCTTAAATAACATTTCCTTAATTCTCTTTGATTTGCAAATGGTACATTTCTTCATCCACAAATTGTGACGATACCTGTGTGTGATGGCCAGGCAAGAGAGTTAGTTCCTAAATGCTGCCTACACAAAAATAAGAAATTATTGTATGAGGAGACATACTGTATATGACAACATGCTCCTTTAATGCGGCAATAGTGGAAATCCAAACAGTCTTAAAGGTGGAAAGGATTGTCTACATAGCTTTGTGTTGCTAGAAAGCTATAATGATGTAACTGCCAAAGACTTAATAAATGGGAGAATATACTCGAAAAAATTAAGATTGGACAGGTACCTGAAAAAAATTTATTGAAATTGCTTTTAGATATAAAAAGCACAAAGGTATCATGAACAGTGTAATTGTGTCCTCTGTTTTAAGGAAAACTCTATGCATTGTGTATATTTTTACATTGAAAACCAAAAATCTTTGCCTATTGAACAGTATCATTACCTAGTCCAATGATACCCTGTGTTGGTTTAGTCTTGTATTGCAAGAAACCTCCTTTGCTTTTTCCTTAACTCCTCTACTGGTCCTCACCAAGTTGGAAAACAAAGTTCTCTGACATGTCTTTCCCTCCTACACTATATGTTCAGCTACATAGCTAAATCTGTAACCGGGGCTTGTGTCATCAAGGATACTGGAAAAGAGATCAAAGACAAGTAACTAGTGGACAAAAATGCGGCAGCTAAAAGTATTTTGTGGAAACTAAACAAAATAGTGTGAAGTTTCAGTTAAATTAACTGTCAGATTGTGAGAGTGCTCACAAAACCATATGTATGTGACATTTCTAAAACACAATAAATATGCATGTTACTGTATGTGTTTACTCTTAGATGGATAAAAAAAACAGACACGTTTGATCAACCTAATATGCTATGATCTCAATAACCTGATTACATAAAAGCTCTGTTAAGCCAAATTCTGTTAGTTGTCACAAAAACAAGCTGGACCTCCTGAACTTTGAAGCAGCTGCATTGAAAAGTCACACTATGTGGCTATTTCTATGGATTAAATTTATGTTGAGCGAAGGACGTTCTTATTAAATGAGCTGACAGATGCCCATGAAAGACACAAATTATCACGGGTGTCTATAAAGTCAAGAGGCTATGATTATTATAGTGTGTACTTAAATAGAACTGTTTGGCTTTTCTTGTTGGTCTTAATGACAGGATGTCCTGAGGCAGGTGGAATGAGCCATGGGCTTAAGAAGAGTTTCCTCTGTCTGGTAAGTCATGTTGAACTCCTACTTCAAGGTCAATAATATTCCTGGAAACTTCACTCAGTAACATGAATAAACATTTTTAGATAAAATGCCAGTCCACCCTTCTAACATTTCTTCTAACCCCTCCCATACAATTAAATACCTTGTATTTAGTATAGTATTGTGGTTGTCAGAGTGTTTTTAGGATGTAAAATGAAAACCTGATCAAATTTTTTAGGATTTATATAAATAACAATTAACTGTTTCTATACTCTTTGCAGTTTATTCAATAAATCGTAATAAATTTAATCAATTACTCTGGGGTTTTATTTTACATTTTTATCTTAAAAATACTCTGATAGTTCATAATCCCATTATATGTTGCTCCTTTAAACATATTTATTATAATAGAAGAAACTGCATTGGAAAACATCTACTGTAAAATGTATATTGTTTACATTTTTATCTGTGATTCATTGCAACAAAGACATTCCAGAAAGCACGATAACAATGCACATATTCACCATAACAGTGTAACATAACTATGTAATAAGAACAAAAATACAAATCCTGGCCAAAATTAGGATTTTAGGTTAAAGGTGATAAAAAAATGAAATCTGTGACAACTAAATGGAAGGGAAGTAAATGAGAAAGAGAAACGTCACCAAACAGCATACCAGATTTGATCTTCATTCAAGGAAACTAGAGTTACATAGTTGTCATGGTGTAAAAAGACTCAAGTCCATGAAGTTCAACCATGAAGCCCATTTTGTATGCTGTTAATCTAAAAGAATGAAAAAAAAAACACTTTTAGCCATTTCCTATTATACCACAAAGAACCTTTTTTTAAATCATCTATATAATCTGATAAAACACGAGTATAGATTATCTACATTAACAATCTGTTACTCCATATTTCATAGTGATTACATATTCCTTATATGAAAATAACAAACATATCAAAACAAACAAAAATATATACCATACAAAACAATCCCCCCACTCAACAGACCTATTCCCTGTATTCTCCTCCCTAGTTGTCCTCTCTTGTATATATTTTTTAAATTCCTATCTCCTTCCTACTGCTATACTATAGTTGGTATAATTTATTAAAGCCTTATGTGTGTTCTTATTTCACAGCCTTTTTCTTTTTTGTTGAGATGAAACTCCCATTTTCTAAAAAAAAATTATGGTTTAACCATTTTCTAGCCCTCTGTTAATATTTTGTAGACTTTCAATATCAATCTATTTTGGGGCTCTTGTGACCAACATAATTTCTCAAAAGGCGTTGTATCTAGTGTTTCTGATTTTTGTTTAATAGTAGACATATACCGTAATGCTTTATTTGGGATTCTGTGTAAAATATCTGAAAGTTGTAATTCTGTGGTCTGTTTAAGATCTTATATTCTTTCCGGAAATATCTTATTTTAGGGTATGGTATTTATTTATTTATAAATTATTTTACCAGGAAAGATACATTGAGATTTCTCTCGTTTTTAAGTATGTCCTGGGTCCACAAATCATTGCATTGTTACAATTAGGGTACAATAAAATACAAAAACAATATTAATACACAATAAATACAACATTTAACATAGAACAGGCAGGAAATATATAATCAACCATGACACGTGCATTCTGTTTTGAGGTATGTAGAGAGGGATCTCTTAAAGGACTTTAGGCTTAGAGAAGCTTTTAAATTGTGCGGGAGGTCGTTCCACAATTGCGGTGCTCTGTAGGAGAAGGAGGATCGGGCCGTTTTCTTTTTGTATTGAGGTAGACTAAGTAAAGTGTTGGTACTGGATCGGAGGTATAGGAAGTGGGAACAGCTGAGGAAAGCATTGTGTTCAGGTAGTGTGGGAGTTTCCCAGAAAAGCTCTTAAACACAAGGCTGGAAAGATGAAGGGTGCGTCTGGATTCCAGCGACAGCCAGTTTAGTTCTTTTAGCATGTCACAATGGTGAGTCCTGTAATTACATTGTAGCACAAATCGGCAGTTATACAATGTGTTGAGTTTATTAATGTGGGATTGCGATGCAGATGCAAATACTACATCCCCATATTTAATGATTGGCATCAGCATTTGCAGTACAATCTTTTCCTTTACTGTAGGGCTTAGGCAGGATTTGGATAAAGTTTAGATGCAAGCTTTTCTATGTGCAGGTCAAAAGATAGATTGGGGTCTAACATCATACCCAAGTATTTGAAAGAGTGGACTGCGGTCAGTGTGCCATTTGAATTTGTTTTGATGGATAGGTGGGAATTGTGTAATTTGTTTAATTTAGGTACTGTTCCAAAGATCATTGTGACAGTTTTGTCAGTGTTCAGGAAGAGTTTGTTTTTTGCGATCCACTTTTCTACCTCTGTAAACTGGTCTTGGAGCACAGCCTCAAGCTGCGGTAGATCGGAATTGCTCGCATAGATTACTGTGTCATCTGCGTACATGTGTACATTTGAGGATTTGCAGACATTAGGCAGATCATTTATAAATAATGTAAATAGTAGGAGGCCGAGAATGGAACCTTGGGGAACACCACACGTGACTGGGAGGGGGAGGGAGTCGCTGTCAGAAATGGACACATATTGCGAGCGATCCGATACATACGATCGAAACCAGTTTAGCGAACAATCACCAATACCTGAGTTTTTGAGTTTGTGCAGTAGAATGTCGTGGTCTACTGTGTCAAAGGCCTTAGCAAAATCAAGGAAAATAGATCCAGTTAGGTCTCCTTGTTCCATGCCAGTTTGGATGTCATTGCAAACTCTTAAGTTGTAGTGGAGTGATTCTGGCGAAAGCCCGATTGATCAGGGGCAAGACTCCATTAACCACATGGTTGCAAAAAGACATAAAATTACACAATGTTACAATTACTACATAAAGCATATACATGCAACATATCCCCAGATAGCTTAGATCTGAGCGCACATTATTACCTAATGGCGCTCAGATAACCTACATACAGTTCAATCACAATGGAGCCAAAGTATTTTCCATAGTCTTTTGTTATACGAATAGGCTCCATGGCATAGCTATCTGGGGTAGCACTACTCACATACTGAAAGTCCCAAACAACCCGGCAGAAATACACCAATAAACCTTTCTGCTGGGGAAAATAAAGCTATCAGCACAGGGGCCATAGTCGGAAGGCAGGAGGCTAGCCAGTAGTCCCCTCCAGGCACAAGTGGCGAAGGGCACTTCGTCACACTGTATTTGACAATAAAGGAACACACCTATAGACTGTAAGCTCGTTTGAGCAGGGTCCTCTTCAACCTATCGCTCCTGTAAGTTTTCTTGTAATTGTCCTATTTATAGTTAAATCCTCCCTCTCATAATATTGTAAAGTGCTACGGAATCAGTTGCCGCTATATAAATGGCGATAATAATAATAACTTACTACAAACCCAGGAGTGCTGGTATCTTTCTACTTTTTGGCTGGAGATAGGAGTGCAAAAGCTTGGATTAACAAAAGTGAAAGTGTATATACCAGGTAAGAGAAATGTATATAAATAAGAATTAAAAAATAAAAAACTTAATGAATATCAATTAAAAAGGACACCAAATAGTTAGCTATCCATATTTGGAATGAATGGTTACTAGTAATAGTGTAAAAATATAATTATTGAGTGGCTCTTATGAAGCACTGTTATGGGACCCCTTTAGATTCCCAATATAAGGTTAAATGCTTTGATATAATATTGCCCAATCTATCTATACGATAATACTGTCTTCCAAGGGGTCTACACTTTTAAAGTAGCTAAGTTGCTCTACTTAGTCTGTATTGATAAATTACCATAGCCTGTCATATAATAGTAAATTATTCAAAATGTAATGATAGTGTTCCTTTAATAATTTCAATATGTACAGTAAATTATGAGCAAGCTGTTATAATTGATTATATTTTCTTATTCTGATTATTACTTTTTTCCCCTGTCCAAATAGACTGTCTTATTTACTAAATATATCTGCCATAGTAGATCATATTTTTCACGATTTCTAAACTAATGCGTTGCTTTCTTCTCCTATACATCTTCTACATCACTTACTGTCCTCATCTGATAACACCTCAACTCCCTATCCTAGTGTTATTACTGTAGCTATTGCTATTAATACATTACAGGTAATTAATAAAAGTGTATTAGACAAATTGAATGTATCATATGATTTGTTTTTTTATAAAAAGAGTAACAAAGAAATTGTGCTTTGGCAATTAACAAAATGAAAAGTCAAAGATATCGATCTTTTAAAAAAAATTCTAATTAGATTTCTTTCCCTTTTCTACTTAACTAATCACTTCACTGGTACTGATTCACTATACAGAGACATTTTAATAGAATTAATCCTGTAATGCAAAATAATAATTTTTTTAGGAGAATAGATATTGCAACTGCAACCCAAGAATACCCATGTATAGAAACATAGAATGTGATGGCAAATAAGAACCATTCGGTCCATCTAGTCGTTCCCAATTTTCTAAATACTTTCATTAGTCCCTGGTCTTATCTTATAGTTTACACTAAGGAATACAAGTAGGTGCCGGTGTAAGAGGTGTATTCATCCCTGTAAAGTTTGTGTTTTATAAGTTTTCTTTTTCTTTTTAGTGTATTTGATTGGATACAGTATCAGCTTAATCTGATGTAGAAATGTATTCTCACTTTTAGGTGAAAATGCCATCTGTACAGTGGTCCAAAGTACAAAAACTTAACATTGCATTATTTATCTTTAAAACTAACTATATTTTACAGGTTTTTTAAATAACTGATTGCAAGATTGTTACTTACAAAACAGAGTGCTACAATTAAAGGGACACTATAGTCACCTGAACAACTTTAGCTTAATGAAGCAGTTTTGGTGTATAGAACATGCCCCTGCAGCCTCACTGCTCAATCCTCTGCCATTTAAGAGTTAAATCCCTTTGTTTATGAACTCTAGTCACACCTCCCTGCATGTGACTTACACAGCCTTCCATAAACACTTCCTGTAAAGAGGGCCCTATTTAGGCTTTCTGTATTGCAAGTTCTGTTTAATTAAGATTTTCAGCTCCTTTCACTGTATGAAGACATGTAGAGTTGTGGAATCACTGCTTTACATCCTGGGATTCTCTAACAACTAACAGACTTCATGCTTTTTTTTTTATAAATGTGAGAAATCAATATATTAATTTCATAATCAATGAATTGTGGTAAACAAAACATGTGTTATGTTGGAGAAGTGTATAACGTCCCTGCGAAAGGCAATGGTTATAATCGGTTACGTACCAATATATAAAACTGGAGCATTAGACTTATATGGAGGACAGGAGTTTAATTCCATCCATAGTCAATATAAGGTTGCCCAGGGCCACCTCCTAAAGCCCTGGGTTGTGCTTCTGTGAGCGTTGTGTGTCATGGTTAAGTGTTCTATGTGGAGGAGACTGACTTAAAATAAAATCAAGTGATCTAACAAAAAAACAGAATCTATCCAGTTGCTTTTGAACACCAATGAAAAAAGCAGTGTGTGTGGTGGACCGCCTGGCACCCCGACTGGGTGCCTCCGCCAATCGCTGCTTCCTAGCAACACTGAGTACTCCTGAGCATTCCAACAGACACCATAACCACTGTAAGCCCCACCACCAGCGTTACAGCTTGGTTGGGGTCTTGCTGTTCTCCACCCACCCTGGACCCAAGACCAGGATCCAGCTTCCAGTGGGTAGACCTCTCCTAGTCCATACAGTAAGCAGGATGCTCTTACAAGAGCAAGTGTTGTAATCCAAGGGAGTATAGTGATTATAGCAATCCCCAGAGTGAATACAGCTGTCCCCTCCACACATGAGACAAGGCTCTATTATTAAATTATTTTCAAAATGGCCGCCTGCAGATGCAGCTCTCTAATTAAGTGGTCTAGGCGGCCACCTAAGGCCTTGCGGTCGCCTAAACTACCTAAAATGCCTTAGGGTAGACTGTGTCGGGTCCTCGGTCCACCACCAGGAGGGGGCCATGCGGCTTGCTCAGTATGCCGCTGGGTGCGAGGCCCCTCCAGGACCTGGCTAATCAGACTGTTGCCGCGGGTTACCACGGCAAAGCTCTGACCGTTTCTCGCGATATACATGGTCTGCAGTTCTGCACACTGCAGAGCTGCAGACCAGATATCACCACGGAAATATGCATATTATCAATAACTAAAAACTTAAAAACTGTTAAAAATCAAACAAAGCTTCACATAATGATCACATATATCGCAAAAAATAAAGATTCAACTAATGGTCGCACACCGCATAATAGTCGCACCTCCATTTTTTCCAAGGAAAGGAATTAGGCATAAAATCTGCAACTATTATGTGATGAAATACGGTATATAAACTAACACAACGTTATTCAGGAAAAATGGATTTAGCAATTAAACATTGGTCACAGTATACACAATTGATTGAATAGTCGGAAAATAAAAGTTAAAGAGGATTTTATTTCTCTAAACAGTTAACAAATAAAAACAAAAACAACTGCATATTGGTAAACTAAGCTAGTGTCAATCAATAACTCAGGCAAGGCAAAAATTATTATTTTTTCCACACACCATGATCCCCAAAGGAAGGATTTGGTTTCCTCCAAATAGTTAACAAAACAATAAGAATAGTAGGATATATGTCAAAATACCTGCCAAGTGCAATCTCCTATCTCCCATTCAAAGTTTTCTCTAGTGCTCCTGGCAGTAGATGCTAGATGTAGATCCTGCATAAAGCTAGTCTCACAGTAGAATCAATAACCAAAGCTAGGCATAATTATTTTTCCCCTCACACCACAGTCCCCAAAGGAAGGATTTTCTTTCCTCGAAAAAGTTTTTAAAAAAAAGTTTGAAATTGTATATTTAAAACTTGTAACAACTGTATATTGATAGAATAGCCACACACTAGGACGAATGACAAAATTATCACTTTTTATTATTCATATCACATTTTAATTAATAGGGAGAGCACTATTTGTGTTCTGTTCCTTCTATTACATTGATGATACTGAGAGCTACAGAGTCACAAGACATCTGTAGGTGAGAATTAATACCATCATTTGCCTGGCACAATGAGCTTATGATGAAAGCTCCTTCATTGTGAGTGCAATTTATATCACTTCTACACTTGAGCACTGTTTTACAGTATTACTCTTTTGTCTTATTATTTTTTTTTCTTTCAGAAACATACCACTACATGCACCATTGACCACAGTTGACTGCCACCTATCAACTGCATATATCCATCACTGGACTGAGTATAATAAGATCAGAGCTAATTTAAAGCTCTGCTAAATGTAAATGGGCATTTTTATTATTTTATTTGTATGCCCCTTGCGTGTTGGAATCTATAACATTGTCTTCTATTTTCATTTATTTTGTATGTACCTGTGGAGTGTAACCTTCTTGTGGAAGAAAGAATACTGGACATTGAAAATTGTGGACATTATTTGGTTGGACTTTTTTTCATAATTTTCATTTGGCGCAACCTATGTTTCTTTTTACAGTTGTGTTTATGGATGACAAAGTGCTTGCCAAGTCAAAACCTCATATCTCCCACTCAAAATTTTATCTAGGGCTCCTGGCAGTACCAGTTGCTAGACACAGCCTTAAGCTAGTCTGTCACTTAAATCAATGACTCAGGTTACCTCCCACCCCAACACAGTCATATCAAGAGTAAACAAAGAGCATAACTGTTGGTCTATCTCCTCAATAGCTGAAGTCAAAGTGTCTGGAGAAAGCCTGCTTGGAAGTATAGTTGTAAGATTGCTCATTCTTTTTTGTCCTCTATTGGTCACTTGACATGTGAATAAAATTAACATTTACTAGCTGTTCCCTAACTATTAATCATCTTCTTTTTTTTTTTTTTTTTGCTTGACAGGACAGGAGATTCACACACATGATAGTAGGCAGACCTTGTGTTTGCTCCCACCCAAAAAAACAAAAAAAAACTGCATCTTTTCCATTTCATCCTGTTTTTTCTGGTGTCAGTAAGGGCACATTGAATCACAAATGAGCACAAGCTTGCCTGAGTCTGCCGCTTAGAAATAAGAAATTCTTCCATTCATCCGATGGGCTAATTTTGGACAGGCTGCACTTTAGTCTGAAATGAATCTCCAAAACAAGTTCAGTATTTGAAAGGTCATGAGGCAATTATTTTGTTTTCATTTTCTGAAATGTCCTAAATTATCACAGAAAGGCCAGAACAGGACTTGGTACCACAGCTTGTTTATTGACCAGCAGAGCCTTCTCAAAAGGTAATGCAAGCAAAAACATCAGCAATAGCGCAATTCTGCTAATAGGTTAAACAGGTGCAAGGATAAATGTTGACAAACCATGGTGTTTATGGTCACTTGTTTATTGAGGCTAACTTTATCTGTTATTGGGCCTTTTAATAAATTATGAATGCTAGAGATGTGAGCTTGAAAACTGCTTGTGTTAAGGAAATAAATAAAATGCAATAAAAGCAATACAATTGAATATAGTGGTCGTTATAGAAAGAGAATTTATAACACAGACAATGAACTTCCGTTCTATATTTCTTTAACAAATGTATCAAATAAACATAACATGCCAAAATACCTGAACAACTGGAATGAATTCCCAAAATGGCCAATAAATAGCCGTATACACCAATGAATTATAATACAATTTATCCACGGTTTATCTAGACAGGTAATTTTTTTTAAATACCAGATAAAGACCACAACATAATTCAGGGTGTAAAATAAGGTTAGAGGGAGGGAAGTTTCAAACATAAAATCCAGATTTGTTTTACTGATATTGGTGGCCAATGAGATGTTATAAACTAATTGCCCAGTGCAATTGCAGGGAGAGTTGGATGTCACATCCTGTTCCTGTCTTTGGATTATTTCTAGTTATGGCTTCTGATATCCAGTACTCTTTTTACAATTCTTGTTTAATTTTTCTTGGTTTTTCTGGTTCTCTATTCTATGTCTGGTTATCGTTATGCTGGGTTTTCTGGGTTCATTCCTTTATTCTGTTCCTGGATTCCTTTAAATGTTTGTTTTTTGTTACCACACCCGTTCCTTTGCCATTTATTACCTTTTGTTTCAGTATGTTCCTGCTAGCAGTGGTCTCATTCCTCTGCTCCTTCCAGGTAAGTATTGTGTGTTTTATTATTGTACTTTTAGTCATGCATGACTAGACAGTTAGGAGCCACTGTAATTGGAGTACTTTGGTGCATTGGTGGGCTGCATGTATCTTGGCCATTTATATATGTCTAAATCAATAATGTTTATGTTTATTGCATATATAGTACTTAGTAATTTCTCCTCTTGTTTTGCCTTGTATATCTTGTCTTTATCTTGTCTTGTATTCCGAGTTCATGTACAGTCCTGTCCTGTCCATGTCCTGTTCTTGTTTTCCTTCATGTTTTGTGTGCTGCTTTCTGTCCTGCTCGGGTTCTGGGTTCTTCTAGTCTTGTCTTGTTATCTTGTTTGGTGTATATTCTAGTCTTATATATTCTATATTCTAGGGATCCGCAGTAGCTGCATCAGGGACCTGGTATGTGGCCGCACAAACCTTGGTGCTCAACACCAGGGGGCGTGTGGTTACCCTGCGCCAGACACCGATTGTCCAATTCCACACTGTGATTCCTACCAACATCTGGCATAGTGGGTCCCAGTCTCCGGACTGCCACCATGACAATGGAGAGGGGAATTATTGACCAATCTTCCAAACACACATAAACAAAGGAGTGAGGGTCCCTTTTTTCCTGTTTCTTCTTGTAAGAGATATTATGAATAAGGCCACATGTTTAACCTTTTCATCAGCACTTGACATTCTGCGGGATGCTGGGGCTTTATGGAAAAAAAATATAGGGGATCTCAAGTTCTTTTGACCACAAACACAAACTGGGCATGCCACTGTTTCCTATAGTGCAGTGTCATGTACCTGCTCTACCTTTGTACCATATAGTGTTGTCACATCTTAATGTAATGTAAAAAAGTGTGCTCAACACAACTAACACTAACGAAGCACATGTCAAAACAAATATAAAATGCAGGGGGAGCCTTTTTCTAATGGAGCAAGTTTCCCCCAAAGCAAAAGTGAAATCCATTACTCATAATTTTCTTGGAAAAATTACCTGCAAAATCTAATTATTTTATATATTCCACATATAATTCAGCACTGCCATTTATCAGCCTTTGTCCAATGGAATAGGTAGGTATCTATGAAAAGTGAAAAAAAGGGGGGAAGAAAGCATACAGGATAATTATATACACCCTAGTGAACATAAAAGGTCAGGCATGCATGTTCCTCTTTAAAGAGAACAGGTTTCCGAGGACAGGATGTATCCCAATATCACTGAGTAGTTGAGAATAGGAATGTACGGTCTGTTATTTTGGCTGCTAGGTTTATTTCTTGATAGCATTGTAAGTTTGGAAAATGTGATAATACAAAAGATCTAAAAACATGTTCTCACCAATTTAGCTCACTAATTTACTGTAACTCATGCTTCAGATTTAGCTATTTAGATTAATTGCTTTCAAAACTCTGGCACAACATTTTTACTCATTTTTCTTAACGCATTTTATAAATATTGTCAAAAGCTTGAAATTCCACACTTAACGTTTCTGGCTAGTAATCAGGAAAAGATATGCATATCTTACATAAATAATCTCAGAAGTCATTATGTTCTTTTGACAAGTAGGTGGTAATTTTCAGTCCTAGTGCTCAGGAGAGAGAGAACCAGACAGCTAGTGGGAGAGATGATACATATGCAAACTTATAATCATACACACATATGGGTGGCGAGTAGGAGAGCAACACACAGACATCGGGCAAGCAGGAGGTCAGAAAACACACTGAGATGTATTGTATAGTTGGTAATTAAACTGTTGACAATTGTATACATACGGAGCTTTACTTGCAAAATTTAGGTCACAGTAAATGAAAAGCAAAAATAATGTGTCCCCCAACTGTGGCCAGTGAGAGGGGGCTCTAATTAAAATGAACAGGGAGGACATAATATCCCCCCTGGCCTCCACCCACGGTCAGCGAGTGGGAGCCATTATAATATTAAAGTGGAAGGACTTATTGTCCCTTTCAGCCCCCACCCATAAACCTATTAAATTCATAAATGGAGGGACGTAATGACCACCCATAATGTCCACCCATAAGGTGGCAGCTGGGGGCTGTAATATTAATAAATAGTGGACCTAAGTCACCAACAAATGGGTGGCCCTTCTAAGGTCTTTCCCATGCAATTTAATTTCAGTCAGATCTTACAGGCAAGTCTCACTTCCCCTTAGACTGGAGTGAGAATTGCAATTTATTACAAATATTGGATAAAACCAGTCAATAATTGTTTACTGGGTTTTGCTGATAATATGGAATTGAGGCCTCTAAGGTCCTCTCAGTGTTAAGTTTTTGACAGAGGATAGCATGGTTAGATCACTGATTCAATAACAGCATGAAAAACCTTTACCTGACAGCTGGGATTTATATACTGTCACAATGCTAAGGTTAATTAACACAATCCTGACACTGAATTTATTACGAAGGCTAGACTATTTTTGCAGAAATAGGAGAAAACCAGAGTTTATATTTTTCATCTAGGAGCTAATTCTGTATTTCTGTTCTGATCCTCTTCTGTATTTTTTTAAATAACGCCTTTCAAGCAGAAATGCTGCACATACAGTTCTTTACCACTGTGATAATTTCTAAAAGCAGAAGTGTTCATGGTGGTTGGAGTGACCCTTTAAGGTCAGCAAGCATAAATCACGCCATACATCAGGGTTACCACAGAAAAAAATGGTAGTGGTGCTTGATGAAGTTGATATATAGGTAATAAATAAAGACCATATTCACCTATATGTATGATATTATTATTATGACACTAAAATAATTTCATCCATAAATAATATAATCTGAATGAAGTTTCGTGTTGGGGAGGGTGGGGCTTGGAGGGTGAAATGTGCATTTATGTTAGTAAAGTCTTCACACATGAGATAATACTTGCCACGATGAAGAGAGTAGGCAGAGGAGTTGATACCTGCCAGTCCATTGAAGGCAGGACCATGAAGAATCACTTTAGAAGCCTCAGGTGGTCCCTGATGTTGTAAGAAAAAGGCTAAATGACATAGCAGGACAAGTCTGAATCCCAAGCCAGAGACCAGCCGTCCCTGTTCCTCTTGCAGCCCAGGTCCTACATGTTATAAAAATTTGAACTATAATATAGGTAAGATTGACAATTTCTGAATTTTAATCATCTTGAAATATGCACAAATTTGCATTCATTGTATGATGAAGTAATGCAGCATTGTTAGAGAGGAAGCTTATGATAAGAATGATACTAATATGTGTCTGGAAACGAATGAAGTGGGTAATAAAACATATGCACAACTAAGAAACATTGTCAAAATCATTATTCAAAGTGGCACTCAAAGCACTAAATCCACTGCACTTAATCTTGTGGTTCTGGTGCAAAAAGACTGTCCCTGCATCCTCAGTAATGCAAACACTGCTTTTTCTTTTATCTGAAAAAAGTCAGTGTTTATATTACTTCCCAAGGCCACCTCTAGTAACTGTCACTCAGTCAGCCACTCCTGTTGAAGTCATGCTAGATTCGCAGGATCGACTATTCAGTGTCTTCACAGTTTGCATCAAGACTCTGAAAGTTCCCCATAGAGATGGATATTATTTATTACATATTAGAATTTGTTATGTAAGAATAGTAACTCAATGTCCTGCTAATTAGGATTTGGAATTAAATTATTTGGCAGATTTTAAAGCCTTGAAATAATAGTAATAATATTAATAACAACAACATTAATAATATTTTTTTAACTGGTCCCTACATTATTACATATCCATCATCTAGGACAGTGATGGCGAACCTATAGTACGCGTGCCACAGGTGGCACGCCAGGCCCTCTCTGTGGGCACGCGGCCATAGGTTCGCCATCAATGCAGAGTAGGCACCTGCCTGCCCAAAACGGCAGGCGCCTACTCTGCTTCCGGGTCGGGAGGAAGGGGGAGGGATCTGTGAAGCAGCTCCCCTGTCCTCCCGCGAGCAATCTGTGTGGAGCGTTGCCACGCTTTACTATGGCAATGCTCCATACAGATTGTTCGCGGTAGGACAGGGGAGCTGCTTCACAGATCCCTCCCCCTGCCTCCCGACCCGGATACAGCACTTACCACCACTGGACCACCAGGGATGACTGTGTGTGTCCCCCTCCTTCATTACAGGTAAGAAGAGATGGGGGGGATACTGATTTAGCATACTTTTTTTTTTTTTTTAAACACCTTTACGCCAGCCCCACACACACAGCACCACTACCCCCCACACGCAGTACCCCTACCCCCACACACAGTACCCCTACCCCCACACAGCACCCGTCCCCTCACCCACACCCAGCATCCCTCCCCTCCAC
>OW240912.1:111965462-111983575 GCA_933207985.1 Pelobates cultripes | reverse complement strand
ACACACAAACACATGCACTGCACCCCTCAATGCAGTATGTGTGTGTATTCAGCAGTCTGTGTGTGCGTGTATTCAGCAGTCTTTGTACTGTGCGTGTATTCAGCAGTCTGTGTATTGTGCGTGTATTCAGCAGTCTGTGTGTGTGTGTGTGTGTGTGTACTCAGCGGACTGTGTGTGTGTATTCAGCGGACTGTGTGTGTATGTATTGCGTTTATTGCAGATACTAATAAATATAAGCTTAATTTTATCTATTTATATCATTATTTAAAATTTGTATAATTGAACTCTCTTTTGTGTTCTTTTAAAACAAAAGTTGTTAATTAGTTCGGACAACAGTACGAGTTGTTTTTTCTAAACTTAAACCTCAGTATTCAGGTTTAATTGCCGTGTTGGCACTTTAAGGAAAAAAAAGTTGTACTCCTGTAGATACCATTGCCATTAATTAAATACATTTTGTTTAGTGGCAGTGACATCTGGACTGCATCTAGACAATTCCAAATCTTAATTCAGAACCATCATAGGTAAAATTTGTCATTTATCCAAGCAGTGTCTGTGTCTGGCATCAATTGATTTTCTTGGTATTTAATCAACTAGGGTATAACCATTTTGTATTAACTATCAGTCACTTTGCTTTTTTTCTTTGATGATTAATTAAACTCAATTTTGCTTTTAATATCTTATGTTTGAAGAGATAAGAAGTAAATATATTGATAAGTATAATTTTATAAAATAACAAGCATTTTTTTGAACAAATGCATCTTAACTTATTACATGCATCCAAGCAGCGACATGCCTAAGTTATTTGATAACTAGTATGGGATTACCTTTTGTACTCCTTTCTCAAACTTGTACATTTTTTGTGTGTAGCTCCACCCCTGTTGAGTCTCTCTGCACCTCCTTATACTCTTGTGTATCTCCTGTCACTCTCCCTACTAATTCCCACTTGAACCATTATACACCTCTGTGTCTCATAAGTCCATTCACCCCCTTATGTGTCTCTTAACTCTCCTCATACTCTCCTCATACTATTTGTGTGTCTATTAACCTCTCTCTTACCCTTTATGTGTCTAAACCTTACCATTTATATGTCTCTAAACCCACTCACCTCTTACCATTTGTGTTTCTCAGGAGACTCCCTTACCTCTTGTGTGCCTTTAAACCCTCTTCTTATGCTGTGAGTGTCTCTAAATCCCCCATACCATTTGTGTGTCTATTTAATGCCTAGACATGTGCAATTCGTTTCGTTCCGAATGTCAATTCGGCCGAAATTCAGGCAATTTGGACATTCGGATACTTCCGAATGTCCAAATAGTTGAATAGCCGAATTGCCAAAGTGCCGAGTTCCCGAAGTCCCGAAGTCCCGAAATTTTGTCGAAGTTGCCGAAGTGTAGAAGCACAGTATTGCCTAAGTACTAATATTCTTACCCAGTGGAAGAATGTTACACTGCATACAAGTTTAAATAAAAAGTATACAAACATAGCCAGTATTCAGCCGTAAGCATTTGCAACACAACAATCAAGTAACACACATTCATATAAAATGTAAGTTACTTAGCCTGTCAATGGAATGACATGAATGAATAAGTAGATAACTTCCTAATTCCCACGGTATTAAGGAGTTATCTACTAAAAGGCTGAAAGACCTAAATTGGTCTTTCAGACAAATTTACTAATACTAAGTAAATATTACTTAGTATTAGTAAATTATGCCACTACTCACTATACCGCGAGTAGGGGCATGCCTAGTAAATAGTGAGCAGCCACAGGCCAAAAAAAAAAAAATCCCCCCTACCGAGCCCCCACACGTGATGCGTGAGTGGGTGCTTTTAAACTGAGTGGCGGTTGGGGACCCTAAAGTAAAATAAAAGGGGGGGACCTATTGTCCTCCCGCCAGCCCCCACCCCTGAACGGTGGGTGCGGGCCCTAAAATACTTCAAAGTACTATTGTCCTCCCCCAGGCCCACACCCCTGAGCGGTGGGTGGGGGCCCTAAATTACTTGAAAGTGGGGGAGACCTATTGTCCTACCCCCTGGCCCCCACCCCTGAGTGGCAGGTGGGGGCCCTTAAGCAAAATAAAAGGGGCGGACCTATTGTCCTCCCCCCTGGCCCCCAGCCCTGAGCGGCGGGTGGGGGCCCTAAAGTAAAATAAAAGGGGGGACCTTTTGTCCTCCCCCCTGGTCCCCACCCCTGAGTGGTGGGTGGGGGCCGTAAAATACTTCAAAGGGGGGCCTATTGTCCTTCCACCTGGCCCCATCGCCTGAGAGGCGGGTGGGGGCCCTAAATAAAAATGCCCCCCCCCCAGGTGACTAGAGGTCCCCAATCCCCTAGTCACCCCCTCCCAAAAAAATTATTCAATTTCCTACCTACCCCTCTCACCCTAAAAATAGTGAGGTGGGAACAATAATTATAGTGAGGTGGGAACAATATATTATAATAATAATAATAAGTACCTGTAAAACAAAATAAGAAAAATAAAACTTACCATTTGATGTCTTCTTTTTTCTAAAATCTTCTTTTTTCAGCCCCAAAAAAGGCTAAATAAAAACCATAATAACCGTCGCACTTAAAAAAAAAAAACCCAGAGCGCAAAAAAATAAACCATGTTCACCCATGGAGGGCTCCGCACAGACTGAGCTCTGCAGGGCTGGGGAAGGCTTATAAAGCCTTGCTCCGCCCTGCAATTAGACTCAGAGCTCTCTGGTTGGTTGGTTTAAGCCATCCAATCAGAGTGCTCTGACAGGTAAATGAAGAGACTGACAGGTAAGTCCCTACATTTACCTGTCACAGCACTCTGATTGGTTAGCTTGAAATCCAGCCAATCAGTGTGCTCTGTGTAATTTTACACAGCGTGGGAAAGTTCTTTGGAATTTTCCCACGCTGTGTAATTTGACTCATAACGCTCTGATTGGTTACTTTCAATCCACCAATCAGAGTGTTGTTATGAGTCAAATTACACAGCTGTGCACGCCTATGAAATTCCCCATCACGTGTGTGTCTCTTAATGCCCCTTGTGTGCTTTTTAACTCTCCTCTTATGCTGTGTGTGTCTCTCATTCCCCCTTACCCTAAATCCTCCTTACTCCTTATAGTTCTTTTAACCCCCTACACTCATAGACATAGAACACATAGACGCCGCATTGTGTGCAGAGCGTCGAGGAATGTGGGCACCATCTTGGACTGGTCGCCGCTCTACTGAAGCTATTGAAGAACCCTTAGAAAGTCCATCTCACAAAAGGTAAGTGAAGGACTTGGGGCACTTAATACCCCTTAATACCCCTACCCCTAGTCCTTAATACCCTACCCCTTAATACCCCTACCCCTAGTCCTTAATACCCCTACCCCTTAATACCCCTGGTTCTAGTTCTACAGGACTGTGCTGGGGTAGGGGTATTAACACTGTAGGAGTAGGGGTATTAATCACATGGGGTAGGGGTATTAAGGGGTAGGGGAATTAAGGACTAGGACTAGGGGTATTAAGGGGTAGGGGTATTATGGACTAGGACTAGGGGTATTAAGGACTAGGGGTAGGAGTATTAAGGGGTAGGGGTATTAAGGACTAGGACTAGGGGTATTAAAGACTAGGGGTATTAAGGGGTAGGGGTATTAAGTGCCCCAAGTCCTTCACTTACCTTTTGTGAGATGGACTTTCTAAGGGTTCTTCAATAGCTTCAGTAAAGCGGTGACTGGACCAAGATGGCGCCCGCATTCCTTGACACTCAGCACACAATCCCATAGACGCGTCTATGTGTTCTATGTCTATGCCTACACATATGTGCTTCTTAACTCCAATCGTATGCTTTGTGTATTTTTTAATCCTTCTTACCCTTTGTTTGCCAGACATTATCATACCTCTTATTGTAGCATGTTCACACTGAACCGCAGTAGTTTATCTTCATGTTGGTTAGCAAGAAATGCTTAGTCTGACAGCACTGCAAAAATTCATATCAGTTTATTCAAATCATTTTGCTGACAATGGCCATTACAAAATCCAGAATATTTAATTGAGTTGGGTCCTAGTAAATTTTCATTGCGCATTATGCTCATTAAGTGAGATACTTCAAGGTTCATTCATTAACAATCTTCCCATAACCATTAATTGCAGAATTAATACTTGTGAACAGGAATGTACAGAAATTAAATTAACTACTCAAGGCAGGAGAGAAACTATTTAAGGTGGGAAACTGACAAAATGGTAAACAAAATACTTCAGCAGAAACGGTTTATTCTATGAAAATATCTGCATCTATCACATGATATATCCAAACAGATTTGAGTTAGACAAGAAATACACATAAATTGCTATTAGTATAAATATAATTGAGAGGAAGCTGTACTGACTAGACATTAATTTTGTTATTGTGAAATATTAATTTATCACATAGCACAGACTG
This sequence comes from Pelobates cultripes, assembly GCA_933207985.1. Classification (NCBI taxonomy): domain Eukaryota; kingdom Metazoa; phylum Chordata; class Amphibia; order Anura; family Pelobatidae; genus Pelobates; species Pelobates cultripes. The sequence goes on along the minus strand of OW240912.1, from coordinate 111,979,185 downwards.
TTGTTTACCACTATGACAAGAATTTATCAGATTTTCCAAAGCATATACTCTGCAGTTTATCACATGTTTTACATCTACCATGAGAAGTATGAAAAACATAATTATATTACATACTCAGGTATGATATTTGTCCATTAAAAAAACTATATCATTTTGTAAATAACCATCATCTTTGAGATGCATTTTATCTTTCAACACAATCTGGGTTTTTGAAAATCAGTGGGAATTCTAAGTGAATTTAAAAAATGAGGTCAAAATAGCTGAATTGGAAAAACATTCTCCAAGTCAGCTCTGCTTCCAGTTTGGCTACTTTTCTCTTACATTTGAAATGTACTTAAAATCACTTTGAATTCCCAACAATTCTTACTTTTAGTGAATAACCATGGATGTCTAATTTCTACGTGTCTAATGGGACAATTCTCACTTCATGTTTGTCATATTTTTCAAGGTATTTTAGACATTTATTTTATGATAAAAAGGGCCATATTATGAGCCCATTCGGCCTGGTGCGGACAATTATGATGGGCCTAACTAAATAATCTTATCGACAGAGAACACTAAAAGTCATACCTCCCAAGCGTCATGCATCTGGCGGAGGTGGTGCAGGAGGGAAACTCACAGGATGTAGCTATCAGAAAACACATACTCTACGCCAGGAGTAGGCAACCTTTTAGCAGCACTGTGCCGATATAGGATTGTGATGTCCCGTAGTGTGCCGGTCCTTTTTTTTTTTTAATGGAGGTGTGTATGATGCCGTATTCTGCTTGTTATTTTTACTGTAATTGCTTTGTATCGTTGTATTTGTGCGTATATGCAGGGCCGTCTTTAATAGTGACTGGACCCTGGGCAAAGCATTTGCTTGGGGCCCCCTGGACCCTGTTCCCCCTCCCCAGGCATGCAATCACGTCCTCCACCTCAACCTTAGGAGTCTCCCTGTTGCACGGGTGATTAAAAAGGTAGATCCCCATCTGTCGTGCAACTCCAGAAATGCATTGACAGCTTCGGCTCTACCATTTACCCATGTTTGCAGGTCTGTATTTAGCACTAAGCAGTTTTTGTGTGTTTGAATGTAAACAGGTTTTTGAATGGAATATGTTTATATGTGGTGTTGGTGTGATTGCAAGCATGTATTTGTGTAGTGTTGGTTTTTGAATGAAGGGGTGTATTTACGTATAATTTTGGTGTGTAACACAGACATGTGTTTGTACGTAATGTTGAAATTGAATGCAGGGTTGTATTTGTGTGTAGTGTTAGTGTGTGAATGCTGAGATGTATGCACATATACACACACACACACACACAGAGCTATATACACACTGAAATGCGCACACACACACACAGATATACTGACATACAAACATACTGACACACACACAGATATACTGAAACACAAACATACTGACACACACAGATGACACACACACACACTGACAGACTTACTGACACAGACATACACTTTAAAACCCACCCTCCAGTTTCCTACCTTTCCTGCTGGTGGCTGAAGGTGTTGGGAGTTGGGGTCTAGCGCTCGCGGCCAGCCCCCCTCCAATCTGCCTACTCTTCTTTCCCGCGCGCTCCTCTCTTTGTGGGAGGAAGTGTTGCGCGGCCATCACTTCCTCCCAGCCTGCTGCCGAAAAGCAAGGGGCCCGCTCGCGCTGTTAAAGCGCCTCAGCGTGTGACCGGGCCCCTGCTGATAGAAGCCCACCTGGTGGTCCTTTGTGCATGGGCCACCCGGTGGGCCTCCTTAGTGTGCGGATTACCAGCCAGAGCCTGTTTGGGGTATTGCATGTGGGGTTGTGTGCATGTATGTGGATTGTTAGTGGTGTTTCGTTTGTGTGGATTGTGTGTATGTTTGTGTGTGGGCTGTTAGTATTATTTGTATGAGGGGAGGGTTATTCTGCATTTCTGTGTATATCTAGCAGTGTGGGTGGCTTTCAGTGGGGACTAGGCCGGCCAGGTACATGTCAAGGACAGGAGCTGCAACAGCAACTGCAAGCTGCTCTACTACAGTGTGGATTCCTATTCACAAGTGCTGGGAGGAAGTGATCTGAGATCACTACCTCTACATGCTGCAATGCATAAACTGAGGATTGTCCTTCACCACCTTTTCGTATAAGCAGATATCTGAAGTTTTACTGGGACTCCTGATAGGCCAGAGCCTGTTTGGCTCTAGCAGCCTTGCGTGCCGTGCATAGAGCCTACCCCTGCTCTATGCTAATCTTTTGCTTTCATCTTAAGGGGGCATGTCTGACTGAAGAATTAGAAGGTCAGCCTGGTGTAAACGCATGACAGACTGTCTGCCAATCATGCAGGCTGGCCAACAAAGGGCATACCACGCAGACAGCACCCTGAGCTTATCATAAATGATGTGCTCACTTCACACTTTCTAAGGACTGTCCCCTAGCACTCATTTGTCCACTCCTCTCCTTACCATCTTACTAGCAGGCAGCAGCTCCTGTTATACATTCTGGGACATATGAAATGTGTATGTAGTGAATGTAGAAGAAAAGGAACATGCAACAGTGTTAGAGAGACTGAAGCAACAATAGCATTTGCATAGTGCACAATGTCAACTTTACCTTAACTTATTACATTGTCAGCCAGTCCACACCAGTTTTGTTCCCCTACATCCCTCTTATGTTTCCATAGTTAAGCAAGAGCATGTGAAGAGTAGTTCAAAAAAAGATTGTTGCGCACAAAACTACCGAAGAGCGCTCAGATCCTATTCACACAGTTCAATTGCCATGGAGCCGAAGTCTTTAACTACACGAATTGGCTCCATGGCATAGCTATCTGGGTTAACACCTTCACATAAAGTCTGGTCCATAGTCCAAAGGCTAGAGGTGGGCAAGCAGCCCCCTCCAAGGACACGTGGCGAGGCCAGTTTCGCCACATTTCTCCCCTTTACCATCCAGACTAACAGGGTATCTGACCTCCTGCCAGTCAGTGCCCTGGTTAGTCCAGCAACCCACCCATGAAGCACAAACAGCAATACAGCCCACCCACAATAACTGGTTACTACACCTGGATAAAATAGCAACTTGTCCATGTCCAGGTGCCTCACCACGGCTGTGCGGGGGGCTGGTAGACTGCCTTGGTGGGTTGCTGAGTGGGCAGAGACCAGCGGTACTCTGCCCGGGTGCCAGCGCTACCACTGAAGTAGCCTGGTTGGAGCCTGGTTGTGGGAGGGGGAGACCGACTGTCTCCCCTCTGGATACACTGCTCTGTGGCTGGGGGACAGGACCGACCGTCCCTACCCCTGGTGCTGCAAGTGCAGAGACTACGGTCCCATCTGCATAGTTGTGGGGCTTAACATCTCCCCTTGGTGGGTTAGGCTGCCGCTGGAGAGAGGGTGTAACAAGCTCCTCTCTCTGAACTGTAGACTGCCGCTGGGGAGAGGGGGTAACCTGCTCCTCTCCCTGACACTCTCTTTGCTGGTGGAGAGGGGGACCAACTGTCTCCCCTTTCAATATTTTGTCCTGCGGCTGGGGTGCGAGACAGACGGTCTCTGCTTCCTGGGGTACACACTGCCGCTGGGGAGGAAGGACGGCACCTTCAGCTCCCTGGGGTACACACTGCCGCTGGGGAGGAAGGACGACACCTTTGGCTCCTTGGGATACACACTGCCGCTGTGGAGGAAGGACGGCACCTTCTGCTCCCTGGGATACACACTGCCGCTGGGGAGGGAGGACGAGGTTCTCCACTCCCTGCACTTCACCCTGCCGCTGGGGATCTGGGCCGACTGCCCAGCATCCCTGTAGGGCTGGTAGAGAGACAGCCGTCCCATCTCTACCTGCTATTGGTGGGTCTTCCCAGGACCAGTCTATGAGGTCCCCTACTTCTGCAACTGGTAGTGAAGCAGTGGGGACCTCGGCTGCGTTTTCCCAGCTGTAGGTTGGCAGGTCTGGGTCCGCCACCCAGTTTTCCTGTTCTGCGTCCATGCTCTGCGGCTGACATGAGTTCAGTAGTTCCACATAGTCCATCTCTAGCTCTCGTTCCATGGCAGCGAAACGGTGGAGGTCTTGTCCCAGTCCAGTAGGGGTATTAAGTGCCCCAAGTCCTTCACTTACCTTTTGTGAGATGGACTTTCTAAGGGTTCTTCAATAGCTTCAGTAAAGCGGTGACTGGACCAAGATGGCGCCCGCATTCCTTGACACTCAGCACACAATCCCATAGACGCGTCTATGTGTTCTATGTCTATGCCTACACATATGTGCTTCTTAACTCCAATCGTATGCTTTGTGTATTTTTTAATCCTTCTTACCCTTTGTTTGCCAGACATTATCATACCTCTTATTGTAGCATGTTCACACTGAACCGCAGTAGTTTATCTTCATGTTGGTTAGCAAGAAATGCTTAGTCTGACAGCACTGCAAAAATTCATATCAGTTTATTCAAATCATTTTGCTGACAATGGCCATTACAAAATCCAGAATATTTAATTGAGTTGGGTCCTAGTAAATTTTCATTGCGCATTATGCTCATTAAGTGAGATACTTCAAGGTTCATTCATTAACAATCTTCCCATAACCATTAATTGCAGAATTAATACTTGTGAACAGGAATGTACAGAAATTAAATTAACTACTCAAGGCAGGAGAGAAACTATTTAAGGTGGGAAACTGACAAAATGGTAAACAAAATACTTCAGCAGAAACGGTTTATTCTATGAAAATATCTGCATCTATCACATGATATATCCAAACAGATTTGAGTTAGACAAGAAATACACATAAATTGCTATTAGTATAAATATAATTGAGAGGAAGCTGTACTGACTAGACATTAATTTTGTTATTGTGAAATATTAATTTATCACATAGCACAGACTGTTGTTTACCACTATGACAAGAATTTATCAGATTTTCCAAAGCATATACTCTGCAGTTTATCACATGTTTTACATCTACCATGAGAAGTATGAAAAACATAATTATATTACATACTCAGGTATGATATTTGTCCATTAAAAAAACTATATCATTTTGTAAATAACCATCATCTTTGAGATGCATTTTATCTTTCAACACAATCTGGGTTTTTGAAAATCAGTGGGAATTCTAAGTGAATTTAAAAAATGAGGTCAAAATAGCTGAATTGGAAAAACATTCTCCAAGTCAGCTCTGCTTCCAGTTTGGCTACTTTTCTCTTACATTTGAAATGTACTTAAAATCACTTTGAATTCCCAACAATTCTTACTTTTAGTGAATAACCATGGATGTCTAATTTCTACGTGTCTAATGGGACAATTCTCACTTCATGTTTGTCATATTTTTCAAGGTATTTTAGACATTTATTTTATGATAAAAAGGGCCATATTATGAGCCCATTCGGCCTGGTGCGGACAATTATGATGGGCCTAACTAAATAATCTTATCGACAGAGAACACTAAAAGTCATACCTCCCAAGCGTCATGCATCTGGCGGAGGTGGTGCAGGAGGGAAACTCACAGGATGTAGCTATCAGAAAACACATACTCTACGCCAGGAGTAGGCAACCTTTTAGCAGCACTGTGCCGATATAGGATTGTGATGTCCCGTAGTGTGCCGGTCCTTTTTTTTTTTTTTAATGGAGGTGTGTATGCTGCCGTATTCTGCTTGTTATTTTTACTGTAATTGCTTTGTATCGTTGTATTTGTGCGTATATGCAGGGCCGTCTTTAATAGTGACTGGACCCTGGGCAAAGCATTTGCTTGGGGCCCCCTGGACCCTGTTCCCCCTCCCCAGGCATGCAATCACGTCCTCCACCTCAACCTTGGGAGTCTCCCTGTTGCACGGGTGATTAAAAAGGTAGATCCCCATCTGTCGTGCAACTCCAGAAATGCATTGACAGCTTCGGCTCTACCATTTACCCATGTTTGCAGGTCTGTATTTAGCACTAAGCAGTTTTTGTGTGTTTGAATGTAAACAGGTTTTTGAATGGAATATGTTTATATGTGGTGTTGGTGTGATTGCAAGCATGTATTTGTGTAGTGTTGGTTTTTGAATGAAGGGGTGTATTTACGTATAATTTTGGTGTGTAACACAGACATGTGTTTGTACGTAATGTTGAAATTGAATGCAGGGTTGTATTTGTGTGTAGTGTTAGTGTGTGAATGCTGAGATGTATGCACATATACACACACACACACACACAGAGCTATATACACACTGAAATGCGCACACACACACACAGATATACTGACATACAAACATACTGACACACACACAGATATACTGAAACACAAACATACTGACACACACAGATGACACACACACACACTGACAGACTTACTGACACAGACATACACTTTAAAACCCACCCTCCAGTTTCCTACCTTTCCTGCTGGTGGCTGAAGGTGTTGGGAGTTGGGGTCTAGCGCTCGCGGCCAGCCCCCCTCCAATCTGCCTACTCTTCTTTCCCGCGCGCTCCTCTCTTTGTGGGAGGAAGTGTTGCGCGGCCATCACTTCCTCCCAGCCTGCTGCCGAAAAGCAAGGGGCCCGCTCGCGCTGTTAAAGCGCCTCAGCGTGTGACCGGGCCCCTGCTGATAGAAGCCCACCTGGTGGTCCTTTGTGCATGGGCCACCCGGTGGGCCTCCTTAGTGTGCGGATTACCAGCCAGAGCCTGTTTGGGGTATTGCATGTGGGGTTGTGTGCATGTATGTGGATTGTTAGTGGTGTTTCGTTTGTGTGGATTGTGTGTATGTTTGTGTGTGGGCTGTTAGTATTATTTGTATGAGGGGAGGGTTATTCTGCATTTCTGTGTATATCTAGCAGTGTGGGTGGCTTCCAGTGGGGACTAGGCCGGCCAGGTACATGTCAAGGACAGGAGCTGCAACAGCAACTGCAAGCTGCTCTACTACAGTGTGGATTCCTATTCACAAGTGCTGGGAGGAAGTGATCTGAGATCACTACCTCTACATGCTGCAATGCATAAACTGAGGATTGTCCTTCACCACCTTTTCGTATAAGCAGATATCTGAAGTTTTACTGGGACTCCTGATAGGCCAGAGCCTGTTTGGCTCTAGCAGCCTTGCGTGCCGTGCATAGAGCCTACCCCTGCTCTATGCTAATCTTTTGCTTTCATCTTAAGGGGGCATGTCTGACTGAAGAATTAGAAGGTCAGCCTGGTGTAAACGCATGACAGACTGTCTGCCAATCATGCAGGCTGGCCAACAAAGGGCATACCACGCAGACAGCACCCTGAGCTTATCATAAATGATGTGCTCACTTCACACTTTCTAAGGACTGTCCCCTAGCACTCATTTGTCCACTCCTCTCCTTACCATCTTACTAGCAGGCAGCAGCTCCTGTTATACATTCTGGGACATATGAAATGTGTATGTAGTGAATGTAGAAGAAAAGGAACATGCAACAGTGTTAGAGAGACTGAAGCAACAATAGCATTTGCATAGTGCACAATGTCAACTTTACCTTAACTTATTACATTGTCAGCCAGTCCACACCAGTTTTGTTCCCCTACATCCCTCTTATGTTTCCATAGTTAAGCAAGAGCATGTGAAGAGTAGTTCAAAAAAAGATTGTTGCGCACAAAACTACCGAAGAGCGCTCAGATCCTATTCACACAGTTCAATTGCCATGGAGCCGAAGTCTTTAACTACACGAATTGGCTCCATGGCATAGCTATCTGGGTTAACACCTTCACATAAAGTCTGGTCCATAGTCCAAAGGCTAGAGGTGGGCAAGCAGCCCCCTCCAAGGACACGTGGCGAGGCCAGTTTCGCCACATTTCTCCCCTTTACCATCCAGACTAACAGGGTATCTGACCTCCTGCCAGTCAGTGCCCTGGTTAGTCCAGCAACCCACCGATGAAGCACAAACAGCAATACAGCCCACCCACAATAACTGGTTACTACACCTGGATAAAATAGCAACTTGTCCATGTCCAGGTGCCTCACCACGGCTGTGCAGGGGGCTGGTAGACTGCCTTGGTGGGTTGCTGAGTGGGCAGAGACCAGCGGTACTCTGCCCGGGTGCCAGCGCTACCACTGAAGTAGCCTGGTTGGAGCCTGGTTGTGGGAGGGGGAGACCGACTGTCTCCCCTCTGGATACACTGCTCTGTGGCTGGGGGACAGGACCGACCGTCCCTACCCCTGGTGCTGCAAGTGCAGAGACTACGGTCCCATCTGCATAGTTGTGGGGCTTAACATCTCCCCTTGGTGGGTTAGGCTGCCGCTGGAGAGAGGGTGTAACAAGCTCCTCTCTCTGAACTGTAGACTGCCGCTGGGGAGAGGGGGTAACCTGCTCCTCTCCCTGACACTCTCTTTGCTGGTGGAGAGGGGGACCAACTGTCTCCCCTTTCAATATTTTGTCCTGCGGCTGGGGTGCGAGACAGACGGTCTCTGCTTCCTGGGGTACACACTGCCGCTGGGGAGGAAGGACGGCACCTTCAGATCCCTGGGGTACACACTGCCGCTGGGGAGGAAGGACGACACCTTTGGCTCCTTGGGATACACACTGCCGCTGTGGAGGAAGGACGGCACCTTCTGCTCCCTGGGATACACACTGCCGCTGGGGAGGGAGGACGAGGTTCTCCACTCCCTGCACTTCACCCTGCCGCTGGGGATCTGGGCCGACTGCCCAGCATCCCTGTAGGGCTGGTAGAGAGACAGCCGTCCCATCTCTACCTGCTATCGGTGGGTCTTCCCAGGACCAGTCTATGAGGTCCCCTACTTCTGTAACTGGTAGTGAAGCAGTGGGGACCTCGGCTGCGTTTTCCCAGCTGTAGGTTGGCAGGTCTGGGTCCGCCACCCAGTTTTCCTGTTCTGCGTCCATGCTCTGCGGCTGACATGAGTTCAGTAGTTCCACATAGTCCATCTCTAGCTCTCGTTCCATGGCAGCGAAACGGTGGAGGTCTTGTCCCAGTCCAATAGATCCCGGGCCCTGTACCATCTCACCCCGGTAATGAAAGATAGCCCAGTACCGTGACTCTGCTGGACTGCCAAAGTCGACGTCTTCTGCTAAGGCCTTCCACAACAGGCCAGGGCTAGTGTAGTTCTCCCCCTCCGGCTGGATGCCCTCTGCCCTCCACGTCTCTGGCTGGACAGTGCACCACCACAGTGCCCGGTATGAGGCGTCAAGGCTCAGTTCCCTTTCCACGAGGTACTCAAGTTGTCTGACCTGCTGCCCTCCGGGTTGGTCTCCCAGAAGCGGCATCCGCCAGGCCATTTGTTCCTCCAACTGGTATGCGACACCAGGAAGGCGCTGCTGCCGTTGATACTGGACTTCCTCCAGGGCATCGTACCATAGTTCTTGCCGGGCAATATCTCTCCATTCCAATTCACTCTCTTCCTCAGGTGTGCGTGTTGCCCAGGGGTCCACGAACCCCATTTTCCCAAATCTTTATGTAGACAGGGACGCTGTATAAACACTAGCGTCGCCTTCAATTTGTAAATCCACGAACGGTGTCTCTGAGCTGCTTTACCTCGCACTAGGACGCCATCCCACCGCTTGCCACCAATGTAACGGATCGCCTGGCACCCCGACTGGGTACCTCCTTGAAGGATGCTCCTAGCGCTTCTTGAGGACTCCAAGCACTCTGGCAGACACCACAATCACCGAACCGGAGAAACAAATAAATTCTCCCAAGCATATGAATGCTGTAGACAGTTGAATAGGAACCATACGAATAGGTTTACTCTCCTAGCAGTCAAACTGGAACAGCATACAATAAATCCTTCCCCCAATAATGAGCCGACACTTCACTTTTAGGGTTAAGCAGGAACTCCTGTGCTGGCACACCCAGCCTGGTTTTTATTACAGCCTTTCACATACAGGACCGCCCACAGGGAGGTATAAAACAACCAATCACATATCAGTTACATCCCACATATTCACTCCCCTTATCCTGAGAGGAAACTCAATTACACATACAGTTAAAACATACTTTCTACCCAACTTTCATAACTTTAAAACCATACATCACATTCACATAAAATTACATATTCACAATCAATCCATTCAGGCAGAGGCGTAGCGTGGGGGTGCAGGGGGGCCGGCCGCACCGGGCGCAACATCTGGGGGGGCGCGCTCGCACTCCCAGCTCTCTGCCCCTGCCTGGCTCACTCACTCTCTCTGCAGTGCTGGCTGTGCGAATCCGACCCGAGCCGCCAGGTCGCCGCCCACTGTGGAGGGGGGGGGGTGCCAGGCGTGCGGTGCGATGGGTGCGAAGAGAGAGCGAGGGACTATCTGGGGGAGGGACAGTGCAGCGGCCGCCCAGCGCAGCGCTGAGCGCGCGAGAGAACCACACCAGACCAGCCCAGGCAGCAGCAAGAAGAAGCTGGCAGCGGCGGCAGGTGACACAGCCAGGCCAGAGAGGAGAGAGGGAGCCAGTGGTGACAGACGCTGCAGGAGGAAAATCTAGGAGGACCTGGAGGAGAAAACCTAGCCTGCTGACTGCTGTGATCGGGTCCGGGACAGCCGGTGAAAAAAAAGGTAGGAGTCAGGACTGACTGGAGTAGTACTGGGCTCAGTGGGCTGGCTGTGTAGTGCTAGCAGAGGCAGAGCATCTCCCAAACTGAAGTTTCTTTGCGATGTTCCCGGTCTGCAGGTCAAGACTGGCATGTTGAGCTGACCAGATGGATTGAAGTTTGGTTGGTTCAACAGTGACGAGACAGATTTCGATCCATATGTAGCTGCTCCAGCTCAACATAAGTTGATGTAAGCCAGTGGGTCTAGCAACCTTTAATTTATTTTTATTTTTTTGCTGAAAGAGTAAGGCAATAGGCATGAAGGTGAATAAACATTATGTTAAGAGTAAAGAAATGGTTATACAATGAAGGGGTGCTAAAAGTGCAGCAAGGCAAGAAAGTGATTTTCTTTTTTTTTCTTTTTTTAGAATTTTAGCAGAATACTACTATGTCATGCCATACAAAAAAGAATCTGGTGCACAAGGCAGGAAAAGGAGAAAGATAGAGACAGAGCAACAAGCTAAGTTAGCTGGAAGCCTTCACCGGTTTTTGGTGAGTACTGCTGAAATTACAGCAGGACCATCATCAGCAGCACCACAGGAGACTCGTAATCCTGATCCTGTGTCGGTAGACATTCCTGTTCCTGCATTAGAAGCAGAGACAGTTTCATCTAAGGATGTTTATACTCAGCCAAATCTGCCAGAAAATATTGACCAAAAAGTTTATACTAATATTGGCTATTGGCCTGAAACCATGGATGAAACCTTGAAAACTGAACTTGTCAAGCGAGGGACAGAGGAACTGCAGAATAAGGATGCATGGTTTCCAAGAGACAGTAATGGCAGGTCATTTTCCAAGGATTGGTTCTACATACATTTGGACAATGGTGAGACTATGTTAAGGACATGGTTGGTGTTTTCTCCTGTAAACAATGCTGCATATTGCTTTCCTTGCATGCTTTTTCAGAAGGCTAAAGGGAAAAGTTCATTTGGAAAGTCAAGTGGATTTAATGCATGGAGAAAGTTAAGCCCTAGATTACTAGAGCATGAGCGCAGTTCATATCACTTGAGTGCATTTACAATATGGAAAGAATTAGAAAAGCGGCTGCATAAACAGGAGACTATTGATGCTGCTGCCCAGCTTACACAACAGAGGTCATTTGAAAAATGGAAGGCAATCTTAGTCAGAATACTTGATTGTATTCTGTATCTAGCCAGGCAAACCTTACCCTTACGTGGTCACTCTGAAGATTTAAATACAGATGGTAACTGTGGAAATTTCTTAGAAACTTTCAAGTTACTCGCCAAATATGACCCAGTTGCCAAACAACATCTTCACAGAGTACAAGCACAGATGGTTACATTGTGTCCTATCTCTCTCCACAGAGCCAGAATGAGTTTATTAGCCTGCTCGGCGATCACATTCGAACAGTCATCTTTCAAAATATCATAAAGGCCAAGTATTTTGCTATAATGTTTGATAGCACTCCTGATATTTCACACACTGACCAAATGTCCCAAGTGATTCGATATGTGCATATTGAAGAGTCAGGAGTCCATGTGACAGAGTCTTTCATTGACTTTATTCAGTTATATGGGAAATCAGCTGATGTCATTACAAAACAAATTTGTGACAAGTTGCAAGCTGATGGCCTTAAACTAGAGCATTGCTACGGCCAGGGATACGACAATGCTGCGACTATGGCTGGACACATTAGTGGTGCACAAAAACGTATTTTGGATATGAATCCCAAAGCAATGTTTGTGCCATGTAACAATCACTCGCTCAATCTTGCTGGGATGCATGCAGTTGGTGTTGGGACAAAGTCTGTTACTTTCTTTGGCACTGTGGAAAAGGTGTATTCATTTTTCTCAAGCTCCACACACAGGTGGGATATCCTTAAGAAACATGTACCAATTCGTGTAAAGCGATCGTGTAACACAAGATGGAGTTCAACGCATGAAGCTGTATGCGTACTTGCTGAACACACTGAGAAAATAATAGACGCTTTGGAAGCGTTGAGAGATGGGCCGGAAGAAACCTCTGAAACTAGGGGTGATGCAGGAAGTCTTTTAGTTTGCATAATGACATGTTTTTTTCTCTTTCTTGCATTTTTGGAACCCAGTACTAACTGAAGTAAATGATACTCAGATCTACCTGCAGCAAGAAGGACTTGCGCTTGATCAATGCGTGCAAAAGTTAAAAGCATTGACTTTATTTTGTCATGAAAAACATGATAGTCTAGTGTCAAAGGCAACTGAGAAAGCTTTGCAGGTATGCAAAACCTATTGCATACCTACAGAGAGAAGAGTTGGAAGACGCAAGAAGATGGATGGTGAGAACAGTTGCGATGCTGGCTTGACCTTAATACAGGAAACAAGCAGAGAACAACTGGAAGATTTTGATCAGCTTCAGGCAGAAATTAAAAAACGTACTACGCAGATGAATACGCTGCACCAGCGATTTGCTTTTTTGCAAATTCAAACATTGTTGGATACTAAAAAAGATGATTTTATTAAGAAACAAATTCAGCACACGTGTGCTCAGTACACGGAATTGAATGCTGCATCTATGCTCACCGAAATAACTCGACTTCGGCACCACATTATCTTGTATAAAGAGGTCAATCCTGATGTGCAGGTTGCAAACTGGTCAGCTTTAGATTTGCTTCGCTAGGTGTATAAGTGGAAGCTGCAAGAAAGTTTAATTAACTTTGTTGTCACATTAAGAATCTTTCTTACTATCACTGTTTCTACAGCGAGTTGTGAAAGAAGTTTCTCAAAACTTAAACTAATTAAAACATATCAGAGATCTACAATGAGCCAAGAAAGACTGAGTAATCTAGCAATACTGTCCATTGAGAGAGACTTTAATGTAGATTTCAATTCCGTTGTTGAAAAATTTGTGCTAATTAAAAGCAGGCGAATTTAAATTAATCTGTATATTATATGCAGATTGATATCTTGCACTTCTATTAAAGAATTACAATTAGAGGTACAGGATTGAGGAAGTTGGCTCCATCTAGCCCAGTCTTGGATCATCTCCAGGGTATGGTTCCATTTTGATGTTTAGTTTTTGTTCTTGATATTTTTTGTCGTTTATGATGGTTGTGAGACGACATATAATAGCATGGCCCATGCTAGGTTACTACATTTGTATATTTGTATTCATAGACCTGCTGAAAATGTGGAGAATGTGTGTAATGCATGTTCGCACTCAATAAAGTGTTGGAAAATAAACTTGTATTTAGATGCATTTTACTTTAATTACATAAGTATTTTCATAACAAACAATACATGTGCTTGGGGGTAAGG
>OW240912.1:111949935-111965362 GCA_933207985.1 Pelobates cultripes | reverse complement strand
GGGGCTGTGTATGTAAGAGCGTCTGCAGGGTGCCGCCGTGTATGTAAGGGAGGCTGTGTATGTAAGAGGGGGGCTGTGTGTGTAAGGGGGGCTGTGTATGTAAGAGTCTGTGTAGGTAAGAGGGGGGCTGTGTTTGTAAGAGGGGGGCTGTGTTTGTAAGAGGGGGCTGTGTATGTAAGGGGGGGGCTGTGTGTGTAGCGTGGTAACAGCTTTCCCTTGCTGTTATCAGTGCTGTTAGGTTTGCCTGATGGATATTGAGGCCATTCTTACTGCCCTCAGGTCCGAGGCCCTGATAGACAGTGGTTGGCACCTGCAGGCTCAGCTGGAGCGTCTGCAGGGTGCCGCCGTGGTTGCCGTCGCTCTCTCAGACAGTCACGGCATCCCCAGCCCATTTTAGTCCTTCACGCGAGGACCATGGGCGGAACAGGAGTCCTGTTTCGGGGTTGCAGGCCAGAAACCATGTGGCCACAAGCTGTCAGGCTACACCGCAATCTGCACCAACTGCCCCAGCTGCCAAGTCTCGTGGGCCGGGCAAAATGCGGCCACAAGAGGTGAAGTGGCACTGGATTCTCAGCTGCACAGTGGTCCGCTGCAGCCCGAGCACCGCCTCCTTCTGCCCAGCGCTCGTTCCGCACTCCCAGAGGACGGAGCTCCAGCCGGGCCATGAGGCGGGTGTGTGGGCTGCAGGGTTGCAGCAGTTGGGGGCCTACTGTGTCACCAGTGTCGGGGGGCAGGGCTTCCAACGTGTGCCATAAAGCCCTGGGCCTGCCTCTGTTATACTTACCAATGACACCTCCAGATGTGAGCTTTCATGTGCTGGGTTGGGAGGCCGGGGAATACCTTGCTGTCTTCACAGGTCCCTCCTGAGCAGCCTCAAAACCAAACTGCTACTACTATTCCTGTTGCTGTCAATCAAGTTGATCCTGTTGCTTCAGAAATGGTGCGGCCTGACGATTCAGGCTTGGCTCCCTTCTGCCCACGGTTCCTGCAATCGGTGGTGAGTATTCTTCTTTGACTGGTGTAGGGGGCAGGAAGCGTTCCTGAGGGGCTGGACTGGGTTAGCTTAATTAGGAGCGTAAAGGGGTTCTTGAATTCCTGGGAGCGTAATTCTGTGGTTCCTCCTTCACTGCCTGCTTCTGTGGCTTGCCAAGTGCAGGCTGGGTGGGAGGCCACAAGGGTCGCACCCTCCACATCGACAGGGGGTGGGGAGCTGTGGCAACCCGGTTTCCACTTCTGTCCCAGCACAGGGGGTGCCTCTTGTTGCTCCAGTAGTTCCAGGGGGGTTACTGAACTGTCTCCAGGGACAAGCACCCCTGAGGGGGGAAGTCGCGAAGGTCACCCATGGGGCGGCTTACATGTGTTGGTCGGGGTCTCTGGGCCTTCACTTGAAGCAGGAGACAAAAGAAAAAATTTGGAAGGTGGAGTTTGTGGAAATTTTTTCCCTTCTCCCCCTAGAAGACTTACCCGTAGTGGATTAGGACTCTAAGGAATTGGAGAATGAGAAGGAGCATTTCCGGTACCGGAAAATCCTTAAAACATTCGGTAATTGGATGAGGGCTTTTTCGATCTTGGCCAGTGTGATCGGGGCGAAGGCGCCAGATAAATGTTCAGATCTTTTTTGCTTGAACCTATTACAAAACACCAACAAATGGCTAAAGTAACATAAAAACTTGAATGTGGTGAACGCATATGTTATCCCTAAATGTAACTATATGTTCTAAATGTTACTATTAGATTATCCTAACACTTGGCTTGATATGATCCAAAACAGCTTTTTGCAATACATACGGAAAAGTAAAAAAACACGATTTAATAGAGGTGGGGGCTTGGGTTTTGAATAGGGGGTTGGGGTTTAATAGAGGTGGCGGCTTGGGTTTTGAACAGGTGAGTTGGGGTTTAATAGAGGTGGGTGCTTGGGTTTTGTACAGGGAGTCGGGGTTTAATAGAGTAACATACATTCATATAAAATGTAAGTTACTTAGCCTGTCAATGTAATGACAGGAATGAATAAGTAGATAACGCCCTAATTCCCACGGTATCAGGGAGCTATCTACTAAAAGACTGAAAGACCTGAATTGGTCTTTCAGCCAAATTTACTAATACTAAGTAAAGATTACTTAGTATTAGTAAATTATGCCCCTACTCGCTATACCGTGAGTAGGTGCATGTCTATTAAACAGTGAGCAGCCGATGGTTAAAACCCCTTCAGTTACTCACCTTATTCCACCACCGGGCTCCCTTACCTCTTCCTTCATTTACATGTAATCTTTCTGGGCTAGTGATACAAAATACCTGCATATCTATTGTACCACAAATTCTCATTAATACTGCATTTCTCTCTTATATACTCTCGCTTATATACTTTATTATACGTTTTAAAGTACTAAGTATGCCAATTGGCACTGTAAATATAATTATGTTAACACATCAACGAAAGTAGCAAAAATGAACAAATGCAAAAGCATAGAGGTGAAAAATGCAACATTCTCCACCTAGCTAAGTGTACCTGGCTTCTACCGTTACTGCACTCTGTCACAAATAAATCCAGATAATGTCTCTAGGATTTGCATGTGCCCATCAATAAAGGTTTTTGCAATACTCATTTCAAACAGCTGATGGCACTATTATTACATCATTCAAACGACTATAATCACCTTTTACTATTTATTAAATGCATACATCAGCTTGAACACACCTAAATAAATCTTTCATCTTTAGAGAAAAACAAATCATGATTACAATAAAACTTGCATCCATTCTATATAGATTTATGAAAGAAAACTATATAAAAATTCAAGTAGCAGCAACCAGAGGAAAATCAATGTAGGATTTGCAGTCAGTCAGTACTTAAAATGGTAATGCAAGATGTAGAACATCAGCCCAGGAGAATTGCAGTAGAGGTTTATTTGCATGGATATTGGCTAAAACGTGAAATGTTGAGAACTCACAAGGGAAGAGAAAATGTTAGGCTTAACAGTAAAAACAAAAATCATCGGTGCTTCCAGTTCAGGTAAAGTCACCTTTAATTTGGAAATTCCCAACAAGTCACAGTTTAGTTAATAGCCCTTTTAGAAAATACTGCTGCTGTCATGTGATTGTTTGAATCAGAAATGCTTATAGAATAGGCTCACTTCAGAGATGTATTGGGGAAAGTACAGGCTAAATATTGAAATGTAGACGTTGTACACGGCAAAACATTTGTTCATCCAAATCAGTTTGTCCAGAAAAATGTTTTTGTTTTGGGAGGTTCGGGTTTCACCCACATGATACGTGTTTCATTTCAGACGATTCACATGAACCAAAATTATGCAAGAAATTGGTCAATCAGTGTACTTCAAAATATACATGATATGAATACGTATGTTCGTGCTATTTGGCTCCTAAACCAAGTGGCAAGTAGTAAGCAATAGAGTAAAAAATAATTAGGAGCACTAAAAAAAATGAATGTTTATATACTGTATATTTATTAAATATATCATATATAAATATATATTTTTACTGATACTGCTTTTCCCCACTTCTCAGTTTATCTGTGAATAACATCAACATTAAGTGGATGCCCCCCTGACTATCAGTCATTTTTTTCCCCATTATTCATCTTTTGATTTTTTGGCACCATGGACGGAACTCCAAACCATGGGGTACCGTGGGATTGGCAAAAATCACCGGCGCTCCAGGGCAGCATGCAGCTCCATTAGGGAACCGCACGCACTGTACAATGTGAAGGGGAGCGCTTCCCCGTCCTGTTTTGCGTAGGCGTGCCGGGTGTCACATGACTACCCAGCGCTCAGTGTGACTCACTGCACCCGCCGCCAAAGATCGACAGGCCCCGCTCTTCTGCTATGTCAGGTAAAACGGCAGGGAGGGGGGCCAACTATGTGTAGGGAGCAGAGCCGGTGCTACCATCACTTCAGGTGCCGGCCCTGAAAAAAAACAGCTGGTATGAATGGAAGGATTAGAGAGGGGATTATAATTGGAAGGGGTAGGGAGTAATATCAATGGTGGGGGGGAGTAATATGAATAGTAGATGGGGAAGTAATATGAATGGAAGGGGTAGGGTGTGGGGAGTAATATGAATGGAAGGGGTAGGGTTGGAGGGGAGTAATATGAATGGAAGGGGTAGGGGGGAGTAATATGAATGGAAGTGGTGGGGGTGAGATACCTGGCTTCTACCGTTACTGCAATACGAATGGAAGGGGTAGGGTGGAGGGGGAGTAATATGAATGGAAGGGGTAGGGGGAGTAACATGAATGAAAGGGGTAGGGAGGGAGTAATATGAATGGAAGGGGTAGGGTGGGGGGAGGAATATGAATGGAGGGGGTAGGAAGGGAGTAATATGAATGGAAGGGGTAGGATTGGAGTAATATAAATGGAAGGGGTAGGATTGGAGTAACATGAATGAAAGGGGTAGGGGGGAAGTAATATGAATGGAAGGAGTGGGGGGAAGTAATATGAATGGAAGGGGTGGGGGGGGGGGATGCTCTAAATGGAAGGGGTAGGTAAATTATATACCTCACTGGACCACCAGGAATTAAGAGACCCCTGGACAACCTAAGACTTAGAATTTCTGCTGGATCACCAGGTATCCTAGCTCCCTCCGTGCAAAAAAAAAAAAAAAGGGAAGCAGGAGGGGAACACAAAAAAAACCTTTTGTGACGAAGTGCCCTTCGCCACTTGTGCCTGGAGGGGACTACTGGCTAGCCTCCTGCCTTCCGACTATGGCCCCTGTGCTGATAGCTGTATTTTACCCTGCAGAAAGGTTATTTGTGTATTTCTGCCAGGGCGTTCGGACTTTCGATCCCTCCACCTTACAGCAACCAGCATCCTGGGGAGTGGGGGCAACCGGCCTCCTCCTCCAACAGCAGCTGGAGATACCGGGAGAGGGGGAAAACAACCCTAACCACACTGGCGCAGATGGGACCGCAGTCTCTGTGCCAGTCCTACAGGGATGCTGGATGGGCGGTCCAGATCCCCAACCAACCCCGCAGGGATGCCAGAAGGAGGAGGTAAAGGAAACTTCCCCTCCCCAGCTACATCCCAACCGGGTCCTGGGGGCAGTGGATGAGCCAATACCCACTGACCCCCTCCCAGCAGCAGAGCTGACATCTGGGCAGAGTGCTGTTAGCCTCTGCCCCCCTTTTCCTCTGGTCCAGAGCCTGACTTACCACGGGTTACCCCAGCAAAGAGCTGGCAGCTTGCCCCCCAAGCAACACCAGCAGTTTGCCTAGCTGCACCAGAGAGACCGAGAGTGCTGCGCTGTCCCACTACAAACTTGAACATACAGGCCAGTACCATTTATTGTGGGTGGGGGGGTTACTCTGCGTATTTTTCTTTGTGGGTGGGCTGCCCGACTAACCTAAGCCTCCTGCCTTCCGACTATGGCCCCCGTGCTGATAGCTGTATTTTACCCTGCAGAAAGGTTATTTGTGTATTTCTGCCGGGGCGTTCGGGACTTTCAGTATGTGAGTAGTGCTACCCCAGATAGCTATGCCATGGAGCCTATTCATGTAACGAAAGACTATGGAAAAGACTTTGGCTCCATGGCGATTGAACTGTATGTACGTGATCTGAGCGCCATTCGGTAATAACGTGCGCTCAGATCTAAGCTATCTTGGGATAAGTTGCATGTATATGTTTTATGTAGTAATTGTAACATTGTGTAATTTTATCTATTTTTGTAACCATGTGGTTAATGGAGTCTTGCCTCTGTCCTGGGAGATAATTTGATTACTTTCCAATTATCTCCAGGATAGAGAGGAGGGATTGTGATGTCACTGTGGGAGTGTTTTGTTTGTATTGTCTGTGATTGTCTAATATCCAATATGTGTCCCATTGTTCCATCAGGTCCCCTAGGGGACTGTCCACCTGGTGGATACTTGCATAAATACCGGGCAGGTAGCACTCAATAAACCAGACCTACTTGCACCTTTCTTGAAGCCTTGGCTCATGCTTGGGAGAACGGATACCTATAATCACTTACTCCCCAGAGTAAGTTCTTTTAAGAGTATGATTTGTTTCTGCTACGCTCTCTGGATTTAGGAGAGGTTCACCCACTGGGAGCTGGATCCTGGTCGTGGATCCAGGGTGGGTGAGAGACGGCGAGACCCCGGTGCTGCTGCATCGCTGGAAGTGGGATCCGCAGTGCTGATGGTGTCGGTTGGAGTGCTCGTAGTCCTCGGCAAGCGCTAGGAGCATCGACTGGCGGAGGTACTCAGTCGGAGTGCCAGCGGTCCGTCACACCTTTTTTTTACATTTATTGCAGAAATGCAAAAGGAAATGGAGAGGCTTGAGTTGCAACATACAAACAAAGTCACCTCACCAATATCTCACACAGACCACACATCCATCACACAAATACATATTACACTCAGGAATCACACACACAACATATTCAGCCATTACACACAGCACATCAGCCACCACACACCCACATACATATTACACTCAATAATTATGTACAGCTGTCACAAACAGCACACACTTAGCCACCACATACATATTACACTCAGGAATCACACACAGCTATCACAAACAGCACACACTTAGCCACCACACACCCACATACATATTGCACTCAGGAATAACACACAACACGTTCAGCCACCACACATCCACATATATACACTCAGGAATCACAAACAGCGCACTCAGCCACCGCACACCCACATACATATTACACTCAGGAATCACACACAGTTATGTATTCTTCCATGCAATAAGAGACCCTTTTAATGTATTAAAAATAGGCAAAAATATGCAATGCCTTTAAAGGGACACTAAAGTCACCAGAACAACTACAACTTAATGTAGTTGCTCTGGTAAGTATAGTATGTCCCTGCAGGCATTTTTCATGTAAACACTGCTATACAGAGAAAGGTCAGTGTATACATTACTGCCTAGGGACACCTCAGTCATTCAGATGCTTCCTGGGTCAGAGTCTCCACACTATGCATTGGGGATTCTAAATTGAGGTTGATAACACAGATTTTCCTTGGCATTATTGGGAAAGCATTGTATATGGAGCTTTACTATTCCATGTGCACTGTCACGATCTCTTACCTTATTCCTTTGCGCCCACGTGGTGCAGGATCCAGGGCAGACTTCTATTCCAACGAGTTCAGCATGTCCCACGCTGGCCGCTGGAGTCACGTCCCTTTTTATGATGCCGTGCATGCGCGCCAACGTCATGACTTCAATGACGCGGTCTCACGTCATCAATACCGGCCCAGAACATTTTGGGGCCGTGCCTTAAAGCAAAAGACGCTCCCTTTAAAAAGGGGCGCCGTTTGCCTTGTTCCTTGCCCTATTGTGGTTCCTTGTGTTCCCCTTAGTGCTCTTTAATTCTCCTTGCATATTTACTGTTGTTTTTGTGTACTGACCCTGGCTTGTATTTTGACCTCCTGATTTCTGGTATCCTGACCCGGCTATTCTTGTATCGTTCTCCTGATCTCTGGTATTCTGATTTTTTGCTTTTTCACCTACGTTAAATCCGATCATTTTAAGGTTTGGTAATACATGCTTGGGTTTTCTGTAGGTTTAAATACTGCATGTTGGGTTATCACACGACCGTGATATGCACTAGCAAATGGAAGGGTTTGTAGGAGTTCTCTTTGCATTGATTTCAATAGAGGGGAGGTCTTTGGATGACTGGTAGGTGTGAAGAATCCCCCTCCATTCATTCGATACTTTCCCTCCCTGCTACTTTATTCATGGATTTATTACTGTGACGAAGTGCCCTTCGCCACTTGTGCCTGGAGAGGACTGCTTGCCGCCTCTTGCCCTGTGACTATGGACCCTGGGAGATTTGGCCCGTTCAATTCAGTATGATAGGAGTTATGTATTTTTGTATCCTTTTGTGTTTTACTGGGAACATGTGCTCAATGGAGTCTGCTTCTATCCCTGGATAATTGGATTACTTTCCCCATTATCTCCAGGCTAGAGGGCTCTGTAAAACCAGTTTGGGCCAGATAGCCATGCTGCCAGCCAGGCCCCAAAAGATACTTTACTAACTTCTTAACCCCTGGTCTGATTCATGCCATTTTTTGATATGTTGTTTCCCTGAATGGATTGATTGTGAATATATATATTTTTATGTGAATGTGATGTATATTTTAGAAGTTATGAATATGCTGTAAAAACTGTATTATTTCTGGCCAGCAGATAATTGAGCTTTGTGTATTGTAGAAACTCAATTATCTAGCCTGGCCCAGAGGAGGAGTTTTGTGTTGCATAAATTGTGAGTTCTGTGTGCCAGTAAATCAGTCTTGTTCCAGCATTAAGCCTTGGCTCATGTTTGGGGGATTGGAGAAATACACTCTGGGGATTGCTATAATCACTATACTCCCCAGGGTATGATCACTAAATTCTGCTAAGAGCTTGTTCCTGTTCCTGCTCTCTGGGGAAAGAGAGGTTCACCCACTGGAAGCTGGATCCTGGCCTTGGGTCCAGGGTGGGTGGAGACAGCAGAGACCCCGGCGCAGTTGCATCGCTGGAAGTGGGGTCTGCAGTGCTGATGGTGTCGGTTGGAGTGCTTGGAGTCCTCAGCGAGCACTAGGAGCATCGATTGGCGGAGGTACTCAGTCGGAGTGCCAGCGGTCCGTCACAGTAGGATTCTGTCCCTAAGAAATCTCAGGAGCTTTTAATTCCTTTTTATAATTTTTTTATGGGACAGGGAGGATTAGGAAACAAAATTTATTGCTAGATCTGTTTATTTAGCTTTCTTTTACATGGTGGAGCACTTATATGAGATTCATGCTATGTGAAGAGCACCTATAAAATGGGGGTGGAGGGAAGGGCACCGATACAGCTTCTCGCCAAAGGCACTCCAGATGTGGACTCCATCCATAATGCTGTAAGTCCACAACAGTAGTAGTAGTCCACAAGATCTGGAGTGCGTAAGGTGGCCTATCCAGGGACGTTTTAGCCACGAGGCAAACAAGGCATTTGCCTTGGGCGGCATTTTCCAGGGGGGCGGCAAAAAATGCCGCTCCCAAATGCCCAGGGCAAATGTCTTGTTAGCCTTGCTGGGCTGGCTGATGGGTGGGCGGTGCTGGTGAGGGAGCACTTTTGCCTGAGCGCTCAGCTCCCTCGCGCGCCGCCCGCAGAGTGAGGCTGGGAGCTGGAATATGTTAGTGTGTGTCTGTTAGTGTGTGTGCGTGTCTGTTAGCGAGTGTGTGTCTGTTAGTGTGTGTGTGTCTGTTAGCGAGTGTGTGTCTGTTAGTGTGTGTGTGTGTGTATGTGTCAGTGAGTGTGTTTGCCTGTTAGTGTGGGTCTGTTAGTGAGTGTGTGTTTGTCTGTTAGTTAGTGTGTGTCTGTTAGTGTGTGTCTGTTAGTGTGTGTGTGTCTGTTAGTGTGTGTGTGTGTCTGTTAGCGAGTGTGTGTCTGTTAGTGTGTGTGTGTGTCAGTGAGTGTGAGTGTGTTTGCCTGTTAGTGTGGGTCTGTTAGTGAGTGTGTGTTTGTCTGTTAGTGAGTGTGTGTGTGTTTGTCTGTTAGTGAGTGTGTGTCTGTTAGTGTGTGTGTGTCTGTTAGCGAGTGTGTGTCTGTTAGTGTGTGTGTCTGTTAGTGAGTGTGTTTGCCTTTTAGTGTGGGTCTGTTAGTGAGTGTGTGTTTGTCTGTTAGTGAGTGTGTGTGTGTGTTTGTCTGTTAGTGAGTGTGTGTCTGTTAGTGAGTGTGTGTCTTTTAGTGTGTGTGTCTGTCTGTTAGTGTGTGTCTGTTAGTGTGTGTGTGTGTCTGTTAGTGTGTGTGTCTGTTAGTGTGTGTGAGTGTGTTTGCCTGTTAGTGAGTGAGTGTGTGTTTGTCTGTTCGTGAGTGAGTCTGTTAGTGAGTGTGTGTCTGTTAGTGTGTGTCTGTTAGTGTGTGTGTCTGTTAGTGTGTGTGTGTGTGTGTCTGTTAGTGAGTGTGAGTGTGTTTGCCTGTTAGTGTGTGTCTGTTAGTGAGTGTGTGTTTGTTAGTGTGTGTGTCTGTTAGTGTGTGAGTGTGTGTGTGGGAAGGGTTGGGGGGGGGGGTGCGCCTCAGTTTTGTCCTGCCTAGGGCAGCACAAAACCAGGATACACCACTGGGCCTATCCATGGTGTATAATAATGTATGATTTGCTACTTTACTATATGTAGCAAATTTGGTTTGAAAACCATAAATGTAGCATAAAATGTATTTTGGGTTGTCATATACATGGACTTTAGAGAGGTCATAAATATTTGAGAAAGACAGGCATTTTACATGTATTTTTTTCTGGTTTTATAGGTTTATATGAACTGTATTTTTTTTGCTTTAACAGATTTCTGGAAGAAGATGCCTGAACACACAGCCACATACATGAGCACTGTCTTCATTTTGTGCTGATAACACCAGCTCACCTCATTCCTATCCAAGTGCATCTTCTAGAACTCCACGTTCTTCCTGCAAACCTCACAGACTATAATATTCTATGTCTTTTATAGAGTGTGTTATTGCACCCTCACATCTTCCTTGTTGCCTTAAGTGATAACTATAGTGTTGATTTGCCTATATCAGGGATAGGCAACCTTCGGCACTTGAGATGTTGTGAAGTACATCCCCCATAATGCTGTTACATCCATAATGTTGGCAAAGCATCAGGGGAGATGTAGTCAGGCCCGGACTGGCCATTGGGCACCGGTGGGCCGCGATGGCCACGGGCCGAGACCGGCGGGGGGGAGATCCAGCCGGTCCATGCAGAGCCGGCGCTATCCGAGCGCCGGCCCCGCTGTGTTCCATGAAGGGTCGGTGGGGAGATCAAAGACAGCCAGGAGAGGAACCTGACGGAGCTCTAGCTTGCAGCTTCACAGGGTTCCTCTCGTGAGATCGGGAGCGTTGCCATGGCAATTATCCGGGTTTTGCGTGAGTGAACTATAGGCTACAGGTAAGAATAGAGGGGGGGTATAATGTCTGTTTTTTGTTTTAATAAAAATAAATCAATATTGTCATTTACCTGCCTCCCCCCAAAACACAATCCTAACACCCTCACACAGCACCCTAACACACACATCACCCTCACACAACACCCTAACACACACATCACCCTCACACACACAGCACCCTCACACACAGCACCCTCACACACAGCACCCTAACACACAGCACTCTCACACACAGCACCCTCACACACACATCACTCTCACACAGCACCCTAACACACACATCACTCTCACACAGCACCCTAACTCACATCACCCTTACACAGCACCCTAACACTGAGCACCCTCACACACAGCACCATAACACACAGCAACCTCACACACACATCACCCTCACACACATCACCCTAACACACATCACCCTAACAAACAGCACCCTAACACACAGCACCCTAACACAGCACCACTCTAACACACACAGATGCCCTAACACACACAGCGCCCTAACACTCAGTAACCTAACACACACAGAACCCTCACACAGCACCCTAATACACAGCACCCTAACACATCACCCTAACACACACACCACCCTAACACACACAGCGCCCTAACGCTCAGTGCCCTAACACACACAGCGCCCTAACACTCAGTGCCCTAACACACACAGAACCCTCACACACCACCCTCGCACAGCATCATAACACACATAGCACCCTAACACACACAGCATCCTAACACACACAGCCCCCCCCACACAGCACACCTCACACACAGCGCACCTCACACACACACACACTGCACACCTCACACACACACACTGCACACCTCACACACACACACACTGCACACGCACACACACAGCACCCTCACACACACATACAGCACCCTCACACACTATACTCCTCACAAATGCACACTACACCCCTCACACGCACACCTCACACATACACACAGCAGACGCCAAACACACTGCACCACACACACACACACACAATACTACACACCAAACATATATGTATATATACTACAGAACCCCTCACACACATACTGCACCCATAAACACATTCAATTCAAGACAAACACTAGATTCCTACCAAACTCTGGATATCTACAGATATACACACACTGGATCTCTATATACACTCTGAATCCTCTATACACGCACGCACACACACGCACACACACTCACTAGATCTCCTATACACACTCCTGAGTCCTTCAAACACACACTAGATCCCCTACACACAGATGCTGTACCACCTACACACACACACTACATTTCTGACATCCACACTCTGGATCCCCTATGCACAGACTAGATTCCATTTAAGCAAACACATAGTGTCTCCATAAATGGGATACAGTGAGTATCCCAATTATTGAAACCCCTGATACAAGTTTCAAGCAAACACAACGCAAGCATGTTATTACATTTGCTTGCGCTGTGCAGAACAAATACAGGGCCCTTTTCTCATGCCCTGGAAGAGCATTGAACCAACATGCTTACTTTGAGATGGGACGTGCTTGTCATTGGGGATGACAAAACACACCCTATCTGGCCCCGCCCCCTTTTCAGTAGGCCGCTGAGAATCAAAAATGCCCGGGCCGAATTTTTTCCCCAGTGCGGCCCTGGATGTAGTCCATGACATCTGGAGTGCCGAAGTCTGCCTACTCCTGGCCTATATCTAAACTCTATCACTTGGACCTGATAATGTGATTGGAGCTCGAAATACATAGATCACTGTGGTTCCTAGTTGCATATTCAATCACTGTATGTAGAATATTTTACAAATGTTTGCAAAAAAGGTATCATTTTATTTAAACAGGCAGTGGTAGAATTTCATTAATTGGTGCCACCTTCATTTTCACCATCATATTTGAAAGACTATCTATATGGTGCACCAAAAAATGGGGGCTTCAAATCTGCTAAATAGCCACACAGTACTATGCAGGCAAGACACATGCACAAAAGAATGCTGAGAAAGGTACTCTTTTTTTATATCAAACCCAGCATTGTGGTGAAAAAAATGATAAATTACTACAAGAAAAATAACAGAACACTTAACAGGTTAATGATAATTATTCAGACAGACTGTCCATATCATTTTTCTTTCTGTGTTTCAACATGGAGAATGATAAAATATTTTGAATTCCAGACCTCAGCGATTGCTGTATGAGATGCCAGAAAAATATTAGGTATTAATGTAGTTTCTACGTTAATGAAATATCAGTTTAGAAATAGCAGTAGTAAAATTCTGTAAACTCGGGCAGGACCACCAAACATGAAGTAATGTTCAGTAGAATGTTAGAGTATAGAAATATTTGTGGCCAGATGGAATGTACTAAAAAATATTAACACATTATGGTGTTTTGGAAAGTTACAGGGGCAAATACAGGGCTTGCCCATTTCAGTTTTACACATTGAAATTTGCTAGATTGGTTTTCTGGGCCGATGTTGCTTTGAAGACTGTATGGCAGCCAAGGAATGAAAGTTACCCCCATCATGGCATAGCATTTGCAACAGTAAACAACCCATGGCATTTAAAATGGGGTCTTTTTTAGTAGTCACTTAGGAGTGTCTAAACTTTTTTTTTATCTAAAATTGAATATTAATTTATCCCCAGAAAGATTTTTATTCCACCTAGAATTGCCAAAAATTGATAAATCATCTTTGTTCTTGACCATACATGTCTTGATAGCTGTTAAATTATGCATTGCCAGAAAATGGAAAACAGAATATATCTCCTATAACAGAGATTCAAATTCAGATTCAATACCAAGGCCTAATGGAAAAGGCAGTTTATTATAAAGATAATAATATTGGCTTTTATAATAAGACATGGACAAAAAGGTTCGATTACTATAAAGAATAGAATACCCATATCTCAGTAGAACCAACAAACCCTGGCATAGATACTCTTGCATAGAAACTCTTTTAGGGCAAATTCCTAATAATGTCTTTCCGAAGTTGGCTCTAGATACAATTAATGAATTAATATATTAAAGAGTAATACAGACTCTGTCCACTTTCCTTGATCCCGATAGTCGATCCCAGGTCTTTTCATGTTTCTATGTTGTAGGTTTTATTTATGTTTTTGTATTATATATATTATGTGACGACTTAAATGTTGAAAAAAGAGCTGAACAAAAAAATATATTAATGCTTGATTTAATTTGTAAAAATATCAAATTGAGAAATGAACTATATGGTGAAACACTAAAATTTTGACACGCTAATTTGGTTTGTATATGAAGGATGATGTTGAACTCATTTGTTTAGTATTTTTTGATACTTGTAAAACTTGTAAAAGTATAATAAAAATGAATTTAAAAAAGACTTTTTCTATGTACACAAAGGCCTATTTCTCTAAAATATTGTTCACAAATCTGAGCCTAAGACACACCTGTGCAATAATCATGATGCCTAATCAGCATCTTGATATACCAAACCTGTGAGGTGGATGGATTAAGGAGAAGTGCTATCTAACACAGATTTAGACAGATTTGTGAATATTTTAGAGAAATAGGGCTTTTGTGTACATAGAAAAAGTTTTAGATCGTTGAGTTCAGCTCATGAAAAATGGGGACAAAAACAAGTGTTGCGTTTATAATTTTGTTGAGTGTATATATCTCACCTATTTCACCTGTTCAGAATTAGTAACACATGTAATGTCAATGATGTCCTGATATAAGCCAAAGATAACCCTTAGGTTTTCACTGCTCATACCATTATATTTCATAAAAGTTGATGTTTATAGGGGTCATCAAACTACAGCCCAATGAGCATTGAGGATGGGCATCTAATGAAATTATTGCTGAAAATAATAATTGTGGCAATTGGGAATGTTAAAAGGTACTATTACAATTAAAAATAATAATATAGAGTTGGTATTGAAATCATTGTTTCTATGTATTGTCAATAATTATATTGGAATTCAGTTCTAACATGAAACAGTTTGGAATGCCTTTTTGTTGCACTGAACTTGTTGAAATGGTAACGGGTGCCAATTTTCTTCCCAATTATACTCAGGTATGTAGTTCTATGTAGACCAATTAAGTCTTGGCTTGGGTCAGGGGGAGACAGGTTGTTAAAGTAGGTGGATGCTGTTCCTTTTTAAAGAAAATAATGTGTTTATTGGGCTTGCTGCCAACCACAAATACAGTTATCTGTCTACACATTCTGTTAACTGGATAAGGATGTTGTTGAGTGAACAAAGAACCAATGCCATGTATGTATTTAACGGTCCAATGGAAATTCAGCAATGATAGTGCATGGACCTCTTTGTTGATAGATATTGAACTGGACGTGGGCTTATGCAGCACCAAATATCTGTGTAGAAATCCCAAAATCTTTGGCGAGAAGCATCTTACTATATAGATGCAGCATTAATTCGAGTGAATAATTTATGATGCAATACTAAACTACCTGCCTATATTAAAAAAAGATAGAATTAATGTAAAAGGGTTAGATAGCTCAGTGGATAGAACTCCAACCAAGGAATCTCAATGTCACAGGTTCAGTTCATTCCAAAGCCAATACTGCCTCTCATCTT
>OW240912.1:111795872-111949835 GCA_933207985.1 Pelobates cultripes | reverse complement strand
TGTGTGTCTGTCTGCCTCTGTGTGTATGTGTGTGTGTGTGTGGCTGTCTGCCTGTGTGTGTGTGTGTGTGTGTGTGTGTGTGGCTGTCTGTGTGTGTGGTTGTCTGCCTGTGTGTGTGTGTGGATTTCTGCATGTAAGTATGTGTGTGTAAGTCAGACTGGCTGTCTGCCTGTGTATGTGTGGCTGTCTTCCTATAATTGTGTGTGAGTGTGTTTATCTGCCTGTAACTGTGTATGTGTGTTACTGCCTGTACCTGTGTGTTTCTGCGACTATCTGCCTGTGACTGTGTGCATGTGGTGTTTATGTATAACTGTGCATCTGACTGTGGGACTGTGTGCACATAACTCTGCAAAAATATACACCTGCATTCACACATAGGCTTAAATGCATATTTGTATCTGAATTAAATACTCATCACTCACAGCCAATAAGCCCAGCACAAATACCACATACACCCAATACACGTATATCACATACAGTTAATACACCCATTACAAATATCACACACAGCCAACACATAGCATACATATCCCCTATACAATCACTTCACTCCTATACACACACACACACTATACTTGGATGACTGGGGGGGAGGGATGGCGCTGTGAAGATTTTTCGCACAGGGCGCCTAAAGGCCTAAGGCCAGCCCTGACACTACTTAGCAATACGGCTAAGGTGGATACCCCAAAACAGAGCAGATGTGTAGTCAATTTTGACTCAGGCTGGGATGTTGCCAAAAAAACATCGGGAAGGTTTTGGCCACTCCTTACTCAGGATCCACATTTATTGCAAGTTGTCCCCCCATATGTGTCACTCACTGCTAGAAGGGGCAAAAATTAAAAAGTGTGTTTGTACCACATCACCTGTCAACACCCATTACAAACAGAAACTGGATTACAGTGAATGGAACATATCTATCGCTACAAAGGATCTAAAATATTAACCAATTCGTCCGGCACTGTGGACATCCCCATCAAACAATTTTTCAACTGTAACTCTTTTGGTGTGGTGTACCTGCTGATATGTGAGTGTTGCCTTCAAAAGAAGGATTATGGAACATGTCCACTCAGTAACTACATTTAAGGACACACCTTTTGCTAGACATGTCAGACTGCACCACAAAGATTCCCCCAAAGGGATGAAACTTGCAAAATCCATATGGACAAAAGGGGTGGTGACTTGGACCTAGCTCTCTCTCAAAAAAAAAAGTGTTTTTGGATCCATAAGTTTGAAACTTTGGCATCAATGGGTTGAACAAGGGCTTTACGTTTATTTGTACGTAGGAGCAATACACACCTATCAATAACTAGAAAGGAGATTCTAACTATGTGTTCCAAACAATAATTTTGTTTATGTTTATTATAGGTACATAACATTTATTGTTCCCTGCTTTAATGTTGAATTATGTTGCTTATAACAAAGGGTTAAACCAAATATCCTGTTATCACAATGACCATTATATAGACACAACAAGAATGTAGTCTGTTTATTTATGTATTTTTTTACATGTCATTCAGAAAAATTACAGGAATCATATTAGTCATGTCCTATAAGCAAAAGAAAAAAGAAAGGACTACTGCCATAGAATAGGTAAGGTTAAAAATTAACTTTTAATAGTCTGATTAAAATAAAATAAAGAGTGAATATAAAAAAACTCTCAATACACCAAGAGGGAGTATAAAGAGATGAATAATACACATCAATTAAATGATTACAATGTCCAAATTATTGCAACTTGATCATTTGACATATAGTCAGCAGTAAGCTAGTATATAAAATTGTTCTAAGTTGATACTTTCAAATTGCCTAAATAGTTGCAAATTACTGCTTACTATTGCTACAGACCAATGTGAAAATATATTTGTCCATAAGAGGTAGAAACGATAGATAGAGATCCCAGTCTAAGTTTGTAAAAAGATATTGCCAAAAACTGACTGTGCCTTCATGGGCACCTACCTCTACGAAACCCCACTAAATAAGCTAACTAGCCAAAGAGTAAATAAATCTGCCGGACATCCCAATGAATATTGTGCACAATTCTTACGTATTCTAAATGGGAGAATCGCATAATGTCCTATAAGCATTACACACACCCACTGTGTTTCTATCTCGCTCTGCTGGTCCCAATCGATGGTTCATTCCAGCCCCATGAGACAGGCAGGCAATGTGAAACTGAACTTCTCATGCACACCCGACTCAAGGGTTAGTTCATCAGCCAGAATAAGACTGACTGAAGCCTGCCCTTTGACATGGGTGGATATTTGCATAATTTATGCATCAATGGGTGGTATGGGCATGTGATGCAATTATGCTTAGCCAGCAAATGGGCATGATTAATGGCAGGTATATTCATGCACACCCCCGGCCCTCATTGGCTAGTACGGGTACAAACCTCACTCTGATCTCATTTAAAAAGCATCACAGCAGGTTGAACATCTTAATACCTCAAATTAAGGAGCTTTAGCAGCGCAGAAAAGCGCGTCAGGCTTATTCTATTTTTATTTTAAACTCACAGCATGTTTTTGTTATTAGTATGGTTAGCTGGTGAATGTTTAGGTAGAAATTTCTAGAGGGGTAACTCTCCAAAATGGAGTTTATTATTAGGGCAATTGTTTAGTTAGCATGGAAGGTTTGACTTTTGTTTAAAGGAGCACTAGTACAAAAGCACTAGTATAAAAGTTTCTTTTTTTTAGTGTTTTTTTGTCTTTTTGGTTAAAATAAATAAATTTAGTTTAAATTACATCATATTCATATAGGTACTTTACTTTGTCCTCTGAATTTTATGTCCATTGGTAATTTCTTTGTGTTTTAATATAAAAATACACCTAGAATGAAAGTGTATATATAATAATGTGTGTGTGTGTGTGTGTGTATGTATGTGTATATATATATATATATATATATATATATATATATATATACTTTTTTTAAATGAAGTGTGTATACAGGGTCGGCGCGTCCGTAAGGCGGCACAAGCAGCCGCCTTAGGTCGCAACGGCCCAGAGAGCAATAGATTTGAGTGGCCGGCCGGAGGTGGGCGCACAGTGCTCCCTCCTGCCAGGCACTCTGTGTAGCGTGGCCAAGCGGAGCAGTGCGAGCCGCAGTACATGATCTTACAGATCTGAAGCTCCTGTACCACGGTCTGCTCTGCCATGCTACAATAAAGGTAGGAGACACACCGGGGCACTAAGGGGAGGGAGAGGAAGGAAAACTATGGGGGGTGGGGGGGAAGGAAAACTATGGGAGTGGGAAAGAACGCTATGTGACAGGGGTGGGAAAGAATGCTATACAGGACAGGGAGAAAAAAGAATGCTATAGGAGGGGAGGAGGAAAATGCGCACTGTAGGGGGGAAAGAATGCTATAGGGCAGGGGAGGCCGAAAAGGGGGAAATGCTATGGGACAGGGGAGAGGGAAAAAGAATGGGACAGGGGAAAGACTGCTATGGGACAGGGGAGAGGGGGGGAAGAACACTGGGGGGGGTGAGGAACATGAGGAACATTGGGGGGGCACTAAGGTACAGGGGAGGGGAAGGATAATAAACCATGGGAAAGTGAGAGGACTACTAAAAGAGAAGGGAGAGGAACACTAAGATGGGGGTGGTTGGAGGAACATTAAGGGAGAAAGGGGGCACTAAGAGACAGGTAAGGGGTAGGGAAGACAAACACTAAGGGACAGGGGAGGGAGGGGAGAATAGCACTAAGGGACAGGGGAGGGAGGTAGACAAACACTAAGGAACATGGAGGGGAGAGGACCATTAAGGGACAGGGAGGGGAGAGGACCATTAATGGACATGGAGGGAAGGAGAGAGGAATACTAAGGGACATTGAGGGGAGAGTGGCACGGCACACAGGGGAGTCTGAGTGGGGAGAAAGACACACAGAGGGACATGAGGGGGGAGAAAGAAACACAGATGGGCCCTCGACTGAGAAAGTCCACAGAGGGGCTGGGGATGAAAGCGCCAAACAGAATGGCCTGTGAGTGGGAATTCAAAGGGGTTGGGGTGAAAGAGACACAGAGGGGCTGGAGAAGAGGAAAAAGAGACACAGAGGGGCTGGGGAAAGATAGACAGGCTGCGGGTGAAAGAGAAACACACAAAGGAGCTGGTAAGAGTAAAAGACACAAAGGGTCTGAGAGAGAAGGAGACACAGAGGCTGAGGAGGATTAAGAAACCCAAAGGGGGGTGGTAATAGATACACAAGGGAGGTGTAAGACACACAATGGAGAAAAATAGGGGATAAGACACTAAAAGGGGTAAGACATTTAAAAAAAGAGGATAAGAAACAAAAGGCAGTTTAAGAGGCACACAGGTGAAGATGCTTTTGGGAAGGGGTGGGGGCTCCAAAATCATCTTAGTCTTTGTACCCAAAAATCCTTGCACAGGCCCTGCGTGTATGTATGTATGTATATATATATATAGAATTTCATTCAAACTGTATTTTGATAATAATAGAATTTAAAGAGATATATATCACAACGATGATATCATCGGTGACATGCAGTTTTTGTGTTGAAAATGAAAAAAAACTAATTGAAACACTAATTTTGGCCAGCGTTTGTGAATAAGTGGCCACTCAAAAAGGCTGGACATAGCTAATTTTAAATATCCTGTGTTGACTACTTTTGCTAATGGAATGCCATGATGGGAGTTATTTTCATTCCTGCATCTCTCACCCCAACTCCACCTTCCACCCAATCTAAACGTGGATTGTGTTTTTGGAGCCAAGGGAAACCCAGTATTATCGGACATGTAGGTGAAGATATAATTTAGAACACCATTTCTTCAGAATGTAAGATACCCACTGAGAGAGTGATTGGCAGGGTTTCGTGCGTGATGAGAGGCTGGGCAAAACGTCTCCCATCAATAGCCTCTACTGCTATGGGTCTATCTTTCTGCCTTAAGGGCAGGAGATGTTTGGCAGAGAATTCCTTTTTTTTAAGAGTAAGTAGAGAAGACCTAAATCAAGGCCATGGATTGGCCTCCCCTCCATCCTCAATTGCAGCTGTAGGCCGCAGAGAAGTCTCACACAGACTGTGTCTGCAGGATTCAGGCTGATGTGGCATAGATAGCAAGCAGTGTACTCCCTGGGAGTAAGAGCAGGATTCTAGTCAAAATTAGAGCAAAGTTGTCCACTATAAAGGCTTTTAAGTGGATTTCCCAGAGGAGCCACAGCACCATGTGACTGACTCGGTTTGCAGTAAGGCCCCGCCCCCCAGATATGTGTGTTTTATTTCAGTAAAAGCTAACACTATGATGACATTCGCAGGTAAAATGCCATGTAGAACATTTTAGATTGTTTTTACATTTTATTCATGTTAAATTATGTTTCATATATGAATATTTGTTGTGAAATGAAAACCTTGTTTCTCCTGAACCAGATGATATATAATACGTGTGGGTGCACTTAATATGAAAGAGGGATGAAAGAAGTAAATTATGTTGAACAGACATATAGCTCAAATACCAGCGTTGTTTTGATTAGAACTTGTACAATTGCCTCCGTCCTTATGGGGTTAAAGGGTATGCTAGACAATCAGATTAGAGTCCATTTAATTATTATGAAGAGAAAAGATTTGGCATTTCTCCTGCTTTCCTTTTGGTCTATGATCAGCCCTATGACCGACAGTGCTGATGTTTCTAAGGAGCTTATTAGTCAAATAATCTTTTGTGTGCATCATTTTTTTTAATGAAATGAAACTTTATTTTGATCAAACTGCATGCAATAATAAATCATTCATGACTCAGTTGAGAACAGATATCAATACTTTTTCAGCACAGAACTACAATTTTCTTCTGTTTGGCATGATTTCAAGAATTACTTTTATGGTCTTCTAATATCACACTACATTAGTATAAGGGAGATATTTAGACTTCCCTCACTCACACAGTCCCCATGCCACGAGTGTGGCCATGTCCGCTAAACAGTGGGCAGCCACTGAACAGCGAGCTATTCCTGTCCAATCACTACTTATTTACAAGAGGGAATGGATTCCCAAATCCTCCCACCCATAGGCATTGGGGCAGACTTCAGTTTAAAGAATGGAGGGTGGACAGACGGTGGATGGGGTCTACAATTTAATATACCTGTAAGGGGGGGGGAGGGGTGGTCTTGCCATTGCCCACTCTTTTTAAGAAATGATGCCAACCCCTTCACCATCAAACTCTCCAAATACAAGCATCCTACCTATCTCCCTACACCTAAAATTTAAATATTATAGGCCAGACTATGTCCTCCCCCCTTATTTTTTCTACACAATAGCCCAACTGCGGGTTAAATTATTTAAATTGAAGCTGACACATATGCCCATGGGTGAAGGGCACAAGGGTGACCTGCACCAGGTTCCTATCTTTAATGTCAACTGGGCAGCAATAGCTGTCCAGCACACTGTTTTTTATTACATCAAGCAGTCACTGGCTGTTTGGTGCTTAGTGGACATGCTCCTACTCAAGTCAGGTCGAATGAGGGCATGAGGTAAGTTTTAAATATCCCATGTACCATTATGGGGTCATATTGACACCCACAGCTGGCAAATAGTAAAAAAAAACTTTCAACAGTTTTTTGTTGTTGCTGTTTTCAAACATCACTTAGCCGTCAGTGTTGTATGCAAGAAAAGGGAGGAATGTTTCGCAAATCTGACTTATATAATTCAACAACATTAACATTGGTTTCAACAACATTCTGTTCATCAAGTTTGTGTGCATAATGCCTATAATGCAATAATATTTTCTTTTGCTGCTAATGGAGTAAGTGAAGAAAGATTGGGCATTTTTCCAGTTATCGTTTATAGAATTTACCCTGTCACTATGCTAGGAAAATATTGAATTAAAATGACATTTCATTACAGTGCTGAATACACTTCTGTAATGTTGTAGAATACAGCAATGTGTAGGTGATGTGAATTTAGGACTATCCGTTCAGTTGCCAACATAGAAGAAAGAATTCCAAGGACCCATTGGTGGCAAATTCACACAGAGATGTACAGTTCACAATGGCACACACACTGATAAGCACATATATACATGCAAAGACACTTACGGATACATGCACTGACACTGAAACACCTACAGATACACACGCTTTGACACACACACTCACATAAATATGCACACCCAGATACATACAGAGACACATTGACATAAATACACAGTCAGACACTGACAAACTAACACACATATCCAGTGAATTAAATAGAGAAAGCACATATTTCTAACCACCTTCCTGAGTTCCCTACGACAGCTACAACAGTTACACCAACATTGGTTCTGTCCCTCCCCTTATAAAATGATTGAATTACAAATGATTGACTACTATATTCAATAAACGTATCTGTCAGACAGCAAGATTAGCCTGTCTGGAAAAATGGAATGTTCAGGACCCAACTAGAAGAGCTGACTCACCTTGCTCAGACTAAGAAAGCCATCTACAAGAAGGGCATAACTCTGTATAATCAGAAATAAAAGACAGCAGAATCTTAATCTATTTTCCGTGAGTAATAGATTTTCTTCTCTGGCCTATTTAACTAGACCTAGTAAGACATAAATAAGATAAACTTTGCAGCAAGCATTGTGCTTGTGCCTATGTTCCCCAGTACTCCACTATGAGAAGCATTGGATCTGCCCATCATGACGCATCCATGGACAGTCGGCGCTGGAGAAAAGGTGAGTAATTTGTTAATTTTAAAAAATAAAAATAAATTTTACATAGGTAGGGGGGGACCTAATTGATAAGGGCATCATGGCTGGAACGTTAGCAATACAGATATGTATTCCTAATGCTACAGTGGCTTTTTTTTTTTTTTTTAGATTGACGAATTCTTAAATTTTACTAAGGGATTGACTAATTCTTAAATTTGACAAATTAAAGGACCAGAACAATGATATTGACTTGAAAGAAAACTACTAGTAACCAATTTGAGAGCATCTTAAACATTTCTAATGAAGCACAGAGAATAATATATTTTTTTATTTTATGACACTGTAATGAAGGTCTTTCATGGTACTTTTATCATCAAATCGAAACTCCAGAAGCGAATTGAATTAATGGGATAGACTAGAATCTTTCTATATTTTTTTTTCCTTTTGCATGATCAAAAAGTTTATGGCAGCATAGTTTAGATGGATTTGCTGAGTGGAAACCATCCGTTTATATATATATATATATATATATATATATATATATATATATATATATATACACACACACACACAAATGCCCAGTGGATACATAGATATGGTTTTATTGATACCTAATGATGAACTATGTATGATGAAAAAATAATGTTGCTCAGGAGTTCTGGAAACATCTTAATAAACATCTTAAAGGGATACTGTAGTGCCAGGAATATAAAGCACTACTGATCACTCTGCCTCCCCCCTCCCTTGCGCCCCCCCCACCTTGGTAAATAAAGGGTTAGAAACCCTTTATTTACTTACCTTAGCCAACGCCGATGTCTCAGATGGGACAGATGGTTTAACCAGAGTTGTTTAGCCCAGAGATGGAATTTTTCCCTCCAACACACACTTTGTGGTAATCTGTCTTTTACATTACATGATTAAAGTTAATGTTAATGACAGTAGTAAGGTAGGGGTAAATTATTAAAAGACCACTATAGTGCCAGGAAAACAAACTCGTTTTCCTGGCACTAAAGGGTCATTAGGTTCCCCCCACCCTCAGGGTCCCATTCTCGCCAGGCTCAAGGTGCTGGGAAACTCTCCTCCCTTTTCCGACGTAATTCGCTGAATGCGCATGCGCGGCAAGAGCCACGCGCGCATTCAACCAGTCCATAGGAAAGCATTTCTCAATGATTTCCTATGGACATCAGCGTCTTCTCACTGTGATTTTCACAGTGAGAAGCGTGGAAGTGCCTCTAGTGGCTGTCAATGAGACAGCCACTAGAGGCTGGATTAACCCTATTGTAAACATAGCAGTTTCGCTGAAACTGCTATGTTTACAGCTGCAGGGTTAACTCTAGATGGACCCGGCACCCAGACCACTTCATTGAGCTGAAGTGGTCTGGGTGCCTATAGTGGTCCTTTAATATTAGTGTTGAGTTGGCGTTAATGTTTAGTGTATTGTAGGGGTTCATTCGTAGTGGTGAGCTATATTTTGCAGTCTTTTTATTCCTATTTTTTTAGAGTTTTAAGTCTTTTACTTGTCTGTGATGTTACCACCAGAGTATTACAGAATGGCTCGTAAGGCCTTGAAATTTAGGCTAGTGTGAAATAGCTATTTCCTACTGTGTAGGTTGGTCCCAAAGGTCAGTGAGTCTCAGAAACTCACTGTGTTTTGGATGTACTTGTTCCTATCTCCATGTCTATGTTTCCCATCAAAAGTGTCCATGGATTCCACCTCCAAATGCCTTTCATGCCTTTTGTTGACTAGTCGTTTTGGTTCCCTGGCTGTACTGATTGAGTTTCTTAGCCATACCGTTGCAGGCATTTAATGCTACTCTTTCAACTTTCCTTGCTATATCCCTTGGTCGTATCACATAATTGATGTGTCCCTTGCCAGTCATTTTCTTTGCCAGTCCTGTCCCAAACATGTCCATCTCCTGTAGTCTTGTTTCCATTACCTCACCTAGACTTAATTTTTGCGTTTCTCTTTCCTTATTTTCATTTCTTGGACTTTTCATTCCCTATATACTCAGGGCCGGTGCAAGGAATTCTGCCGCCCTAGACAAAAATCTATTTTGTCGCACCCTCATGAAATCGAGTTTGTGTCACTTTTATTCACTATACTCCATAAGGAAACATTCCACTGTTGTTTTTTTTGGGTTTTTTTTTAACAGTATGGGAGATATACCCCCAAAGAAAATATGCCTTTGTTTTTTTCTTAAGTCCTCAGTCTGTGCCAGGGTTTACACTGGAAAGCTGTGACCGAGTGTACATGTTCTCACTTGCTGGAGCCGCAAGTATGTAGATGCACACTTGAACACAGCTTTCCTATGTTTCCCATGGAGATCTAATACAGGTCATTGAGAAGGTACACTGGTACAGCAGGCACACTGGTACAGCATATCAGACTCCTGTTAGCAGGGCCGCCATCAGGGGGTGACAACCATAATGGTTGTCACGGGCCTGGCCGCCCTGGGGGGCCCGGCCGCCCGGGCACATCGGGTGGCCCACACACTTAGGGCCACCCGATGGGCCCTATATCTTCAGTGACCCGGTCAGCGCTGTGGCCGCGACCGGGCCCCTTTTAAAAAAAAAAAAAGCCGCAAGTGCTGCTGGGAGGAAGTGGTCACTTCCTCCCAGTCCACTCCGCGAGGGAGGAGCGCGCACGCCGGTAAAGAGGGAGAGCCAGGCAGTGAAGAGGGAGCCGCGCCGACTCCCATCATCCCCAGCCACCCTCCTGCAAAGAAAAGGTAAGAGACAGGAGGGTGGATGGAAAATGAGCTGTGTGTGTGTGTCTGTATGAATGTCTGTCTGTATGTGTATGTCTGTCTATCTGCATGCATGTATGTCTATGTATGTCTGTCTGTTTGTGTGTATGGATGTCTGTATGCATGCATGTCTGTCAGTATGTCTGTATAAATGCATGTATGTCAGTCTGAATGTATGTATGTATGTCTGTATGCCATTATGAATGTATGTCTGTTTTTGTCTGTATGCCATTATGAATGTATGTGTGTATGGATGACAGTGTCTGTATATCTGTCAGTATGTCTGTGTGTGTGTATGTATGTATGTATGTATGTCGGTGTCTGTATGTATGTATGTGTCTTTATGTCCTCATGCATGTGTGTCTGTATGTATGTTAGTATGT
The DNA here is from genome assembly GCA_933207985.1 of Pelobates cultripes. Lineage (NCBI taxonomy): Eukaryota > Metazoa > Chordata > Amphibia > Anura > Pelobatidae > Pelobates > Pelobates cultripes. The sequence continues at coordinate 111,939,071 of OW240912.1, read as the reverse complement.
ATCTGTCTTTCACTATGTATGCCTGTGTGTATGTCTCAGTATGAATGCCTGTATGCGTGTATGTCTGTTTCAGTATGTGTGTCTGTTAGTATGTATCTCTGTCTTTTTGTATCAGTGTGTGTGTTTGTGTCTGTGTGTGTATTCCTGTGGGCGGTATTTGGAGGCGGACCCAGTGGGCAGTATTTGGAGGCGGGCCCCAGGTGGCCCAGACCCTGAGCTGAGTTAGGGGCCCCAAAATGTCTGGTGGCGGCCCTGCCTGTTAGTTCTGTGAAGCTAAAGGAAGTTACATAGTTACATAGCTGAAAAGAGACTTGCATCCATCAAGTTCAGCCTTCCTCACATGTTTTTGCTGTTGATCCAAAAAAAGGCAAAAACCACAGTCTAGAAACTAGGAAACAAATTCCTTCTTGACCCCAAAATAGCAGTCAGATGTCTCCTTGGATCAAGCAGCTATTACCCCACTAATTTACAGATTTTACTATTAACATGACGTAAAGTCATGATTTTATTAATGACACGGAGGCGAGTATTATGCTGCACTCTTTCTTTATTTACCTCAGAAGCAAAGAAAAATAACATTAAATCAGTATAAAAGAAACCAGTAAATAACAAGAGGTATATCTTCCTAGCAACAGCAACAGCCAATCAGCATCCTCTTTATAGCATAATAGGCAGTGTCCAGTATACTACTTCCTCTTTCTTGCGATCCCGAACAAGGACAACAACTCCAAATAAAAAGTGGGCTCCAATTAGAGGGTATACGAGCCTTAAACTGGATCTAGAAGTCAAGCTGGAAGAGAAAAGAGAATATGGTAATATCCAAGTATAAAACTGGATTTATGCATAAATTCGCATTACATGAAATATCAGATATATATATACACATAACATGAAATTCAGTTTAGTCAAACCTTAAGCTCTTGACAGTCATTAACAAGGATAAAACCCAGTAATCAAAAAAGACTTACCGTGAAGTCAACTTACCCAGAGAAGACCAAATCTCCAGGGATGGGAGGGAGGGATAATACTCGCCTCCGTGTCATTAATAAAATCATGACTTTACGTCATGTTAATAGTAAAATCTGTAAATTTTATTAAGACACGGAGGCTCCTATTATGCTAGTTCAAAGCTGTGAAATTATGTCTCCTGTGAAGTGTTGAATAGGTCTAAAGTAGAAATCATGGAATGTAGACTCTGAAGACCAGCCGCTCTCATAATATCCTCCAAGCGACAACCAATCGAGGAAGCCTTAGAAGCCATTGCCCTACGAACTGAATGAGGCACTGACACATAGGTGTCAATACCTGCTAGAGACATAACGTATTTGACCCACCAGGCTAGAGTAGACACCGGAAGATGCGACTTTTGGAAGAGTTCCTGTTTCAAAGGATTCTGTAACGTAGTAGAACGATGTTCACACACCCATTAGTATGCAACAGGGCAAAGGAGAGATCTATCAGGGAAAACTGGGTAAGATAGATTTTAGAGGAGGTTTTTGTCCTCCGTGAAATGTCAAAGAGGACACCTTCTGGAGTAAATGAACGAGCAACCACCTCACGAGCTCGTACGTCAGAAAAACATCTTGCAAGAAAAATAAATAAAAAATTCAAGACAATAGAGACGTCCCACAAGACAGAGTATCATGGTAAGGGTGAATGAGCAAACCATATTCCTCAGAGAAGTCAATATATGACAGGATGTCAACCGACAGGCGTCCAATCAAAACTTTGATGGCCAGCAGAAATGGACGATAGTGCGATAGGCTTTACCTTCATCATAGAAGTCAGAAAAAATGGAGGACAGACATAAAAGGAGCCGATATGGGATTTAAATTTATTTTCATGCACCAACTATGCCATCTGCTCCAAGCAGATTTATAAGCCTGTCTCGTGTTGGGTGCACCCTTGATAAGTTGGGGAGTTGATTGCGAAACTCCCTTGACCGACCAAGGTTCCCTGAAATAGACTACACTATAAGATGCAAGAGACCTTGGAGAACAAGAGGATGAGGTACACCATCTGGATCCTGAAGAAGGCACTCGAGAGATGGAAGGTCGATAACCATCTCCTGAAGAAAAGAGAACTATGGTTGGGATGGCGATAGAGGAGCCACGATCAACAGGTGCTGGGCTGGCGATGTAGATGGAAAGGCAAAAAATCATAATTCCTTGGAGAAAACATTCATAGCCAATGCTATCGGATCTGGTCTCCAACTGAAAAAAACGGGGAAGTTGAGCATTCAAACGAGAAGCGAAAAGATCTATTTCCAATAGACCCCATAGGTTCCAGATGTCTTGGAAGACCATGGAATCCAAGTGCCAGTCGCTGGAATCTCCGAGTTGGCGTGAATACCAGTCCGTCGTAGTGTTGGAGAGACCTTGAATATATTCTGCCGTGACTGAAATGCCGTGTCTCAGGCAAAATTGGCAGCAATCACGAGGCATGTAGGTCAGAATTTTGTATTTTGTGCCTCCAAGTGATTGATGTAGCGGACTGCTGACACGTTGTCCATCTTCAGAAGGAAGAAGCATTGGGCTTGAGTTGGGGAGAAACTATGGACTGCAAAGGAACCGGGTGTTCCAAACAATTGATGTGGAGTGTTGATTCCAGGTTTGATTATCTACCCTTGGTGGAAATAGTTCTGCATTGAGCACCCCAACCGTGCAAACTTGATTATCAAATCTGGAGCTGTACAAAATATGGTGTGCTTATTCCAAGCTTCCATGTGAAGAAGCCACCATTGGCGTTCATTCTCTGCTTCTGAGTCCAGAGTTACCATATCTGTGTATGATGTGCTGCCCTTGAGATGAAGTTTGTAATCGTTGTAGGGCTCGATAGCCAAGAAGACCTGTAGAAATGGCCTGTATAGATGCCGCTAGAAGGCCTAACATTCTCAACAGTTGTTTGAGAGAGAGTTGAGAGGTTGCTAGTGTTCGCCTATCTCCTTCTTTGTATTGGCTAATTTTGCCACCGGAGGGTGTAGAGTTTGAAGGGTAGAATCTACAATAATCCAATATAACCCAGAAATTTTATTTGTTGCGTGTGAACGATAATGGATTTCTCCCAATTGGTCAGGAAGCCTAGGTTCTCTAACAGAGTCAAAGTCCATGCAAGGTATGTCCGGATTAATTGAATAGACTGAGCCAGAATGAAAATGCCATCTAAATATATTATAAGATGTGAGCTTGGTGAAGCACCATGGAGCCGAAGACAGTCCGAATGGGAGGCACCTGAACCTCTATTTACTGCCCTACCATGTAAATTGCAGGAAGTTCTCGATCTTGATGTTGTACTGGGATAGGCACTGTGAGATATGCATCCTGCAGATCCAATTTGGCCATCCAATCTGCTGGTTGGAGAAGATCCCTTAAACAATGCTCTCCTTCCATCTTGGAAGTGCTGATATGCTCATAACTATTGAGCAGTCTCAAATTTATTACTGGACGGATACCTTTGCCTTTTTTGGGAAACAAGAAAAGGTTGCTCACGTAACCCAGGGTATGCGCCAGAATCTCTACAATTGATTGTCCACAGAGACAAGGTCTGTGTCTCATTGGGAAAAAACAATTTCCCTTGATGGGGAACATTGAACAAGTAGAGAAAGGAAGTCTATGCAATACCCTTTCACAGTGTGAAGAACCTAAGCATCTGATGAAAGGAGGGATCATACATGGGAGAAATGTGTGAGACTGCCCCCCACTATCAGTAAGAAAGAATGGAAATTGTGAAGACGTCTTAGGAGCACCTCGTAGGCCACTAACAATCCAGGGACGGCCACTTTGTGAGAAGGAGGTTGGTATAGTACATTGTTCAAAGAAATCGGCTCGGCAAGTATAAGAGCCTTGGTTCTGTCTAAAAGAACTTCTGTTTGTTTAGCAGGACAAAGGAGCCCAATTCTTTTACAAAGTTGTCCCCAAAGAGAAAACCTTTTGCCTGTGTTATCTGGCTCGTTTGGGCTCAATCTTGAGCAAGATCGATTTGTGGCGTTCTGTGACAACCGCATTGTTGGCGTTGCCAACTTAAATCACTCTCTGGATCTAACCACTTAAGATGGTGCAATCTAATTCTAGATCATCCTCCACTGCTTCAAAGATCTTGGCTGCTGAGCCCAAGATGCCCAGGATTTTATCCTGACAGTTTTGCAATGAAAATCTAAGCCTTTAGATGGCTTCCATCCTGTCTTACTCAGGAATTGAATGCTTTTAGGATTGACTGATAGCGTTTAACATGAGTCATCAGGGACTGTTCGGCGTGGCCATTCAGCCCGCAATTTATTTCACTTTGCCTTCTCAAAAGGCTTGCGTACTCTGGATGCCAATATACTTGGCTATATGGTCTGAGGAGACCACTGGGTGACATAGGTCGTCAGGTTCGAATAGGGGTTCACATTGAGTGTCCAAGATCCTATCGGTGTCCCTGAGTCTGCATAATCTACCTAAATCTTGGTAGGTTTAACAGGATGTGTATCCCAAAGGGATTAGCATCCTCTTCATCAGTAATTTCATAATCAGGATCAGAAATATCCTCTGAATCCTTCATATAGGACCCAGGGAACTCCTCCTCAATATCACTGAGCTCAGATTCAGAGTTCAGTTGGGCTTTTGCCCTTTTCCAGTCTAGTCGATTTTTGCCTGACTAGTAGCTCTTTTGCGCGGTGGTAAATTAATCGCGCCATCCGTGAGAGGTATGGAACTGTCCATCTCTATTGTTTTGGAGGAGTGTTTAGCCTTATATGAGGCCTTGCGGCCAGGCTGAAGCAGAGCAGGTGTGAGTACAGATACACCTCCATATAGTACTCAGGGAACTCCTCCTCAATATCATATAGTACTCAGGGAACTCCTCCTCAATATCCCTGAGCTCAGATTTAGAGTTCAATTGGGCTTTTGCCCTTTTTCAAAGTCTAGTCGATTTTGCCCGACTAGTAGCTCTTTTGCGTGGTGGTAAATTAATCACGCCATCCGTGACAGGTTTGGTACTGTCCATCTCTATTGTTTTGGAGGAGTGTTTAGCCTTATATGAGGCCTTGCGGCCAGGCTGAAGCAGCGCAGGTGTGAGTACAGGTACACCTCCATATAGAACTCGGTGAACTTCTCCTCAATATCACTGAACTTGGATTCAGAGTTTAATTGGGCTTTTGCCCTTTTCCAAAGTCTAGTCGATTTTGCCATGGAAGTGTCAATTAAAGCCTGCATGTCAGCAGGATCAGTAAAGCAGAAATTCAGCCTCATCTCCTGAGATACCTGGAGAGGCTTCTACATTATTCTGCATGTTTGCTGTAGACCCAGAAGGCACAGAAAGATCCTGTCAGACTGCATCATAAATATACAAACAAACCTAAGGGGCTGAATAAAGCAAAATAATACCAAAAGTAAAGGGTTGAGTAACCCTCAAGTAAAAATAAATAACTAAACAGGATAAAGAAATGAAAGTACTCACAATAGTGAAAAAAAATAGCAATTGTAATATAAAAACAAAGGAGCTGCCCGGCTGCCACTACAACTAAACCCCAACTTGGATTTCTGGAAGTTGGTGGCAGAGCAGCAGCCAGACAGATAAATTAAGGGAAAAAACAGCACAATGGCACTATTCAGGATATAAAGATCCTCAAAGACGTCCCTGAGCCCCAATTGATGGTATTCTTGGGGCCAGGGAGGTCAGAGGGGAAATACATTATCAAAGGATATATAATAAATCATATAACAGACGCAAATGAAGTAAATAAATCAAATTACGTTAAAATGAAGTAACTAAATATATGTATACACATGAAAATATTATAATTAAAATGTAATAACTATAATAACTATATTAATCACAGTAATGATATGAATAAAGTAAAGTAAAAGATCCCACAGTTAAGAACCATGGGACCAAGTGTCACTTAACTGAGGGAGCAGCAAAGAAAGAGGAAGTAGTATACTGGACACTGCCTATTATGCTATAAAGAGGATGCTGATTGGCTGTTGCTGTTGCTAGGAAGATATACCTCTTGTTATTTACTGGTTTCTTTTATACTGATTTAATGTTATTTTTCTTTGCTGCTGAGGTAAATAAAGAAAGAGTGCAGCATAATAGGAGCCTCCGTGTCTTAATAAAATTATAAATTATATCCCTGTATGTTATGTATTTGCAAGTGGATGAAAACTTTCCTGGCTGTGTGACACACAGGGATGTGTTTTGCCCCCAATCATAACAGGATTAACAGACTCCAGACATATGAAGCACTTCGCAAAGCTGAAATACTTTATGTGTGTAGAGTATTTCCATTTCTTAGAAAACTAGTGTCTATATACTCACCCTCTCATCAACTTTTCCTGTTTTTCCTTCACTTGTATTCTCCATCTTTGCTGACTTTTCTTTAATGAATCTTTTTTTGGGTTACTTTTTACCGTTTTCATAGTGTTCCCTATGCTTTTTTTTTTTTACTGTGTTGGTCTATTCATTAAATAGTAAGTTGAAAACTTAAGTAGGAAAAAGTCTCCTATTTTGACCTAATTTCTAATCTTTTAGAGACTTATCAAATCACTGTTTAGTGAATGGACCCTCAAGTGTATGCCTGCTTGATCTTTTTTTTTTTGAGAAAGGTGCATAGTGAGTGTGCCCAGTCAGTCAGTGTGCCCAGTTATTCTGTGTGCCCAGTCAGTCCGAGCACTTAGTCAGTCAATGTGCCAGGTCAGTCAGTCAGTGTGCCCAGTCAGTGTGTCAGTGTACCCAGTCAGTGTGCCAGGTCAGTCAGTCAGTGTGCCCAGTCAGTGTGTCAGTGCACCCAGTCAGTGTGCCAGGTCAGTCAGTCAGTGTGCCCAGTCAGTGTGTCAGTGTACCCAGTCAGTGTGCCAGGTCAGTCAGTCAGTGTGCCCAGTCAGTGTGTCAGTGCACCCAGTCAGTGTGCCAGGTCAGTCAGTCAGTGTGCCCAGTCAGTGTGTCAGTGTACCCAGTCAGTGTGCCAGGTCAGTCAGTCAGTGTGCCAGGTCAGTCAGTCAGTGTGTCCAGTCAGTGTGTCAGTGTGCTCAGTTAGTCAGTGTACCCAGTCAGTGTGCCAGGTCAGTCAGTCAGTGCGCCTAGTCAGCCAGTGTGCCAGGTCAGTCAGTCAGTGTGCCCAGTCAGTCAGTGTGCCAGGTCAGTCAGTCAGTGTGCCAGGTCTGTCAGTCAGTCAGTGTGCCCAGTCAGTCAGTGTGCCAGTTAGTCAGTCAGTGTGCCAGGTCAGTCAGTCAGTGTGCCCAGTCAGTCAGTGTGCCAGTTAGTCAGTCAATGTGCCCAGTCAGTCAGTGTGTTACCTCCTCTGCTTCCATACTTTCAGTCTGTCTCTGGTTACTCCCCACATGAAGTCCAGAAAGAGGACATGGAAGCTCTGCCCTCCTCTTTTATGGACTTCTATGGTGTCTGGAAGTAGGGGGAAGAGGCAGGCTGGGGGCAGCCTTAAAGTATCTAGGGGAGGAAAAGGGTGGGGTTAGCTGTGGTATGGGCGGGGCTAGTGTTTTCTGGGCGGACAGAGGCAGGGTTACATTCAAAAGACAGAGGCTCTCTTGAATGACCAGGAAGAAGGTAGGAGCAGGTGCGACTGGCAGCATATACTCCTGGGAGATCCAGAGGAGCATTACAGCCCATGCAGGTGCCCCCCTTTAAAGGGCGCCCTAGGCCACTGCCTAGTTGGCCTAATGGAAGCGCCGGCCCTGTGTATACTACCATCCAGCTGTCACATTACACAGTATTATGGAATAAATTAAAATATACACTTACTAATAAACACAAATATAGAAAAATATTTTAATATGGAGACCAAGATAGACATATCATATACTGACAGCAGTTTATTGGTAAAATGGACATTTGAACAAATACTGGTTATTGAGTTGTTTCTTTTGAATATCATGGCATTAAAAAAAAAATCCTTTTTATTTTACATTTCTATAGTATATTTTTTGAGGCTGTCTCAATGACTATAGTGCTTGCTCTTTCAAGAGCTCTGCCAGTTTTGCAGCAGAAATATTTTTTCCAGATGTACAAAAATGTAGTTTGGAATTTTTCAATCCGAAAGGCGTACACTATCGGATTCATTGCAGAGTTTCCATGTGATAAGAAGATGGCAATATAAGTGATTATCATGGGTTTTTCGCAAGTGCGGCAGAACAGAGTGATACAGTTTAGCGTGTGTAGAGGTAGCCAACTTAAAGCAAATAACAAAAGTATTAGTGCTAAGGATTTTGCAATTTTAAGCTCTTTCCCATAGTATTTCTGTGGGTCTTTAGAAGTGGAAGAAACTTTTTTGCTGAGTTGTTTTTGAATTAGGTTGAATACTTCTAAATAAACAATAAGCATTAAAAAAAGTGGAGGAAGTACCCAGACAAAAAAGTTAAAGTACACCATATATTCCATGCTGATTACGGTTTCAAACTGACATGTTATGATAATTTCCCCATTACTAATGTTATGTGATTCTCTTGCATTGTTTATATTGTTCCATCCAAACATAGGAACCATGCCGATGATGAAAGATAAAACCCAACATCCTGTTATTGCCATGGCAGCTCTTCGTGCGGTGACAACGCTTCTGTAACTAAGAAAGAAAAAGAAAAATTAGATTTCAATCAATAGAAAGTTTGAGTCAATTGTACAAAGACCTTCATATCTGTTATAGTATCAGACGCTATTGTTAAAACTGGAAACAAACAAAACACAGATAATTGTTCGGTGCATTCTTCTAGCTTTTATTAATTTTCAAGGGCTATACTCATAATGCTCAGTACATTGGCACTGTAATTTTAATAAGTGATATAAAAATGTGGGTTATTTATTTGTATCATACAGAACTTGTTATGTCTGTATTGTAACAGTGTTTGTTACATTACATAAAGAGTTCCCCGAGGATACATTCTTGGACCTTGCCTATTCACTCCATAAATTACGGTATCTTCTCTTGTCTTGCCTCTGCTTATTTGTGCATGCATATGGCAATAACAGAATGACCTATGCCAATAAACCAAGCATATCACAACTTGAGGTCATCTTAGTCAAATTTAAATATCAAGAAAACAATCCAAATGTTTTTTGAACAAAGCAAATATTACTTAGACATAACAATCACCAACTGAGCATAAAATCAAAGATCCATTTAGGACCCTATTTCTGTCTTATGAATATATTGATATATGTCTAGACCATCATCTCTCCCGAAAGTCCCTCTACTGCCTTATGTTAGGATAACACGCTCCCCCCCTTCTACTCATTTTAAGCATTCGTACACACACTGATCACTCATCTCTGACTGCAACTTCAGTATCACAAATGCTACAATTGGTAACGTGTTTTTCATGCAATGTCTACTTCAGCTACACAGTACTGTTCCCATAGCCTACTTCTTCTGACTTCTATTCACCCATCCACTTATATCCCCTCTGCCACTGCTAACTAATATCCCCTTGACCTGAGCTACTCCTCCAGCCACTATCCTTTAATGCTAACATAATCTACTTTTTCCTGCCTGAAACCCCACTTATCATTAACTGACTCATAATTTCACATCTCATGATTGATCCATCTATTCTTCCCAGACTCCAACTGTATGGGCTTGCATGCATTCATTTCCTTGCAGATCTATTCCCCTTTTATTGAAGTTGTCAGCATTCCATTTACATTCTTTTTATGAATGCAACTGTTACTTTTGGCTCAATTAGCGGTCCCATAAACCCCTGCTAAGCAAGGTTTATGTGATATGCTTAGAACTGCTAAAAATAATAGAAAGGCTAGACTGCCATATATTACCTACTTCTGGGTACTTCTAACAGATTAAACCACTTCACAAAGAAAGACATGCATCACAATGGTGGCGTATTCAATATAACAATACTCTTTATTAAAGTCAGATATGGCACAGGATACAATAAAAAACTACAAAGTTTCAGCCGCAGTAGCCTTAAAGGGACACTATTGTCACAGCTTAATGTAGTTGTTCTGGTGAGTATAGTCAGTCCCTGCAGGCTTGTTGCTGTAAAAAATGCAATTTCAGAGAAAATGCAGTGCTTACATTAAAGCCTTGAGACATCTCCAGTGGCCATTCCTCAGATGGTCACTGGAGGTGCTTCCTGGGGCAGTGCTGCTCTGCATGGAGACGCTGAACTTTCCTCATAGAGATTCACTGATATAATCTATCTCTATGAGGTGATTCTGATTGGCCAGGAGGCGTTTGACCCATCCCACCTGCCTCATTGACTATCTCATCCAATCCAATGCTTTCCCTGTGCGAAAGCATTGAATTGGCTGATATCATCAATTTTGATGATGTCATCAAGGAGGCAGATCGCGGGCATGGCCAGCGACTGCAGACCCGTGGAGAGCTGGAAATAAGGTACGTTTTAACCCTTTCTAAGGGTGGTTTTATCACTATAGGGTTTGGCTTACATGTTTCTATTCTTGTCCCTATTGTGATTCTTTAACCATGTACCATTGTAGTACAACGTTGTAGTTTTTCATTGCATCCCATGTCATTTGTGGCTTTAATAAAGAGTATTGTTATATTAAACATGCCACTGTTGTGATACCAGCCTGTCCTTGTGAAGTGGTTGGATGATTAGCAGAGGAACGTCTCTGTGAAGATTTGGAGCTCCACAATCTGTGATTGAGGGATTGATTGCAATTCCAGAGTGCAATATTTTCTTCATTGTTCAGATCATTATTTATATTTATATTTGTTTGAGTGATCATGTAAATTTGTTTATAATGCTGGAATGTTGTGCTGTCCCATAATGGGCTCTTATGTATTCCTTTTGATATGTTGTACTAGATACCTTCGGCTTACTACACACATCACTAAAGATTACAGGATCATTGGGGATACATTACTTCCCTTAAGCGTTGTGTGCAAAAGTTGGAGCAAATCACTTTTATTTCTATTTTTCCACGTTTTAGCTACTTAGCGGAGTAAATTCTTAGAGATAGGTGCCCTCAAAGGCACGGTACGGATCCTTTAGGGACATCTACCCGTCACTAGATATAAGCAAACTGTAAAATTAATACTAGTGTACTTTACTAAATACTGACAAGCTGCAGTATAGACATCAGTCAATGTGCTATTATTCAACAGTGTGATACATTCTTACTACAAATTGCCGCAGTATCCATTAGTCCCTGTATTTAAGTGCAGAAATATTCCGTCATGATTCCCTTTTATTTCTGAAGTTGTGTCCTTAAGGGGTTAACAGTTTGTACAAGTTTCTATATAATAAATATCTGTATTTTGCTCTTACAAACCAGCAGTCTATTAATTAAATATATTCCTTATAAACATGAAGGTTTTAATCAGGGTTCTTTTTGGTCCATTTGAATTTGTGTTTCTGTCATGCAATAAAGGTTATGTTTAATCCTATTAATTGTAGTTTACCCATCTAGTTTTTCCTAACTAGCTCCATATTTTGAAAACACATTTTTGGTTTCTAGCCCGCAAAATGTTTATACTATAATACAGTATACATTTTTGAGGGTCTTGGATATATTCAAAGCGACATCTCATATCCTATAAAGGTACATACATTTTATGGCAATACAGGAAGCTTCATATTTGCTTATCTTTCTTTACTGAACCTCCCAGCAGCAAAGAAATGGTTAACAATCAGTGTAAAAAAGTTTAACCAATCAGCATGCATCATAGTAATATAAACTGCCTCCCAACTCCCCTTTCTTTGTTGCTGAGCCTCCCAGGTGAGTCTATTCCAATTACACTCTTTATTGTTCTTTTGTTATAATCAAAATCCAATAATATATAGTTTCTTGATATTTGTCATTATTTGGTCCACTTTTACCTAAAAACCTTAATGCTATTTGGTCTTATTTCTTTATCTCTGTTTCATAAAACATAGAAATATAGAATGTGACGGCAGATAAGAACCATTTGTGCCATCCAGTCTGCCCAATTTTCTAAATACTTTCATTAGTCCATGGCCTTATCTTATAGTTAGGATAGCCTTATGCCTATCCCACGCAAGCTTAAACTCCTTTACTGTGTTAGGTGGACCTTCTGTCGGCCCACAGATATTTTCTTTCTCTGTATATCCCCAAATACTCTGAGCATTTAACTAGCACTACCAGCTTTTTCTTTTTCTTCTTTTTCTAGCGGCTCCCGGCATCTTGCCGAACCGTTCAGCCACTGCGTTTTCCTGCACACTGTTCTTACTACCTTATCACATCTCCATCGAGACCCTTCCCGCCTTCTCTTTTTCATAACCCCTTTCCCGCGCTTTCGCCTGCGCCATCTCGTCCTGCATACCTGGCATGTAATGTCCACGGATCGTTTTGTCTCTTCACCATGTCCGCGACCCAGCTACTAGGTAAGTAAATATTACCATTCTTGTATTATAGGATCAATCCATACACATTTAGGAGTTTACCCCTGTCTGATGCAAATCCTTTGTTTCTTTTTTGCAGATCCCACAAATAAAACTACTGTACTAAATCCTTACACTATTAAGAGGGTGACCCCCTGTAGCCTCTATACTAATGTGACCCCCTGTAGCCTCTAATACAGGGTAAACCCTACATTGGTTACACAGGTCATACCTGTCATTGATTCTGGATATTCTCCTGTCCTTCTACATTGGGTGAACCCACGGCCATCTTTTACGCGGGGGAGGGCCCGAAGCCGCTGCACCGTGTGCCCCACTGGCCTCAACTATTTCTCATCCCCCAGCCGGTAATCTGCACACTAAGGAGGCCCACCGGGTGGTCCATGCACAAAGGGCCACCCGGTGGGCTTCTGTCAGCACCCGCCCAAAGGGCCACTTGGTGGGCCCTTGCTTTTCAGCAGCTGGCTGGCTGCGCGTCACTTCCTCCCACAAAGAGAGGAGCGCGCGGGAAAGAAGAGTAGGCAGAGTGGAGGGGGGCTCCCAACACCTTCAGCCACCAGCAGGAAAGGTAGGAAACTGGAGGGTGGGTTTTAAAGTGTAAATTTTTTGTGTGTCAGTATGTGTGTGTGTGTGTGTGTATGTATGTCTGTCAGTATGTCTGTGTGTGTGTCTATGTGTATGTCTGTATGTGTGTGTGTCAGTATGTCTGTCAGTGTGTGTGTGTGTCAGTATGTCTGTGTATGTCAGTATGTTTGTGTGTCAGTGTGTCTGTGTGTGTCAGTATGTCTGTGTGTGTCAGTGTGTCTGTATGTCTGTGTGTGTCAGTATGTGTGTCAGTATATCTGTGTGTGTGTGTCAGTATATCTGTATGTCAGTATGTCTGTGTGTGAGTATATCTGTGTGCGTGTGTGTGTGTCAGTATGTCTGTGTCAGTATGTCTGTGTCAGTATGTCTGCGTGTGTCAGTATGTCTGTGTGTGTGTGTTTCAGTGTGTGTATATATCTCTGTGTGTGTGCATATGTGCATACATCTCAGCATTCACACACTAACACTACACACAAATACACTCCTGCATTCAAACTTCAACACTACGTACAAACACACATCTGTATTACACATCAAAATTATATGTAAATACACCCCTGCATTCAAAAACCAACACTACACAAATACATGCTTGCAATCACGCCAACACCACATACAAACATATTCCATACAAAAACCTGTTAACATTCAAACACACAAAAACTGCTTAGTACTAAATACAGACCTGCAAACATGGGTAAATGATAGAGCACCAACTATCAATGCATTTCTGGAGTTACACGACAAATGGGGATCTACCTTTTATTCACTCGTGCGACAGGGAGGCCCCCAAAAATTCTTGCACCTCTCTACTTTAGGTCCACCACTGCGTGGAGGACATGATTGCACGCCTGGGGAGGGAGGATAGGGTCCAGGGGGCCCCAAGCAAATGCTTTGTCCTGGGTCCAGTCAATAAAGACGGCCCTGGGTGAACCCTATTGATAACAATTGTGGATGAGCCCCACTTCTTATTTTCAAGATAATCCATTTATTTATTATTCTTTGAGCTATATCCTGTATAAGTCTACTGCCTCTTCTTTTTTACGTAGTTAGTCTGCATAAATTATATTTAAAAAAAAAATGTAAAATAACTTTTTTTTAAATAATTTTTTTTTTATTGTTATCCGTTACTACCAATATGTATGAAAAAAATCAGTCTCTGCTGAACTCAAGGCATGGCTGTACAACGCCATCGCTGACTCCATACCCAAGGCTTTAGCAGCTTTCTGCGAGCAGACAGTCCTGGCCCCTACAGCGACTATTACTCAATTGTCAGACTCTGAGGATTCCAAAGGTTCACACCGTGACAAAACCCCTTGCAAACGCCCTTGGAAAGGTAATAGCACTACCGCCGGTAAAGGTAAAGCGCCTGCCAAAACCCAGAGAGTTTCCCATTCTAAATCTAGGGAAGCTGTCTTCCATCATGATTTTGATCCACTTGAGGGTTCAACCTCTAACTATCATCTTCATGTTGTAGATGAATACTCTGCGGGGTACTCGGATGAGGATCTACCATCTCATAAAGCATCTAGAGATCTCTCTCCGTCTAAGTTTGCTAAAGAGTCCTTCCTCATGCCACAAGAGGAATTCCATTTGGAGTCTGACCCCATCACTGATCCTAGTTCCAAAGATACCCTATTAGATACCACTGGCCGCCCCTTATTTGACCCTAGATCTGCCGATGGACACCTCCGGACCACATTGCCAAGTACTGCAGAATGTGGCTCCGTCGACCTTTAGAGAAGGAGGTGAGGGCCAAATAAGGGGAAGAGTGCCCATGACCCATCATCCCAGACAAGGTGACAATTACTCCCGAATTTAACCCCTTTCTTGTAACTTTTCTGAATAAGTCAGGGAGAGACCCCCGTAAAGGTTTAGAACAAGGCCTGAAGGCCTCTCAAGATAAACTTATGGATGTTGCAGGCCCACTCGTCCAGATTTTCATTATTGCAGATGAGGCTTTGACAGGTGGCACTTTTGATGCACATATGGTGCAAGAATGGGTACAAAGGGCTTTATGCCTCTTAGACAATGCCAATGTTGCCATCTCGACAGAACGGCGGAAGGCCGTCCTTTACAAAATTGATACACAGCTTGCATTAAAGAACTTGGCCTTGAGGCTCAAGGGATGTTATTTGGAGACAAGTTCATAAAAGAACTGAGTAAAAATGTTTCCGTATTTAAAAGCGCAGTACTCCCTTCGTAAGGCATTTCGCACACAACGTTTTTCTGGGAGAGCTGGTGGCTACAGAGGCCAAGCGACTGGCAGAGTTGCCTTCACGGGCTACAGGCCTCGACCATCAGACACTTGGAACTCTGGCAATACCCGTTTCCATCACAGGCAGTTTTTCCCCTCTCATGGAGCTATCCGAGGAAGTGGATCTGCTTCCCTCCGCGGTCGCACGGCTAAAGGTAATGGACCCTCCTTATTCTCATATACCTATTGCAGGCTGGTTAACCCTTTTTTCCCAACAGTGGTCTCAACTCACCGGGGTCCTTGGGTACTTCAGACGGTGTCCGGTTTCCATTTGAACTTCACAGACGATCCTGTAGCGGAGCTGCAATATTAAATTCCATGATCTCCGCTGGTATAGAAGGTAATCCACAGTCAAGTGCTGAAAAGTAAGGCAATATCCCAAATCCCCCAGTAACCGGATGAAACACAGTTCTGGGAGTCAACGGAGGTTTTTATTCACAGCTCCAGTATTTATGCAAGTTCCCATGCAAGGGGTTTCCCTACTGACATAGCAGGGGTAATACAGTTTGGGACTACATGGGGGACTTAACATTCTGAGCATTTCTCCCATCAGGCACTGCTGCACGAGAGGGATACTCCCACTGGAATATACCGTTAAGTGTATTATCCCTCAGTGCAGCAGAACCGGCATTTTACATTTAAATACATAACTTTAACAATACTTAGTCCATTTAAACGAAAGGACGTTTGGTAGATAGCTGGGGTCTGAGTGCACATTTCGTGGGAACACCGCTCAGATCCCAGCTAAAACAACCGAACGCCGCACGAAATACACTTTGCCATTGAGGTCGCCCACAAGTACTGAACACCGATGGGGAAGCACAATAGCGAAAGACCGGAGCTGCCAAACGGCCTGGAAGTCCAGTGGTGTTCGCGCCGTTGAGCAGCCATTTTCAGTTCCACGCGCACCGCTGGTGAGATAAAGGATCCAAGATGTCCGACCGCCGCGTGGTTGGTATCCGAACGACGGCCACCTAGGAAAGTCTCTAATTACCGATTACAACAATGTTGCAATCGGTTAATGAGCGCCACACGTCCCTCTATGTGTGGGCTATTAGGGGGTAGCTCATTCAGTTCACGAACAGCCAGTAAAGTCGCTGTTCATGAAACTAAACACATGAATGCTAGCGGCTTTCGGCTGCTAGCATTCAAATTCTATGCACATCACAGTATCAACCAAGGTTCCACATACATTCCAGCGGTTATTACAGACAACCTTTTTATACATATAGTCCAGCATCCTACAAGTGGCTAGGTTTGCCACAGATCCGATACAAAACTTTCCCCCTATCCCGATCAAAATGTTGCTGACACTGTACTTTTCTAATTAATTTCTATGAAAACTTAAGTTTTTTTTTTTTTGTGACCCACGTAAACTTAAACCTTGTTTATTTGGCCCTTGTTAGGCTTTGAGTTTGACATGCTTGTTGTACATGATCCAAAACAGCTTCAGATAGACTATTGACTGCAGATTATCAGCCATTTTAGGAACAAGCGTAATGTCCTTTTGTGTTTAAGTACATTGTGTGTGCGTGTATGTGAAATTAAAAGTAGAAAATTATTAGACATGGCGAGGTGTAATAAATCTCCAAACTCATTGATGGGAAAATTCTGTTAATATTTTAAAATTATAAGTAATGGGTTTTATCAATGTTGCAATTCATGAAATTATGTTTCTTGAGCGGAGCATGTATTATATTATCTTAATTTACATATCCCCACATTTCTCACTGAATAAATGTAAACCTTGTCAGAAGATCCACATACTTTTAAGGAAAATGAAGAAGTTATTAATAATTCACCAAATGAAAACATACATTTTCAATAATATATAATACACTTTATAAAGATAACATAGTTTCCTCCACAATAAAGGTTTTTATTTTCCTCGACAGGAAGTTTGTTCTCATTACAAATGTTCAAAATACTATCAATGTGAAATCTCCCACACAATGTCGTAGTCATCATGCCATTTCCTTCCATAACTTAGACTTAGTGTTCCCTAATAAAATAATTGCTAACAAAGTTAAACCGTTATGTTCTAGATGTCTAAACATTATTCAACTTGCAAGCATAAGGAAAACAAACAAACAAACCCTGACAGACCCTTTTCCTATCTGTGGAGGAGTTTTAATGGAAAATAGGGGGTTTGTTTTGTTACCTTGTGTCACAATTCCTGGTAGCAAGCATTTCAAACTCAAAGCCTAACACGGGCCAAATGAACAAGGTTTAAATGCATGTGGGTTGCAAAAAAACAAAAACCTCATAGAAACGTGGGTTTATTTAGAAAAGTACAGGATAAAAAAAGTTGCCTTACTGACACTGGACGTCCTCACGCATGTAGGGCTTCAATGTAATCAAAAGAGCAAATTTATTTTAAGGAGGCGTGCATTTGGATATAACCAACGTTTCAGTCCAACTACCTTGACATATTAACAACTTTTGGTAATAGGACTGAAATGGTGAATGTCTGCTGTCGCACAGCTGTAAAAAACAAATGACGTTATCCTGTTGATTTGAAGTCCTATGAGTGTGTTCTGCACTTGATGATCTTAGCCAATCCCATAGGAAAGCATTGGGAGGCTATTGTGCATGTGTGGCAAAAAGCTGCGCGGCCAATCTCCTTGGGGAGTGTTCAGCGCCTCCATGCAGACCGAATCTAATACACTGCCCCCTTCCCCCATTCTAATACACTGCCCACAAATCCAATACATTACCCATAAATCCAATACATGGCCCCCCTCCCTCCACTCATATACACTGCCCCTTCACCTAATCTAACACACTGCCTCTTAATCTAATACACTGCCCCCCCTCTCTCCACTCTAATACTCTGCCCCCACCACCCAATCTAATACACTGCCCCCCTCCCTCCTCTCTAATTGAATACACTGCCCCCACTCCCACCACTTGGGGCTGGTTTTACTCTATCGCATGTGAGTAGGCCATTTCGGATTTCTTTTTACTCAAGCTTTTAACACATTTTAGACATATTGCACTATTGGAGTTTTTTCCCTCTCTTTTATGTCCTTGGATTTTGAACCCCTGGAAGGCATACTTACCTGAAGATACAGGCAAACCTTTATAGACTTATCCACACTTTTATATTTTATCCTGGACTTTTGGCTTGTCCTTCTTAATATACACAATTTTATATTATCTTACTTACAGTGTATTATTTGTCTTATCTCACTTGTTTTACTTAGAGCTATTCTGATTCCTAACCCCTCCGAGCAACCTGCATTATTGTTCTGCATTATAATTGTTGAATGAGACCTTCACCTATGCAAGCACTAGTCTCAATAGGATAATCCTTTACCTATATATATTCCAATGACTGGCATGGCAGAATAAGCATTTAAATAGGACAGGAAAATACAATACAAAGCTGTAAAATGCCCAGACAGCATTTGTTTGGAAATTTGTAACAGACTAGTAGTTAAGTTAGTAGCTTAAGTTCAAAGTCAGGGTTGCCAGAACTGAGTGGTACACAGTAAATCCATTTTAGGAAGATAGTCAGTAAAATACTGTTAAAGAATTATCTAAGAGAGCAAAGTCCAGAGGAACTGATAGAAATCATTAATTGAAATCCTTGCATCATATAGCGGCACATCAGCCTGCATAACATGGATGAGTATGACAGTGACCAACTTAAATTTAGTCTAGATATAGTCAAGTAGCAATATCCAGATTAAAAAAAATGTTGGAGGGATAATCAAAAATCATAAAATCTAAGTGTTCGGTAAAATGAAGACTGCTGTTATTGCATGTGGTTATGTTTAGTAAAATAAAGACTAACTGTCCATTTAGTTTAATCTTGAGCCAAACTCCTGTGCCGGAAATGACTCACAACACTTTCTTACAAAAATCGAAAGAACGATAGAAGAGCAGTCACACGTTAACGCCGCATTCGGCGACCTTTATTATTAGATTGCAATGCAACGCCGGAATGACTGCAGCAATGCATTTTTCCAAGACCGTTTCATTTTAATTATTGCTAGTTCACAGAGGGTTTGGCAAATTTGCTTGAAATCTAGGAGCCAGCTAAAAAACGTTAGGAGCCAGTTTTTTTTTAAAAACTAACAAAGCTTTATTTTCAACGACAAAAAAAAAAAAGGACAGTATAGTCACCAAAACCACTACAGCAACATTTCCTTTACCATTTCTGTGTATATAATGATGTTAAAATAAATTTTTTCATGTCAGTTATGTAATTTATCCATTATTTATTGCTTTTGGAAAGGAGGGGAGGTGTGAGTTTTAAGTATACTTTCGGGGTGGTGTGAGACTAAAAAAGTTAAGAACCCCTGATTTAAAACTTAAAACTAAACTAAAGGGTAATTTCTCCTTTCGGCAGGGTGGAAATTCTACATAATATAATGTTATCTTAATACGTCTAGAATGTAACATACATCATATATCCTTTTGTTACTACAACAAGATGCAGTTAATTACACATTCAATATGTTAAACTAAGACTATTGTTACTAGTGGAGGATGGATGCATAAGGTTGGGTTAAATATATAGACTAAATTATTGGAGTAGGTGAGTAGGTAGTGATGTCAGTTGGGCTAGATAGTGAAGGACTGGTAAATGGATGGAATTAATTTGTCACATTTTTACATAGGTGCGTTTTGTACACAATTATAATGAATTACGAATAAATACCAAATATGAATCCTGTCTAATGTACTACATGCACACATAGAACTGATAGAAAAAAATAAGGTGGCAATTATTTTTGGGAGTTAAACTTCAGAGTTCTATTTCAGTAATACAATTACATATTCATTTAATAAATGTCCTCTTCTTTAATATTGTCTGTAAAGGACGTTTTAGAATGATCATAAAACTGGTGCTCAATGACTAACTGATTACGCACAAGATCTATTAAACATTATCTCATTAACAAGGCATGACTTGTTGTTTCTGCTGCATAGCTAGCAATGTAAATACAGATTCAAATTTCCATTCTCTAGGTGTATCGGGTGGACCAAAATTCAGAGTAGAGTTTGAGGAGTCAATAACTTTTTTATTAATGAAACTATTTCAACCAATGAAATTGCATACAATGAATGCTTGAAATAGAAAATAATTAAAGGCACACTATAGTCACCTAAATTACTTTAGCTAAATAAAGCAGTTTTAGTGTATAGATCATTCCCCTGCAATTTCACTGCTCAATTCACTGTTATTTAGGAGTTAAATCACTTTGTTTCTGTTTATGCAGCCCTAGCCACACCTCCCCTGGCTACGATTGACAGAGCCTGCATGAAAATAAAAAACTGGTTTCACTTTCAAACAGATGTAATTTACCTTAAATAATTGTATCTCAATCTCTAAATTGAACTTTAATCAGCAGCAGACACGCCCTCCCAGACCCTCCTACCTCCTGGACAGCATCCATTTTGAAGCTGCATTCTTAGTGAGCTGTCCAGGAGGTGGGAGGGTCTGGGAGGGAGGGTCTGCTGCTGATTGGCTGGAATGTGTCTGCTGACTGGAGTCCGTGGCGAACCGTTCGTGGCGAACCGTTCGCGAACCGTTCGGGACATCACTATCCAAGACTCAATTATAATATTTGCCTGCAGCAAAAAATGTAACTGTTAACAAATCTGTTATTTACCTGGCAATACCTATAAATAAATCATTTTGACCAACCCTGTACAAACAAAGTTGCAAAACTACTTTAAAAAGTACAATTTATCATCAAATATTACAATTCTAATATATACAGGGATATTGTCAGGTATTATAGCCTTGATATTATATTTTTTTTAAATTATTTCTTCATAAAAAATTATTTCTTCATAATATTAATATATCAAAAATATATCAATATATTACAGAAGTCCCGAAAAGTCTTGTATTTTTCTGACTTGTCTTGACAAAACAAGCCAGAAAAATAATAAACGTACATGGCTTCTCTGGCCTGTCATATCATTTGAACACATTTTAAAACATTTTTCAAGACATTAAACAATTTGAAAGGTGTATAAAAAAATATTAAATAATTTCAAAAGCATTAAATGAAATTAAATTGAGTCCTATAAAAGAAGAAATTATAAAAACAATGAGCAAAAGAAATGCTAATATATATATACAGACCACAAATGTTGCTATAATAAAAATCGGTTACAAAGGGATTTACAAATAGAAATAATTTATATATTATCATCATCAAACTCACTCATTTAAATTGTATACATGCCAACAGTCCTGAATCTGGGATAACAGTCCAGATTAAAAGCCCCTGTCCTATCATCTTGGTTTCATATGCACCAATGCTGTTAAGATACTTTTTGTTGTTGATGAAGCATGCTATGGAAAAATTCTTAAAATATTCTGCACCCATCTAGGTATTTATCTAATTTTAACTTCTAAAGTCTCTCTGTCAGCTTTAATCAATCTACCTCTGAGCTTCCCCCATTTATTGAAAGTTCAAATTTAAACAGCTTCATTCATAATATGAAACAAACCTTTCCTGAGTAAATATATCGGGATAGAAAATGACTGTTTTATAAAAAATAGAGCAGTGTATACCTACGATCTAGCGTGGTGAGTACACTGCAGTCTTGCTGCGGACAGCAATTTCATAGATCTGGATTCACATATAAATGTTGGTGGGGGAACACCTTACTCCAGGAACAATCAGTGACAGTAGTGATAAGGATGATGACTGTGTAGGAGCAGAACACATATTACTGAGGATAAGAGATGGGATATGGCATATGAAAAGGTACATAGGAGATAAGGATAATTGTAATAGAAAAGAAATAAAGGTTCAATGGTTTAGCAGAAAAAGAGGATAATTAACTGAAAATCACATGGGGAAAAGGAGGGGAAAATTCTGTGGACACTTGGGGACTGAAAATTATGTGTTTTTCTAAATTCTTTTTGTTGAAAACTGTGCACATGTACACACAATGAATCACGGGAGCATAATTAATTTGCATCAAATGTCTTTATGCGGCTCTGCAAAAGTCATTTTATGCTTAAAGGAGCATTACAGTGTCAGGATTACAAACATGTATTCCTGACACTATCATGCCTGTGTGGCTATTTAGGTCACTGGCCCCTCTTAGATTACTCTGAAAGGTGGTATTACTTACCTGTTTTCCCACACCAAGCTGGTCTTGCCGAAACTGTCTTTATCTTTATGGCCGAAATCTAACTAGCCAGCAATGTAAACACCGTCTTTTCTCTGAAAAGGCAGTGTTTACATTGAATAGCCTGCAGGGACAGGCTATAGGCACCAGAGCAACTACATTAAGCTGTTTATTTATTATTTATTTATCAGTTATTTGTTATTAGCTGTTCTGTTGACTATAATGTCCATTTAATAAAATAAAGCCATTAAAAATGGTCTTAAAACAAAACAAACTGCTAACTGTATTTGATCTTTGATCTTTAATCCTATATATGCAACTCTTTTAAAGGTCTCACATATTTGTAACTGAAGTCACATTCTGCTCTCCTACAGAATTGCTAGGTTATCTCTTATCACTTATACAGAAAAGATCACAATGTGTACAGGAGGGTGGACTGGGAAAAAAATGTTACTTTCTATTTTATTTGCTCTGTTTTCATCTACTACACAGAACAGGTCTTGGAGGGGCAGTTAGATAGTATGGGCTTTAAAATTTCAGGTTTGGGGGCAGGGCCTGATCGCAGAGCCGAGAGGACGTGAACCTCAAGAGCTCCTGCACCAAGCTACACAAAAAAAAAATCAAATTTCACGACCCAAAAGCAACTAACCGGGCCACAAAGGCCGGCAACGGAAAGGGGACACTAGGCAGAGCATAATGTCACCCCACAAGCATCACTACAAGCGATATTTACTGGTCCGGTATCCGGGGCCTACTCACATGGCAAGCGCGGGAGGGACGGCCGCTCTCCCACTGCCACGACTAGCTGCCTCTGTGAATAAGGGCCCTTGTTCCCCCCTCTTTGGACCGGCAGGGGTCATCCCGGTCCACCCACCCATGGGGAGCACTCACCTCAAGGGCAGTCTAAAGCACAACTCCGACCAAACGGTCCCACAAGGCCAATCCAAGATTGCCGATGGCAGTGATGCTAACTCGAAGCAACAGACCGCCAATGACTGGGCAGCGGCCTTTTGACGCTGTCTGCCAGAAATTTGGGGAGCAATTAGAGGAGAAGAACCTACCTACTGCTCCGACGCCAGCCACAATGGCATCGCCATGTGCGGCCAAAGCACCCAACCAAGGCGGCAACACCACAGGAACGGTTAACCAGCACTACGGCCTGGCGGACGAAGCGACTAAGGAGCACCAGCCACTCAAAGCGGACAAGCAGAGTACAAGCAACGGCACCAAAGCCACACGCGAGAGGATCCCAAGGAACCCCCTCAACTCGAAAGATACATCAAGGTCACAACACGACAAGCCTGAGGGGTCGAGGTTTACAACCACCTACCTTGCACCCAGCCAACAACAGCTCTTCACCACAGCCCGGACCAGAGACACCACGACTAAACATAGATCGCATGCACAAGGCCCAGCACCTGCTGCAGACCAACAAAAAGGCGCAGGGGGCTACCACCGCACCTTACGAACACAAGCGGTACCTGCTGAAAGCTGGAATCGGATGAATCTCCAATCTGGGATCCCATAGACTGAGACCCGCAACCAGTGAGGATACAGTATGGTTCCATGACTTGACTTTTCTATTACACTGCTCTCTTTTATGCTATACCGCTTCATAAGTAAACTCTTTTCATCCTGCGGGGAGACCGCATCGCACCTACATACATACCTACATCACTAAGTGAACCTCACCCATGGGAGCCAACTGCCTTACACTAGACAACAGTTGCCTTACAGCTTTTACACAAAAGCTAAACGTGTTATACCATACACATACAGAGCGAGCCTCCCTACGGAGACCCTTTAGTTCAGCTAATCTAAGCGATATTCAAAATATTAAAAAAATTGTGCAAGTAAAATCTCAGGTTTGCCCACATATAATGTAGAAGATAGTTTATTGCTGATTTTATTGCATTTCAGAAATCTAACAACAAAGCAAAATTGTATAATCGGCAAAAAAGGAACATCCCTAAAAAAAAAAAATATAGTAGAAGCAGACAAAAATATAAAATGATGGAAATCTATTCTGTAGTCTGTAAGCTCTTGCGAGGAGAGTCCTAATCAACCTGCTGTTCCTGTAATATTTTTTAATTGTCTCATTTATTGTTAAATTTCCTACTTTATAATAGCGTAAAGCGCTTAATAACTGTAAACTGAAACTGGTATAAATAATTTTTAAAAATAATTTGGTTTGAATGGATCTGAAATAGTTTGTATAAAGCACTTTAGCAACCTAGAGTAATCAAATTCAAGCTCATTATTTAATGGCATGGGAGGTATGTCAATAGTGGTATAAACAGTGGCGTGTATAGTGGTATGCATTGTGGTACATATGACTAAAAAAAATGCAGTGCACAAACAATTGAAGATTATATTAGCTTTTAGTGTACTAATAATCTTAATTTTAATAATGACAGGAGGCGAATATTTGCATATCTTTCTTTACTGAAAACTCCAGCAGCATAGAAACAGTAACAACCAATCAGAAAAAAGATATGGTGCCCATAAAAGGCCCTGTCTATGACATCACTTCCTCTTTCTTTGAAGCGAAAAATAGGTAACAACAAAAACATAAACACATTCAGTTAACAGTTGAACAATATAGCAGGAAACATAACGGTAATTCCATGGTGTAACGGTATGAGAAGGTGAGTTCTTGTCCCGAAGAGAAGACGTTCACGCTGAAATAAAAAGAAAAAGGTGAAAGGTCTCTGAAGTGGAAACCTGTCCGCATGCAACAAACATAAGAAAACTGACAATTCCAATGGATACAGACTGTGATAACTATCAACACTTGTATAAAAACCGTAAATTAAAACATTTAATAAGTAAAACAAACATAACACAATGTACATGATCACGAACCCAACAATGTCGTACTAGAGACAGCTACATGTCTAAGTAGTAATACAATCCTAACATGCATGCTATCCTGAACACTAGAACATACACTATATAACACGAGACAACTAGGGAGGGATCCTATAGGGTGGGAAATATTCGCCTCCTGTCATTATTAAAATTAAGATTATTAGTACACTAAAAGCTAATATAATCTTAAATTTTACCACATGACAGGAGGCTTCATATTTGCATTTTTAAAGCTTAGAATTGACTAGTGTGAAGGAGGCGTGAGAGGATTGGCGAAAATAAAATGTCCTAAACGTACTCTCCCGAGTCCAGTCAGCGCAACGCATAATGTCGGGTAGGGATGCGCCTGCCAAGTAGGCTTGGGATGCTGCCGCACCCCTGACCGAATGTGCTCCAAGGCTAGGTTCGATACCTGCTAGCCTCAGTAGCCAGCGTACCCATCTGGCCAGGGTTGTTGTAGACACCGGAGCGTGAGGTCTTACGTAGGAGATCAGCAGCTGACCCGTCGGGGTGAGCCGAAGGTTGGCTGTGACTTCCGTATACCTCAGAAGTGTCCTGACAACGCACAGCTTGGAGTCCGATTCGAAATATGGATAAGACACTGAGGACGAGTCTGATTTAGTCCGTCTAGAAATGGAGAAGGTGACCCCCTCCGGAGTGAGAGAGAAACCGTCCACGTCAAAGGCCCTAACGTCTGACACCCGTCGAAATGAGACGAGGCATAACAAAAGAGCCAGTTTCGCTGAAAGCTGTTTCAGCGATAGAACGGGGTTGTCCGGCCAGCCCCGCAGGAAATCCAGCACCCCATTCACCTGCCAGAGGTTGGAGTATTTGGGTGCAGGGGGTCTTGTAAGTTTGGCACCCCGTAGTAGACGGCATACCAGAGGATCTTGACCCACTGGCCTGCCTTGTACTGGGACGTGCGCTGCTGAAATAGCCGATCTGATCACGTTAAGGGATCTATATGATCGACCCGTCGAGAACAGATGAGCGAGATAGTTGAGGATCAGTGGGACAGAGGCAGTAAAGGGATCGGAATCCCTTTCCATGCACCAAGCACTCCAGGCTGACCAGGCGGATATGTAACATCTCCTGGTGCCGGGGGCCCATGAGTCCCATAGGAGGTCTTTAGTAGGTTGCGATAGGCCATGGACCGACCAGGAGCCCCTGAAATCGTCCAGGCCACCAGTTCTAGTTGTCCTTCCAGGACGAGGGGATGGGGTTTCCCTCGAGGTCCCGACAGGAGCAACGGGTAGGTCGGGAGCTGAAGGGGATGGTCGTGCGACATCTCCAGGAGGTCCGGAAACCATGGTTGGCTCTGCCAAAGTGGTGTTATGAGCAGGAGCGATATCCTGTGAGTGCGGGTGTATCGCAGTACCCTTGGGATCAGTGAGAACGGAGGGAAAGCATAGGCCCCAAGGGAGGGCCAGTCCTGCAGGAATGCATCCGCTGCTTCGCCCTTCGGATCCGGAAGCCAACTGTAGTACCTTGGTAGTTGGTGGTTGGTCCTGGAGGCGAACAAGTCTATTGTCAGTGGGCCCAACCGCTGACGTAGCGTCTGAAATATCTCCCTGTTGAGTTTCCAGTCGCTGGTGTCTCTCCAGTGGCGGGAGAACCAATCCGCCGTCAGGTTGGAGATTCCTGGGAGGTATTCTGCTTGCAGCGTGATGTTCCTCCGTAGGCAGAAACTGTAGATGTCTTTCGTGGCTTCCGTCAGGTCCTTTGACCTCGCTCCGCCCAGGCGGTTGATGTATTGTACCGCCGAGACATTGTCCATTCGGAGCAGGATACAGCAATTCGACCTGTCCTTGGCCAGGCTGCGGATGGCGAAGGATCCCGCGATCAGTTCCAAGCAGTTGATGTGTAGGCTGGTCTCCTCCTCCCGCCATGGGCCTCCCGTGGAGGCGTCCGTGCAATGAGCGCCCCATCCCCACAGGCTGGCGTCCGATTCCACTATGAAGTCCGGCGAAGGGCCGAAGATCGCTTTGCCGTTCCAGGCTTGTATATGTAGTAACCACCATCGTAGTTCCGACCTTACTTCCGACGAGAGTGGGATCCAGTGGTCGTAGGAGTGTCCGGTGCGCAGATATTCTGCTTTCAGCCGTTGCATGGCCCTGTAGTGGGCCCGGGAATATCGCTTGTATGGAGGAGGAAAGGAGTCCCACGATTCGAGCGAGCATCCTGAGCGGTATTGTGTCCATCTTCAGGACCCGTCTGATTTCCTTCCTTATTGAGGCTATCTTTTTTGATGGAAGGCATAGTACACATTCCTTTGAATCTATGTCGAACCCCAGGAATTGGACTGACTGGGAGGGAGAGAAAGACGAATTCTGTCTGTTCACTACGAAACCCAGGGATTCTAGTGAGTGAACGACAAATTTCGTCTGTGATCGCAGCCTGGATGCGGATTCGCAAAAGATTAGCAAATCGTCCAAGTAAACGAGGCATCGTATGCCCCTCGTTCGGATGTGAGCCATCACTGGTCTCAGCAGCTTCGTGAAGCACCACGGAGCTGAGCTGAGGCCGAATGGCAGGCAGGTAAATTGGCATATCCG
Source organism: Pelobates cultripes (assembly GCA_933207985.1). Taxonomy (NCBI): domain Eukaryota; kingdom Metazoa; phylum Chordata; class Amphibia; order Anura; family Pelobatidae; genus Pelobates; species Pelobates cultripes. The sequence goes on along the minus strand of OW240912.1, from coordinate 111,911,364 downwards.
TCCTTTCCAACGGAAACGGAGGAATTGCCTGCATTGGACGTCCACTGGGACGGATAAATACGCATCTTTGAGGTCCAGGCGAGTAAACCAGTCGTTCTTGACGAGAAGGTCTTGTAGAAGGTGGATTCCTTCCATCTTGAAGTGTCTGTAGATTACGAATGAGTTTAACTGTCGGAGGTTGATAACCGGCCTGTATTCGCCTGTCTTCTTCTTGACCAAGAAAATGTTGCTTAGAAAGCCTCCCCCGTCCGGTGCGTATTGTATCGCGCCTTTTTCGAAGAGAGCGCGGACCTCTTCGTCTATTAGGTGGCTTTGTCCTGCTGACATGTGGATTGGGGGAGGGGGGGCGTTTTGAATGGGTCGGGTGGCGAAGTCTATGACGAAACCTCGAACCGTCTGGAGGACCCAGGCGTCTTTGGTAATCAGTTCCCAGTTCTGGAAGAAAAAGGAAAGGTTGCCTGCAATAAATTTTGATGCATTTGTGTATATAGGTGGACTCACCATTGGAGAAGCGGCCGCGGCCACGGCCTCTGAAGCTTCTGGATCTCCCCGTTCCTCTGAACGATGAAGGCCTTTGCGTCGTAGACGGGAAGAAATTCTGGGCTTGTGGGAAAGGTCTGGAACCTGAGGCCCAAAAACGGCTGGTGGCACGGTTCCGTTGTCGACCAGCCCTTACAAAAACACCTCTTGTGGATGGGGTGTGGAATACCTGTTTGAGAGAGGTTTGAGCCTTGTTCAGGGTCGTGAATAGGTTCACGTGCCTTTTAAGTTCCGCGATGAAGGCATCACCAAAAAGTAAGCCGTGAGCTTTTGGTCCGAATTCTTTAGCCCCGAGGTCCAGGAGCTTGCTGTCAATACGTATTAGGGCCGATCTGCGCCTTTCGACACAAAGTGCGGCATTAGCATTGCCCAGTAGACACACAGCGCGTTGAGCCCATTCACGTATGACATGGGGGTCCAGTTGAGAGTCTTGGCTGAGAGCGAGGTCCACGAAGTATAGCATCTTGGCAATGGGGCCGAGCAAGTCCAGCACTTTGTCCTGTGCCGCTTTCATGCCCTTTTCCGCCCCTTTGCGTGGGTCCCTGCCCGTGCGCGACATGAAGACCACCATAGTGTCGTCGAATTCGGGCGTCAGCGCCACCTTGTCGGGAATTAGCGGCCTGGGACATTCAGTCCTGAGGCGTGCCCGTACCTCCTTCTCCAGCGGTTTGCGCAGCCAGTAATGTATGAATTTCGCCAGGTGATCTGGCAGTGTCCATTCCGAGGACCGTGGGTGTCGGATGGTGCGTGGGTCTCTTGGTCGTCCAAGAAGACCCCGTCTTTGGACTGGCCGGTGTAGAGGTCGTCGTCGAGTTCCTTGGCCCGGTTGCCGAGGAAGGTCTCCTTGACATACTTTGAAGAGGTGGGGGGAAGGTCTTGCCATTCTTCGTCGTCTGAGGGCGAGCCGTCCCCGTGCCACTCGTCCACCACATCCAGTGCCTGCGAAACGATTGAGGCAGGAAGGACGTGGGTTGTCGGTCCGCATTCCTACTGCGCTTGACGGGCAACTTGCCCCTAGTCTTGGTGGGGGGAGGACTCGAAATCTTCCTCTGTCTCTTGGCCTTTGACACCTCTGAGCCTGAAGCTTCCATGCGTTCAGGGGGGTTTGTGTCATCTTGGCCGTGGGGTAGCGCCTGCAAGAGGGCCTTTTCTACCGAAGCCGCCACGGCGGCGTTGATCATGGTTTGGAAGTCTTGGGTGCTTTGAGTATCTTCCATGATCTGGGGCTTGTATCGACCTGTTGGGCGAAAACAAGGTTCAGTGGAGGAGAGCCACGTACAGATATAGATTGACTCTGAGTATGTTTAGAAGGCTCTATATGCACGTAATATTGGATTCCGGGCAATATGCGTATCTCAGTACCTAGGAGGTATGGGCCCTTGTGCATATTAACGGGGATCGCCCCGGGTGGTGTGCCGTGGCAATCAGAGGACACCCACATCAATTAAATTGGGTCGTCAGCGCTCTTGCATGCGTATCTGGGGGGTCACCCCAGGTGGTGTGCCATGAAAAAATACCCAGAGGACACCCACATAAATTTGCACCCTTAGGTACAGTCGTGTAGTATGACCCTGTGTAGGGTAATTAATATAGCATACCCCTGAGGGTAACGTAATGTCAGATCCCCTGTGGGGTATAAATGTATATGTCCCAGCAAGGGACAGTGAGTCAATCTGTACAATTGATAAAGAGCCTTTAATAGCCAACTTCATAATACATTTCATGTGCATGCAATTTCTCTGCCTCACTGAGGCAAACATACAGTGTGGGAAAAAACTCACCCTTGAAGGGTGTAGGTATAGAATAAAAAATATGATGGGCACTTGTGAGCAGCTGGGGGGTCACCCTGAGGGCACTCCCCGGTATCGTGGCGGCGATCGGGTGAATCCCGAGCCGCCGTGTGTGAAGGGGAGGCGGCCATCGCGGATCTCGCGAGCCGCGAGATCCAAGATGGCCGCCGGCCGCGTGGATAGGGGTGTCTCGCTCGCGGCCGCGAGCGAGGTGAAGAAAGCGCGGCAAACTAAAAATAAACCCCGGCTACCCTCCACCCGTCCCCAACAGCCCCTGTGTGTGGAGAAAGGCGGGTCCGCGTGGTGAGCGTGGCACCGGCAGCCGCGCCGCCCGCGGACCGCCGAAAGAGAAAAATAAGGGGGAAAATAACACAGCAGAACAGATACACAGGGGGGAAATACTAAAGAGTAGGGGGACAGGTATAGGCAGTCAGGGATTAATGTAGTACAATAAAAAACACAAGCAAAATACAGTAATACATAAGGTATACTAGAGGTAAAATTACTCTGACCTGTATATGGCTGGAGCAGCAAAGAAAGAGGCAGTGATGTCATAGACAGGGCCTTTTATGGGCACCATATCTTTTTTCTGATTGGTTGTTACTGTTTCTATGCTGCTGGAGTTTTCAGTAAAGAAAGATATGCAAATATGAAGCCTCCTGTCATGTGGTAAAATCAAAATTTAAAACTGAAATAAGTACATTATATCTTTTATGGCAATTATGCTTTGTAATGACAAGAACATTATTCAAAGAAATTGTAACCATATCTAGTGGTGCCTGTCCTGCAGAAATACCAAACACGAGATTTTAAGTCTCTAATCCTGGCTGAGTTTTTCCATCTCTTTAATGAATCCTCAGCAGTATGCCAAATATTGCTCTGACATCCTGCTGTGCTTATGTTTTGTGGCAATTGAAATTGCTACTGTATTGCAAACAGAGGCTAACTTAAAAATATATGAACAAAACTCAATTAACCCCTTCCGCATTAGCTCTGTTTAACCATGGAAGATGGCCGAATGTGGTCACGTATATATACATGGTCTGTAATTATAGCCATAATTAAAATGATATATTGCTAACACACATTAGTTATTGCTGAATTGATGTAACAGTACTGCAATTGTACTGGACTTGGCAATCACTAGTAAGTGCCCTTAAACAGTTTTCCCGTTGTGTTTTCAAGCAATGAAATGATTGAAATATGGAAATTACACAAATATAAATACATGCTGATGTGAAGATATTATCAGAGGCATGTGAGCATGTACTGTTTTCATAATAATTTCAACTCAAAGACTACAGTATTATTTATTTTGAAAGTATTTTACCCAAAAAGTACATTGAGACTTCTCTTACCTATAGATTCTAAAGCCATAATGTTATATTGCCACTTATTTAGATTTATACAGAATATATTTTTAAACATATAGCTAAGGTTTCATTGGGGATGTAGAGGGCTGATATTTTGTATTTAGGAATCTCAACAGTTGATTCGCAGAAATTAATATATAGCTGTTGACAAATGCAGAACTACTGCTGGTGCAACTTGTGAATCTGCACCGGAACCCGCACACTAATAGGCCCATTGAGTGGTCCATGCATGTGGGTCCACCGATGGACATGTGTTAGCAGAAGCCTGGTCGGGCTCTGTGTCCCTTTACTAGCGCGTCCAGGCCCCCTTCTTATTAGCAGCACTGGGAGCACCTCTTCCCAGAGAGATGTAGAGCCATGCAGGAGAAAGAGGAAAAGGCGGTAAAGAGAGGGGCGTAGACTGGGAAAACCAGCTCATAACTCTCATCAGCCTCAGGCTACAGACTAAATCCCAGGGATGCCACCCTACTGCATCCAAAAGGTAGGAAACTGACCGGTGGCTATAAAGTGTAAATTATGACTAGCACATTTGTTGTGTGTGCCGTGTGTGTGCATTGTGTGTATATGTATGTCTTTGGGTCAGTGTGTGTGCATCTGTGTGTGCGCCTGTATGTCAGTAACAGTGTGTGTGTATTTGTATGTCTGTAAGTGTGTTTGTCTATCTGTGTGTCTGTGTGTGTATGTCAGACTGTGTGTCTGTGTATTTGTATGTTGTCAGTGTGTATATGTGTATCTGTATGCAGTCAGTATGTGTATCTGTGTCATTGTGTATAAGTATGTATGTCAGTGTGTATATCTGTGTATCTGTCTATCTGCATGTGTGTCAGGGTGTTTATCTGTGTGTTGGTCTATCTGTATGTGTGTGTCTGTATGCATCAGTGTATGTTTCTGTGTGTCTGTATCTGTATGTTTTTCTGCTTGTCTATCTGTATCTGTATAATAACATACTAACATGCTAATAGAAATATGTAAAAAATAAAACAATAAACAAATGAAAAAAATAAAATGAAAAAAAATATAAAGTATAAATAAAATAATAAAAATTTTGTCTGTTGTATTACGTCTCTGCCAGATTGTTTATAATATTGTTTTTTGATACTACATGTTTGCATGTTCTAAATTGAATGCTGTACATTATTTGTTTGTATATTTTTTTTCTAAACCTGTATGTTACATGGATGTGTACATGTCAGTACTTTTGGTTTCCTCGGTAACCATAAACAGGTGTTTATGGTTGGCAGGGCTGTCATCAGAAATTGTGGGGCCCCTAACACAGCTCAAGGTCTGGGCCCCCGTGTGCCCGCCTCCAAATCCCGCCCACAGGAATACACACACACAGACACAAAAGGACACAGACACAGAAAGATACACACATACTAACAGACACAAATACTGAAACAGACATACACACACACACTGATATACAGACACACACACTGACGTACATACATACTCACATACTGACACACACACATACATACATACACACATACTGACAAACAGACATACAAACGGACATACATACATACACACACATAAATACATAATAGCATACATACACATACATACTGATATACATACATACAAACACACACACACACACACACAGATAGATAAATACATACACAGATACATACAGACATACTGACATACACACACACACACAGACAAACATGCATACTGACAGATATATACATACATACACACATACTGACAAACACACACACATACAGATAGACACATACATAGACATACTGACATGCACACACAGACATACATACATACTTACAGACACATACACAGACATACATATTGACAAAGACATACATATAGACATATATACATACTGACATACACACATACATACAGATAGACACATACACACATACATACAGACATACTGACATACACACACTGACATACATGCATACTGACATACATACACACATACACAGACATACATACTGACATACACACACAGACATATATAAATACTGACATACACACAGACATATTGACATACACACACTGACATACATGCATACTGACATACATACATACTGACATACACACACACACAGACATACATACTGACATACACACACACACAGACATACATACTGACATACACACAGACATACATACACACAGACATACATACTGACATACACACAGACATACATACACACACAGACATACATACTGACATACACACAGACATACATACACACACAGACATAGATACACACACAGACATACATTAATCATTAAAACTCAAAAACAATACATAGAAGATTGGTTTTAAATGCAATTCTTTTTAAATGTCGCATATTTTTCTATACCTAGAGAAATTCAGATAACAGATAACAAGCTATTGGCTTACTACAAACTCCCAAGGATAATGACGATATCTAAAGATTGGTAGGAGTTGCATGCTAACCACTGAAGATGGAATAATTAAAAACCCCTGTTAATATAATTCTCTGGTTTGTCAATTAGAGCGTGGACATCAGGTTTATGTTGTCAAACAAGTAGTGGGATTTATTGGATTATTGTACATACAGATATTATTGATTCAAGACCGTGTAAGACGGTGTAATTTTTCATGTAAAGCATTAGGTTATGTTTGAATTAGAATGTGCAACAGTTAGTGCACACATATCATAAACAAAGTAGTAAATACAAAAGATATATTTCTCAAATACACATTGGTACTTGAATACATCCTTGCCACTGGATCTAGTTCTATTCTTACTGTGCATTTTTAAAATAAGCGTAACATCTCGTTACTCTCAATACCCCTACCTAAGTGCAGTGGTAGGGGTATACTCTCAGTTTCATTTAATTACAAAGCAAATGGCAGCAGTCTTTGGGAGAATTCCAGCAGTGCTGGACCAGTGACAAAGACACAAAGTGTCTACATATCTTTTTTAAAAAGAAACAATGCAGTCTCTATAGGTAACCTAAAGGGGGCAGGCCTCCCTAAATAAACACAAAACAAATATATACAACAATGCACACAAATGTAAAATGCACTTTAAATGTGTTTTTTTTTTCTACTATTTTTTTGTTTTCAATTATTCTGTAAAAGTTTCTCCACCCATCCCCACATACTTTTTTATATTTTAGAGACCGCTTTTATGTCTTTCTAAAGTAATATTTTATATTATAACTTTTATATATTTAAATTTATATATATATATATATATATATATATAAAACAGAGATGCTACTGTGTATTTAAAAATTACTCCCTCTAGGAACCCAAAGAAATATTATCGACACAAGTGTGTGTTAACAAATTAGTGTTAAAAAAAAAAGTGTGTGTTAAAAAAAGTATATATATATACTTCAGTAGTGGGGACAGGGTATGGAATATTAACACACACACTTGTGTCGATAATATTTCTTTGGGTCCCTAGATCGACACATATACCGTATATACTCGAGTATAAGCCGACCCCAATATAAGCCGAGGCCCCTAATTTTACCACAAAAAACTGGGAAAACTTATTGACTCGAGTATAAACCTAGGGTGGGAAATGCAGCAGCTACTGGTAAATTTGAAGATAAAATTAGATCCCAATAAAATTACATTAATTGAATATTTATTTACAGTGTGCAGAGTGTGTGTGTGTTTGTGTAGTGTGTGTATATAATGAATGCAGAGTGTGTGTGTATATAATGAATGCAGTGTGTGTGTGTATATAATGAATGCAGTGTGTGTCTAGTGTGTGTATATAATGAATGCAGAACGTGTGGGTATATAATGCAGTGTGTGTATATAATGAATGCAGTGTATGTGTATATAATGCAGTGTGTGTGTATATAATGCAGAGTGTGTATTTGTGTGAATGCAGTGTGTATATATAATGAATGCAGAGTGTGTGTGTGTGTGTTTGTGTGAACGCAGTGTGTGTGTATTTAATGAATGCAGTGTGTGTGTATGTATGAATGCAGTGTGTGTGTATATAATGGAGAGTGTGTTTGTTTTGAATGTTTTTATTTTTAAGCACAATAGGAATTTAGGCATCAAACTGATTTATAATAAAGCAAATGATTGCCCATGCAGGGGCTGAAACATTGGTCTAACACAGTATTCCTTTGGTTGCCTGCGCAGAGGCGGATTTGTTTTAAATGTTTCATTTGTATTTGGCGTTGCAAGTACAAGCAGGTAGTCATTCTTGTTTCATGGAAAGCTTATGGTTGCCTGCGCAGAGGCGTTTCAGATAAAACGTGCAGGTACATTAGGAACTAGGATTTGTAACAGATACTTGCTCTACTAATCCACATGACTTCGTTCAAGTTGTGGTTTTAGACTATTTTTCCATTCGTCTTGTTGTTTGTCATCTAGCTGTGTGTTGCTAAGGGTAGACGGGTAAACGGAGTTGTTACCAGAGAGGCATGGTGGTGATGGCGTGAAGGCCTAAGGCTAGTCTTGGGGCGTGGTTTCCCATTTCACGTGGGAGCTTTGGTGGGTATTCAGCTTGTGTGTCTGTGGATGGTGCGTTGTTTGTGTTTTGTCTCTGTGCATGGGGCGTGAACTGTGCGCTTAGGTGGTGATTGTCGTCATTGTTTTAGGTTTGCAGAGTGTGTTTGTATGAATGCAGTATGTGTGTATATAATGAAGAGTATGTGTTTGTATGAATGCAGTGTCTGTATATAATGCAGTGTGTGTGTGTGTGTATAATGCAGAGTGTGTGTATATAATGCAGAGTGTGTGTTTGTGTGAATGCAGTGTTTGTGTATTTAATGCAGTGTGTGTGTATATAATGCAGTGTGTGTGTGTATATAATGCAGTGTGTGTATGAATGCAGTGTGTATATAATGCAGAGTGTGTGTTTGTATGAATACAGTGTGTGTATATAATGCAGTGTGTGTATATAATGCAGAGTGTGTGTTTGTGTGAATGCAGTGTTTGTGTTTATAATGCAGTGTGTGTATATAATGCAGTGTATGTATATAATGCAGAGTGTGTGTTTGTGTGAATGCACTGTGTGTATATAATGCAGTGTGTGTGTGTATATAATGCAGTGTGTGTATATAATGCAGTGTGTGTGTGTATATAATTCAGTGTGTGTATATAATGCAGTGTGTGTGTGTATATAATGCAGTGTGTGTATATAATGTAGTGTGTGTGTGTTTGTGTGAATGCAGTGTGTGTGTATATAATGGAGTGTGTGTGCATATGATGCAGAGTGTTTGTGTGTTTGTGTGAATGCAGTGTGTGTGTATATAATGCAGAGTGTGTGTGTTTGTGTAGTGTGTGTAAACTGGGTGGGGGAGGGCATTTTTATTTTAATATGGTTATTATTTTATTTTATTATTTTAATTATTTTAGTATTGTTAATATTTTATTTTATTATTGTAATTATTTTAATATTTATTTATTTGTTGGTTTTTGTGTCCCCCCTCCCTGCTTGTTGCCTGGCCAGGAAGGGGGGCTATCTCAATCCCTGGTCATCCAGTGGCATGGACTGTGCAGGAGGGGGCCGGTAGCAAGCTGTAACTTACCTGTGCAGCAGCTCCAGTTAGCTCCCTTCACCTCCGCTCGGTTCAGCTCACTGTCTAAACATTGCGGTCTGCATGCCGCGCCCGTGGCGACGCTCTGACAGCCGCGGGTCTCTCGAGATTTAGACAGTGAGCTGAACGGAGCGGAGGTGAAGGGAGCTAACCGGAGCTTCTGCACAGGTAAGTTACAGCTTGCTGCCGGCCACCAACAGGACAGCCGGGCTTGTAATGAGCCCGGCGGTCATGATCTGTATTATGGCAATGTAAGTTGCCATAATTCAGACCTTGACTCGACTATAAGCCGAGGGAGGCTTTTTCAGCATAAAAAATGTGCTGGAAAAACTCGGCTTATACTCGAGTATATACAGTATATATAATTTGTTAATACACACACTTGTGTCGATAATATTTATTTGGGTCCCTAGATGGACACATATACAGTATATATAATTTGTTAATACACACACTTGTGTCGATAATATTTCTTTGGGTCCCTAGAGGGAGTCATGTTCAAATACACAGTGGCATCTCTGTTATTTTATATTTATAACTTTTTAAATAGCCAGAAACTACCAAAACTCATACATTTGGGATTCTAATATTAAAAGATAGTTTGGGTCACTTTACAAACTTTAGAACAAAATTGTAGAGTTACAAAAACAAACAAAAAACAATAATAATTTCAACCCTGCTGATCTGGGAATTGTTATTATTAATGTGGAACAAAATATGAAAGTGAAAGGTTATATTGTCCAGCTGAAATGGCAGCAAAGAAAATAAATGATGTGGTCATTACAACCAGCACATAAGTGCTCTCACACTCCCTCACCTCCCTCTTTCCCCCAATGTAATTTTAGCTCTGTACCTCTTTAGGAAAGATTACCACCTTTGTGAGTGAATCTTCTCTCATTACAATAGCCTTTCATCTACATTGCTCTTATAAAACGGAGGATGACAGTGCCGCTTTTAGTACAGGTTTACAGATACATTTTTGTAAAGAAGGGTAATAGTATAATTGTTGCAGAAGTTCATGTATACACTAGATGAAATGAGAGTTTGATGAGAGTCAGAAAGGTTCTAAGACTTGATTATTCATAATTTTTCACTGGGTAAAGAGCCTTAACCACTTAAGGACCAAACTTCTGGAATAAAAGGGAATCATGACATTTCGCACGTCATGTGTCCTTAAGGAGTTAAAGGGCCAAATGGCCACTAAAGGCACCCATACCACTTCATCATCAATGAGTGAAGTGGTCCTGTCATCTTAACCCCTTTAGACCGGAGGGCGTACTATTACGCCCTCTAATAGGCGGCTCTAAACGCCGCCGGGTGTAATAGTACGCCCTCCGGTCTTTCGGTACTTACCCGGTCGCCGGCGGTCCCACGCCGGCGATCGCGGTGGGGGGGACTCCCAGGGAGCCCCCCGCGGCACGTCCGTCCTCCAGGAAGCCCCACGGCCATGTGAGAGTGGGGTCCTAGCGAGGACCCCACAATCACATGGCCGGGGATAGCTGGCTTCTGCATTGCCAGCAGGGGGGCTGCCTGTAATTACAGGTGGTCCCCCTGCTGGCTGAAAATAAAATTAAAATAAGTTAATCAGTGTAAAAAAAAAATTATATATACTTAGATCACATATGTATACACATATACATACACACATGTACACCGTCTAGGTGTATTTTACTATTAATATATATATAATTATATATATATATTAATATCAAATTACACGTAGACTGATACTGATTAAATATATATATAATTATTGTTATATATATATATTTACTTATATATTTTTACTTAAATGTTATTAAAACATTTTTTAAGCTTAATTTTTAACTTTTTAAAGTTTCTTTTAAAACTTTTTTTTAACGTTAACCCCTAGTTAGCCTAACGCCAAATCCCCCAAATCCCCACTAACTTCCACCTACCCCAGCTAGCTAAATATATAATTAAAAAATAATTTAATTAATTAATTTAATTAATTTACCCCTGAGGGTTAAAAAAAAAAGAATTAACCCTCAGGGGTTAAAAAAAAAAATCAGATCATAGTAAAATGTAATCCCTGCCAATTGATCACTGTAGTCAGTGATCAATTGGCAGGGAAGGGGTTAATTTTTTATTAAAATGGGTAAGGGGGACTTTAAATAAACTTTATTTTTTTAAACAGCAGGGGGCAGGATCAGCACTGATCCGGCTCCCTGCACTTCACACAGAACCCGGAAGTGCAGGGAGCCGGTAGGTGAGTATACAGAGCACATGTGCTCGCTCAGACTTGCGGTCAGAGAAAGCACATGTGCTGGGCAGCCTGACCGGGTGCTCCCGGTATGCCTCTAATGCAGAGGCATACCGGGAGCACCATTAACCCCGCGATCGCCGCGATAGCGGCGATCCGGGGTTAATTTTACCGCGTGACGGACAAGGTCCGTCACCCGTCGTTAAGGGTCTCCCCTCTGTGACGGACCTCGTCCGTCACCCGTCCTGAAGGGGTTAAGGACTGGACTGTTTTTGCGATGTTGTACATTTGCGACCAGGCATATTTTTACACTTTTGTGGTGTTTGTGTTTGGCTGTAATTTTCCGCTTTCTCATTTACTGTTCCCATACAAATTATATATTGTTTTTTTCAGGACAAAAGGGGCTTTCTTTACATACCATTATTTATATAATCTCATGTATTTTAATTTAAAAAAAAATACAAAAATCTGATGAAAAATTGAAAAAAATACATGTTTTTTGACTTTTACTTGAAAAATCTTTTACTCATCTACAAAAGCGAATGAAAAAAACTGCTAAATAGATTCAAAATTTTTGTCCTGAGTTTAAAAATACCTAGTGTTTACGTGCTTTTTTGCATGTTATAGGGCTATAGGTACAAGTAGGATATTGCGGTTTCAAAACATACATTTTAAAAATTTATCAATAGTGACATTGTAACACTATTATCTGTCATAAATCTCTGAATAACACCCCACATGTACATATTTTTTTTAAAGTAGACAACCCAGGGTATTCAATATGGGGTATGTCCAGTCTTTTTAGTAGCCACTTAGTCGAAAACACTGGCCAAAGTAAGCATTCATATTTGTTTGTGTGTGAAAAAAGTAAAAAAACTAAATTGAACGCTAATTTTGGCCAGTGTTTGTGACCAAGTGGTTGCTAAAAAAGACTGGACATACCCCATTTGCAATACCTTGGGTTGTCTTCTTTTGCAAATGGTATGCCATCATGGGGGTAATTCTCATTCCTGGGCTACCATACGCTCTCAAAGGCAACGTAACCAACCTGGCCATTTTCAATGTAAAATATTTGACCCATATATTTGACCTTGTAACTTTCAAAAATGCTATAAAACCTGTACATGGGGGGTACTGTTTTACTCGGGAGACATCGCTGAACACAAATATTAGTGTTTTAAAACTGGAAAACGTATCACAACAATTATATCATCAGTAAAAGTGCTGTTTGTGTGTGAAAAGTGCAAAAAAAGTAACTTTCACTGACAATATCATCACTGTGATATGTTTTACTGTTTTGAATCACTAATATTTGTGTTCAGCGAAGTCTCCCGAGTAAAACAGTACCCCCATGTACAGGTTTTAGGGTGTCTTAGAACCTTACAGGGTAAAATACAGTGCTAGCAAATTAAATTCTCTGGAATTTCGGCCTGGGTTGGCAGGCAGGTCCCTCAAATTGCAATCAATAAAATTACTGAATTATGTAAAAATATTACATAAATACGCATGTAGAATTTAAATATATATGCATATTTATATATTTGAAGTCTACGTGTATATTTATATAATAATTTATGTAATTTTGTATATGGACGTATGTATATTTCTTATTATTTTTATTTATTTTTATATACATAGATATATATACAAATTCATTCTAAGTGTATTTTGATATAAATATATATATATTAATTTTAAAATACAGTTAGAATAAAATTTCATATAGCTATAATTTTTTTTAAATTTTTTATTATTATTTTAAAAAAAAATTATTTAATTTAAATTACTTATTATTTATATTTTATAATAATATATATATACAATATATATAGTTATTATATATATTATATATATACGTGTGTAATTTAATTATAAGTGTATTTTTATATTAATATAAGTACATATTAATATAAAATACACTTAGTATGACATTATATATATGATATATAGACATATATTATATAGATATAATATATGTCTATATATCATATATACACATATATAATTATTTTTATTTTTTTATTAACACTAACTTTATTTATTTTTTTGATTTTACAGTTGCAGGGAGACTGCCTGTCAGCACAGGCAGTCCCCCTGCAGGCAGACACATGGACACCTATTGTGACCATGTGATCGCTGTGTTAAGCGATCACATGGCCACAGGGGTCCTAATCTGCCGCGGGGAGACTGTCTGGGCTGCAGGCAGTCTCCCCACAACCGGAGCCACGCTGATCGCCGCCGGGGGAACGACGGCGATCAGGTAAGTAGCTCTGACCGTTAGGACGGTTCAGGACCGTCATCGGTCGGCAACGCAAAAATGCCGATGACGGTCCTGAACCGTCCTCGGTCCTTAAGGGGTTAACAACGTGTACATTTGGCTCCGTCCTTAAGGGGTTAACCTTTCAATGTAAAACAGCAATGTTTACAGTGAAGGGTAAATACAACTCTAGTGTCCTTCTTCCTGACAGCTACTAGAGATGCATTGCCCTCCAGAGCAGTCAAACTTAGTTTTGAAATCAAATGCTGCATTTGATTGGAGGAGCGAAGCATTTGGCCGCACATGCATTTCTCGTCCAACAATGCTCCTCTATCTGGTAGTGTTATATAGTATGGATCCCAACTTGTATCATTTAATGCCGTTTCTAGGAAGTCACTCATAGCATCTGAATATGAGGAAATGCAGTAGAAAACTTGTGTACTTAAAAAGGAAAGATACCTGAGTATGAACTCCAATATAAATTGTAGAGATTATATATTTTGCTCTATAGCATGAATAACAGAAACTGTTTGAGTGAGCAGACAATGAATCTAATTCAAAGAGTTTGGCAAATGTGTTATTGCTGGACAGAGGTTTTTCTTTTTTTGTCCAATCCAGGTCCAGTTCGACTTCATTAGTTGTTTGACTCAGGAGCTCAGCCCGAATTAGAGAAGACTTTCTTCTAAACTACTGTACCTAATGCAGTTTATGCAGTTTGTATTGTACCCAAATGGAATTCACCCTCCGCTATAAAGTGAGTTTTAAGGGAATATATAGTAGCGAAAATAAAAATAGTTTTTTTCAGGCTATAGGTTCCCTTATTTCAATGTGACCACTGTCCACTCCCTTTTGCTGATAAAAATTTAGGTCAAATAAAGTTTACTCACTTTGTTTCCAGTGCCCAGACTCCTCCACTGCAGCCACAATGCTCCACCATGCCTGATACGAAAGATGTCATCAGGCATGGTGGAGCACTGTGGCTGCAGTGGAGGAGGCTGGGCGCTGGAAACAAAGTGAGTTCACTTTATTTGACCTAAATTTTTGTCAGCAAAAGGGTAATCAGTTAGTTTGATATCTGGCATCTCCACAATCTCCCAATGATCTCAGCGAAGTGATGAGAACTACAGGCTTTTATTGCACTTTGCCTGTTTTCCTGTATTATCCTACATACAAATTAATATCTCTAGCAATCGGTATTGTTGCATTAGAGATATTACTGCAAAAGAGGAGCTACATCCACTTTTTGGTTTATATTGGCAATTGAAGCCAGTTTACATCTCACATGAATGTAAGTGATGCAGTAATGATATTTCAGTATCACTGATGCAAGCTAATAATTATCTTATTTATTGTGACCTTGAGCATTGCACCCTGGTTTCCATTCTTTTCACATTTAACCCCTCAAAGAACAAAGACAGACTAGTTCTGCCATAACAAAGTGCCAGGGGACTTCAAGCACCATAACCACTTTAATAAGATGAAGTGGAGTTTGGCACCTATATTATTCCTTTAAGTATAAGCAAATATTTGACAGTTTAGTATATAAATCACAGTTAGTGCAATAATCTTTTTTTTAAATTTTATTTCTTAGGGACATTCTCAACATCAAAAACACTACAGTTTTACAGTGATTATGGTGAAAGACGTGTATGGCTAAAGACCTTTTTTTTTTATCCCATATTGTTTTCCAGCAGTTAGAAAAAAATGGTTCTCTCCCATCACCCAAAGCCATTATTATCTGTTTTTTGCTGAGATAATGTAGTTATTTCAGGGCAGCATTATCTGTGCCATGAGACCAGGCATTAAATGGTCCTTTTTAGGGAAAGTTAGGAGGGAGAGTGTATGTAGGGGCAGATATTTAGCTTTTGGAACTAGGGAACTGGGCATTTCTTGATCTGCCCATTATTGGGAAAGATTGCCTGGAAAATCACTAGCCTTGTTATTATATTACCGTCTACCTTATTGTTCAGGGTTTGACTTCAGAGGGGAGGCCATTCACCAACTTAGTAAAAGTGGAATCAAACAGCACTTATGTTTTTTGCCTGAAAAGAGCTGTTCTCCACTCTAACTCTTAAAGGGATGATTACACTCACGTCTCACTTTTAGCGGGAGACTTCACCAGGTTTCACAAGCAGAGCTTTCACACTGAAAAAATTATTTTGTTTGGCCAGTAAACCTGCATTAAGTACACGGCTAATGATGTTGCTGTTACTACTGATTCCTTTGGAGTGATTTTACTTCTCTGTGGCCGAGTTATGCAAGCCAGTAAATAGCACTTTGACATAACTTTGCCCAGACTAAAAAAAAACCCCAAAACATCAATATGACTCTAGGAAATCAAGTCTAAATATTGAATACAGCACATACAGCTTTAGAACTTAATTTATTCATTTTAATGATTCTATATATGCTGATTGCTCAATAAATCAATAAGGGCCGTATTTGATCAGGTATTGGTTTCCATGTTGATTGCTACGTACAGGTTACTTCATCCTAGAATAATTCTTATTTTTGCCATGATACAACTGTCCCAACGTATGCTTGTATTTTTTTCTAATTGCATCCTTTTTTCTCAGTAATTGCTTTTCTCGACTAAATTACAGTTTATTAATGTTAACGGGAGATACAGATCAGTTAATACAATAACACAGGAACAGACATTACTAAAGCATAATGACATGAGAAGCCCCCGTGGTTAGTGTTAATGGTACAGCGACAATCTATGTTATGCAAGACAATATCATAGGGGCCACTTTGAGAGCATAGAAGACAAAAGACAAAAATGTGTATGTGAGGGGAGTCGTAAAGCAAGAGGAATAGGGTAGGAAATAGGACGAGAGCAAGAGAATAGGAGATTAATGGGACACTCCAGATTCCTAAAGCACTTTAGCTTGCTAAAATATGCGTGAAGAGTGTGTCCTCCTTTTTTTCATTGTACAAAAAGTGCAGATTTCAATACAAATTGGCACTTTTATAAATTAACATTGTTACACCCCGGCTTTCAAGCAGATAACAGGTTCTGTTGCTTCCAAGTGTGGTTAACTCAGTGTTGTTAAACCCAAGAGGCACCAATTGCCCAGAGCACCTGCCTTGCAAAGACTTCTCATTGAGCTGTATTAGGAAGTCTGTGATTGGACAGACACTGAAAATCTGGGCGGGGTGAGAAGAGGAAGGCTTGCAAAGGCTGCAGACAAGAGAACTTCATAATTTGCATTTTCCAATGAAAATATTAATTATTAAATACATGAATGTTTAAATTTGGGGTATATCTAAAAAACTGTGCTTTTTAAAATACACACATACATATATATATATATATATATATATATATATATATAAATATATATATTTTGGGCAGTGGAGTGTGCCTTTAAGAGGAAAAGTGAACACAAAGCCAAATGTCAACCTATGAAATGTTGCTCATGCGAATATTTATAATACAAATTGACATATTTTTACCAATTTTATTGTACAAATGTTTTAACACAATTTATTTACCTATTTTTTACCTGGCAAATCCTGCTAATGTAAAGGAAATATGTGTTGTTTGAATGTTTCAGGTAAGAAATATATATAAGATAATGCAGGTTTGTTTCTAATGTTAACTGGAAATAACTATTCCAGTTGAATGAAATAATGAAAATAGATTTTCAATTATTCATATGCACACGCATTTTACGCTTCAGTAGATTTCACCCCAGATTTTTGTCACAACAGATGCCGCTTGCCGACATGCACTCTGAGTTTTCAGCAGAAGTGTTTTAGTGCTTAAAAACTGTATAGTTTATTTTTATAAACCACTGAAGAGGCTGTCTAGCTGTTCTCATTTTTTTTTATCCCTTGGATTTGTGAAGCAAATCCTGCTTTTTCAGCACCACCCAGGAGTTTGACAATCAGAGTGCCTTTTAACTGATATTCTGCTTTTTTTTTTTGCAGCTTTGAGTTCTGATGTTTATGATTCTGTAAGTGATCTTACCAACAAGGGTGCTCTGGTCTTGCATGTATGCTCTCTCAATGCTTTTCCTATGAGTACTGGGTTCAGCTCTGAAACCATGCAGAGATCTAACATTTCTGAAAGGTATGAGAGCCTGTGAGTTTTGCCATTAGAACTATACAATAATACCTCTTGTGACATGTGACCATACCCATCTAAAAAGTATTTACTAAAGTACCTCCGGTGTGAACACATACTATCTTACATTCTACTGGATCTGCTAGGAGGTAAGATTGCCCGTGGATAGGAAGGCTTGCATCTCCAACTGGATAGTTGGTCAAGTGTAATAGGCGATCATCTCTTTAACCCATACAGAATTTTTTGATCTGACCAGGTGCTCATATTCTTTATCCCAAAAATTAAGATAGTTATAATTTTCTTTAGAGTGCAATCGTTATTACTCTTGTAGTGCCTTGGAGAAAACCAAATTGTCTAACAAAAAAAATCATTCATTATGTATTCACACTCTAGAAATGGGTTTGGGTAAATTTACTAAACAGCAGTTTGGTATTTGGAGTGATCGCTCAATAAAAACAATACAATCATACAACAACAAAGAATTTCACAAAAATTATCTCTGTTGGGTCCCTGTGAGCAGGAGAGAACTTAATGAAATTGGCACTGATAACAGAATTTTAGATATGAATACAATATTGTAAAACAACTGACTATTTTTGAGTATATTGTATTTTCTCACAGAAAACAGTTTCATATTGACTTATCTACTAGCCTTTGCAAATGCACCTCGAGATATATCCAAAATCATATATAATAAGCAACACACATAGATAGACACCAGGGACCAAAGCAGTTTAATCATAATTGTAACGGATCGCCTGGCACCCCGACTGGGTACCTCCATTACAGGATGCTCCTAGCGCTTCCTGAGGACTCCAAGCACTGCAGCAGACACCACAACCACCGAACCGGAGAAGCATATGAATCCTCTCAAGCATATGAATTCTGTAGACAGTTGAATAGGAACCATACAAATAGGTTTACTCTCCTAGCAGTCAAACTGGAACAGCATACAATAAATCCTTCCCCCAATAATGAGACGACACTTCACTTTGAGGGTTAAAACAGGAACTGACTGTACTTGCACATACAGCCTCTTTTATTCCCAATCCACAAACTTAGTACTGCCCACAGGGTTTTACAGAACAACCAATCAATCTGTACAATACACACAGACACTCCCACACAAAATCCTCCCCTCTGCCTGTAATACAATTACCTTACACAATGGGTAATCTAATTATCACAGACAGAGAAATACAGTTTCATAAAACACATCACAGGGACCCCAACACATGAAATAACCCCATAAACCGGGGGATCTGGGTGAACCACATATCCAAAATTCACCCAGATCCGTTCAGTACTTTGGAAGATACAGTTTAATGCAGATTCTGCAGAACATATACAGGCTAAATGAAAAATAATCACTGTATAATGTGTCCCCTGCTGTATAGTCCAAAACCACTGCACGATGTCTCTGTGCACCAAATACTGGCGAGATGGCACCGTGTTGAAAAGTCCAAACAGTGTCTGTGAGTTAAAATGGCCGCCATCCATTGTTCTCACCATGTGCTCCATCCATTGTTCTCACCATGTGCCTCTGATACAGGAAATGGTGGCCACCCAGTAACTCCACAGTATGTCCCCAGATGGTTCTTAAAAGGCTAGCAGCAGCACAACACAAATCCATTATGCCCAAATCATGTCTTTAAAGGGCAATACATCCCAGGGGCCATAGTCACATGGCAGGAGGCTGGCAATCAGTCTTCTCCAATGCCCAGTGGCGAGGTCGGTTTCGCCACAATAATCCTTGATGCTAATCTATAGTGGGTTTGCACTGCAGTATCCAACGCTCTGGATTTTACCCCTGGCACACTGGCTAATTCATGACAGCTAAAGGGCAGCATGACCTATTGGATAACCTGTCTCATACAGACCATGGTTATGCTAGTCTCAGGAAATATATATACCTGGGGCTAGCAACCTTTTTTCATTGGGTGCTTGGTTCAAGGTCCCCCGTTATTGCTTGCTGCCCATAGGAACATTAATTCCTAATATGTTGGGCTGTAAACAGGAGGATCAGGTTGCATCTTAGTTTAGAAAGCCTATATCATTTTTGAGGAAACACACCATTCAAAAAAAGTGTCCCCATGTCAAGTCTAGAAATATAGTGAAAACGTAATGCAGTATAGATAGGCTTGTTAGTTATTAATGGATATAAAAATCTAGGTATCAGTATACAGTATTGCATATATTGAGCAATTATCCATATCCTCATTCAAGACAGGAAGTTAGGCAAACCCTATGAGATCATGACAATTCCGGCACCTTACAGGTCATTAAGAGATATGCATATTCCTGCAGAGTAAGCCAATATGTAATGGCTAATTTTATGGATATTGCTGTATTTTGACACTTTGATTCACAAATTAACATAAAACATGTCATTACACATGATCATCAAAGCCAATATTCACTAAAGTGGATAACTAGACTTCTATTAGACTAAAATTCTCAGGATGCCCACAAATCCAGCTTGTCACAAGCTACTTCCATTGGATAGGAAGCCTTCCTCCTAATGTTGGAAGTTATTTGGTTTTGCACATAATCATGTACCCAGTCCTATCAAAAGGACAATTTCCCTGTGGTTTCCGATAACAGCAGGAAATGATGGCAGTGTGTTTTACAAGATCAGATGCAAGGAATACAAACTAGATAACCCAAGAGTGGTGAAACTGTATACTTCTGATACAGCCATTCATTCTGTGGTGACTCACTCACTGACACAACTAACATTCTCAAACAGATTTCAGTTCATGGGATAAATTATACCTTCAAACGTGGTCAAAGTGCTACCCTCCAGTTACTGGAGACAAGTCCAATGTTCTATTCCAGACAAAAGGATGGTTACAGGTTCATAGCCTATTAATTTGAAGTGACTCTGGCTGATATCCATTACTAACTTAGAGGCAAGAGTATAATACATGGCTGAAGCTAACATTTGTATTTTATTAATGTAAAAAAAAAATTTCCTTACATCACTTCCAGCAAAATGAGCTATTACATTTCATGTTTACTTCTACTAATAAACAGAAAGCAAGCACTGAATTGCCACAGAAAATGGATTTTATTTGTGTTTGTGTGTGTGTAGTGTAAACCTACATGTATTTTAGAAAGTGAATCATGGTTACAATATGGAGGCGTTTCCATATTTAAAGAGGGAGTCTCCCAAAGATACACATTGTATTGAAGCTCCATTGTCTGACTTATGTCTATTTGATTTGTCTGTTTACTTGCCTGTCAAGCTGGGAACTCTGGGATAGTTGTCCCAAGTTTCTATGCCCAAAAAAGACTTACAAAGGTATGCAGCTGCTGATAACAGTCATTTTTGTATTTGCACTGTGGTGAATTTTATTGTGTTTGGTCTCACCACAATCTTTTGAGAACTTACCTACTTCAACTTCTAGACCATAAACATGCCATGACCCACAAGGTCAAAATTGCAGTCCAGGGCTGGTTTCTGGTCAGTGATCCTTGTGGATTATAGCCCATGTTTTGGTTTTTAAAAAAAATCCTGTGTTTAAAACATGTCAATTGCTTAGGGTATCTGCAGAAATGCAGTTTGCAGTCCCTAAATGTACTGTTTATAAAGAGTTTCCTCCCAAATGCAAGACCAACTCCTCTTATTCCCTAACCTCACACAGGCACCACACATATACCAACTTTCTTCATGCATGCATTTTTCTCACTTACCCTTCTGCTTCCTTCATGGTGTTTTGATTGCCTCTGCCACCTTTGTAATTTCATATTGATGTGCCACACACACACACATACCCTCTACATATCCAAGTATATAAACTGCTTAGTAGAAAATCTGACCTCAGCTTTTTTAAATGTTGATGAACACTTTAAGATTATCTCATATCGTCATATATTTACACCTACAATGTTACTGTAAGTCAAATCTCAAATATACTCAATGATAACAAAGACACACAACCATGCATTATCAACATCCATTTATTTTTTATAGTTATCTTACTATAAAAATGGATGCTAACCACTGGGTTTGGAACCTGGCTGGACCCCCTTGAGCCACAATAACATCATGTAAGTGGTTCCTGTAACTGTTGATCACTCTGAGGTTGGTTTGACAGATAACTGTTGCAAAAGCATTAGATTTGTAGCCTTTGTAGATCAATAATTAGGAATGCCTGCTTTTCAGAGCTCCTTGTAGTTGTAATTTCCTTGCAACGCTATGTTCTCAAACTCCATCAAGGAGTGAAGTCCAAGCTCCTTTACCTCTCATATACCTCAAGAAATTGCCCGCAGAATTACGTGATTACAAACCTTATTTTAATCATTTCATTTAATGTACGTGATGGGTTCGGCAGTCCTTAAAGTTGAGTATCGTTTTTTTAAATTCCTCTAAGTCTCATAGAATAATAATGACTAGGTTGGGTCATGGAGGTTGTAATGGCAAAACTATGAAGTTTATTATTAGGATTTGCAATGTATTTTTCTCATCCCTAAAGCAATAAATCTTGATTGTTTTACGTGGCTGTTGTTAATTTAAATATTCCCAGGGGTCTGAAAGACCATTTGTATTAGAAATGACCAATATTAATATTATTCTTACTCTGCCGTTTATACAGATTTGGAAACTGACCTGCAAAACAGGCTTACAACTTAACATAAAAGGCTATATTTGCTTTACACTAATTTAGGAGCAACTAAATAGTCTAAATAGACTACAAAATAGTGTAGCTAGTGGGATGTTTTTCATACGGGACTAACAAGTACTTTGTTCCCACGACTTTGTCCTCTGATATGATCACCAAGTCTCGATGCAGAATTCTTTAAAGCAATATATGGCATTTGAATTATTTCATAGCCCTGTAAAATTCTAGCCTAATATTTGGTGAACATATTGTTTGTATTACTTTGCGAAAAAGATAAATAAATATAACGAAAACCTAATTATTTAGAAATTCTGGAGAAATGTGTTTCCTCACTAATCCTTTAAAGAGAATTTGCTGTGAAAACTTAAGTTTTAACCTTTTGCGGGCCCCTTTCATCCATTTGGAATACAACGCATGTATTGTATGTAATATAGGCCCCTATAAGTTTTGCTGCTTCACAATCTCTGCATTTATACATTTATTTTAGACTGTAAGGTGATGTTTAGTGATATCCCCATGTCAGTTCAGTTAAAGAGGCATATTCTGACAGCTATGAATTTTTAAGACGATGATCAGTACTGTATAAGACCAGACCGCTATTATTTTTGATTGCTGTGAAAGGAATCTAGCTAAGAATCTGTCAAAGAGAGCAGGGGAGACAAAATCTACAGTAAACATGAGGATGTCTTTCCTAACACCAAATAAGGTCCTAGACTTCAGATATTTCTTAAATTTACAATGCAGTTGAAAATGCAATATAAGAATGTAGAAATACATTTTTGGATAAGAAATTAATATTCATCTTCAAATGATTTATTGGAGTTCATTGATTTCTTTGTTAGGCTCCCTTTAATGAAAATCAACCATGTAGCTTTACTAGTTGATCTCATTTTGCTGTGTTTTTAATAAAATAAAAAAATACAATATACCCACCCTTGAATGTTATTTGGTTGATGCAAACCCTTACTATCTATACAGACCAGCAAGTCTCTATGATTCCTCAGTTAATCCTACTTCTCAAATATTTTTGAACTAGAGTTAAGTGCATATCCCATAAACGTTTGCACAGAATTAGATACAGGGCTGGCCTTAGGGGTGTGCGAGCTGTGGGATTTAAAAAAAAAAAATTGTGGCGGGGCTTCCAGTGCAACGGGGCGTGGCTTCCCGTGCAGTGGGGGCGGAGTTAAAAGTGGCGGATAAGTGATGCAGGGGAAGCAGGAAGGAGTCCCTGCTTCCCCCAACAAACAGTCTCCAGGAGCAGCACTGCCTGTCTGCCTCCACTCCTCCACAATGAACAGAGGTAACTATGTGATCAGTGTCAGTGAGTGTGACTGTCTGTGTGAGTGTGTGTGACTGTCTGCCTGCCTGTGTCTGTGACTGTCTGCCTGTGTGTGTGTGACAGTCTGCCTGTGTGTGTGTGTCTGTGACTGTCTGCCTGTGTGTGTGTCTGAGTGTGTGACTGTCTGCCTGTGTGTGTGTCTGTGTGTGTTACTGTCTGCCTGTGTGTTTGTGTGTGTGTATGACTGTCTGCCTGTGTGTGTGACTGTCTGCCTGTGTGTGTATATAACTGTCTGCCCGTGTGTGTATGACTGCTTGTGTGTGTGTCTGTGTGTGTGTATGACTGTCTGCCCATGTGTGTGTGACTGTCTGCCTGTGTGTGTTTGTGTGTGTGTGTCTGTGTGTATGACTGTCTGCCTGTGTTTGTGTGCGCGTGACTGTCTGCCTGTGTGTGTGCGCATGACTGTCTGTCTGTGTGTTTGTGTGAGTGACTGTCTGCCTGTGTGTGTGGATGGCCGCCTGCCTCTGTATGTGTGGCTGTCTGTCTGCCTGCTTGTGTGTGTGTGTGTGTGGCTGTCTGTGTGTGGCTGTCTGCCTGCGTGTGTATGTATGTGGCTGCCTGTGTGTGTGTGTGTGGCTGTGTGTGTGTGTATGTGACTGTCTGCATGTAAGTATGTGTGTGTAAGACTGTATGTGTGGCTGTGTGTGTGTGTGTGGCTGTCTGCCTGTAATTGTGTGTGAGTGTGTTTATCTACCTGTAACTGTGTATGTGTGTTACTGCCTTTACCTGAGTGTTTCTGCCTGATCCTGTGTATGTGACTATCTGCCTGCGACTATGTGCATGTGGTGGATTTGACAGTGTATATGTATAACTGTGTGCATCTGACTGTTGGAATGTGTGCACATAACTCTGCAAAAATATATACCTGCATTTACACACAGGCCTAAATGCATGTTTTTATCTGAATTAAATAACCATCACACACAGCCAATAAACCCAGCACAAATATCACATACAACAGATACCACGCATATCACACACTGTTAATACACCCAGGGCCAGATTAAGAGCCCAGTGGGCCTGGTGCTGACAATTATGATGGGGCCAAATTATAGAATTTTATCTACCAAAAACACTAGAACAGTCATACCTCTCAATCGGCATGTATCTGATTGAGTTGGTGTTGGAGGGAAACTTAAAGGATGCAGCTATAAGAAAACACATACTCTATGCTAATCTCTTTATCTAATTTATGCTTTCATCTTTCAAGTAAATCCATACCCCTAACAGCAGTGTCCAGTGAAGCAGGAAGTCAATGGGCGGGGTAAAAGGATGGGCCACTGACGCAAATCACTTGACAAGAACTGCCAAAAGGGGTGAACATGCCCAAAAAGGGGGCATGTCTGTCTAAAGAATTGGAAGGCCAGCCTGGCATCAGTGTCCCTATGTCGCCCAGTCCCCTAGTCTCCCAGTGTCTGTGTCCCCATTTCTCCCAGTGTCCCCATATCTCAGTGTGTCTCGTGTCACTAGGACACTAGGGGAAACTGAGAGACCCGGGGACACTGAGAGGCCCGGGGACAGTGAGACACTTGGGGATACTGGGAGACATATGGGCATTAGTGGATACACACATGGGGACACTGGGAGACATGGAGACCCTGAAACATTTGGGGACACTGGGAGAAATGGGACCACAGACACAAGGGACACAGAGACATGGGGACACAGACACTGGGAGACATGGGGTCACAGACATTTGGGGACACTGGGAGACATGGGGGCACTTGTGGACATAGACATGGGGACACTATGAGACATTTGGGGACACTGGGAGACATGGGGACACTAGGGACACAGCGACATGGGGACACAGACACTGGTAGACATAGGGTCACAGACACTGGGGACACAGACACTGGGAGACATGGGGACACTGAGACACTAGGGACACTGGCTGGGAGACATAGGGACATTGGGAGACTGGCTGGGAGACATGGGGACACTGGGAGCCATGGGGACACAAAGACAGTGGCTGGGAGACATGGGGACACTGGGAGACACTGTGTCCCTTGTGTCTCCGTGTGCCAATGTGTGACATGGACACATTTGGGGACACTTTGAGACATGGGGACACAAAGACACTGGCTGGGAGACATGGGGACATTGGGAGACATGGAGACACTGTGTCTCTGTGTGCCAATGTGTCTACCTATGTCTCACAGTGTCCCCATGTGTCACAACGTCCCCATGTCTCACAGTGTCCCCTAGTGTCTGTGTCCCCATGTTTCCCAGTGTGCCCTAGTGTTTCAGTGTCCCCTAGTGTCTCAGTGTCCCCATGTGTCCCCTAGTGTCTCAGTGTCCCCATGTCTCCCTGCTGCCTTTCCCTCATCCTTCACATACCTGAGCTGTAGTCTGTCTCTGTAGGCTGGGAGCTGTTGTCAGGACACTCTGTGCTGTGTAGATGATCCCCCGCGGATCAGTAATTAGAGAGAGGCAGGGAGATGCAGTAACTTTCCATCCCTGCCTCTCTCCATACACAGTGACCCCTACAGGCCGGTGCTGGTATTGCAGAGTATTGCATTTGTATTGCCGGTATTACTGCAATACCGTCATGGCCAGGCAGCCTCAAATAGCGGTTGTGCCTTAAAATACCAGTCAGGTGGCAAACCTAAGAGTAGTGTGTTAAAAAAAATTTTTTTTTAAAGTAAAATAATTATTATTTTTTTTTTTTAAATGGGCCTATTCCATGGGCCTGGGCCTGGGCCTGGAGCTGCAGCTCCATCAGCCCCTATGTTAATCTGTCCCTGAATACACCCATTACAAATATCACACATAGTCATCACATCTATCACATACACAGACAACACAAACATTACATAATACATGGATGACGGGGGGTGATGTGAAGATTTTTCGCACAGGGCGCGTAAAGGCCTAATGCAGGCCCTGATTAGATATGTACTTTTTTTAAAGCTAATAATAGATTTATTTAACTTGACAAGCAGCTTGATGTATGCATTATGCATTTATGTAGTTTATTAGTCTGCTTGCTATCATATGTGTTACTGGTGTATCAACTCTCTGATAAAGACAAAATAAAAAGACAAAACATTGGTGTAAAGTAATATAGGTTGAAAAAATACACAAGTTCATTAAGTTCAAGCTTCCATATATCTGTTTCTGCTGTTGATCCAAAACAAGGTGTAAAGCCCAACTTTCCAAGCATGTCACCAAAAAAAGAAAATATACCTTCTTGACTTCAACATGGCAATCAGATGTGTCATTGCATTAATATTAACTCCTTAGTGACCAGACCATTTTTCAATTTTCTTACCGTGGGACCAGGGCTGTTTTTACATTTCTGCGGTGTTTGTGTTTAGCTGTAATTTACCTCTTACTCATTTACTGTACCCACACATATTATATACCAGTTTTCTTGCCATTAAATGGTCTTTCTAAAGATACTATTATTTTCATCATATCATATAATTTACTATAAAAAAATATAAAATATGATGAAAAAATTTAAAAAAACAAACTTTTTTGAACTTTGAACCCAAAAATCTGTTACGTATCTACAACCGCCAAAAAACACCCATGCTAAATAGTTTCTAAATTTTGTCCTGAGTTTATAAATACCCAATGTTAACATGTTCTTTTTTTTTTAAGTTATGGGGCTATAAGTACAAGTAGCACTTTGCTATTTCCAAACCATTTTTTTTCAAAGTTAATGCAAGTTAATTGTAACACTGATATCCGTCAGGAATCCCTGAGTAACCCTTCACAGGTATATATTTTTTAAAAGAAGACACGCATAGCAATTAAAGAATACACGTACTGAGAACTTTAAGGGTTACTGCCAAAGAACGCCCCAATATGTGTTCAGCAACATTGATATAACACATGTATAGGTGTGTCGGGTTCTCTGGGGGCTAAAAGACCTTATTTGGAGGTGCACATTCCAGTTTTCTTGGAATTTTCACAGCTGGTCATCATGCACCCATGTCCCATTTGGGACATTTTTGAAGCTGGCCAATGTAATTTACCCCCATCAAACCACATATTTTTGAAGAGTAGACAACCCAGGGTATTCAATATGGGCTATGTGCAGTATTTTCTAATAGCCAGTTAGTCACAATCACTGGCCAAAGTTAGCATTTATATTTGTTTGTGTGTTAAAAATGCAAAAAAAATTATAAACGCTAATTTTGGCCAGTGTTTGTGACTAAGTGGCTACTAAAAAGACTGAATATACCCCATTTGAAATAGCTTGGGTTGTCTTCTTTTGCAAATGGTATACCATCATGGGGGTAATTTTCATTCCTGGGCTACCATGCGCTCTCAAAGGCAACATAACCAATCTGGCAAATTTCAATGTGATAAAAACGGCCTTATTTTTGACCCTGTAACTTTCAAAAACACTATAAAATGTGGGGGGGTCTGTTATACTCAGGAGACTTCGCTGAACACAAATATTAGTGTTTCAAAACAGTAAAACATATCACAACAATGAATCATCAGTGAAAGTGCCATTTGTGTGTGAAAAATGCATAAAACGTCACTTTCACTGACAATATCATCGCTGTGATATGTTTTACTGTTTGTAATATTTGTGTTCAGCGAAGTCTACTGAGTAAAACAGTACCCCCCATGTACAGGTTTTAGGGTGTCTTGGAAAGTTAAATATAGTGCTAGCAAATTAAATTCTCTGGACTTTCAGCCTGGGTTGTTAGGAAGGTTCCCCAAATTGCAAGCAATAAAATTACTTAATTATGTAAAAACTATTACATAAATATGCATGTAGAATTTAAATATATAAACATATTTATATATTTGAAGTCTGTGTATATTTATGAAATTACTTATGTAATTATGTAAATGATATATGTATAATTCGTATTATTTTTATTTATATATACATATATATATATATATAATTTCATTCTAAGTGTATTTTGATATAAATATATCTATTAATATGAAAATAAAGGTAGAATAAAATTACATATATATATAGTTTTTGTAATTTTTTAAAATTAGTTTTACATCTTTTAATTTAATTTTAATAAATTATTATTATATTATAAATTATTATTTATTATTTTTTATACACAATTTATATAGTTATATATTATATATATATATATATATATATATATATATATATATACACACGTGTATAATTTTACTCTGTATTGTTATATTAATATATGTATATAATAATAAAAAAATACACTTAGTATGACGTTGTATATAAGATATATATATTTACATATTATATATAGATATAGTCTATACATATATATTTGAATTTATTAACTTTATTTTTTTTTTTTTGTAAATCTTTTTTTTTTACTTTTTTCACCAGCAGCCCCCTTGCTGACAGCACTATGGACACCTATTGCAGATCACATGACCCCTGCGGGTCCTAATTTGCAGAGGGGGGACTGTCTGGGCTGTCAGACAGTCCCCCCAGTGAAGAAGACCGATCGCTGGCGGGGTAATGGCGTCGATTGGGTAAGTACATGGTAAGGGAGTGAGAGGGAAGGTGTTAATTAAAAAAAAAAAATCTTTTTATTAATTAATTTTTTTATTATTTATTTTTATCTTCACTGAGTGCCTCGACCCCTCGAGGCATTCAGCACAGGCAGAGCATCGGAAGCCTACCTGATGGCTTCCGATGCTCTGCCTCACTGCCAGGCGCCACGTGGGGCAACCTTCGGAAGTGATCACTTCAGGGGAGTGATCACCCAGTGGCCCAGTAGTGAGGGATGGGTATTGCAGGATGCCTCGACATTGAGGCATCGCTGCAATACCGTTAGTGCGGCTGGAATCGATCATGATCGCTTCCAGCGCTCTAATTCGCAGCGGACGTATCAAGTATGTCCGCGGTCTTCAAGGACCTTTTGTCGGTAGTACCTGATAAGTCCGCGGTCGGGAAGGGGTTAAATATTCTATAGAACTGATTTGTAACTTGTAAGATGTGTACAATTATGGTATATGAGGACCCTAACATTCCCAAATCATTAAAGAAATTAGAATGATGGGCTTATCCATTCAATACTGGGAATGCTGCATACTGAGGCAATACTGGGATGCAGCTGGCTCAATCTCCTAAAATACTCACCAACCCTCAGGGCTTCTGAATCTGCTCAACCATCTTCTGCCTCTATTCCTGCCTCTAGACTTGGTGGAAACCTTATTTAGTTAGAACATTTATGAGGGACCACAAAGGATGGTTAAAGTTTACCCACTACAGAAGTCCACGGCCTTTAACAGATCAAACTAACTGCTTCTGCGTGCTCAAAATGTGTGATTATCTGAATTAAACCAAGGTAGTGCATGACAGCTTACGAGAAAACACCAGCAAATAATTGTGCTGACTTTCCGCTGTTAAAATTCTATTTCACAAGTACTCTCTACCTATAAGAGTAGCACCCTGCCTCATACAAACACCTTGTTAGAGATTATTTTTCTGTCACACTTCAGAACAGAATCCAGCAAGGGCATCTATTAACTCTTAACAACACTACTAGTGCTCACAAACACTGTGACTTGACTATGACTGCTCTTGTACAGCACTATCCTCTGTGCATACCTTATTTTATGCATACCTTGTTTCATGCAAGCATAATTTTTGTGCTACGGATCTGGTGATCCTCTCCACCTTGGGCCTTTGGGATATCTTATCATTACGGCTCACCTCACCATTCTTGCTCACCTCAGAATACTGTTTATGGACCCTGATGCAGTTACAGACATTTGTAACTTACTTCAATGTAGTCTTTAATGACCCACATGCCATCAAGCATAATATATCTAACACCCAACCTCTACACAAGTCTATAGATCCTACAAGATCAGACATAACACAAAGGAATCTCTGCTACTTATACTTTGTCCCTAAAAAAACAGTGACCCATTACTATGCAGCCCTTGCATGTAGTGCCGATGCCTTACCGGAACCATTCAATGCATCAATAGGTCTAGGGCAAGGTCAATGGTGTTGGTCGACATGAACATCCTGTGGCTAAAGAAGACGTCTTTAAAGGACCACTCTAGGCACCCAGACCACTTCAGCTTAACGAAGTGGTCTGGGTGTCAGGTCCAGCTAGGATTAACCCATTCTTTTATAAACATAGCAGTTTCAGAGCTATGTTTATGAATGGGTTAAGCTGTCCCCCAAATCCTCTAGTGGCTGTCTCATTGACAGCCGCTAGAGGCGCTTGCGTGCTTCTCATTGTGATTTTCACAGTGAGTACACGCCAGCGTCCATAGGAAAGTATTGTGAATGCTTTCTTGCCGCGCGTGCGCATTCAGCTGACGGGGAGAAACGGAGGAGGAGAGCTCCCCGCCCAGCGCTGGAAAAAGGTAAGTTTACCCCTTTCCCCCTTCCAGAGCAGGGCGGGAGGGGGACCCTGAGGGTGGGTGCACCCTCAGGGCACTATAGTGCCAGGAAAACGAGTATGTTTTCCTGGCACTATAGTGGTCCTTTAACCCCTTAAGGACCAAACTTCTGGAATAAAAGGGAATCATGACATGTCACACATGTCATGTGTCATTAAGGGGTTAAGGTCTCCAAGGCACTTGTCCATGGCTTTTACTTCATACTACAGCTAAGAACACAAGAACTTGATTTACTTTATTCCATGGTATGCCTTGAGGTAATTTTACTCAGGTTTAGACCTATTTCAGATGAAAACTGGCTACTTGTGACCTGGATTAGCTCTTCAGTTCGCTCAATCTTCTTGTGATGACATACCTTATACGACTGTATACATTTTCTATGTGTAACCATGTTACCATGCTTGCAAGTTAGTCAAGTTAATTTTTTGTTTATTGATATTTGTATAAAGATAGGGATACATTTCATATTACTCACACCCCCTATCGGAGCAGAGGGAAATATCATACTGAATGTTTGCAACCTATGCCTATATTGTACAGTTTATAAAGCTTTTAGTGTTTTTGGTACTTAGATACTTTGGTACTTTCTTCCCAAATATGCTCTATACCTAATTTCCCATTTCCTATGGGTTATCAGCACACACAGGCCTGCACCTTTATCTTCTTATTTATTGGAGAATTTCCCCTTTCCCTCACTTTAGCCTAACCACTTATTAAAATTCGCTTTACCTTGATAGATAAACACACACATGATTTAATAACATGAGAGCACCTCATTTTTTTCAAATTTCATTAAAGGACCACTATAGTGCCAGGAAAACATACTCGTTTTCCTGGCACTATAGTGCCCTGGGGGTGCCCCCACCCTCAGGGTCCCCCTCCCGCCCGGCTCTGGAAGGGGGAAAGGGGTAAAAACTTACCTTTTTCCAGCGCTGGGCGGGGAGCTCTCCTCCTCCGATCCTCCTCTTCTCCTCCTATGTGGCTGAATGCGCACGCGCGGCAAGAGCTGCGCGCGCATTCAGCCAGTCACATAGGAAAGCATTATCAATGCTTTCCTATGGACGCTGGCATGCTCTCACTGTGAAAATCACAGTGAGAAGCACGCAAGCGCCTCTAGCGGCTGTCAATGAGACAACCGCTAGAGGAATTGGGGGAAGGCTTAACCCATTCATAAGCATAGCAGTTTCTCTGAAACTGCTATGTTTATTAAAAAAAATGGGTTAACCCTAGAAGGACCAGGCACCCAGACCACTTCATTAAGCTGAAGTGGTCTGGGTGCCTAGAGTGGTCCTTTAACCTACTACCATTGAAGCTCTTGGGTCCAAGCTTACCTGGTTCCATTTGGGCATGGTGTTTTTTTTTTTCTTCTTCATATTTTAGGCACTTGTCACTTAACTAGTTCACATTTTGCTTTTTCTTGGAAAATTTAACTGAACATGCTCACCTAAACTATATAAGATACACTATGTCTTAATAAAAAAAATATTTAACTTATATGCACAGTACTTTTTTCAAATCTCTACAGGAATGATGAACAAAACAAAGGAAGGTATGTTAAGGTTATTCTGGTAGGTATGGAGCTTCGAGAGTCCCTTTAAATGTAAAATTCTTTCTTATATCCAATGCGGTAATTGTCTTACTCAGATCAGCAGCTAATGACAGGCATGAAATGTTGGCTCTCGACTGTTGATATGCGGCTATCAATGTGCATGAAACTCTTTACCCCCTCTCTGCTGGTTGGCTCAAGTGTCAGAAAAGCAGAAAGAAAACCACAAATAAGATATAATCTATTCTTGTTACTGCTTATCACTAACATACTCAATAATGGAGATCACATGACAGCGCAGGTGATTTGCAGACAGTACGGTCTGCATCAGATATAACTAATTTTGTCTCACGTTTATTAAAAAACAGATGTAAAAAAAAATAAAAAAATTTGTGTTAAAAAAGTTAGTACCACTTTCATAAACAAAATATAAAAAAAAATAAAAAATAGCAGAGCCTCTCTGCCGCATAAATCTCACCAGCCTATACACTGTAAGCAGTATCCAACCATTTATTATGCATTTTATTGTATTGTTATTAAAATTGTTTACTTTTATTCATATTTAGATATACTGCACGATTATTATTGTATTTTCTCTTTGCATGCTATTGAGAATCTACTACAACGTATAGGTATACATTTTAAATAATTTGTCTTTTTCACATAAGGTCTATAGGCAGGATTCTCTGTCATTTTGCGCTCCACTTATTTTACACTTTTGATACTTTTCCACAAGTGTGTTTGTGCAGCAGCATATCAATTTCTTTACACATAATGTGGTATTACCAATAATATATATAAAGGTGCTGTGTATATATAATTTTTCCCATTTTTTACTATATTCACCCTGAATGCCTTTTTAGCGCTTTTTACTACATTTTATTTTTTTTATTTATTTAATCATTCAAATCTACCTAAAGATAATGTTGAATAATAATTGGTTGGAAAGTAAAAAATACGTACCACTGATGTTTGTCAGCAAGCAGAGATATTTACTAACTTAGAAACAAATACTTTTTGTTAAAACCCTTTGTGAAAATTGTTCACATCATATAAGAAAAATGAACCTGTCAGTGAGTATTGCAGCAGAGTGAGAATGGATTCCATTCCAGACGAAAAAGCATTTTTGGACACTTAAAAGGTACATATTTTGAATGGAAAAAGATTCTCCCTTATGCACACCATATGTGATTTATGATTTATTTCCTAATTATAATCTCAGGCATGTAGGACTGTTTATAAACTCTAGTCTTTATATATGAGATTTAATTTGTCACAAATGTTTTAACAAAATCCAACTGTCTATGGATACCACTAAGTTTTTACTTTGCTGTTTTAAATCACTTAATTTCAATTAACACCCAACACTTTTAATAGCAAATATTCTTAAACCAATACTCTGCAAAGGGGAAGATCTTATTTTCAAATGTCATACTGCACTGTGGGTGTGATCATCCATAAATTATCCATGTAATATTTGGTGGTGGGTCCCTAATCTCAGGACTGTGCTGGAACAATGTCGCTCTCTGCTCTGCCTAAGTCGTCCTGTTGAATGGCAGTTTTTGCCATTGTAATTCAGATCTCTTCCAATAAGAGTTGAGAAGGATGAAGAACAGGCAATTCTGTCTTCCTTACTCTGCTGGACTCAGGACGCACCCAGTGGCAGAACTATAGGGGTCGCTGAGGTCCCTTTGTGTTTAGCCTATAAGGGGGCCGATGGACACCTTAGCGCTCCCCAGGAGTCAGCTGGCTGTTAGCTAAGGTAATGTAGACACCTGCTTACCTCATTGGCAGGTGCCCAGTCTGCCGATATACAGAGTGTCTAGGGGCAGGGCGGAGCATGGGTGGCGAGCGAGCAATGATGCTGCTGCTCTTCCTCCCTACTCCCTGGCGCACCATCTGAGGTGATGCCAGACAGGGCCAGTACACGGACTTTTGGCTACACAGGCAAAGATGAATTTTGCTCCCCCACTCCCCCCTTTGTGTGTCTCTTTCCCACAGCCCTTTTCTGTGGGTCTCTCCCCTCAGCCTGTTTTTTAAGTGTCCCACTTCCCCTCAGGACCCTTGGTGTATATTTTCCTCCCCAAGCCATATAGCCATAGATATATAGCAAAACGCACATACGGGCACGCAGTCACAGAAATATGCAGGCACACAATCAAACAAACACAGCCACACAGTCATACAATCAACACATACAGGTACACTGTCATACAAACAGAGACATACAGTCATCAGACAAACACAGAGACATGCAGACACTGTCATATAAAGAAATAAAGCCACAGTCATATAGAGATATACAAACACAGACATACAGACATACAGAGACATAAAGACGCAGGCATACTGAGACATACAGAACAAGGCATACAGATACATACAGGCATGCAGAGACATGCAAACACAGGCATGCAGTTACATATATAAACAGACATAGTCACACAAAGATATACAGAACAAGGCATACAGAGACATATGGATATGGACATACAGAGGCATACAGACACAGTCATACTGGGACATACAGAACAAGGCATACAGAAACATAAGGACAAAGTCATATAGAGACATACAGACATAGGCATACATACACAGTCATACACAGACATATAGTCATATAGAGACATACAGACACAGGTATACAGAGCAGGGGCAGATTCAGAACCTAATCTTGGAAGTGAGTTGTAGTGGGGTGATAGGGGCTGTAGTGGGGGGACATAGGCTGTAGTTGGGAGTTAGAAGCTGTAATCGGGGCCTTAGGAAATGTAGTGGGTGATAGTAGGGGCTTTAGTAGGGGGGTTAGGGACTGAAGTAGGTTGATGGCTGCAACTAGGGACAGCAATTGGGAGAGAGGAGCTGTAGTGGGGGTAAGGACTGTAGTAAGGGAAAAGGGGCTGTAGTGGAGTTATGGGGTGTAAAAGGGGGTTAAGAGCTGTAGTGGAGCTATGGGGTATAAAAGGGGGTTAGGAGCTGTAGTGGAGTTATGGGGTGTAAAAGGGGGTTAGGGGCTGCAAGTGGGGGAATAGGGGCTATGGTGTAAGGGATGTGAAGTAGGGGAGTTAGGGGCTTTAGAGGTGGGTATAGGGGCTGTGGGGAGAGTACAGGGGCAATATGGTGGAAAACAGGGGCAGTAGAGGGGACAAAGGGGCAGTATGATGGGAACACAGGGGCTCTAGAGGGGGTCAGAGGCTTAGAGAGGGACGCAGAGGCTGTAGAGGAGGATACTGAGGCAATATAGTGGTGTTATAGGAACAGTATGGTGAGGGTAAATGGGCAGTAGAGAGGGGGACAGTGGCTGTATAGGGGGGCACAGGGGCAATATGGGGCACAGGGGCAGTAGAGGGGGACAAAGGCTGTAGGGGGCAGAGGCAGAATAGGGGGGCAAGGCCAATATAGTGGACAGTATGGTGGTAAATGGCAGTAGAGGGGTGACAGGGGGTCACAATATGGTGGGGGCATAGGGCAGCAAGGGGACAGAGGCAGAGGGGAACAGAGGGCAGTAGAGGGCCAATATAGTGGGGGACAGGGGCAGAAGAGGAGCCACAAGGGCAGTAGAGGGGGGACAGGGGAAGTAGAGGGGCCACAATGGTAGTAGAGGGGGCACAGGTGCAGGAGAAGGGTGCCAGGGGCTGTGGAATGGGGACAGAGGCAGTAGGGTGGAGCAGGGGCTGTAGAGGGAATAGAGGGGCTCTAGAAGAGGAAAAGAGGCAGTATGGTGGAGGCAGGCGCTGTAAAGGGAAATAGAGGGGCTGTAGAGGGGGCACAGGGGCAATATAGGGGGACAGGGGCATGGCAGGGGATGGATGGGGCACAGGGGCAGTAGAGGGGGGGAGTATGGTGGGGCCAGGGGCAGTAGAGGGAGGAACAGGGGAATTAAAGGGGGGCACTATAGGGGGAACAAGGGCTGTAGAGTGAAATAGAGGGGGACAGGGGCAGAATGGTGGGGGGCATGGACTGTAGAGGTAAATACAGGGGCTATAGAGGGGGCACAGTTGCAGTTGAGAGGTCAGGGGCAGTATGATGAGGGGAAGGGGCTGTAGAGGGTAATAGAGGGGCTGAAGAGAGGTAGGGGCAGTATAGTGGGTGGCAGGGGATTTAGAGGAAAATAGAGGGGCTGTAGTGGGGGGTAGGAGCAGTATGGAAGGGGCAGGGGCTATAGAGGGAAATGGATGGTCTGTAGAAGGGGCAGGGGCAGTATGGTGGAGGTAAGGGGCTGTAGAGAGGGCAGGGGCAGTATGGTGGGGGGCATGGGCCATAGAGGGGCACAGGGGCAGTAGAGAGGTGCTGCTGAAAAAACAACAAAAAAATTTTTCATTTGAGAAAATAAAAACATACTAAAACCTCCCCCTCCCCCTTCCAGAGGCTTACCTTGGGCCAGGGAGGGAAGAACCTTATCCATGGTGGTTAGGTGGGACAGGCTACACTGGAGAGTGGAGCTGCAGATAGTCAGAACCGCTGGGAAGTCTGGGAGCAGTTGAAGTCCCGCTCCTTCTGACATCATCAGAAGAGGCCGGCTGACTTCACTGCCATGCTCCTGTGTGCAGACTGCAGGGAGAGCGAGGTGAGTTGAAAACTCTGAGTCCCCAGCCAGAGGCAGGGGATTTGGATTTTTGCACACCCCTGCAGCCGCCTGTGCCACCTTATAGATGCGCCGGCCCTGATGCCAATCCGTAAACAGGATTCAGGCCGCCAGCCAGTGAGGCACAAGCCATGCAACATCACTTCCTCCCACCGAGTGAGTCTCCACACATGGGGCTAGAGGCAACCACCGGCAGGGAGGTGAGAAGGATCCCTGATCAGGAATGTCTGATCATCTAATTAGATCATGCATTTTTATAATTAATTAAATGGGCACTGCCACTTGGAAATGATTATGAGTTTTTAACTTGTAATGGTGTCTGTGTATTCCAAAAGGCGGATGGCATGGAAAATAGTTTAGGATGTGTAGAAATAATAAAAAAGTGTCATTATGAACAAAAAAACACTGTAACAAGTGACCCCCCTTTTTCCAAGTGCTCCCTCTTTATTCCTTTGTGGCAGCAATGTAGTACTTTCAAATTTTACACTAAATTTTTCTACAAATCTCTCTTTTTTTTTTAAATCGAAGTTGGCAGTTTTTTGGGGGGTTTTTTTGGGGGGGGGGGAGGGAGGGGTTGTATGTTAGTAGCTGGAGTCAATGGTCTTGCCTAAGGTACAAAATAGTCTAGCATTTGCCCTGATCATAGGAGTGTGCTGAATTAATGGCTTTAGCTGAAAATAATAGGTGAGGCCTAGGAGCGGAAGTTACTATATTTTTGGGCAAACCATGGCTTTTATGTTCTAGAACTGCCCCCCAAAAAATAAATGAACTCTATCTTTAACCTTGACACAAACAAATTGATCATGTCACTAAAAAAATATGTAATATAAGAGGTACATTTTAGTGAAAATATAGCCATCTTGGATTTCTTGAGATATTCAAAAGCCACTCAATTTTCAGTCTCATATTTTATGATGATGTCTCTGAAAACCCCTCAATGGCAATATTTCCCATTTTGTCGTTCAGTGGATTAAAAAAATAACAATGTGTACTGTAGGATTTTTAACCAGATCAGATGGTATGTTATAGCAAAGCAACCAGCGTTCACATGGTCATCTGTCAATTACACTTTCAGTTAGAAGCAGGACAAATCCAGGCAGGCTACTTATGCCCGGAATCACTTGCCTCTAGCAATCTAAAGACCAATTTTACCCAATATGGTTCTTTTGTTTTCACATAGTTAATTACAGGGGCACTCTAAACAAGGGAGGGCTGTTAACTTGTGGCCTGGGGGCAAAAACAATTTAGTGTCCCATAGTGCAATTTTACCAACCTACCAGGTAACATCAGCGATAGACAGAGGTACACAAACAAAATAGATGGGTTGATAGACATACAAGATAATTGAACAGAAAGAATTAAAGAGCTATGCACTTGGGAATTTAAATGTGAAAAGTGATTAGAAAGCAGCCTGGGGAGCAATTGCCCTGCCCACTGACACTTGGACACAGCGTATGAATAAGGGAGATCTCTACCACCCAGGCAGGCATTTAGTAAAAGTAGTTATGACCTATTTTCCAAAGAAATGCTATTAATGCATTAGAAGCATAAACCTTGTATATCAAGCAATGAGCAGTGAATGCATAAACTTGATATATCATGCTAATTAAAAGTAAATCCATGAAATTGGTATAATATGTAAATTAACAATAAATGCATATCAAGCCTGGAAACAGTAAATACATAAACTATGTATGTCATACCAATGAAAACTAAATGCATTAACCTGGTACATCACGTCAATGAGCAGTAAATGCATAAGCCCTGCATATCATGCTTAAGAGCAGTAAGTTCATGAAATGTTTATATCATGCCAATGAGCTATATCTGCCTTTAAAAGATGGCATTCCCTGCATTTACTCCAGCACCCACATGGCAACCTCAGGACCTTCCTGGTGTCTAATGGGAGGCAGAGCAGTGCATGTGCAATGTGTATGTGCACAGACATCCTGTCTGTCTGCCTCAAACTCTCTCCGAACCATTGGTGAAGTCAGAGGTCGTGAGTCACGTAACCCCACTGGCGGATCCAGGGGGGTACAAAGTACCCTCCCCCCAAGAGGCTCTCCCCTGCCGACTAACGCAGGGCTGGCACTGTCCAAGTGCCGGCCCTGCAATGTGCCCTCAAGGACCGGAGGGAAGATCGGAGATCTCCCTCCGCGGTCCACAGTCACCGTGCTGGCAGGGGAGGGAGGGAGAGAGGACCCAGGAGCTCAGCCTGCCGCGAGCATGGAGCGTTGCCACGGTTACCACAGCAACGCTCTGGATCTAGTGAGAGTGAACTCTAGCCCTGGAGCTATGGGCTAGACTTCACTCTCACCACTGGGACCACCAGGGATTAAGAAATGTCCCCCCTCCTCCCTCAGTAAAGGTAAGAAGGGAGGGGGGACATCAATTTATTTTTTTTAATTTTTTTTTTAAATTAATTTAAAAAGCCCCCATACACACATTGCCCCCCCCACACACACTGCCCCCACACACACCATACACATTCACACACTGCACCCCCATACACACATTGCCCACACACATATATGCTGCCCCCCCATACACACCCCCCCTCCCCCCCACACACTGCCCCCACACACACCATACACATTCACACACAGCCCTCCATACACACATTGCCCCCCACACACACTTACACAGCTCCCCATACACACATTGCCCCACACACCCTACACATTTCACACACTACACCCTCCCCACACACACACTGAAAATTTCACACACACTGCACCCCTCACACAGTGCACCACTCACACACCACTGCTCCTATGCCCTACTACAGCCCCATTTCCCAGCAGACCCCAGGTAAGTTGTCAAACTGTTCTTAAATGGTTTGATTACTTATTCTGGGAGGGGGTCTCGGCATTCCTGGCACCATAACCACTACACAGAGCTGTAGTGGTTATTGTGCATGGATTATTTATTTAAATAATCTACAAGTGCCCCTTCTGAGATCAGGCTCTGGATCCTCCACTGCATAACCCGTGACATTTGACTTCCCAAAACACACGGGAAGCTAAAGAGGCAGACAGGCAGGATGTCTGTGCACAGGCATCACGCTAGCTGCCTGCTCGGCTGAATTTTGTGTGGCCTTTGGGGGAAAAGCCCTTTTGTCTCCAGCCCACCTCTGTCTCTAAACACTAAAACAACTTTATGCATAGGATGAGGTAGAGGCAATCAACAAGCCTACACAATTTCAATATACAGAGAAAAAGTAAACCTGAGCCGCAGAGACTCCACACCGCAGTCCCAAAAGTGTAAGTACAACCAACAAAGCAAAAATGAAGTCCTGCGCGTCCAGTAATGGTGTGCACACCAAAGTGCTACTGCAATTTATTAAGAGGACAAAACAGCAGACGTTTCAGGCACAAGCCCTTTTTCAATGCTAATGTCCATCACTTTTGTTTGTGTAGCAAAATAGCCACACATCCTCTGGCTGTGACTCACAAGGTCTCCATGGAAAAAAAATGTTTATCCACTTTCAATAAGATCTTACAGCATACTGTGTTTACTTTAGAAATTCTTATCACCAACACTGATAATTGAACTTTAATCTCACACATGAGGCTACTGTAGACTATATAAGGCTATTAACAGTTCAAGAGATAAGAAATTCTAATTAAACACACTGTGCAATAATGGAAGCTATTCCTTTTTTTTCTTTTTTAATTTTGGAAGTGTTTAGGGAGGATGTGGGAGTTTCAGCCAGGGAAGTTGTGGCTATGGCTACATAAACAATGTAATATGATTCCTAAATGACAGAGAATTGAGCAGTGAGTCTGCAGAGGCATGGTCTATACACCTATACCACTTCAATAAGCTAAAGTTGTTTTGTATCCTTTAGTATTACTCTTCCTTCACAAATAAGGTGAAGGTTACAGGGAACAAGATAGTATAGGAGAGTGCAGGCAGGGAAATTCATGCTTTTGCTTATATGTTTTTATATATTGGTTTACATAAATTCTTACCAATGACCTTGGATTATTTCCAAGGATTTCTGCTTCAGTTAGAACAAAGGGTTTTATAGTCTAAATTACAGGTACCATGGTCCCCTAGGAACAGTGCTTTAACTGCTATACCAGTTTCTTTATGCAATTCATGTTGTTGTAATGAGATACAGTTGGATATTGTTTTACCCATTGTTACCCATTTTAAATACTGCTCTTTTAGGTCTACATTGTTCACATTTTAACATTCATCTCATGCTGTAGAGATATTCATTTACTACCTATTTTCATTTACTACCTATATATATGACTTTGAAACCTTGATGAAAATGAACATTGATTTAAACATGATCTTGTGATTTCTTATTGTATTATGACAAGACAAACAATGAATAACTAATTTCCACAAATATTCTGGCCTCTTCTATATTTAAAATGTTATCAGACAGGCATATTGTTATAAATATTTTCCAAAAGTTCCTTGCACACAGACTCAATGAGGTAATATTAAAAAGACCAACGTTTCAGTCCATGTACTGGACTTTCCTCGGGATCAAGAACGTTCTTGATCCTGAGGAAAGTCCAGTAGATGGACTGAAACGTTGATCTTTTTAATGAATTTTCAATAAACTTACAAGTTTTAAATTCTTCTAAAGACAGTGAGTGCTCACCTTTCTTCATATTTATCTATATATATTTATGGATTGATTATGTTTTTTATTGTTATACAGATAACGTGTTTATCGTTATGAAACACTGAGTGTATTCAACTTTAATGAATAATACTTGTTGTGGCAACAAAAAAATAGATTTTTGTCTCGTATTATCTGGTGTTAAAAACAAGGTATAAAAATTATGTTGCTAAAATCGTAGTTGTCTTTTTCTTGTTCTCTTGATTACATTTATGTATCCCAAAACTTACACATTTTACAAAGATGGTAACTACTATCTGGATTATTTAAAGAAACAGTCAAGCATACTTTGGTGAATAAAAGAAGGAACTGATGTGTTTGGTATTAATGACGCTCTGGGTACTCCTTTCCCACCTCTGACCTAACTCCACATTTATTTGTTAAGGAAGATGAGATCAAAGAATATAAAAAAACCTAGCATACACATTGTTCATTAAATACTTGTGAAAGGACATATATTTCCCAATACTAGAGATCCGTTAATGCATGTCATCCTAAACAAAGACAATCTAAAGAAGCATCACCTTGAGACAACTATTTATAAACTTTAGCTTTGAATGAGACACATGCTTCACTCTGCAGGCTGAAACAAAACTAGGTAAGCATGATATTTTTCATGTTTTCCTTCTTTTTTCTTAAGCTTTCCTCACCCACTCCAGGGGGACACTGATCTACCCAATCAGTGTCCTATTCCTAGGAATACTGTAAATGTGCACTGGGCATGCCTGACAGATTTAAACATGTGCAGTTGGAACACCTCTTCACCTTGAAACATCCTGACAGAGGGAGCCTGACCAGTGTGATCATGCAGAGCAGGCTCTGGTTTTGGACTTTTCCTTCCAATGATGCCCTGTTTCTGTCATTAGTGGACTGGTCTGAAAGTGGGCTGGGTGGGTAATGGCGAGGGGCAGGAGGCTGAAGATACTCCCATAGCCGAAAGGTGTGCCAAATAATGCCATCTGATCAAGTTTATAAATAATTGTTACATATGTTTCAAAGTTATACTTGCTTTGTTTTGGTTTGTATATTTGTTTAAAAGTGTTTGTTTGCTGATTTAAAAATAATTGTCAAGTAATGCATGTTCATTTTAGAATGGACTTCCCCTCATACCATGCTCTCTTCAAACACATACAGTAAACACCACTTCCATATTGTTAGGTATGACCTCAGCAAACCTGTGAAATTTTCTTTACAAACAAATCAGCCCTAGTACTCAAACACATTTAATTTATTAAAATGCAAAACTTCAGTATTCTAAGCTGCAAAATCATACAGTGCAATGTCTTCCCAATCCATACACAATGGTTCATGTGAGTAAGGGTTGAGTCTAAAATACACAGATCAGTCACAACATTAAAACCACCGGCCTACTCATGCTACCAAAGCAGCTCCGATGCATCAAGTCATGGTCTCCACAAGACCTCTGTGTCCTGTGGTATCTGGCAGCAGGTCCTTTAGGTCCTGCTACTCGCAAGGTGGGGCCTCCATGGATTGGATTTGTTGCCCCAGTACATCCCGCCGATGCTTAATAGGATTGTGATCCAGGGAATTTGGAGGTCAAGATAAAACCTTGCACTCTTTGTCGTGTTCTTTAAACCATTTCTGAACAATTTTTGCAGTGTAGCAGGATACATTATACTGCAGAAAGAGGCCAATGCCATTAGGGTACACTATTGCCATGAAGGAATGTACGTTGTCAGTAACAATCTCAGGTAGATGGGAGGTGTCAAAGTAGCATGAATGCTAGGATCAAGGTATGCCAGCAGAACATTTCCCAGAGCATAACACTGCCTCCACTGGCGTGCCTTCTTCCCATAGTGAATATTGCTGCCTTCTCTTCCCCAGATAAATGACATATGCACCCAGCCATCCACCTGATCTAAAAGAAAAAATAATTAATCAGACCAGACAACCCACTTCCATGGTCAGTTCGGGCACTCACATCCCTATTGACACTGTGTGCTATTAGCT
This sequence comes from Pelobates cultripes, assembly GCA_933207985.1. Taxonomy (NCBI): domain Eukaryota; kingdom Metazoa; phylum Chordata; class Amphibia; order Anura; family Pelobatidae; genus Pelobates; species Pelobates cultripes. The sequence goes on along the minus strand of OW240912.1, from coordinate 111,867,530 downwards.
AAGTGCTATTAGTGGTGGAGAGGGGTCATCATGGGCACTCTGACCGGTTTTAAGCTAGGCAGCAACATATGCAGCAAACTAAGATGCACTGTGTGTTCTGACAAATTTTCTGTCTATCATGGCCAGCATTAGGTTTTTCAAAAATGTGAGCTACAGTAGCTCCTCTGCTTGATCAGACCAGACGGGCTAGCCTTCGCTCCCTACGTTCATCAGTGAGCCTTGGGCACCCATTATTTTGAAGCAGTTCACTGATTGTCCTTCCTTGAACCACTTTTGGCAGGTACCAATCACTGCATACTGTAAACACTCTACAAGACTTGACGCCTTGGAGATTTTCTGACCCTAGTCATGTAGCCATCTGTATTTGGCTCTTGTCAAAGTCATTCTGAAATTTGCCCTTGCCCATTTTTCCTGATTCCAACACATGAAATTCAAGACCCGACTGTTCACTTGCTGCCTGATATATCCCACACCTTGACAGGTGCCATTGTAATTATATAATTAATATTATTCACTTCACCTGTCAGTGGTTTTAATGTTGCTGTGATCGTTGTACATTAGGAGTTCTGTATCCAGTTTCCCATTCTATGTCTGAAATTAATAGATAAGTAATTTTATGTATTTACAGTGTTTCCAGTTTGAGACTTTCCCTGCCTATTTGCTTTATTGGATTTAAACTGGAACCTCTATGTCTGGCTTCTCCTGGATTACAGGTAGGGTGTTTTTATTTTCCAATTTCCAGTCAATACTTTTTCTCTTTTCTACATATGAACCCACAACTTAAACCAATCAGTATAATTTTTTTTCTTTTGCATTGATCTACTCCATGACACTAGTTTGTGTGCAATGCTTGAGCATGTATACAATCAGCAAACCAAAATTAGCACCAATCAACAGTCAGGCCTATTTCATATGATCAACAGGCTCAGGTGTACTGTTAATACGCTATTCCAATTAGTGCGGAAACTCCAAAATAAGAAAGCGCTACAGAATCACATGGTCACCTTACATACAGAAAAAGAAGCCATGTTGATCATGGTTTGTTAAATAAACTTTATTTGAATCATCCAAGAGCTCAAACATAGGCCAAACACACTAAAAACGTACTTGAAGGCAACTGGGAATCAAGTAGACAAGTGCCAATAAACTGTGGACAGTAATACATTTGGATGCTTCTTGTTCTTTATTCTTTAAAATATTTGTGTATATGTGTGTGCAGGGTCAGTAAGAAACAGAGATATTGTGATTTTTAAAATTATTTTAATATTTTATCTGCAAAATGAAGAACATGCTTTATTGTTATATAGTTCTGCTGGTCTCCTTCCCAGATTATTGCACATTGCAAACATATTGTGTCTCAGTTTACAATTAGCTAATTTGTGGTGTGTATGCCATGTTTCTATTCATCTGATGAGAATGGCATTTAGCCAATATGAAGTACGCAGTATGAATAGACAAGAGTGCATTTTTTGCTTTGGAATGCATCAGTCAATGCCAAATTCTATTCATTCCTGCTGGGTTCTATTAGCATTAATAGGAAATTCGCCAATCGAAATAGCCATTTATTATACCTCAAGAATAAAGCTATAGTAAACAGTTCAGCACAGCTTCCAGAACAAACTCACAGATTCTGGTGAAAATTCAGTGTAATATGTTATAATTGGTCATATTAATAACATAGAACTAAAACCTTATGTAACTTTGACAACTGATTAAGCTTTGTGAAGCAAAATGCATTTTGGCTGGACTAGGGCAGTAGAACTCTGATAAGTGCAATAATTACATTTTGGGATATTATTTTTGTTTATTTTTATTGTTGTTTTTATTTCATTATCCAATAAATATCCATACTTCTGGCAGTCCTATTTTGTGCATCTAGGTTCCAGATTATCGTTTTGGGCAGTGTCACCCCACAATTTGACACACGGCTTTCCTACCCTAGAGCCAGGGATCGGTGGGACTCTAGTAGTGGTGAGACCTTTAGCAACACGTTGTGTATATATGGTGTTTGAAATACTATGCTATTATTGCCTATTTGTATCTTTGTTTGCCTTTGGGATTATATCCTCTTTGATGCCAGGTGAAGTGCTGCCTTTATAAGCACATCTGCCTAAATCAGTCTTTATGGTACCTCACTCCCAACAAGAATTACTTATCCTACAATACATAAGCTGAAAAGGTGGGCTAAATAATTATGTTAAAACAATGATCCACTTTGAAATGTAAGCATGAATGCTAAAGAGGCCCATGCTGGTGCATAAATGGCAAAAATTTTACATGAATTGCACACATCAATACTGGCACACCTGAGTAACTAACTTGGCAGAGATGCAGTTCAGCTCCCTGCATAACATGTGCAACGATCTCTGGTAATTCTATACATTCTCCAGACAAATTTCTACCAGTGATAAATTGTTCAGGTGAAAGAAAGTAAAACACAGGCAGCACTCCAGGATAATGAAGGTAAGTTTTATTAGAGGGTTTACCACCTCACCCAAAAATAAGTGCGACGTTTCGGCTCAGCAGAGACTTAATCATCACTGTTTCTGTCTGACAATTATCATTGCTGCCTGTTTCTGTCTGAAAATTGTTCAGGTGAATCAGTACATACTGGCTGATCCAGAGTCATGCTGTGGGTATGTTACATCTACTCTGTTCTTGATATTTTCCTTAACCCGTTTCTTGCACTTTAACTCTTGTCCCCTGCCCTGACTCTTGCATTGTCGCTCTGGTAATTCTAGGAGCACTAGATTATCTGCCTGCATTTTGCTTCACTCAGAACCTGCATTGTATAACTTTGCCTCAGATATCCGGTTTTACTATTCTTTGGGTCTTATGCCACTAATGTTTTTCAAGGTCACGTACATTATGTGTCTGGATTCTAGATAACTCATTCCTCACACATTGCAGATAAAATCACTAGGGAGGCTGTACATGCGGTAGAATTTTGTGTTTACAACGGTTATTAATGACATAAAAGCTGCACTGCAGCCCTGTGCTCATGGTATTGCATTTCAGCATAGTAGACATTTCAGCCTGTAACAGTTAACGTAAGTGTTACAATTTTATATATATTTCAGCCTGCTGTTCATATTTATTCATGCATTGAGGTCATTACCCAGCATGCAAAATATGTTTGGAAAAAAAATATTTATGACCAGATATGGCAGTGGCCTTGCTGAAATTCCAGGGAACACTGAAATCTGGAAATAATGTTGTTTTGGTAATCTTAGATATTCATTTTTAAATAACATTGATTCATTTTACTAAAATAATCCAGTTTTGCAATGCCAGGCAATGCAAAGCAGAATATTCAGTTAGAACTGTAGAAAGTATAAAAATATAATTTTTAAAATATCTATATATTTGATAATTGTTTGTTAAGGACAGGACGTGTATGAAATTATTAGAGGATTCATTTAGAACCGAATAGTTTTATTACAGCTTTTCAAAACACAGAGATAACTTAAAGGAACACACCAGATCCCTAAAACATTTCAGCTTGCTAAAGTGGTTTATGTGTCAAGAGTGTATCCTCTTTGTTTTTTAATAAAAAAAAAAAAGAATTTTAATAGAAATTGGCACTTTAATAAATTAACCATGTTACAATGAAAAAATGCATAATTAAATGCATGCATGTTTTCATTGGGGGTATATCTACCAAACATTGATTTGTATTTATTTCATAATTGAGAAGAGATGTGTCCCTTTAAATCTTTAGTATGAACCTACAAGGTCATGTTACCATCTTTTACCATGTCATTTGTTAATGAGGTGGTAAAAGGTAGGGAGGGATCAATGGAAGGTAGAGAGAGTAGTAGGTGTTGGAAATAAGAACATCAGTATAAATTTGTCCACATTGAAACAGACATTTAGTCATTCATTAAATTGTATCTTGCTAGATAGGGAAGATGAGAGGTCGTCCTTCAATGCAGTATAAATACATAACACTCAACCATTTTTATGACCAGATGCCCAAATTAAAACAGACATGAAACATATACTTTGCAAATGATATAAATAAAAATAAGATCCAAATAAAACATAAATTATCATTATTTATAAATCAGAAAATAATTAAAACACAAGTTTTAACCTACAAACCTTGTTGGGATCTTGACTCGGAGATACCTGTCTACAGCAATGGCCAGCAGTGCTAATATAGAGCTCTGGGTGAGGATGAGCACAACACAGGCCCCCATCAGACAACTGTAAAATTCGGTCTTCAGTCCAATACTGATTGTGATAGCCAGGGGGATAACCAGGGCACCGACCGCAATATCAGCCACAGCGAGTGACACAATAAAAAAGAATGTGGTGTCTCTCAGGGCATGGTTCACAATTACAGCCCATATCACAAGGATATTCCCCAGAACAGATACCAATGCTATCAAGACCTCGATAACAATGTAGACAGCTAGCGAGACAACGGAGTCCATGCTGTTTCAGTGCAGTGAGGCCTTCTTAACAATGAACCTGAAGAAGAAAAGTATCCAGGTAAAAATGATAACTTTTGGAACTAGTACATTCAACATTCAAAAAGAACTACTAATGCAATAACACTTCAGAGACATCCCCCCATTATTACCTTTCATGACAACATATTGTGCATAATGTATAGAGTATTGTTTATTAATCTGGTAAAGTATATAGGGCTTTAATACAATGCAAATGTTACTACATTTACACAAACAATGTCACGATTAATGCTCTCACTATGGGAATATGTACGTTAAATGAATCTTGAGAAATCTATGATGTTTTCAGGCAATCTCTGCTGCCTAATTAATCTATTTTCATACAAATATGGAATTCATAAAATTTGTTTATAGTGACCATTCCCAGACCGTAATAACCAAGTTAGAAAAAAACATCTGTCCTAATTTTTGTAAATTGGATGTCTACTTATCATAACTCTTTATTTTTGTAGTATTCTAAAGCATAATTGATGTATTTGGGATTAAAAACTATTTTCTTGTAATTTCTCTGTGCTTAAAACTATATCATTTATGAAATTATGGTTACATATCTCTTGTTTTGAAAAGTGGCTCTTGATTTATTGTTGGCTGAAAAAAAAAAACATGGTGGGACTGCCCGCGAATAATTCCATTTTGGGATATGGTAAAGAACACCATTGCTGAGATTTTATGTAAGGCTCCACTGTTTAGTGTAAAATGGTCTTTCTGCATATGACTTTGCTGCCAATTTCTCTATATAAAACAAAATCAATATCGAGGCACCTTCTTAATGCAGCTAAATCGCTGGTACCTGTCCTCTGGAAGCAATTATGTACACAATTAAGGAACAATGGCTTGATAGGGCAGAGGAGATTTAGACTAAGTTGTGATCTTTATATACAATTTTAACATTTGCATGTGAGGTACCCCAAAGGCAATCCTCATGCACATTATAACATCCAGATACAGAAATAAATGTTAAATAAAAAAAAAAATAATAAAAAAAGAACCCCATCAATATGACTGCTAATAACATAGGTAAACCAGCAATATATTGTAGTATAGGCACTGTGTATAATTAAACACCGAATGTTTCCACATAAAATAAAGTATTTCCATTGAAAACCATCACCCGATGTATATTTCATTCACATTACATTTGTCTACTGCTGATCTCTATCAAAAAGAATTAACACCAGAAATTCCATGGTGTAGCTGTCACATTAATAGACATACAGATAAATAAATAAATAAAATAATAATAGAAAAAAAAAAAAAAGAAAAAGTAAATAAATAACTAAACAAGTATAAAAAAAAAAAGAAAAAGAAAAGAAAAAAAAAAAAGTTGTGATCTTTTATTGGACAATAATATGCTTGATGATTCTTTATTTCCAGCATTGTGGAAGGTTCTTCCTTGTTTCAACTTAATGCTCCTGTGCGTGGAATGTGTTCCATACAGAGAATCTTAAAGATTAGAGCAGAAGAACCTGATGGGGCTTCATGGATCTCTTGAACCCTATCAAACATCTGTGTGATAATTTAAAACTCAAACTGAAAGCTAGATCTAAGTAACTCTATCATTGTTGGACCTCACTTAGGTAATTGTATATGAATAAAAGCAAATCCCCAAAGAGATGTTATAACACTTAATAGAAAGCCTTCTGCATTAAAATGAGGCTCTGAAGGCAGCTAAGGGCAGCTCCATAGTAATGAGCATGGCTTTGGAATGAGATGTTTGATAAACAGGAACCAATATAGCCTTGCTCGTGTTGTGCTGACTATCGCTTTGGGTCTTCAATTCCATGACCAACTACAGTATGTATAGCACACCCTGACCACTCACTCCATTAAATATTTGCAAGCCTTGCAATATGACCAAGCCGTTTTTTTGATCTGCAGCTGGCCTGAATTACTTAGTGCTATACTCACATCGTGTGGCCAGGAAGGATCAAATATTTTCCTTGGCCTTGCTAAGCATCACAAGAAATTCAGTCTCAAAGAATCATGCCTTTAACAATGAAATGCACAAAAGACTCCTTACACTATCCCCTTAAACATAACCTTCCTAAGACTCAAAACAAATGACTAATCTAATAACAAACAAACTTGGAGTGCTATCAACCAATTATAATAAAACTACATATTTGGCTTAAATTCCTCAAAAAAAGTCTCATATCAATCATCAAAAAACCTCTGAACATTGATGGCATGAGACCTAGGCTGGCCCACAAGCCAAGCAAATAATTAGAAACTGTGCCAAGAATATCCCATAAAGGGGTTTGAGGGGAAAGGGGTAATATTACAAAACTATGCAGAATCGGAGTAAAGCAGCAGATTTATTAGCATAATTGTAAAAAATCACTGGAAAACTAAATTAGTAAGAAGAAAACATTTACACTAAAGACACAAGTCACTTATGCAACTACTTCAGGTATTAGAACGCTCCTCTGCTGATGACTAAACAGGAACTAGAACAAAAGGAGTAACCTTGTTTATGTCCCATCTATTTTGTGGGACTCAGTAAGAGTGGAGGGCTTTGTAATGGTAATGGATTCCAAGGACAGTCACAACTTTAAAAAACTGTAGTGAGACTCCATAATGATGTACAATCAATGACCTTGTGTGCCACTGTAATGTTTCCTGTTGGTAAGAGGTGTCTGGTTAACCAGATTAAGGGATCTATGACAATGATCAAATGATGGTGTACTTAGATCATGAAAGAAGAAGAATGATAAACCCTGAATGTTAAGAGGATCTTGTCTCCAGGGGTACTGTGAAAGGCACGTTTATCCATTTTGGCACCTAAAAATAATGTCTCATGTTTCTGTGGAAGGAACCCACTGCGTTTTTTCCAGCAGAATGGAATCCAACAGCACAGATTTAGCATTTTAGGCTTTAGAAGGGAGGCAGACAGTCTTTACTAAAATGTGAGAATCCTATAATATCTAAGTCCTCATAGACATCTGTGATAAGTAGAGACTTAATCTTTGATTTATCCTCCAAAGAGTGTATCAATGCATCAAACTCATCTGCGACAGAAATTTCCACCTTAAAACCTGTAATCATCCAGTAACTTTGCTTTGTTCTTGCATCGGGATTGACACGAACATTAGATCTAGGTTACTCAACAATCTGCCTGATCTCATATACTTTCTTTCCTCCACATTGCTATTGGTAATGCTCTGGTATATTTTTAATCAATTTCAATTGTCAATTTCACAATAAATATGGCAATCATGCACATAACTAAATTGGGGTGCATTCGATTTTGTCAGATTCAAATATTGTGATGTTTATCCAGACCACATTTGTCTTTTGTGACTTCGCTGATCACTCAATGAGTTTCTGACAGTGGAAGAGAGAGACAATGAAGATGACAAGACATTATGTACATGCACAAGCCACAAATAGGAGTATGTTTGTAAACAATGAAGTCCCTCAGAGAGTTTAGTTTATCCTTCAACCTATCCTGAAAACCTTTAAGTCTTGTAGAGTATTGAACCCTATTAAACATAATATGTATGAATTATTCATTAAAGCATCGTTAATAGGCAGAGTTTAGAAATTACATTTGCACTCATTCATTTAAGTACTAATGTAAAAAACTTCTCATACTATTAAAAAAATATATTTAGAAACTTTTTTCTTTTTTTTTTCCATAAAAGTTTTTTTTAATCTGCATTGGTTTGTTTCAGGAGATCTACTTCATCACAGTGAGCTAAATTAAAGCAAAATGTAACAAATTTAAGGATGATGTCACACAACAGTTGGAAGGAGTATTATTACTATTATTACCACCATTTATATAGCGCCAACAGATTCCGTGGTGCTTTACACTATTATAAGAGGGGGGATATAACTATAATTAATAGTAATAAATACCCAAAATAGTTAAAAGATAAAGGCTATTTTTTTTTTTTTTTTTTAGCTTTATTAGTAATATAGTAAACGATAAGAAGGAAACAGGATATACTCAACTCACCACCAACTTTCTAAGAATAGATTTAGTGGTTAACCTTTATAATATAGGTGTATACACACACTTCCATTCCTATCTTTCTCATCTCTCTTTGTTCCCGAAATCCCCCTTCCAAATGTTGCATATATTCTGTTTGCTGTTTGACAAGGGTTTCTATTAAAATGCTATCTGTATCAATTAAAATGTCATTATTAGAGATGTATGTGCAGATTGCAGGAATGCTAAATTTTTGGTAGCACTTTACTATTCGTCCGTACAAAAGTTTTGAATAGAAGTTTTCTATTAAATTAATTTTTAAGCACATATCAATCAAATGCTATTTTACTTGTTTTTTGTGAATTGTGACATTCTCAGTGATTCGGAATATCTTCAGTTTTGTAATAGTATCAGTGAATGCTTTAGTTCTGTAGAATTATTAATCTGACAGTAACACAAGTCTCTATCATGGCTTGAAAAAAACCATACCCAAGTTCCAGGTTATTATGGCGTCAAGAAATTTGTTTATTTTACAGTAAAATTTATGTAAAAGAGGAAGATTCATATCTGTTAGTAAATATAGACAGAAGAAAATGTATACATGTTAAAAATGAGTGAGCATCTATACGTGCAGAGCTAAAAATGTTAAAAAATATTAGAGGCACACTTACAAAAAAATAGATTTGTTCATTTATGTGGAATTTATGAATTCATGATCTCCCTTAACTTTCTTTTTTTAATAATAAAATCACTATTAAATATGAACTTTTAACGAATCCAATATTTTTCTACGAAAAGCATTAGCTGTGATCAGCGTGATGACACTAGAAGTAATCTCCTTCTAAACTCAAAAACCTAAAAGGAGAAAGTGCCTCTAGTGGTTTTCTCACTGTCTGCCACTAGAAGCATGTTTTTGGCAAATTTGGCAATATGTAAACACTTCCTTTTCTCAGCAACAGCAATGCTTTACTTTGTCAGAGAAAAGGGGAAACAACCATGCATCAAAACCACTGCAATAAGATGTGGTGTTTTTGATGCTTAAGGTGTCCCTTTAATTATCCATTGTTGTTTGGACAGAGCATGTAGAGAAAATGCATGCAGGTACACCTAAAGTCAGCTGACACTGATATGCAAATGGCCTATAGATGTCCATATGAAACCTATGTTAACCGAGAATGCATGCCCACCATAGCTATACAGCATGCCGGATGCGGCTAACCAATAAGCATTCTGCTGAGTACTGACATATCTTATCATGAACAAAAGAGCTGACACAATGTAATTAAATACATAGATATCATTAAACACATCGATATGAATATGGTCTGGAAAATGAGCTGCCACATTCAGTAAATTTAAGTTGTGACAATAGCTCAGTTGGAAAAATTTTACAAAGCAGCTATTGTGTTTAAATTGTGCAATTTTTGCTGTTTTAATTTCACTACAGTCTGGTGTTTAGTAAATAAACCCCAGGAAGCACTGTGAGAGCTAGCCTTTTCTCTGGTGATGACAATAGTGTTATTTAAATGAACAAATATAGAAACATGCCATCTGCTGTGGATTGTGTGTTTGTATGTGTGTGTGTGTGTGTGTGTGTGTGTGTGTGTGTATGTGTGTATATATATATATATATATATATATATATATATATATATATATATATATATTCTATACACACATACACACACACACACATATATAAATATATATACACACACACACACATGTACGAGTATTAGTACAAGTATATGTCATGTTTCCAATGTTCTAATTGCATTTAGTGAATGTATTTCTGTTTGGTTGTGATAGAGTGACATAAGTCACTATTTCTGTACATAACACATACACCTAGCTCCATGTCTTATCAAGTTTCACACCTCTATCCTGTCAGACACCAGCAATGTGTCAATGCCAAATACTGGGTGTTCACTGAGCAGCGGTCATGCTTCCCTTTTTGTTAAACTGTGCCCCATCCACGGTCCAGAAGAATTCAGTACAGACAGTAAATGAGGCTCGCCGCTCTCTGCGTCCACATATACCTGCTCGGCGATTCTCTCACAACAACAAAGGGGCTTGTCAGTACAAGCTATTCTGCGGATCCCAGCCTCCGAAAGGACACTATTCTAGAAGCATGCCATTTACTATATAGTCAATGCGCTTTGATCATCAACAACAGCGTCCATCTATGTAAAGTAATATACCTCCATTGTGTATAGAGCAGATCAATGCATTCTATTACATTAGGAAATTTCACCTTGAGAACTACTTATTGGCATGCACGTTGTGTACCTGACTTAATAGCTAATATAAACATAAATCCTTATATCTCTAAAATATAAAATAAATCCTTATCTCTATACACTGGCAGAGTAATATTTAAGGTGATTTTGTCCAGCAGTTAAACACTTATCTGATTCCTTTGTTTGCCGGTGCCCAATGTGTTACAGTTATTACAGCTTGCATTGAATGTTACATTGTATGTAGTGCTTTCCTTATACTAAGGTAAGATCTATTGACCTGGGAGTCCTGATAGCAAAAATGAATGAATCCTTATTACTGTGTACATTGTGCCCTAAGCAATAGGCAATGTCTGTCTGGAGATCAGCTACAATAACTATGTACTTACCATCCTTCTGTCATTATCCTGCTTTGCATCTTCAATACATTGCATATCCTGTGCATGGCATCACCCTTTGCCCTTGTAGGGGTCCTGCAGTATCTCCCTGCACAATTCTGCTACAAAGCAGTCTGCAGTGTAGGATGACATCCAAAATGCACATTACTTGCTCGGATATACCTCTCCTTACTCTGTTTTTGCAGCTTTTACCAGCTCCCAGCAGTGTTGCAATCAATCAGTAATCACATGATCCTCGGTACTAGGCTCCTGAGATTTGCTTAAAGGGATAGTATCCGGTTAGAGTGGGTTTTGATAACCTGCATCAACATAACTATAAACATAGCCATTCCTTAGTGATCACTGTACAGGTGACACATTGTTCTTTTATTAACCATTCACATGGTTGCTTTGGGTAACTATGTTTTTGCACTCTCTGTGTGTTTTGTTTGTAGTATAGCTGTCAGTATGATAAACCATGCTTCAGCATACAGTATGCAGTGTATTTATTATGTCCTACACATTATGCACAGTAGTTACTGTTATATATAGAGGCATCAATGAGGCAAGTGTTAGGTGCAGTGAGCTATTCTCCTGGGAGCTGTGGTGAGAGGGGAAATGACTTGCAATATGAAGGTTAAGAGACACCCATTAGAAAATATTTCGTTTCTGTAGATACTTTTTTTCAATATTTTCTTTTTTTGAGAAAAGTAAAAATATTAACAATCATAAAAATGTTAAAAACGCTAATAAAAAAATATAGCAACAATATAAAAGACTTTATACAGACCACATGACCATATGAATTGATAAAAGAAGAAATAGACAAGTAGGTGGTGATTGGGTAGGAATATTGAGAGATGGATGTATTTTAAACATTTAAACACTATAACTTAGTGTTTTGTGAATAAACCCCACAGTATAATTAGTGTAGTTTAGTGTCCCCAATAAAAAACATGACAGGGATATTCATTATGATTGAAATTTGCCTCCGTATTATACAATTCTGGAAAATCTAACAAATTGACTCAGAACAGCAATTGTGGTATTCACAAAAGGCAATTCAAGGTCAAATTCAGAGATTAGAACCACATTTAATTTCCTGTTCAGAGTAATGTGCGGTCTGCTAAAATAATAGCCGCGTCATATCCAACTTCAGCATAAAGTTTAAGGCTAAGGACATTCGATAAAGTCTGAATTGATACTCAATTTGAACTTTTTGAGTTTTTTACTCACCTGCCTTTTGCAGTAAAAATAGCACAAAACAGCACACAACCAAACACTCCCCTGCTAAATATTTACTACTTACCATCCATACATCTAGTAAAGGAAATAAGGAACCATTAACCAGGTTCCATATATGAATATTGGGTTGCCTGGACTCTAGTTCTTAATAATATCCTGAACACAGGAGATGGGGAACCATTTTGTTCTCCTATGGGCCATCCACACAGGCTAATAAACCCTTTCAGCATCACCCAGGATTTGCCAGTTGGCTTGTGTAAACTATCAGGTAAACTTAGTTATTTAATTTAAGGCTAAATCAGATACATCTGATATTTGTATTGTTTATGTCTATTGTATGCGTAACAATATAACTATAATTGTACTCTATGTGTCTACTATTTTTGTTTGTGCTGTCTTAAAAATGGGATTTAACTCAATGTACTTTCCTGGCAAAATATTTTATAAATAAGTAAATATCTATGGAAATCACTGACAACTAATTTGTGAATAAGTCAACCACAACGTGTGAACCTTTCAGAAGCATATGAGCCATTTCTAATAGAGCTGGATGGGTATCAATTTATGGATCATTCACATGAATTCAGAGTTGGTTTCACAAATTTTGGTGAATGAAAATACATCTTCGCGAAATACCAAATGTTACAAAATAGTGACACTCATTCCATTTAATCATTTAATGGCCTGCATGATCAGATTTGAGATCTTGTGAACACGAGAAGACCATAACATCTTTATAATGTACCAAATAAGTGAAGTTCTCCTAATTTTAGATGGATTTTACCTTTCGAAAGACTTCCACCTTATCATTGCCTGTTATAGACTAGGTATATTTTCCAGTTACCAGGTCTCCATCCTCCTGTTACTGTGAAGATCCAGTTATCAATTACACATCAAGTAGCTTCCTGCTGACTGATTTAATGTAATAAGGTCCAAGGCTGGGTGATGATCTTGGCTCAGCTGATACACATCAGGGCAACAAGATGGTGACACTATGATGTTCAGTCTGTCTGTGATGTTTGATTTGATTTTTCAGAATGGCCTCCCTGCTCTATTAGACATTCTCAATGTGTTTTGCTTTGCGTCTTCACATGAAGTCCCCATCAATGTTTGTGATGAAGGCAATATGAGAAATGAATGACTATTCATTTTGATTCAGATTTTCTATTCTTTCAGTTCCATTACCAGTTTTCACCGAGAGGGGTTAAAAGCAGAGGGGGAGGGGGGATTGCTGATTTCTTTTGTGTATAAAGCTCATTAAGCCTTATATACCGCATAACTTGGAGAAATACCGCTGGTGATATCATCAGCAGAAGTTCAGCTGCAGACAGATGTTTTAATGGATGTAACACTAATATACTCTGAACAGAGAGCTGTGTAAACAGAAAATAAATAAATAAAATAAATAATATGGATGGATAGATGGACGGACGGATGGACACATATTAATATGTATATATGAATTTGCCCTACTGCCAAAAAAAAAAAGCAATAATAATAATAGATTTTTTTTTTTTAAATGAATACTAACAATTAACCCCATCAATAAACCACTTTTGAACATAAAATACCAGTGATGTTGCACAGAGAATGTAGATTTAACTTTCCACATTTTTTATTTTTATTTTGGACGTTACGGTATTTCCTAAGCCTGCTAATCCTTGTTTCCCTCCTTCAATTCCTATAAAGAAAAATAAATTATTAACACATTCATATTTAGCTTCCTGATCATTTGTATTCATTGGTGTTGCTAAACATTTTTTTTTTTAAATATATGCTTTCTTCCTTTGTTTCAGATTAAGCAGAGTGGTTTATTTACTAATCAGGGAATTGTAGTGCATCCAAACTAAATCCATTTCTCAATTTATCTAAAAATTGTTTCAGAAAAACATTTGTGAAAAAAGTTCCCAACATATCTCCACTAACACAGTAACAGCAGAAACTGCACAATCAGATCTGTATAAATGCACCCAGTATATTTGCCTATTTTTTCTTTAAATATACATTTTTCTGTTAAAGTTGCCAATTTTGGAAATTTTAGACTTGGAACCACATTAAACACCTCTTCCTAGTATTACCATTTATATATGTACTGCTAAGAAAAAGATCTGTTGCACTGGATACATTAAGGGCCAAATGTGTTGCAGAACAGGAGACTTGGGGGGATGAAGTCCTGGATGTAAGGTTATTTAGCCCCTGATCTCTACTGTTAGTGAAGGGGCAGTAGTATAATAGTATTTTTTGATTTTTAACTTTACGTAAGCCATCTGTTTCTCTAAGCAGCTGCCTATTATACAAAGAAATACCAAATGTATAGTGCTCTATCAGACTTAATTTGATGGACTCTTTTCAGCCTATGTAACTATGTACTTAGGGGGCAGGTTGATGCCCCCCAGTGGACTGCACATTCTTCTGTTAGTTAGGTAGCAAGATGGAATCACATTGAATACCTGGCCACGCACTACTGCTTGTAATGGCTATGCTTTAATTGAGGACATCAACACTAAGTTATTTATTGGCAGAGAGGAGGGGACATAACTTACATAGGCAGGGTTATGTCATAACATATCTCCACTTCTCTGTTAGTGTATGGGTCATCAAGGTCTTCCTGGTGCTGAAGATCCAGGTGTCTCTGGGAACCAAAAATGTTTCTATTATAGAAAACTGCTTGGAAAAGGGATCACAAACATGGCCCCTCATAGATGTTGATGGCCGCTAACTCACAGTAGTCTCTGAATTCAGTACATGGACAAAGAATTATGGGAGTTATAATTCTTCAATATTTGGGGTGGGGGCGGGGGCAGGGTTTTATATTCCTGGTGTATACTGTAGTATGTAACTCAGCACCTATATACTGTATGTGGTTAATTCAGAATGCTTTTCAATCTGCCTTGTGCAGAACAGCATTATACAGTTCCTAAACTAAACTGTTAATAATTCATTTTTCTTAAGTGTGCTGTATGAAGGAATGAAGTGGCTTGTATATTAAAATTGAAGGTACTTAACGGAATGTTGGTGTTTGTATTTAGCATTTACCGTGTATCAACATTTAGCTCATTTGCTGGGCGTCTGTCTGGTTTTGTGATTATAATTAAGGTGTTTTTATATGTTTTATGTTCTCGTCTCTCAGACTGTTTTTACTCCAGCCTGCTCATTACAAAACTCCCCAGAGCTGTTGTGACTCCTGACAACAGAGAAGTTCAATAGAAATTCACCAATTAAGTATACTCTATGGCACAAGCATGCCAAATATTTTGAAAAGACAAAAGAAGGTACAATATCTTTTAGCCATATGAAAAGTGTAGAAATTGAAAAAAGTATGAAAAAATAGACACCTGAGGCAAGACAGAACCCATATTTAATCTGCAATTTTTTTATATATTATAAACATGCACAGAAAATATATAGCTACAAGCAGCAATGCATCAGATTATGGATACAGCCAGGGCCGCCATTAGGGTGGGACAGCCAGGCTGGAAAAGCATCATGGGTGGTTGAGACCGCAACATCTGGTCGCAGAGGGTCGCCTACCCCTGGAATAGACAGTAAGCTGGTTGCAGATGCACTATAGATTCTATCAGTTCATCTGACAGCTCCATTCACATTTTTGTCAGTCGAGCTGACAGATTCGATCCTACAATGTAACTCCACCGTGCATGTGCATTACCACATAAAGCTGGGAAGGAGCCTGTCACGCCAGGTAGCTATTTACATTTATATGTATATTTATGATATATCTAGGCCCCTTGATGGCATTATTTTCCCATAATATATGCTGAACCATTAGTTATTCTTCTTGTTTTTCCCTATTATGCATAAGTATAAATGCATAGATATGTATATGTGTGGGATTTTATCTTTTGCAGTAGTTCAGGAAAAGACAATTAGGAGCACCTAACGAATTTTATTTCCACATCAATACTCTTGATTAAGACTGACTGCTCCCTGACAGCTGATTTTAAGGAGCATTAAAGGGACAATGTGGGAACCAGTACAACTGTAATGCATTTGCTTTGGTTTTTGGTTTATTATAAATTTTTGCACACTCAAAAGCTTATAGTTTTTGCGCAATAAATAAAAAATAATATATATTTTTCAGAATACTGCACTATAAGCTTAAATAAAAAATAATATATATTTTTCAGAATACTGCACTATAAGCTTTTCTCTTAACCACGCCCCCTCACTCCAGAAAAAGACTTGCTTATCAGTGTATGCACACAGCTCAGCCATTGACAGCATTGCATGAGCTGCTGTTATTTCCCAACCAAGCTGCAGGCTGTCAGGCGTAAAAAATAACTGTCAATGTATTAGAGTTGTATTGATGCCAGCAGCGTCCCTTTCAACATCAATGCCACAACCACATTGGATGCACCAGGAGGTCTGCCTGGGTTGGAAGGAGATGATTCAATCCTATTTCATGTAACCCCTAGCTATATAATGGTGGCTTTTTTGGTGCAGAAAATAATCAATGGATGTGAGATGTTTATTTTATTGCATAGTTTAATATTTTTATTTACATCTGTTACATTGATCAATTATTGCAGTTACAAAAATAATGGAATTTACTTTGACACCTAAACATTAAAGCGCAAAAAGAATAGTTTTATGATTAGTTTTTACGAACATAAGCCTGTCCAAGCATAAAATACCCCAAACGAAATTAAGCATAATTAGAAAAAAAAAATAACAACATATTTTTTAAACTTTTGTTCATTTATTGCAGGATTCTATTAGATTCTACATGAAGAGTCTGAGTATATTGCATTGAACAATAAATGGTATTTTTACAACACACAGTAGGTTTGTCCGCTGTACCTTCAACTTTCGGGCTAATCTTATAGTAATAAATAAACAAACAACGCCAAGTTTCGCTATGAAAAGGCCACAACCGATTTATTGAAAATCATTGTCCCCCAAAACCTGTAACTAAAATAGGTGCGTTAACATGGACAACAATCAAAAACATATTAACCTAACCACATAACTTAACAGAAACCCCCTAGCTTGCAAGGCATGATGGTGCCCTGCTGAAAACCAAATTGGGGAGGGCATACCTAGATGCCTGCCCTCCTACCTCAGGTTCCCAGTTCCCTGCCAACCAGGAACCTTCCACCGATCATTTCTACCAATAATCAACTAGGCCTGATTTAGGTAAATAGCTGGCAAGCTTCTGCCCATGACTGTGACAGAGAATCCAGACCTAACCTAAAGAGAGGGAGGGACAAACATCTTAGGTAATTTTTAAAACTAAAATGGCCCCTTAACACCTAACTGACTACTACTTATAACCTATTGACTCCTACACCCAACATTGTGCCTGACAAGTGACCACCTGTCCTAGCCCTACTCAGTCCCCTGTCTAGGCTTTATCTGGTCTATTCTGACCCTGTGAGCTGCATCACAGAGCAAGGGCTATAAAGCACACATATGATATAATCCACATGGAATCTAACATGGATCCCTAAGCTGCTTTAGAGGGGCACTATAGTGTTAGGAATACAAATTATATCGCTGGAATAGATATTTAGGTCCCTAGCTTCTCTGTGGAATAAAAAGGCGGAGATCATCAATTGCTTGACAATCTCTGCCAATCGAATGCTTTCCCTTAAGAAAGCATTGGGGGCTATTGCGTATGCACAGCAAAATGTTGCACTGCGCCAATTAACATCTCCTATAGAGATGCATTAAGTGCTGCACACGTAAGTGCTGCACACAGTGTAGCACTGGGATAGGATGCACTTCTAGTGGCCATCTGAGTTTCTGCACGTAGAGGTGTTAACAGGCTGCAATGCAAACATTGCTTTTTCTCTAAAAAGTAGTATTAACATTTGAAAAGTATAGTTGTATGTGGCAATGCCAGTAAACACAGTGCTGACTAATAAAACAAGCAACTATTTTTGAAAAGGATATATTGAGGACTGGGAAAAGATTCATGTACTAGATATGTGTACTATTTTTAATAAAATATTTGTACATTATTTTCCATGGCATCAAAATATATAAAAAAATACTTTTTGTTTCATTTTGTTTACTTATTTTTTAAATATCTTAAATGTAGTGTCAGGTCATTGGTATTCATTAATTATAACAGAATTATCTACTAAAGTGAGAATCGAATTGTGAAAATGGTTATTCATGCTTTCAGTTTGACTAAGCTGGCCTTAAAGGGACACTATAGCCACCATAACAACTTTAGCTCAATGATGCAGTTTTTGTGTGTAGATCATGCCCCTGCAGTCAGCATTCAGGGGCATGATAAATACACCAAAACGGCTTCATTAAGTTAAAACTGTTTTGGTGACTATAGTGTCCCTTTAAATTTAAAAATGTAATTTAAAGTGAATTTCAAATTCATGGCCAGAGGTAGAAAACTGAGAGCATAGCTGACAGAGAAGTTTTACAGTTTTGTTATTTTGACTTTTAGTGAATAAACCTGTTAGTTTAGTGAAAAAGACTTGAGAAAGTTAGTTTAGTTTAGTGAAAAAGACTTAAGAGAATATTCTGCAAGCTTGTCTGGCCAACATTTTGGCAGTGCCTAAAAAAAGCATCTGAGATACTGCATCACCTTATCATTTTGCATCCACATCACTGTGCTAATTTAGCTATCATAAAACTTCACTTGTTTACAAGCACAGACAGCGATCATCTGATATTCAAAATGCATCTGTCTTAGATTCCTGTGATTAAACCATTGAAAAAGGTGACCTACTTTAAGAGGATGAAAAAATATAACATACACTAAAACAAATTGTGATTTTGTGGATCCTAAAGCTGATTCAGAGACTACCAATCACATGAATCCTAGGCATCCAATTCTTCTGTTTCAAAATATGATTGATAATTCAATTTACTCGATAACAATGCTGATCATTCATTTTATTAGAATTTGGTGCAAAATGTATCATGTTAAGCATGTCCTTTTAACCTCATTTGCTTCTACCGTTATTCTGTGGATTTCTTTCTTAAATTCTTGGGAAACAAGGCTGGATTTGAGTTGTGGCATCGCTCAGAGTCACCTGACAGTAGATGGAGCCCAGAGTGGGGTCCTCAAATGCCCCAGGTCTGATCTTAACTTTATTTCATTGTATCTTGAGTAGAGTACTCAATACTGAGAGGGAAAAAACATCTACAATGATATCATTTGTGACAGTGTCCCTTTAATAAACCATATTTGGAGTTAATTATACAGTACAGTGTCAGGGGCATTACTAAGGGTACGTGATTTGAATGCAGAGTTAATACACCAAGTATGGTATTAGTAAATAGTGATGTCCCGAACGGTTCGCCGAACGGTTCGCGAACGGTTCGCCAACAGTTCGCGAACGGTTCGCCACGGACTCATCATTGAGTAAACTTTGACCCTGTACCTCACAGTCAGCAGACACATTCCAGCCAATCAGCAGCAGACCCTCCCTCCCAGACCCTCCCACCTTCTGGATAACTCACTAAGAATGCAGCTTCACAATTAATGTAAAATGGATGCTGTCCAGGAGGTGGGAGGGTCTGGGAGGGAGGGTCTGCTGCTGATTGGCTGGAATCTGTCTGCTGACTGTGAGGTACAGGGTCAAAGTTTACTCAATGATGAGTCCGTGGCGAACCGTTCGTGGCGAACCGTTCGCGAACCGTTCGACAAACCATTCGGGACATCACTATTAGTAAATATAGATTCAGGCAATATTCTGAATTCTATCAATGATCTGATGGCACAATGTGATTTGTAGAACGTTCTTGATATTATGGAATGGCAAGGATTGGTTTTAAAATGAGACATACAATTTCTCTTCAGTTTAAGACCCTTGTTTTTTTCCACCTAGCAATACCTCTGATCCTGAGTTGCAATCTACATAACTTCTACGGCTAGACTAATTTGCCTTGTCCCATAGCGAACGTCCGGGCATCAGATGATATCACTGTCTGTTTAGTCATATTTATTCATGTTTTTTTTTTTTTTTTTTTTTTGCATCAACTACTATATCCTGCAATGTCAACATGAGTATAATAAGAGTAGAACACAAATTAATAAAAACATTTTTAATTAAAACACAGATTACTAGATTATTAACGTACAGTAGACTCTGTTGTTATGAGACAATATCTTTTTATGATTTTTAAGAATTGTATTTTAAACCCACCTGGGAATCTTTAATTATTGGATGACTTAAACTTTAAGGACGCAGGAAGCTTTTTAATTGATTCATCTTAGAATGGATTAAAATCACAAACCTTTAATGCACCATTAGCGGAAGAAACATGAAATCCATTATTTGTATGGTACACAAGTAACATTTAAAAAAAATTTTTTTTTCAATTACTCAGATATCTACTGCAATAGTGTTGCTTTAAATAATAATTTATTTAAAAAAAAACATCATTTTTTAAATCTGAAATATGAGTTAAATTGCTAATCTTGTTTTGCAAGAAAAACTAGTTCTTAACGCATATCATTTAGTGAAAGTATAGCTTTTCTTTGTGATGTCATCACTAGTCTTTGAGCACATTTTACGTACCTAGTGCAAATTCCACTGACCATAATGTGTTAAAATAGAGTTGGCCTTCTTGATATACAATGTGGACATATATAAAAGTGGCACTGGGGCGACTTTCTAACTATGGAATAATCAGATGTATTGTTGATTTTAATGTTGAATGCCCCGCCTTCAGAACTTTTAAACTTAGACCTCACTGTGTCTTCTAATACATTTATTCCACTATATAGAAAGGAGTGTCGACAGTGAGGCATCTAATAGCGCCTATAATGGGTGGGACCGCCCATAGCATGGGTGGGTCCACCCATTGAAGGCTACTGTCAGGCTGGCCCCAACCTACAGAGCTTGCAGAGAGTACTGTTGATGCTGTTGAGGGTTCTAGTACTTGTTCACAGTACAAGCCATCTAATGATGACCTTGCGCTATGCTGCTCTCGGGTGCCGCTATTGGGTGTGCCCAGATACAGAACACTAGGGAACAAAATAAGGACAATGGGATAGGACCTTGATATCGGCACTGTTGAGGAGCCTGCTATCCTATATGCCTTTCATCCTTAATATTTACTTTTTTCAACTACGTACCCCTTATGTTTGTATTGGAAGTGAGACGACTGGAAGTTAAATTCTTCAAAACCCTATGTGTTATTATTTTACATATATTGAACACTAAGAAGAAATCAGAATATTATACAGCTCTCTACTAAGGAAAAAAATGTTTAATGTCTGGCACACATGCCGAGTCAGGATGCACCATAAATAGTAAGCAGTTTCTAATACTGCAGATTGTTGACTTTCTTAAGAAGCCTTTTATGCGCCAGTCACATATAATTAGTTTCTGGCTAACTTATTCCCTTGTAGTAAATTAGCCCAATATAAAATGAATGAAATAATGGTCCAAGATCCACTGTAGTTTACATGCTAAAGAAATATAGGAGACTAGATGGAATTTTTGGATCCAATTTAGAATTTCTGATTAAAAAAACACCATATAGTGACCATCTCTTGAATATTTTGCATTGCCATCAGAGTCCTCATTTAAAATAAAATGTGATAACCATAATTAAATAGATTTTACAAATCCGTAGCCTAATCACAGTTCTTAACTCCAGTGAAAATTAGATGGTTAATTGCACTAATTCCCTAAGCTATTCTCTTAAGTGCTCCCCTGCTGCAGCAAACATAGCAATCAGAGGATTAAAATTTAAAAGACTGATGTTTAGCCTTATACTTAGGACTGTTGGCCTCATGTAATTAAGGTAAAATTAGCTTAGCTTGGGCATTCGTTGGAAAAGAAGAGCCACTGGAAAAAGGCCTTGATATCATGAAATGTTCCTGGAGGGTCATGTTATATGTAAATGGTTGTGACAGGGGAACTAAGGGTTAATGATGAATTAGGGGCAGGGGTCCAGTTTGTATCCAAGTGATACGAATTGTAATACTTATAACTCTTGGTAAGGCTTTACCCTAATTGTACGTCCCCCTAACACTTACCTCCCAACATTCCCAGAATTGGAGGGACAGCTACAAATGTGAGCTTCTATTCTACTGCTCCAGGTCTGAAGTTTTCTGTCCTCAATTGGGCACCATTGAGAAGTTTTCAATAAGTACATAATTAAAAGCACTCACCCTGCACAAACTAGACTCATCACATTCAGACACACATGAACATTTCAATATTGCTCTTCTCACGGGCCACCCTGAAGACCAAGTCCTCTCTTTCCCATGCTGACCCGCCTTTAACCATCTCAGTGGCAGACACTTCCTTGTTGTCCACTTTACTCGTCTAATATTTATATTTTCCAATCGGAACTTGTGCATTATTATTATTATTATTGCCATTTATATAGGGGCAACAGATTCCGTAGCGCTTTACAATATTAATTAACAATAGGCAAGAAAGGAACCAGACCTTAGAGACCTCAGCTCAAAAACAGTATGACGAAAAACCGAAGGACAGCGCCTGTAGCCTACAATGGTATTTAGTTGCTATGGTGCCTTCTCCTTTTAACTCAGTGCATGAAATCTCCCAAAAATAACTTATGACCACACACACTTTCACAGCTACTATTGTAAGTTTAGTAGACGGTGTCCACTATGCAGCAGAAAGTTGGATAAAATGGTACAAAGATCTCAGTACAGACAGGTAGAAAAATGGTTCAAGGTTTTCTGAAAGTAAAGGAAGGTACAATGCTTGTAAAAACATGTGTAAAGAAACATTTGTTATGTATGATGGGAGCTATAAATCATTTTACCTTCTTCAACCAAGGAAGAACCTTGAGTTTGATCTGCATGTCTGTCTGCAATGATAAATACACTTCACACTAAACAGTGTGTTCCACATTATTCATAAATTAACAGTGAGTGATATCACAAACAATGTATAGTCAGATACTGGAAATTCCCCAGCCAGCTACACAAAAGATTTAGCCAAATTAACTGATTAACTGAACAGTAATTATAGAAAAGAAACATTCTATGTGAGCAGTATGATACATCATTTTTGGGAATGCTTAGAGTGTGATGTGTTTTTCTAATAATAGTTTAACCAACTACACGAAAATGAAATTGTATTTTTTCCAACATCTTTATTTTACTGTTCATTCTATCTATCTATCTTTTTATCTATCTATCTATCTATCTATCTATCTATCTATCTATTGATCTATCGATCTATCTGTCTATCCTGCATAACCCAGGCTTACCTACAAGTGGTGTGGCATTAAATAGACTGTAGAAGTGGTTCCCAAACTTTTTAGGTTCAAGGCACACTTAATATTGCAGTATTTTTCCAAGGCAATCAAAACAATTTTCTAGGTTGTATATATGTACAGCGCTGCGGCATATACTTGCCCCCTGTTTGGCAGAAATGCTTGCCATTCAGGTGCAGATCCAGAACCTAATCTTGGGAGGGGCACTGGTGATTATTTAAAGGAATAATCCAGACACAATAACCACTACAGCACTTTGTAGTGGTTATGGTGCCAGTAGTGCCGTAGTGCCTTCCCATGGTAAGTAGTCAAACTGTTTAAGAACAGTTTGACAGCTTACCTGGGATCTGCCAGCATAGGGGCTGTAGAATGGAATAGGTGCAATAGTGTGTGTGTGAGGGGTGCAATATGTATGTGTGTGAGTGGTGGCGTTCGTGTGTGAGTGGTGCAGTATGCGCGTGTGTGTGAGAGTTGCACTGTGTGTATGAGGGTTACAGCGTGTAAGTGTGTGTGTGAGGGCTGCAGTGTGTGTACAGGGGGTGCATTGTGTTTGTGAAGGATATAGTGTGTGTTTGTGAGGGGTGCAGTGTGTGTGAAGGATGTAGAAGAAAGACCTGGTGGTCCTGTGGAGAAGCCCTGGTGGTCCAAGTAGTGAGAGTGAACTCTAGCAGTTTGTGAGCCTAGAGTTCACTCTCACGAGATTCGGAGCGATGCCATGGTACCGCGGCAACGCTCCGAGCTTGCGAGAGGAGAACACGGCTGAGCTGCAGGTTAGAGCTACCTCGGGTCCCGTTTCCCTTCCCTGTCGGCTGCAGCATTACAGTGCTAGCGGGCCAGTGAGGGAGATCAGAGATCTCCCCTTCCGTCTTGCAGAGCCAGCAGGGGAGAGTGAGGCACGGACGATTCCCGGTGCTCTGATCAAATGATTATAGCACTGGGGAAATATTTTGCGGTGCCCCTGTGTACCCTGGGGTGCCTTGGCACACAGTTTGGGAACCCCTGGACTATAGGATTTATTCACAAACACAAACTGTTAGGAAACAGTTAAACCATTGAAAAGAAAAATATATGTAAATTGAGGTAAAAATAGCTTATTTGGAAAATGCCTCCATCCAATTTATAGTAACAGCGTATTATTTACTATAAGCCATGAGTATAGAAACTGGGGGATGAGTGGGATGAACCTCCTGTCCCCCTCCCCAGAAAATCTGGTGCAGCTTTTAAGATCATATGTTTCTCTATTTAAAAAAAAAAGAAGAAAAACAAGACATATGTTAAGAGTTGGTTATCTCATTATAATTATAGAATCTCTAGTAATATTAATATTTTTTCCAGTATTAAACTGCAGAAAACATTCTAATCTCTGTAAGTGGGGCTTGGAATACTATACCCCAATTTTTTACAAGGTATTTATATTTTAGCCTGAATTTTGCTAGGTTTGTTTTTAATTCACTGCAGTTTGATGTTTAGTAAATAATCATGGTTCACATAAATGACCTTTAGAAAAAGAAAGACAGCAGGTCCCAACGGATACAGTAACATCTTCTATATTTGTCTATTATACTCCCTGATCAACTGGGATTAATTATAAGGATATCTAGTAGCAATAACACTACAAAACACTCTAACTTGATAGTGACAACAGAATAACTATCCCCATGCTGACACTGCTCTCAGACGGCGAGGATTGTTTTATCAGGGACAGACAGAAGTTTTTAGAAGAAATAATCTCACGCTCTTGAGCCGTGGAATTTTTCAGTTTAGCCTTTATGGCTTTACACGCCACTCTAAATGAAAAAGCCAGGAACCATGTATAATCTCAGACTAATGCCATGTAAAACCCTTGTTATATGTTATGATGGCGAGATGAGTTCCTCTAATCATAGAAATAAAAAGCAATAAAATATAAACATGGGGGTGACTGAACCAGTGACTCAAACCTACCTAACACAAGCCCTAGAAGTGCTATCCAGCAAATGGATCTCAAGCTGGCAATCCTCGTTCAACACCCTGAAGCACAATATACAGGAGCTGGGGTCCAGAACATCCCACATGGAAAGCAAACTAGACGAATTTGCCATGGCACACAATGATCTGGCGACCCACGTGGAAGAGATAGAGCACAAAATAGTCCAGATACAAGCTAAACTCATGGACAATGAACACAGGGCCCGCAGGAACAATCTTAGGCTCCGGGGGGTCCCAGAAGAGGTGCAACCTGCCGATCTACCTGTGTATGCGAGAGGCCTGTTGCATGCCTATGCCCCAGAAATCCCAGCAGACATGCTACTGGTGGACAGAATCCACCGGGTACCGAGACCCAAACACTTACCTGAAACGGTTCAGCGAGATGTACTCCTCAGGGCTCACTACTACCACATTAAAGAACATGTCCTGAAAGCAAACTGTAACGCATCTCAACCCCCAAAGAACTACTCCAGTGTTAAAATATTTGATGACTTGGTGGCAACGGTCAGCAAGAGAAGGACATTTGCCCCAATCCTGGAGGTGCTGAGGGACCAAGGCATAAGATATAGGTGGGGATTTCCCACGAAAGTGTTGGTGATCAAAGACAGAGCCATTACAGCCATCCAGACAACAGAAGAGGGACGTCGGAGACTCCGGGAATGGAATCTGCCTGCCCCAAGAGCAGAGACGCAAGGATCGCAGAAAGACAGGCTGCTGCTAGAATGGAGAAACGCGGCGCAGAGACGTTAAGAAGTTCGAGAAACTAAGAGACTTGGTTATCTAATCGCAAGTATACCTTGCACCATATATGTGTTGAGTTAGTTAGACATTGTGATAATGCTTATATAACCGGATAGTTAGGTCACAATTAGAGATATAGGACCCCCAGCCCAATTGCCATAGACCAATTAGCGTAATAGCCGAGTTCTGAGGTACGCAAAACATCACTTCCACGACACATAACTTAACCGCTCAGGCCAGACCCCACAGAGAACATATTTGGAGTACCCCCCAATCTAGGGCTATAAGGGTCCCTATCGCACTGTAACTGGCAACAGGTGTTGCGTGGGAGCACACACACCTGCCCACCCCTACTGCACACCATCAGTCACCACACGTGGCAGTTAAAGAGGACACCGGAGGGGGGGATCACACAGCTAGGAGTACACCCAGGGCCTAAGGGAAACCAGCCAAGCCGATTGAGCAAGGCTACACCCCAACTCAACACAACCCGGGTGACAATACGATCCCTCAAAGCTGGGTGGGCATCCAAGGATGCCCCATTGTGAGTAATATCGCTACACGAGTGTCAGTTACGTGCATGGGCAAGATTAAATGTGAAATGTTAGTTGTGATAAATGTTATACGTCCGGTATTGTCTGATGTTAGCATGATATAACTCAAACACACAATGTTACAAATAGGTTCTGGTTCTTTTCCCAAACAATGCCTCATAGAGCTCGTTAGCGACAAATATGAAGGTCGTTTGTACATACTTTCTTTTCCTTTTCTCATATTTAGGCCTTGTTCTAGCCAACCCCCTAACCACACCCCATCCTTCCTCTGAGACAAGGGAGACTCACCTTACACCTGAAACAAAACATAGCATCCATTGGGTACACTGCACAGATGGAATAACACCGAGAGGTGGGCTGCATTGCTTGTTGCAACTGGGACATGCAGCGCCCTCTAATAGAGCTCATTTGCTAAACCTAGCTCTGATATTCAAGACGGGGTTTAGACCCTCATGAAGATATATACACACAACGTAAGGGGACTAAACGCCCCGGTAAAAAGACACCACCTGAGCAGAGAACTTGGTTCACAGAGAGCGGATGTTGTACGCTTACAGGAGACCCATTTCAAGAAGAATACCCACCCAAAACTCCTGAGTAGGGAATACCCCCACCAATTTCATGCTACCTCCCCAACGAAGGCAAAAGGAACGTCTATACTGATTAGCAGACATGTGGCATTCACACCCCACTCACATGCACTAGATAGGGAGGGCAGATATGCAATGGTCATAGGCACGTTTAACAGAATACTGTACACTATCGTCAACATTTATGCACCCAACTTTGAGCAAAGAAACTTCCTTCACAAAATCCTCACCACAATAGTAGAAAAACAACAGGGCATTACGGTAATATGTGGAGACTTCAATCATGTCTTAGACCCATCTATGGATACTACTCCCCCTGCACACAGTCCCAGACTTAGACCCTTAAAAAGGCAATGCAAGGCAATACATAAATTGCTCCACGCATACCATCTATATGACGCGTGGAGACTACTGCCCACTAGCGAAAAAGCCTTTACGTTCCACTCCTCAGTGCATAATTCAAACTCACGTATAGATGGCTTCCTTCTAAAGGGTCAGGTGTTAGACCAAATGACTCAATGTGAAATAGGGGGGATATCCTGGTCCGATCACGCCCCGGTGACTCTAACACTTAAGGATGCCTATGATCCTACCCACCGCAGCCCATGGAGATTAAATGAGTTTCTCCTGAAAGACACCTCATTCACAAAAGACATAGACACAAAGATGAGACTGTTCTTCTTGGAGAATAGTCCTGACGAGACCACCCAGGCGAACATCTGGCAAACACACAAAGCAGTCATCCGAGGCTTACTGATAAGGAGGGCCTCATACCTTCCTAAAAGATCACAAACACAATTAGTGGGTTGGCAAAAAAACCTCCAGGACTTAACCAGGCAGAACCAAGCGACCCCATCCACCACCCTGCAGGCCAAAATTCAACATATAACTAGGCAAATTAACCAACAGGCCCTAGAGAAGACGGGATATGAATTACATAAACTTAAAGAATCACACTACGCCCAGGGTAACAAAGCGGGCAAGATGTTAGGAAATAGACTACTAAACCAGCAAGCAGGCCAAAAAATCACCCACCTAATATCCAAGGAGGGGAAAAAAATTATAGCTCCGAAAGACATCAGCAACGAATTTGCCAGGTACAATGCCTCGCTATACAATCTAAAACATGACGTATCCCTCCACCAGCCGACACTCCCAGACATAGAGCGATACCTAGGCCCTCTTCCCCTGCCCAAACTAACGGAAGAACAAAGCCAGTTACTTTCCTCCCCTATCTTAGAATCTGAAGTTAACAAAGCAATACTTGCACTGCCCAACAATAAAGCCCCAGACCCAGACGGATTCACTAATTGCTACTACAAATGCTTCAGGAACACCCTAACCACACATCTGACAGCAACCTTTAACAAAGCCATTGACCTAGGTACACTTCCAGGAGAATGCCAGCTAGCACATATAGTGACACTCCCCAAACCCGGCAAGCCACCTACCCAGCCCCAAAACTTTTCCTATATCCCTGCTTAACACAGACATCAAGCTGTTTGCTAAAGTGCTAGCTGCTAGGCTGAGCATAGTCTTACCAACCATAATCGACTCGGACCAAGTGGGATTTGTCAAGGGACGCCAAGGCAGCGACAACACTAGAAAGGTCTTAGACATAATTTGTGGACTGCAAGGCACACAGAAGGAAGGCTTAATAATGTCCCTCGACGCAGAAAAAGCCTTTGACTGCTTGCACTGGGGCTTCATGGAAGGGTTCCTGAACAAATTTAACATCCCGGGGAGATTCAGGTCGGCAGTCAGGGCCCTGTACTCTGCACCCTCAGCGAAGGTATTAAATGCTGGCCCCTTTATCCATTACGAACGGATGTAGGCAGGGGTGCCCACTATCGCCGTTGCTCTATGTCATGGCGCTAGAGCCGCTGGTGCTTCAAATTAGACAACACGACCGAATACGGGGTGACAATAGGGCACAAACAATACAATGCCAACCTATTCGCAGTTGACATACTCCTTACCCTGAGGGACCGACACACTTCACTACCTAACATGCTAACACTGATCACCACATATGGGAGACATTCATATTACAAGTTGAACGTAACCAAGACCCAAGCCATGTACCTGGGGCGGGACTCGACACAGTTAGAGAGGATGCAGAAAACATACCCCTTTGACTGGAGGGAAGAACTAACCTTCCTAGGCATAAAATTAACTAAAAAGCTGACCTCGCTGTATAAATACATCTATGAACCACTTATACAGAGTTTTACCTCCACTATGCAGAAATAGGAGGGCTGTTCTAACTTGCTATGTGAATTATGTATGATTGACAGCATAGAGGCCAAATGTTGGATATATTGATGTGGGTTAAAATGCCAGAATAAAGAATTTTTAAACTCTACATTGGAAAGCCTGTTCTCTTCACTATTTGATATTGTTTATTGGGGATATCGTTTTACCCTGCGAGCAGAGCTCTGATGCACATACCTGTGTTCAGTGTCCTACCTCTACTTGTGCTGCTAAAATGTAGTGGAGGCAGGGAGTAATTTGACTTCTTACAATGGGGAAGAAACTAACCACTACAATGTGCTGTAGCGTTTATGGTGCTAGTTGTTTCTATTTGCTTACCTGCCCTTTAAGGCCTGTATTCACATTTAACATAAAACCAAGCCATATAATTTAAAAAAAATCGATTAAAAAAGGGCATACAGGTTGCTTGACACCATAGAAAAAAACAGATTATTTTTTGTTTGTGCATTTATGTTTGCCTCAAATGTTTTGTTTTTGACTTTATTGTATATTCTTATATTCTTCCTATAAGCTATAGACCCGTTCCTATATCTTTAAGTGTATCAGATGTACCTCTTTCAGGAAAGCTAAGAGATCAGACAGGCTATTGTATCTCTTGTACAGAACAGATTAAGTAAGTAACTCAATATGCTAATGTTCAATTTATAACTTTGTAACTTAAGACGTGAGCTAAAACTCAATTGAAACCTCTTTAGAGGGTGTGTTTTTAGGAAAAGAGTCAAACCACTATTGTATTGTTTGTAGAATAGTCGTATGGCAGTGCATGCTATACGACTATTCTAAAGTTTGTGTACATTTCAGGAATCCGGTAGCATGAGCCAACAACTTAATTATAATCTGTCTATTAATCTTTACTAGTGTTTTGGCTGGAACAGTGTATTGATAAAGGAATTAGAATGTCAATATAGGTATTTCATTATTAAAGGGAATTTCTGGGCACCATTGCAATTTAAGCTTACTTGAGGATTGACCTCCTTGCTTTACTCTATTTTTCTCATCAGCTTTTTTTCAGATTAACCCGACCCCCTTAACTACACATTTTCTTCTCACTCAATGTGTTCCTGGCTGGCTTTGTTTTATCATACATACACAGCTCAGGCCCTGAGAGCAGTGTCAGCTGAACTGCTGGGAAACAGGGAGCCTGCAGGAGAGGAAAAGGATGACCATGGAGACACATGGAATCTTAAGTACCGTATATCAATTAGTCCATGTTACTTGTCTGTTTATATGTCTATCAGTAATTCACAAACGGAGGATACAGCACTCACACTTAGGAATCCAGGTGCTTATCAGGGCCAGGGTTGGCAAAACTCAGTTTAGTAGATAAAATAAATAAGCTCCAGGCACTTAGGATTGCTGCAGGAAGGCAGGTTTAGTGGATCAAACATAATAATCATACAGACTGTATTATTTACCAATTGAGTACCATTTTTATGTTGATTTTCTTTTTTAAACGTCAAGGCTCATGTTATATTGTTCAAATGCTCTTGTGGACAATCTCAGCTGTACAGCATCTTTTTAATGTTTAAACACTGATTTTTGTTGGAGGTACCACTAAATAAAAGCTTAATTTTATCGATAAGTTTAATTTTTATTCCTGTGAGTGGTTTTGTAGGCAGCTGTGCCCAGCGGCCTGTAATGCTGTTAAGACGGCCCCGTTCAGCCATTTTTCAAATTTCAAGCTGGTTAAGATTTGACACAGAAATTAGAGAATTTGCAACTAGGAGTTACTAGTCTCAAAAAGAGATAGAAAGAAACAAAACATATTTTCAATTTAAATTTTATAATAATGTACTAATAAAAAATGTATACACATAAAAAGGGGGGGACGGGGGGACAGTTGCAGGCTTAACAAGATACGGCCATATGGGGGAACTGAATCCTCCACATTTGCTTGCTGACAGGTGATTTTAATTAGCCTTGTCAAATTTAAAATTTTATTTTTGTGTGTGCGCTGTTTAATCTGTGGTTTTTATTATTTCAAGAGAGAATCTGTCTTAAGGGCTCTAGACGAAACATCACCAATGTTCTAGCATGTTAAGCCAAGAAAATACAGCAAACCTATTGATTTTATCTCAACTGAATACAGACACAGGGAAGTTTAAAAGGCTTCTGTTATGGTAACAAAGACATGCAGTCAGTTATTGCTCCCTCTGTGGTCCCTAACAGAGCAAAAACACTGTTATCAATAGTATAAAACAGGAAAAGTAGGCATCAAGTGAGTTCACACTTACTTTCCAAAAAATTCAAATATTGGAATTAGAGCTTACAGTCTAATATCAGTAATGCAATGCAGGAAAACATCTTCATGTCCTTAAGCTTATACTTTATGAAACTAATCAACGAATAAGCTCTAATATAACAGCTACAATACAAGAGAAGTAGATGCCTTTGAAACTGACATTCTATTATGAAGGATAAAATACAAGGGGAGTAAGGCCTTGCCCTGGTAGCTTGTACTTTCCATATGATGCACATAGAAAGTAGAACCCTGAACAACTCTTTCACACAGAAAGTAGAACACCTGCCTACTATAATGTGATCCAGCCTTATTACGCTTTAGTATAACCATTACAATACAATGAACGAAGATAGTTGGCTGAAGAACTTACACTCAAATAGGCTAATATTAGGATTTTACATATTTGCACCATACTATCTTTTTTTTCTCCCTCTGAATCTCTCTCTCTCTTTTACTTGAATTACTATTTTTTTTTGCTCTGTTTATTATATATCTTCAAGCATTTTTTCATGATTTCTTGGTTATCCCTAATTGGCATCACGTGATATGAGTCTGATATTTTTCCCACCATGGTTATCTTTGTTTGAATTTTATTTTAATCAGAGCTTGTATTCACACATGGTATAGATTATAATCAGTAGGCAAAATTTAAGGTCAGTGATAGAGCTGGGTTTGGTAAACTGGATACTGGATAATGTAAACTCGTAGCCAATAACTAAGCCAAGTCAGGTACGCATAAACTGGACAAGACAAAGTCTGGATCAATAATGTAGCTAATGTAAACAGGACTTGAACAACTCAAGGTCAATAATGTAGCCAGGACAGGAATAGAAACTAGGAAAAGTATCAAGCGTGCTTAGAGTAAACCACGAAACGGCACTGGACCAGAGATTACACACTCTTATATAACTATAGTTATATAAGCAGCAATTTTATGTAATTTACACATGGGCAGTGCGTTAGTCAGGACACTGAGCAATAAACTATATTATAAAAGGTGCCAAGTTCGGAGCTCACTTTATTTACAGTTGGTTCGAGCTAGAATGATTCAAACGAGTTAAAAACTATTTGCGTCCACACTGATGTGATCATGATTTCTGAATCGGAGCCTAGAACTTGGGACTGTGGGTGAACTGCTAGGTATACACCAAAATTGGAATGAGGGCTCTGTGACACAGATATGTGAATATGTGAATATGTGAATATGTTAATGTTTCCCAACAGCTTTACTCCTTGGTTTGAATCTAAGTCTATGCTGTGGAATTGTTTTACTTTATGATTTATTAAGTAGAATTTTGATCCTAGAAGTTTTAACTTTTTTAACATATCAGATATTTCTTTAAAGGAACACTATAGTCACCTAAATTACTTTAGCTAAATAAAGCAGTTTTAGTGTATAGATCATTCCCCTGCAATTTCACTGCTCAATTCAGTGCCATTTAGGAGTTAAATCATTTTGTTTCTGTTTATGCAGCCCTAGCCACACCTCCCCTGGCTATGATTGACAGAGCCTGCATGAAAAAAAAAAACTGGTTTCACTTTGAAACAGATGTAATTTACCTTAAATAATTGTATCTCAATCTCTAAATTAAACTTTAATCATATACATGAGGCTGTTGCCGGGTCTAACAAGCTATTAACATAGCAGGGGATAAGAAAATCTTAATTAAACAGAACTTTCATTACAGGAAGTGTTTATGGAAGGCTGTGAAAGTCACATGCAGGGAGGTGTGACTAGGGTTCATAAACAAAGGGATTTAAATCCTAAATGGCAGAGGATTGAGCAGTGAGGCTGCAGGGGCATGTGCTATACACCAAAACTGCTTCATTAAGCTAAAGTTGTTCAGGTGACTATAGTGTCCCTTTAAAGTGATATTTTCAGCTCAAAAGCTACCTTATCTTAAGGCAGTGATTTTGGTGTGAAGGTACTTTCCCTTTTCTCCATTAATGTAAAAAACAAAAAACAAAAGCTGTTTCTAAAAGGCTGCAATATTTGGCAGAGAACACAACTCTAGTGGCTGCCAGATAGACAACCACAACAGGCACATTCTCTTGGAGAACACAACTTTTGCAATAAGTCTAGTGCTTCTGAGTGGACCACAAATCATCATGACTGATGATCTCACACTAGGCAGAGTGGGCTGCTCTGCGGAGAATGTCTCAGGCATGGATTAAAGATACAGTAGTTTAACAGTTTTTTAAAACTTTTATTGAGAAAATAGGGGCCCTGAGTCTAAAGTAATGCGTGAATACTCTAAAGTTAAAAATGAATATTTTTATTTTTAATGTTAGAGTGTTCCATTAACCGACATGAAGTTTATTGCAACGGCTGGGTATGTTATTGCACTGTTTTTTCTTCATTGATCCAAGATCTGCTGACTGTTCTGCAGAATACCATTACAGTAAATAATATCTACAGTTTTTGATCTAATGTGTGCATTGTCCGTGAATATTTAGTCTCTAGGAATTAGATTATTAGACACGAGGGAAGTAAAATATTTTTTTCTCTCCTAAAATAGTCTTTTAACAGGTTGTAACAAATTGCAGAGACACACGTGTGCACATAGAGCTACTGTACAGCTAGTTTATCCCCATATATGATATAGAATATGGGGTAGCAACTTTTTTTATATATCTAAATTTACTAGCATAACATAATGATTACAATTTTAACATGACATGGTGTCTTTAATTAAGAAGATCAATCAAACAGATCAAAAACATTTCCAGATGGACTCTGCTTTAAAGTGTATTTATAGTAAGAATGGTTCTAGTATTGCAAATAAAACATAGCAGATGTGAACATTTTATCCTCTCTTAATAGATGAGCAAAAGCTGCTAATGAGCCATTGTTTCTGCTCATGTAGTCTTTTATTGATCTTTACACAGTCCTAGAAAAAAATGATTATTGGCATTCCCTTGAAATTCAAAGTACAATCACAAGGTATACATTGGAAGAATAGGAATTACTATTTCTCAAGAATGGTAAGGCGGGTATGTATACGTAATTAATGTACACCCTCCCAGTCCCACTATGTTAGCAGACCTGTAACCTTGGGTGGTCTTTGCAAAAAATACCCCCAGCATGTTACCCCCGGAGTTATTGTGTGACAGCTCTGTTACGAAATAAATCTTGTCATGGGTTCTTGGAGAGGCCTACTGGCCTGCCTCTTGCCTCAGGACTATGGGCCCTGCAATATACCTTGCCCAATGCACTTTAAAAGGCTCTGTTCATGTGAGGTATGTACTTTTGTACTCCAGACAGAGAGACCGAATGTTAGCCGTAAATCTCTGGAACTGTTTTGGGCATGGGACCATGCGGGCGGTCGGTCACAATTAAGACTTCCAGGAAATTCCTGAACCCCTGAACCGATATGGGTGATTTTTGGATATGTAGGTCAGGGCTATCAGGGGATGTAACTTTTGTGGGGTTTTTGTGTATTTTTAGGGTACTTATGGGGTGTTTGGGAAAAAGTGTGGATTATCTGGTTTTGTATAGGAGCGTCCTGGGCCTGAGAGCCAATGTGATTGTTTATTTATTTCTACTGTGGTTTACTCTCAGGCCCAGGGGGGAGTGCCCCTTGCATTGGGACTGTCATAAAATACCAGTTGTTGGCTACCATTAAAATTAGATTTCTTTTACCCTTCATGAAGTCTAGGCTCATGTTTGGGGGGTTGGAGAGCTATATTCACACTCTGGGGATTGCTATAATCACTATACTCCCTTGGATCACAACACTTGCTCTTATAAGAGTGCAGTGCTCATGGTGTTCGCAAGTACTAGGAAGCAGCGATTGACAGAGGTACTCGGTCAGGGTGCCAGGCGGTCCATCTCAAGCTTTTCTACTATTCTTGCTATTGTTGTAAGCAAGTGTTGTGTGAGTTATTTCCAGCACATAGGTTTGGTTTTGGTACAAATCCTTGTTAGTTTTTAGTTTACCAAACAAAACCACACACAATAACAGCAGTCTTTGTTTTACTGAACACTTCAATTATACGATTTTTGATTATCCGGATGCCTTTGACATAATTTTAAATCTGGATATCGCAACTTGACTGTATCTAAACTAAATTATTAAAAAAAAGTTACAAAAATGTTAATGGGGAATGTTACACCACCTCACTAAATTCTTCGCACCTTCCCAGGGGAGGCACATCTCACTAGGAGATATCGAATGGATTATTCTGAATACAGACAGCAGCGGACTAGGATGGGGAATGCATCTTCTACAGATGCCAATCTGCTAGAGATAAGATCAGCCTACCTAGCTCTTCTTCATTTTCACAACTTCCTAGTAGGGAAGTGGATAAAAATCTGAATGGACAATTGAAGCATAAAGCATTGGGGCATGTCAGAAGTGGATCTCATGGCAACAGCAGTCAATGCCTAACTCACAAATTCCATCTGCCCCATCTCATAGCTCTTGCCACAAATGCCTTATCCAACCCTTGGTCATTCAATCTAGTATATGTTTTTCCTCCATTTCCCCTTATTTGGAAAACACTAAGGAAAATCAAGCAGAAACGTCTTCAAGCTATAGCAATTCCTTTCTGGCCTCACCCTGGTTTCCACCCGTTTCCACTGAAACTCCCCAGATGTCTGAACCTTCTTATTCAGGGTCCAACAATACATCCACACCCATCCAATCTTCATATGATAGCTTGGAGATTGAACAGAGAAATCTAATTTCTCAAGCAGTAATTGATAGTTTATTGCAGTCTGGAAGAAAATCTACTTCTTCTACATATTACCATATCTGGACAGCTATTGTAAATTGGGCTAGAGACAAAGTCATTTTCATTTCATCTCATTCTGTATTGGATATCCTATAATTCCTAGAAGTGAGGTTAGACAAAGGTTGCAGTCTGAACTCTCTTAGAGTTCAAGTTTTGGCTTTATCAGCTCTCACTGGGGTTAGATGAGCAATGGATCCTATGGTGGCCCGCTCTATAAGGCTGTAAGAAAGGTCCATCCTCCCATCATATCTTCTCCATGGGATTTACTTTTAGCTCAAATGTCTCCATTTAAACCATTACAAGACACATCTGACTGTTTTCTTACATTTGAATATATTCTGTTGGTAGCCATTACTTCTGGAAGAAGATTGTCTGAAATTCAGGCATTATTGGCTGTAGAAACAATTACAGTGTTTTATACTGACAAAGTCATTCTCTACTCTGTTCCTGAATATTTCCCTAAGGTTAGCTCCGGTTTTTATCTAAATGAGAAAAGTATTTTACCATCCTTTTGCCGATATCCTTGTACCACACTGAGGAAGAACCATGGCATACATTGGATATTGCAAGATGCCTTTCTATTTATATTTTAAATAAATTAGAATGGAGACAATTGTCAATGTTTTTCCTCAATGTTTCTGGACACAACCAGGGTTTAGCTGCATCTACCCTGATTCGCTGACTTGTATCAGCCATTTCAGCAGCATACCAAGCACAAGACGCACAAGTTTCTGATAGGTTAAAAGCACTTTCTACTAGGTCAATGGCCTCATCATGGGAAGCGACCACTAACCTTCTTTCTGAGAGACACAGAATTTGACAGCAATATTTTCTCTTCAACATAATAAACAAGTTTTCAGCATTCAATTATCTTGTTTTTTTTGTGTCTTTTGTTTGTTTCAAGCCATCCCTTTATATAGCATGGTTATTACCCTAATGTGATGCTGCCATGGATTAGCAAGGAATTTGGAAAAGATCGCCATACTTACCGTAATTTAATTGTCCTGGTTATATCCATGGCAGCATCAGTTTGTTCCCACCCGTCTCTGATAGGCATCATGTATTCCTAGAACCCGTTACAAGACTGGGATGGGTGATTGGGGGGATGTCCTATTTATAATTTTATTCCTGTCCTAAATAGCCAAGTGGGCGGAGCTTACCCTATTGTGATGCTGCCATGGATATATCCAGGAAAAAAAATTACAGCAAGTATGGAGACATTTTCTAAATTCTGTGCACTAATAGACAGGGACTGCCATGACACTTCATGTTTATTTTACCCAATAGCTCCACCTACATGTAAAGTCAGGTTAACACAGGTTACATTTTATTTCTCAACCGATATTTATATTTTATTATATCCATAAAACTATCTAAAGACAACTTTTCCTATTATTTATTTTCATTACACTCGATAGACCACATGAGCATGCAAATAAATTCTACAGTTAGATCCATTTAATTGATTCGGAGGTTAATATACAGGGTTAGGTATATTATTGCTCAGTATTTACTTCATTGATCCAACAGCTGCTGACTTCTATTTTAAATACCATAATTGTAGTTGATATGTAAACGTATTGATCTAGCGTGTATATCATCACACTGAATATCTAGAAAGCCAAAAAAGTTATAGCGATAATACGTTGCTTCCAAATAAAATTAATTTGTTTATGTATTTAATGGCTAATTATTTCTGTATTTTCTTTATTAATATGTTGATATGAAATTATTATTAAATTATTTTATCTTTTCCCAACCCTTATAAAGTCAAAGACAGGAGCAACATACTGAAACATTTCGCTTACCCACCTAAATATTGAGTGACTTTGTAATTGCTTCGCATACTAGATTATTAAATACTGTAGAGTGCTCTATATCAATCCATTTGTAGGATATATATTTACAAGACTAATATCTTATAAGATCAAGTGGTGTATAACTATATCCAGAGACTTGAAATTGTATTATTTTGCCTTAATGCACATGTTGTTATTATGTATTTTGTGTATTACATTATATACATTATATTTGACATTAGAATTTATTATATATATATATATATATATATATATATATACACACACATTATATTTTTATGTTAGGGTTAGGTTTGCTTCATTACAGTGAAAGAATTTTGCATAGATCATGTCACGATCTATCTATCTATCTATCTATCTATCTATCTATCTATCTCTATAGTGACAAATTTGCAATTTTTTGACCCACGTCCCGGAAGTCGCATACTTCATGGTGCATGGCCAGAGGTTGCATCATTAATGATGTACAAACAGGAAGTTTTTGCGATCACGTCAGTTAAGATACAGGTTCCTCGTACATGCACAGAAATTACACAGATAAGCACCTTGACCACTAATGGATCTCAGGTGTCTCAGTCTGTGTTACATAGTCGAAGGGTGAGGGGGGGTTCCATGCTTATGGGATGCACCCCTAGGCAGTCTTTGTCTATAAAATCCGAGAGCACCCCTGACCCAGTACTCAGTTATGCTGTAGATCCCTGTCCTAGTCACTTGTGTTCTGTTACTTCTCTTATTTACACCCTGCTCTGCTCCAGTCCCCATTCCTGACCTCCCTCTATTATATTGCACTCTCAGATTTCTGTCCTTTGCCTATGTCTCTGATCTTTAAAACTGTGCTGTCTGCCCTGACCTTTGGTTTTTGACTGATTGGCTTCATCTTGCTCCCTTCATGGCTCTGACATTCTGGCTCCAGTCTGCTTGGATTTTCCTGTTTTCTTGGGTTCACAATAAACGGTAAGCTGTAGGTTATATACATGTGTAAATGCAATGCTTGAAACTGTGGAAATGTATTTTGCTGTTGGGCAGACTATAATTACCAATCAAATAATTCCACACAATACAGAAGTAATAAGGAAGACGTGTGCTGAAGGTAACAAAAGACCTCAAATAATGAGGCCGAAAAGCAGAAGAAAGAATGAAGCACATATTTAGACGTCTTGTTGGTAACATGATAAAATACCACTATACAGTGAAGGTAATAAAGACATAGAAAAGTATTCTTCTGAAAGCATTAAACTTTTACACAAACACAAGGTTTGTGTTTTTATCTTTCTAGAAGAAACATTAAAAAGTTAAATATGCATTCTACATAGATAAATGGATTCTGATTTTCATTTGCAACATCACGCATACCTTGTGTTTATATTTTTTTAAATCTCTTTATTTCTATTTTATTTTCAATTTCAAGAGTTACAGCATAATATATTTTATATTGTAATTATGTTGTACTTTATAGAACGATTATATAAAATACATTACTAATCTGCTTTAATAAAAACTTTAAAGGGTCACGCCAAACACCATGACCACCTCAGGGATATGAAGTGGTCATGGTGGTAGGAGTCAGTATGTGTAGTGTTTCTTCTTGAGAGATATTTGTAATTCTGTGCTGGTTCTAGCCGCACACGTGACTCTAGGCTGTGCATAAATTAAGTCTGTTATCAGCTCGCACTGCGTGCTGACAGCAGATGTGAAAATCTTCACCTTGCAGGCACGTTACCCATTCCACCCTCCCAGGGGAGGCCTGAGGGGCACATCCAGTCAAGTGGCCTATTGCACCAAGAGGAGAGTAAAAACACCTTTCCCTAAACAGACACACTCACTGACAGGCACACACACACATGCTGATTTGACATACACTAACAAACACACACTCACTGACAGGCACACCCACACCCACTGACAGACAAAAACACACACACACACTGGCATTCTGGCTGATACACACACACACACAGACATACCGCCCGGTGCAAGGATATTTGGCTACACAGGCAAAGATGCATTTTGCCACCCCCCCTTAAAAAAAAAGAGCAGTGAGTGTCACACCCCTTCCTCCTGACATCACCAGGAAAGGCCGGCCGACTCCACTGGCTGCAGGCTACATGGAGAGAGGTAAACTGAAAAATCCTAGTCACCAGCCAGAGGCAGAGGATTCGGATTTTTGCTCCCCTCTCCTCTGACGCCCTAAGGCGGCTGCCTGAGCCGCCTTATGGACGCGCTGGCCCTGTAAGCGGGCCCATGGGGGGGGACATCATTTTTTTCTGGATGTGGACTGCCCTGGATTTAGGGATGCCACAGGGGCGCAGGGCAATTGCCTCTGTGCCCCCTGTCCCAGTCTGCCGCTGTGGGAGCTACCTCATGCCTCCCTCCATGTGCATTTTTTTTTAAATCTAAAAATCCCCTCCCACCTGCCTCCCCACTCCCTCCCCTCATGCATGCACTCTGAGCCAACAAAATTGTTGAATCACAAGCTTTTCTATGACTAAATAAAATGTTTAAGCGAAAGGAAGGATCAAAACAAAACAAAGCAGCAAATATTGTTAAAAATTAAATTTCTTGGGAATGCATACAAGGAAACAATTAATAGATTATCAGGGCTATTCACTAAAGTGAGAATTTAAAGTAACTTTCAACTTTAAGGCCAACTTTATTCCAAAACTACTAGGATGTTTTTGTACTAATAGGGATATATTAGTAAATATATCGGATAATTTTGATGCAATTTACTATTTTGGCTTAATTTTACCTCAGGAAGGAGAAAAAAAAAAAAAAACCTTCTTGAATCCAAAATGTTAATGTACATTTTCTAAATTAGTGCTCTATATATTGTCATTTTAAACTATTGCAAAACCTTATATTACGATTTGATGAACAAAATGACATCCCACGTTTTTTAAGATGACGTACTAAACTTGAGAAGGTAGGAAAATGTATACCTTAACTCACAGTGAAGCTCCAATTACACTGTTGAAGGTGAAATCACATTTTCTCACTGTATGACTTTCTGTGCTTTGTATAGAACTCTCTGTTAACAGATCCTGACAGTGCTGTTTGTATTATCAGTTCAAACAATGTAAGTATGTTGCCTTAATATCTAAAAATGAAAAAATTATGGCTCATGAGATTTATATTGACATCCGCAAGTTGACATTTTCGTCTGAAACGAGCAGGACTTCTCTACGGTGATAAATTCCACAGATAAGAATAATAGAGACACACTCAGGATTTGGGTAGTATCTGATTATTGTTGGAAAAATTCACTACCCACAGTGCCAGCCTTTTGGTTTAAACCAATTTATAACGTGTTCTTTCTGTCCCTGTTGGCTATCCTGTCAGGGCTGTATTTACCACAAGGCAAACAAAGCATTTGCCTAGGGCGGCACATTCAGGGAGGCGGCAAAAAATGCACCCTTAAGCACCTAAGCAAATGACTTGTTTGCCTTGGGTCCTGAGGGGCCCAAGAGCTTGCGGCCACCTTAGGGCCTCCCCCTAGCTGTAAAACTACTAATATTCTAGCTAGGCGGAGAGGGAGCTATGTCCTCTTAAATTAAAAAATATTGGTGGGGCAAATTTAGATAAGGGAGGTGCCAAATTTAGTCGTGCCTAGGGCAGCACAAATCCAAAATACACCACTGTCTCCTGTCTGTAGAATAACCTTTGTTAAATGGCAATGCCTCTCTATGGATGATGATGCTGGCTTCAGTTTCACAAAGCAGGGTACCTGTTTGGTGGGTGGATCTATAGCTGTGAATGAAGTTGCATTTTTTTTAAACTTCACTTTAATATAACCAGTTGTGAGAGGCTGGATTATATAATTAGAGCCCACATCTGGGCAAGATTACACTGACAAATATACCAAGCAGAGCAGCTAACTGAAAGAAAGTCTACAAGAAACAACTATGGCTAATTAAAGGAACACTTCATGCAACATAACCATAACTACTGCAGTCTGCTGCAGTGGTTAAGATGGTAGGAATGCCCTAGCACCCTCCTATTTCTTTCTAAGGGCACTCTATGATGCTTCAATGTTAAGCTGAAGATAAGACTATATACCTTGAAGGTAAGACTTCTACCGGACACACCAGCCCCCATATCAACTTAACTGATTGTGATGGGGTTGGTAGTGTTATTTTAAATACAATTAACCATTGTAGAATGGCAAAAAAACAATGGCTGTGAATTACCTAGTGCTAGCCTGAGTGGCTACAACAAACTGGATTTAGAAAGTATAAACAAAGTGTAGGACAGGTAGACGAGTAACCCAGACGTTTGGTGGTTTTCTTACTTAGTTACCTTGAGACAACTAATCCTCTGTATATAATTTTTTTTTTTTTTTGCTTTTTATGTCGTTCATTATGTCGAAATGTGTATCCATGATGTAACGCTTCATATGCTTTGCCTGTCATGTGCAATGAATTGCCCAGATGACCAACAGGTGGATTTTAATGAATTTAGCTAATGGCATCTGTTTACCTCAAGATTTGACAAAACAAGTACACCAAGTATGTATCATCCACAGATGTTTTGTTATGTTAGTTTTAGTTCTCAAAAAGAAAATGCTGTCAGTTTTATTGCATACTTTTTAACTCTTAGAATTGGTGTATGTTTATTTTATAAATGTACCTTAATATAGGAGAAGTACTAAGACATGAATGTACTTTAAAGGGAGAATATAATCACCAAAACAGCTTTAGTTTAATGAGTCAGTATTGGTGAATAGATCATACCCCTGCAGTCTCACTGCTCAATGCTCTTTTTCACTTTGTTTGCAGAACCCTAGCCACATCTATCTGCATGTGACTTACACAACCTTTCTAAACACTTCCTGTAAAAAGCGATCTAATGTTTACACTTTATTTATTGCAAATTCCATTTAATTTAGTATTTCTCATCTCCTATACTGTTTACTGTTTGATAGACCCTGCAGGAGTCTCCTGTACTTGATTAAAGTTCAATTTACAGAGCAGGTGAAGCAAACATCTAAAGTAAGTTAATATCTGATTGAAAATTAAAACTTTTTTTCACACAGGCTGTATGAGTCATGGCTAAGGGAAGTGTGACTAGGGCTGCATGGACAGACACAAATGTGGCTTAACTCCTACACAAAACTGTTTAATTAAGCTATACCTATAATAGCAGAGGATCTCTGAAGCCTGCTGTCATAAACCCTGTGCTTTCT
This sequence comes from Pelobates cultripes, assembly GCA_933207985.1. NCBI lineage: Eukaryota > Metazoa > Chordata > Amphibia > Anura > Pelobatidae > Pelobates > Pelobates cultripes. The sequence continues at coordinate 111,823,955 of OW240912.1, read as the reverse complement.
GTGACCCAGGAAGAACAATTAGGTGACTTTTCCACTAGCATGTTGCAGGGACACTATATCTAACACGATCTAAAACAGAAATGTGTATATAGGTGACCCCCACATGACGGCACCAGACACCAATATGATGTGCAACCACAATTGTATGTATCACACTGGAAAGAGTTCTGACTAGACTTTCTTAAACCTTGAGGGGGCCTTGTGGATTTAATGTTGAAAGTAGCTATAGTGTTTTAGGCAGTGTTCAAGGTTCATCATAAGGATTACGGTTGGGTCTGTGAAATGGAAAAGGCAGCATTATCCCCAGCATCTGTTCAATTTAAATCCAGTAACTCTTCTAGTACAAACGTTATTTTCAAATGCATCTCTCTTAACAAGTTAAATTCATCAATAACCTGTAGACCAGAGGTTCCCAAACTTTTTAGGTTCAAGGTGCCCTTAATATATCAGTATTTTTCCAAGGCACCCCAAGTCAAAATTTCTCGGTTGTATATCTGTACAGCGCTGTGGCATTTACTGGCGCTATAGTGTAATGTACAGTGTTGGTATTTGAAGGGGTGCTTGTATATAGTTATTGTGTATAATACAGGGGTGTGTTTGTATGTAATGTTTGCGTTTGATTGCAGGGGTGTGTCTGAATGTTCACTTTTAAATGCAGATGTACATTTGTGTGAAGTATTTGTGTTTGAGTGAAGGGGTGTGTTTGTATATATTTTGTTTTTGTTTTAATGCAGAGGTGTGTTTGTATCTAATATTTCTGTTTGATTGCTGGAGTGTGCTTGTATGTTGTGCTGGTGTTTGACTGCTTGGATGTATGCACATACACTATGACATACATACATACATACTTACACAGATATTAATGCACATAAATACACCAACACATACACACATGTACCCTGACACACACAAACATTGATACATGCCCACACCATAACACACACTGACATAAAAACACACACACAGATGCACATACACAGATGTGTGCGCAGACACAAAAGCACACCTGACATATATATACACACACACACACACATACATACAAACATTCATACTCACACACACACTCAAATTCATACACATACACACACTCATACACATACACACTTACACATACACACTCATACTCACACACACACACACACACACACACTCATACACACTCAAACTCATACACACACTCATACACACACTTAAACTCATATACACACACACTCATACACACACAAACTCATACACACTCATATACATACACACACACACTCAAACTCATACACATACACACACTCATACTCTCACACACATACACACACATTCAAACTCATACACACACTCATATTTTACAGCCACCCTCCTGTTCCCTCTAGCTTACCTTATGTGCCAGGAGGGTGGCTTGGAGTCCTGCTGCTGTGTGAGTGAAGGCTCTTCATGCTCCACTGCGGTTGACTCTTCTCCCTCCCGCACTGTCTCCCTGCAGGATGGTGGGCTATTTCTATTTATATGTATTCAATTTGTGAGTATGTATTAAGTATAATTCTCTATAACATCTTTTAATATCTAAATACTTTAAAATTCATGAACAATACATAAAAATGCATTATTCTGCGTGTATTCTGGCAGTGTAGATTGAGTCCAAATCCATTTAAATGGATATGTCCAAATCCATTTAAATTAATCAACCTAACCTATGTGTATTTAGCTTTCTGTATATTTAGATTGGTGCATTAGACCATTACAACAAATGCATGACATTAAAAATGTAAACTTATATTAGATACATGACAAACGTGTCTGTCTGTCTATCTCAACTATACCTCTCCAATAACATAGCCCAAAAAAAAAAAAAAATCTATATGGTAGATATACCCAAAATGAAAACATGCATGTATATAATTATGGATTTTTTTTTTATTGTGGTGTATCTAAAAACAGATTTCAAAAGTTGCAGTTCTCTTATCTTCTAACCCAGCCCAGACTTTTGGTGCTCTGGACAATTGCTGCCTCTTGAGTTTAGCTCCACTGAGCTAACTGAAACAAGAAGTAAATGGACCAGTTGTCTGATTGACAGCCACTGGATGTAACAAGGTTAATCTATAAACGTTGGCAATTTCTATTGAAATCTGCACTTTTTGACATCAAAACCAAGATGTAGTTGTCACCCCAGCAAAGAGGAAGCACCTCACAAGCACTCCCAGCCACTCTAGCAAAACAAATTTTTTTAGATGTATCACGCAAACTTCTGTGCAGCTGCCAGCCGATCCCCCTCTCAACCCCCATTAAAGCACTGGTGCATGTGATACCTGACTTTAGCTACAGGCAGCGGCGTACATACCGAGGTCGCAGGGGTCGCAGCTGTGACCATGCCCGTCACTCCAGGGGGCCCGGCCGCCCAGCTGCCACGTTTTGAGACCCCGGCCCGCACGGCAAACTTCCGAGGCCGCATGTTAACAGGTCCATCGGGTGGCCCATGCTGTCAGGGCCACCTGATAGATATGGATTATCAGGGGGCCCGGTCAGCGTTGGGTGCTTTAACAGCGTGACCGGGCCCCATGTGATGACATCACTGCTGGGAGGAAGTGACACCCTGGTCACGCCACCCAGCATACAGTGGGAACTCTGACTCCCATCAGGCTGAGCCACCACTGGACCCCAGGGAATGTCACAAAAGGTAGGAAACATTTTGTGTATGTATGTGTGTATGTATGTGTGTCTCTGTACGTGTGTGTCTCTGTATGTGTGTGTGTGTCTCTGTAGGTGTGTGTGTCTCTGTATGTATGTGTGTCTCTGTATGTGTGTGTCTCTATATGTATGTGTGTCTGTGTCTTTGTATGTGTGTATGTGTCTCTGTATGTGTGTGTCTGTGTGTATCTGTATGTATGTGTGTGTCTGTGTCTCTGTATGTGTGTATGTATGTATGTCTATGTGTCTGTGTGTGTGTATGTATGTGTCTGTCGGGGATGTGTGTGTCTGTCTGTGTGTATGTGTTTGTGTCTGTATGTATGTGTCGAGGGGGCCCACGGTCAGGGGAGATAGAGGGTCAGGGTAGAGAGGGGGGGGGAGAGGGTCAAGGTAGAGGGGTGGCCCACGGATCAGTTTTGCGGCCCCATGGATTGTGTGTACGCCACTGACTACAGGGTTTGGAACAGGTGTGGTGTGTCTTGTATACACACCCTCCTGGACAAGGGCAAACTAGCCATGCATGACCATTTAAAAAAAATTGCCACAAACTACCGAAAACTGCACACCACTCCTATTTACAGCTGACCTCCTGGTGGAAAACTCATGTACCACGCCGCATATCACATACTAGTACTGCTCTCACGATCTTTGAAAAGATCATTGTGGCGAAAGGGACCTCACCACTGGTTTTTGGAGGGGGCTGCTTGCCTCCTGCATGCTGACTATGGCTCCTAAGAGATGGTGCCCTTTAAAACCAGAATTGGAGCTTATGGATTTTTATTGGACCATGCTGGCCCTTTAAGAACAGTCTGGGGACATATTGTGACTTTTGGGAGCAGAGATGCCGGTGAAAAAGCCCATCTCTACCATATACGCGCTGCTACTGCCCTGATGAAAAATCTAATCCTTTACCTGTGATTAAGTGTGATTGTGTGATTAAGTGTAATGTGTGAATAAGAAATAAAAAAAACATATTGAAAGACTTTTAAAAGATGTTTGCACTGCTGTTCAGTTTTCTTTTGATATGACAGACTTTTTAAATGTATGCATTTTTTATATAAAATTGGTATCAGTTATGACTTAAATATAATAGAATCTATTTTTAGTTATATAATTCATACTTGTAAACGATTGAATTACTCTGGAACATAAGAAACATTTTTACACTGCAATTCTGAACTTTTCATCCAGGGTAATCCTGTAATAGATGTATAATTGATCTTTGAATTGTTTGTTATCTAAAGTACAAAAACCTTTCGTACATCATGGCACTCTGATCTGAAATGTTACATGTGGGAGCTCATTAAGGCTCATTAATTTTATGTTGAACGAGCAACAAATTATATTATACTAAAAAAAGCAAACTGTTGTTGAATTTAATTTTATACCTTCTGGGGGGTTCTGTTCATTGATGTTTTCACCACAGGATATTAGCATGGGTATGTGTTGCATAGTAAGAATGTATACTAAATATTTAGTAATGCACTGATGTCTCGTTCTTGAAATGCCTATCCCACTGCTATATGATAACATCCTATGGGTTTGTGGCCACAGAGTCTCCAATCCTAAATAGCAATGAAACCTATAGTTCCTCCTACAGATTTCACTTTTAACTGATATATACCATTTTAGGCTTTGAGCATACTTTGTTCATACCAAGGCCATGAATCACACACAGAAGCTATGTTTTCATTTCATTCAAAGTTGCTGGAATGTTGGTATGGAGTGAAAACGCTCATTGGCATGAGTGGGAATATGTGATCCAGGCAGCTGTGGGAGTTATAGAATATGCCATTAAATTATTTTTTAATTCTAATATTAAAGCAATGCATAAAATTAAAGAAAGCTTCTTCTGTAAAAATGTAAGCAACTTATTTTTATTTCAAGCGGTGCAGTGCCTATACTGAATGCTGACCTACTATTACGATCTATCCTCTGTCGTTACTGATTTCTGTGTATCCAATCTTTCAACCAGAGCTATCCAGATTCACATTCTGTGTTCTCAAATATATAATGACGCATTTGCTCCGTGTGCTTTGATGTGTACGCATAGGAGCAGGACGTGATTAGACAGGACTATGAATGAAACAGTTGGACACATGAGTTGGAACTAAACTGACAGTTCATCATCTCTCGGGATGTCATGAGTATATATTTGTAAGGTTTTCTTATAATCTGTGCGTAAGACTAGACCAAAGCAACATACGCATGAAGGCATAGACCTTACAGAATAAACCAGCTACAGGTATTCACTGAATGTGTAATAGCAATTCTTAAATACATTGAACAGCCTCAACATTAAATCCACTGACAGGTGACGTGAATAACATTGATTATATCATTACAATGGCACCTGTCAAGGGGTGGGATATATTAGGTATCAATTGAACAATCGGTTCTTAAATTGTGTTGGAAACAGGAATAATGGAGGAACGCAAAAAGATCTGAGTGACTTTGACAAAGGTCAAATAGTGATAGCTAGACAACTGGGTCAGAACATCACCACAATGGCAATTCTTGAGGGGTGTTCCCGATGTGCAGTGGTTAGTAACTACCAAACGTTGTGCAAGGAAGGACAACTGGAAAATCAGCATTAGGCCCATGGGTGCCCAAGACTCATTGATGCACATTGGGAGGCTAGCCCGTCTGATCTGATCACACAGAAGAGCTTCTGAAGCTTACGTTGCTGAAAAATGTAATGCCGACCATGATAGAAAGGTGCCAGAAGACACAGTGATCACAGATTGCTATGTATGGTGGCAGACCACGTGCACCCCATTCGTGGCAATGGTGATCTTTGATTTCAGTGGCCTCTTTCAGCAGGATAATGCACTCTGCCACACTGCAATAATTGTTCAGGAATGGTTTGAGGACTATGAAAAAGAATTCAAGCTGTTGCCTTGGCCTCCAAATTCCCCAGATACGATTTAGCAACATGAAGCAGCCTAAATTACAGCCTACTGAAATAATCAAAACTGACCACATTTTTTTATCACTCCATTTTATGTTGAGGCAAATGCCAGATAAGCAATACAAGCAGAAATAAGGTGATTCACAGGTGCACCATAACTTGTCACATTCAGTTTTATAAAAGTCATGAATACCTCATTTTAAAGTAAAATAAATGTGGAACAAGAAATGATAAAAGTATAATGTAAGGCATACACTGGATGGTAAGAGAATAACGACATAGGTCTACGATAGGTTGCTGGCTGTTGTTACTGTATGTAATAGCAATGTAGTGCCTCTGATAAGCTTGACCCCAACCTCCTATAGACTGTAAGATCGTTTGAGCAGTTTTCTTGTAATTGTCCTATTTATTGTTAAATACCCCCTCTCATAATATTGTGAAGCGCTATGGAATCTGTTGGCACTATATAAATGGCGATAGTAATAAAAATATTAATAATCTGGCGTGCAATAAAAACAGTAGGGAAATACAGTGGCAGACATTGAAAGTGTAGAATCCTGGAGCTGTCCATTGCCTCTAACTATGCCGAGTTTAGAGGCCAGACTCTGGAATGAGGCAAAAGGGTAATTAAGAACCTATAGCCAGAACCCTGGACTTTGCGATAAAGTAGTCAGTTAACATCAGTTGCCACCATGTGGAAAAACAATGACACTATTCCATCCATACCAAACATGGATCTGAGCCAGAAACAGAACTCAGGTTGCTGTCGCTACCTATGGCCCCTTGTAGTGTAATGACTATTATGTGGACCCTTTTTGGGCTATTTTTTTTTTTTTATGCAAACATAGAATAACCCTTTAAAATAATTGCACATTCAATGGCAAAATCCCAGCTTAACCTGAAGTTTTCATGAGTGAATACCTGGATTGCAGTTTTGAGCCACAGTCAAACATATTGCCAACAATTTGAAGGCACTTAAATTCATTCGTTATTAACCGCACATGTATGGAGGTATGTGGATATGTATGGGCAAAACATCATATGACAATTTATGGGCCTAATTTTTTACATCACTTCAAACCTTTAATTTAATAGAGAGAACTTAGATGCCTAAATCTGTACCATCCTTGCAGCATTCTCTTTCTGGGCATAGGTTTGTTGGTGCCTTTTTATGTGGGAACACAGATCTCATAAACCGTGCCCTAGAGCATTTGCCACTTTATCCCTTTTCTCATCCTTAGGGGCAGGTTGGCCTTATTATTATTATTATTATTTGATTATTTATAAAGCGCCAGCAAAATTCCATAGCGCTGTACAATGGGTGGATTAACAGACACGTAATTGTTACCAGACAAGTTGGATGCACAGGAAAAGAGGGGTTGAGGGCCCTGCTCAATGAGCTTACATGCTAGAGGGAGTGGCGTATAGTGACACAAAGGGAATAAGTAGGGGTAATGAAATAGGTTGCTAGAAAAGTATTCACTGGTTATTTTTGATAGTTGCAGGAGAGGAGTCATGGGGGGAGGGAGGAGGAAATGAAAATCCGCTAACAGTTTAAATGATATGCTTTCCTGAAGAAATGTGTTATTAAAGATTTTTGAAGGAGTGGAGACTGGATGAAAGTCTAACGGAGAAGGGAAGGGAGTTCCACAGAAAAGCATATCTATTCTTGAGAAGGATGTTCAAATACAAATGATACTGTTTGGATTATTTCCCAGGACATTAAAGATCACAGAATAAACTAGGAATCATGACATTTGCACCTAAGGTAAATTGGCAACTAATGGAAGGAATGATTAGTTAATCAATTATTGATTTAGTTAACCACTGCAATCAGGAGCTGATTGATTGCCTTGCAAGCTTATTTCTTTCTAGATTGAACTGTGCAATTTTCTTTCATCATCAAGAATATTATGAATGGATTTTTAATGCATTCTCCTGACAATTTTTCTCATGCTAAAAAATGTTGATACATACTCCCCAGCCATCATTTTTTAGTTTCTCTCACCTTTTGCACTAAACAATATACTTTATAATATATGATGTTTATTTCCAATTTTCCAATAGTAATTAGTTTTATCATGAGTTACAGCACTGATGGCATTGCTGTAGGTCTCATAGGTCAAAACACTTCTAGTTTTATTGCAAGACTCCTACAATGACTGGAGCTATATAAATACTTCTGAGAAATTATTATTTTATTTACTGTTTATGCAAGGTTCCAGATCCTCAAGAAAACTATCTTACACATTATTAACTTATGTCTTTCTTTCCTTCTTTCTTTCTTTCTCTCTCTCTCTCTCTCTCTCTCTCTCTCTCTCTGTCTCTTTCCTTGGTGGTGCTGCAATGGTTCATTCAAAATGGCATCTCCCAATCATCCTATTTGGAGTTTGAAGGATATGAAGTCCAATGCTCAGCAGTATGATTGCTCTACAGCACATGTAATATTTTTGGGTAAGCTTTCCAAATGTTTTATTATTTTTGGATGATCTTTTTGAATTATTTATCTATAGAAGTCACCATTTAGTTTTTTTTTTTTTCCTGAAAGAGACTACCAGAGGAGATACAGATCTGTATTGTGTGTGTCCACCTTGCCGTACAACATGTTTCATGGTGTTGTGATTGGGCGAGAGCTGAATGTATAGCTGTAGCGAGTCAAGGAACACTGGGCTTTGCACCATAATCTCTTGAGTCACTCATTTCAGTAATGGAAAACTTTAAACCCAGCTTAGGGAAGTCATGGACAAGACATTATACATTAGTCAACCAAGCACTTATATAAACCAAATGTTGCAGATCACTATGAGACAGGCTAGAAGCATTCTGCTGGCTCTCCCAAATATTAGTATCATTTGAAGAGACTGATCCGTTGATTTATTATATTTCACATGATAAATCAGGTGCACCTTATCTTACAGATGATGGTTTGTGCTGCAAATGCCAAACATAATCTCCCTGAGGATACGTTCAAATTCAGATTTAAGAAATCTGGCTGCAATCTCCTTTTCCATATTAGCAGGCAAATAGTGCACTGCTGTCCTTTCCAATAGCTGCCATGGGTTTGTGATGTCTTTCACAATATGGGGATAAATAACGTGTTCATTTTCTTTTTCTACATATGTTGTTTTTTGATATCTATCTTTTCATATCGCTGTCAGTAGGCAAATAATACTGATTACTATTATTCTCTCGCAAACAGCAAGCAAATTATAGTTTGCAGATTGTGAATGTGTAAACCTACACACATTTATTATTGTTTTTTTGTAAAATTAGTGCTTTGTAAATTTTTCTAAATCATATATAATATAATATAATCATATAATATTCAAATACAAAAAGCATGGATTTTAAACTAGACTGAATGCTTCCAGCTGAGTGATGAAAATTCAGTTCAGAATGACCAATTTAGACCAAATTCGGCTTTAGAAAATGTGAGCACTGCAAACTGGTCAGAACTGATTAATTTTCACTGAATTTTGCCAAACTATACTTACTTTGGTGTTTAGTGAATAACCCAGTATGTGTCACAAAGTGTGATTTCCGCATATATTTACAGACTAAGCGTTATTCAGCTATACATTAATTTGACTTTTATGGGCTTTAACACTATACAATGCTACCGATATAACAGTCACATGACTATGCACATGGAGATCCAAATTTGTGTGCTTATATCCCACCTCCTAATGATGTGCAGACAACCTCCCGCAAAACCCCAACACAAAATGAAGCTGTACGCTCAAACTCCCACTACTCTTATGTGGCAAGAACTCCAGTAAGAATGAAGAGGTAGTTCAGAAAAACATAATTAAATTGTAATCAATAGACTTGTTTGTGATGTATTCAGTATGCTACACAGATTAGATGTGTACTTACCTGAATGTAAACTTGTCAACCACATGATGTGCATGGCATGTTCACATTCATGGTTATTAAGTAAAGTATTTAAAGCAGATTTGTATTATTATTATTTTTTTTAAATGATATTCTTTCTCAGAATCCTCCACATATGTTGCACTTATTTGTCCCATTTCAAGGTCTTATTGTGTAAATATGAGAGCTATGTAAGATCATGTTCTTCTCCTTTACAGGGCACTGTCATGATGTTTATTGTCTTCTTCAGCTGTGTGGCGTGATTGATTGGTAAGGTCATCCTGAGATCACTTAACAGTGAAGTTTCATTGAGTTTCGATAAAAGTCTATGTACTGAAAGGTAATTAGACCTGAAAACCTGGAGGAGCTAACAAGGGTTACCTGAGACAGGTAAACATTCACATCGATGCACAGCAGACAGTCACAGCCATTTAACCAGTTAAAATGCCCCACGCACGGCTGGTGCAAAGATTCTCTTGTTTATGTGTTTGCCACTTCTCTTACCCCTCTAGTCTACGTCATCCTTTCTCTCCCTGAGTTTCCATTCTCCAGTAATCTTCCCACGTTTTTCCTTTTCGTTCTCTCCCATTCCTCTGTTCTATTCTCTATAGGACTTTTTCCCCCCTCCTATTGCTTCTTCTATCTCTTCCCGTCTCTATTTCTAAGCAAAATAGTACCTATACATTATCTAAGGCACTAAATTCTGCCATGAGAACTAACTGCTGTCCATAATCGTAAATAAATCGTAATAATCGTACATATCTCATCTTATCTTCCATCACTAAATGCCACCTTTAACCCTAAATGCTTTCCATTTCCCTAATCTTAAATAAATATAATGTCTGTCACTATCCCTAACCCTAAATATCTTTACCCCTAACCTCAAATGTCACCCATGAGCATAAGCCTATTTTAAATCACTAAACCTAACTAACACAAATGTGATCTGTAATTATCGTAATCCTAAATTGAATCTGTAACCCTAAATTTAAATACTATTCCTACGTGTAAATGCTAGCCCTAATGCTGAATGCATCCATGAATCTAATTTCCACCACTTATCCTAACCCAACTACCATCTCTAATGTCATTCAAAGAGATATAAGAATCACTGGTCTCAGAGTTTTTCACCCCACACCTTTTCCCTTCTGCTCTGTGTTTAAAGGGACACTCCAGATCCCTGAAGCTGAACTGTGTCCTTATTTTCATTTTACCAAAAGTGCAAAGTTCCATAGAAATTGACAATTTTATATATTAACTATTGGTGGATGATTGATAATTTGATCTCTCCAGACATACACTCTCTCTTTAAAGGACCACTATAGGGTCAGGAACACAAACATGTATTCCTGAACCTATAGTGTTAGAACCACCATCTAGCCCCCATAGAGATGAATTGAATCAATGAATCTCTATGAGGAAAGTTCAGTGTCTGCATGCAGAGGGAGGAGATACTGAATGTTTGGATGCATTTTAGGTAGCCATGGCCCAGGAAGGATCTCTAACAGCCATCTGAGGAGTGGCCAGTGAAGTTATCACTAGGTTGTAATGTAAACACTGCATTTTCTCTGAAAAGACAGTGTTTACAGTAAAAAGCCTTAAGGTAATGATTCTACTCACCAGAACAAATTCAATAAGCTGTAGTTGTTCTGGTGACTATAGTGTCCCTTTAATATGGAACTTCAACATGTGCTCTTTGGAGAACTACATCTATGGCTAAAAGATGGGTGCACAAAAAAAGATTGGAAGCATGTAGCAGCATCAGAACTGCACGGGAACAGCCCCTGTTTAACATTTCAACTGTGTCTTAATAAATCTTCAAGAAGAAGGCCCATAAGGGTAAGCAGTGTATTGTACATGGACAGAATATTAATAATAAAATGGTGCAAAATCCCTATAGATCATATTTAAAAATGCATTTACTAAATCATTTAAGCACTATGCTTAACGTAGCAAAAAAGATAAATTAAGGATTAAACATTCACTTTGGGAGTAAAATGATAAATGATTAGCATATCCTTTTTTATTACTTTTGAGCGTACATTCAAGCAGAACTAAATCAAATATAAGTAGAAGCATCTTAGGGCAAAGCTGAAAAGAACATGATGTCGATATGAATGCATCTTTGGTGCTATGAGTATATTAAAAAGCTAAAAGAACAAACATAAACGATCACCCTGTTATACTGAGCTGCTGCAGTCATCAAGTTAAAGACACATCCAAACTTTGATTTGTTTTCTTGTTACATTTACCTATAGAAACTTTCTATAAACTTCACCAATCCCACGTGATATCTTCAGAGTGAATTTTTTATATTTTCAGAAAGTTTCATGCATGGTTAAAAAATTCTTGAAATTTCCCTTAAGTAACCCCAGAGGATTTTCTGTGCAAGTCTGTGCAAGGGTATGTCCTTTGTCAAGATATAGAGATAGTCAGGCTTATTACCTGAAGTAAGAATTGCTAGGAATTCCAAAAATTTGGATAAAATCACTAAAGTAGAAACATTGTCCCAAGCCAATTCTGTTTTCCATTTGGCAATTTTGGTTTTAAATTCCCAGCAATTGTTACTTTAGTAAGTAACTCTGACAGATGTGATTCTTACACAGAACAAGATGTAAGAGTGAAAACCTAGTGTTAAACAGTAAATATGAGTTAATTAATTTTTTGTTTCACATACATTTATAGGACCTTAGGGAACTATATATTTTAGAACTTAGACAAAAATCAAGACCTAAAAATAATTTAGACATAAGGCAGTGCATGTTCATATTTGTTTGAGGACAGTGGCGAAACATATAGAATTATCAGAAAAGGTTGAAATCTTAACAAACATATATATGTTTTTTTTTTACTTTTAAGAAATAGTTTTTAATATGCTGTTACAAACAAGTAATTAAGATAATTACTTTATATTGAATTTGTATACTGAGACATATTGGGAATCCAGTCATTTAGAGTAAATTGGGTGTTTTGTCAAACATTTCAGTAATTGATACATATGTTAAAGGACCACTATAGGCACCCAGACCACTTCAGCTCAATGAAGTGGTCTGGGTGCCAGGTCCATCTAGGGTTAACCCTGCAGCTGTAAAAAAGAAACTGCTATGTTTACAATAGGGTTAAAACAGCCTCTAGCGCTTCTCACTGTGATTTTCACAGTGAGAAGACGCTTGCGTCCATAGGAAAGCATTGAGAAATGCTTGCCTATGGACTGATTAAATGCGCACGCGGATGTGCATTCGTCAGAAGAGGGAGGAAAATCCCCAGCGCCGAGGGAGCCTGGCTTTGGAGAAAGGTAAGCCTTTAACCCCTTCCTCCCCCTAGAGCCCGGCGGGAGGGGGGACATGAAGGTGGGGGGGGACCTATTAACACTATAATGCCAGGAAAACGAGTTTGTTTTCCTGGCACTTTAGTGGTCCTTTCAGTAATAAATACATCTGTGTGTATTAAAGTTTCATTTGATTTTATATTTTATGTTGAACATTTTTTTACAGTATCACAATGTTCAAAACAGTTTTGTCACTTTAGCTAAAATTGAAATCGAAATTGCTGGCTCACTTTTTTTTTAAAAGCTAAATTAAAAAGAAGGCTTAGCCTTATCTCCAGTAATGCATAGAAGGATAGAATATGCTACTAAATATGCCTCAAAAAGCTGAAACACATTATACAGGCATGACCAAAATGTAGATGTCCAGCTGTTGTCAAACTTCATCTCCCATGATGCTATGCCAGTCTTAAGGCTAACAAAACATCATGGTAGATGTAATTCTGTTATAGCTGAGGATTTACTGTTTTCTGATGGAGGACAATTGTTTCTCTGCTATGGTAACAACTGTTTAAAACTGAAATAAAAAATATTGAATGCAAGTACTAGTGGCCATCATTTTTTTCCAGGTGCCCATATGTCCAGTAGGTTCCCTTAGTATGAAAGTATGATATAGTAAACATACTTCCACTACGTTTTGCCAACGTTTAAGGCTCCCTTTATACAAAGTACCTGTCACTGGTATTGCTGCAGGTGAGGCCTTTCACCATTCCTACATGTTGATTAAATAATGCAGTTTAGCTGTATTGATTCCAATCACATTTAATTAATTACATGCCGTGAGACTGCATTCAGTTTGTCCATTACACGCCTTGACAGAGACACATTGTTTCTCTATGCAAGAAGAGACTTGTAATTTAATGGAATTATTGAAACCTTGCACAGATGTGAATAGCAACTATTTGTTCTGTTAATAAACTACCATTATTGAGCTCAGTCACTGTTCAACCGCATACTGATAGTGAAGGTCTTTGTAGAATATTAATAGTAAACTAGCATTGCAGGTGACTTTGGGACACCGGAATAGCTCAGTAATTTATATTACTGCGTTTGTTTACTTTAACGGGATATATAAACTCAGTAAAAGTAATATTTCTTACTGAATATAGATGTGTTCTATTTCACTTATATAAGTACATGAGCCAACAAACCCACTCACATGTATATATTTACATGTACATTGTGGAAATTATATGTACATAAGTATTGGTTGAGCTTTGCATAGTTTAGATAATGTTGACCTTGACACCGTGGATGATTCCAATAGAAAAACCTTCCAATGCCATCAATGTTCCATCCCTAGGTAACCGCAATCCCATAAAATTTAATTTCTTCAGAATAAAGGTGGGCTACATGATGTGCCAGAAAAAGTATAATTTCTTGAAGATGCATACAAGACCCACATGTTTGGGGAATTGTGCGGATAGAATTGGAGTGGTAAAGACATTATTTTGATTCATGACTGGCGCTTAATACCTTGGTTAAAATCGCTGCATTTGGCAAATGTACGTATTTTTTCTGAACAATGCCCCTTTTCCATTACTTTAAATGAAAGGCATTCAATTTCACCTAAATAAATGTATATATAATTATAAACACAGGAGGGTTGTGATGGCTACCATAGATTTCATAAGGATGGAGGTTTAGGAGTGCCTTATTTATGTCTCTGTTTTAAGACTACATAAATTGCACAGTTCCTCCTGTTTTGTTTCAAACTGGGCTCCCTGTTTTTTGTCATTATAGAGGACTCCCATATGGAACCACAGAAGGTCTCTCACTTATTTGGGCATCTATTATATCTCCTCCATCTTCCATAGTACTAGCCACAATGGCACATAGTTTTAAGATTTGGTTGGATATTTTGTTAAGGACCCTGTTGCTCATTGTTTAACCCTCCAAAGAATAATCCCTAAACTGGATATTCATATTTGAGATTACACCATTTGAATTCGTTCATTCTATCAAACATATTTTGGACAAGGGTCACATTCTATCCTTTTCAACCCTTCAAATTAAATTTCAACTCCTGCAAAGAGATTTTTGTAAAAATCTATAATCAAGACACTATCTGACCTCATTACATCTTGACCCATCTTTAACAAATTTAATTAAGAATGTTCCCAATCTCCAAAAATCAATCTCCGTCTGTTACTGGACAATTATAGAATCACTTAATTTTAGGCCACCTACTTACCAAAGCTAGTTGACTAAAATAACAGTGCAAATCTGATGTGGAATCAATCAATAAATTGATTATCTTGCGTATCTGCCCCCGGCCAAATTAAAGAAGTAATGCGTGCACACTCCTAAAGTAATTCACACCAGACACAGGTTTCGGGTTAATGAAAAACTTGAGGAATGTTTATTCTGGGGGGACGGCATGTCCCTTATAAAGCAAAATTACATCATATGCATTGTCAGAGATAACATGGAATAATACATCAATAATTGGTTAGGTGTTAAGTGGTTCATTTAGTGCCCTTCCTACCGGGTGTGATGTCACTGGTATCTTGGAGGTCTCCCCCAGATTCCAGCGCCATCTTGTTAAAGAGGGTGTTAGTCGATGTTAAAGGGGAAACTCCCTAGCGGCCATTTTAGGTAAATCACATAGAAAGTTGAATAATGCTGATTATAGTTATGTTGAGTAAATAGGCATTTTACTAACATGGATTGGGTTAATATTTTTGTCCAGTCCCCCCTTAAAATGACTATTTACGAAAGAGAGAGAGAGAGAAAGAAAGAGACAACTACTAACTGACCCTAATGATGTCCCTAATTGGCTGCAGCTCATCTGTCTGAACAGGCCTCGAACGCTTCACTGCGCAGATATCCCGCAGCGGCTAACCCACTACATCTCCTGCGTCAGACTCCTACCCGTAGAGAGTCCCGATACTATTCCTATATGGAAGTAGTTGTCTGTTTGAGGTGGTGAGACTGAAGGGGTGTGTTTGAGGTGTCGCAGTCCATATCGTCGATATCCTGATGTAGGAATGTAGGTGTAGTGTGGTCAATAGTCTGACCTACAGTCTTCTGTAAATATTTCTGCACACAGGGCATCACACAGGAAACCAGGAAGAGAAAGAGAATTACCACAGTAAGAACTGCCATACCTACTTGAAGGAGAGTTTTCTCCCATCCACTCATCCATCCAAACCATCTGTCCCATAAATTGGGGACTCCAGAATTCCTCTTTAATTCATGAGAAAGACTTTCCAATTTCTCTATAGCCATGGTTACCTTACCGTTAGGGCCTGTATTGTCTGGGATGAAAGTACAGCATGTCATAGTATCAGGGAGTATTTTACACACGCCCTCCTTTTCTACTAGGATCATGTCTAAGGCCATTCGATTCTGAAATGGGAGGTAGTCATTTGGGAGGTAGTCTGTAATTGTTCTGCCAAGCCCTGGAGGGCATCTCTAGTGTAATTGACAAATCGTTGCTGGTTATAGTAGATATAATTGATCCAGTTAACATTCTTCTTAGCGGTGATGAGTGGGATCAAGGATTTGAATCCTGCCGCCACCTCATCTCTGACCTTGAACTCATTTGGTACCCCCCTTGGTACCCCAATGGCATCAATATATATGTGTGGGTCGAAACTACCTCGATGTATGTGGTGAATCGTGTGGGCCTTGGTGGTTATAAGAAATTATATGTATGGGCATGATAACTTTGGTCAGAGCACATTCTCCCCACCACAGGCCAGTTATTTTTTTATCTAAGTTGCATGTCACCACATAGCCAATAAATGTCTCCCACGGACTTAACTTGATTTACTAATAGGGCAGTGTGAGGTTCTCGATAAGTGGTACAGTAGCTAGAAGGGAATTTACCTACAAATTTACCTGTGGCTCCATGTATTGTATAGCAAGTGTAGTTACCTGGGTACACGGTGATTCCATCAGGTGGCTTGGTATTCCCTTGAGTTATTGGGTAAACCTTTTTCCATGACTCACACACTGATGAGTTCACTGCTGTCTGCGCATAGAGGCTTAAAAAACACATCTCAACATCTGGGGGTAGATTTAAAGGCACTGTACCCAGATGGGGTCTGGCCCCACCACAAACATAACAGTTAGTTTTGTTGTGTGAATTAGCATTATACCCCATCCATTCAAGCCATAGATTAGTATCTGAAAACCCGGTCTCCACAGCCATAGTGTCTTCAAATGTGGGATTGGCACATATGGGAAACCCTTGTTATGTCTTTAAAGGTTTTAATGTGTGGTTTTAGAGCAGGGGTTCTCAACGTTAGTCCTCAGGACCCCCTACCAGTCCAGGGTTTAGGGATTACCTGGGTGTGTTTCAGGTGTTTAGAAAAAGAAAAAAAAAACACCTTAGAGTCTAAGGTGTTTTTTTCCCTTTTTCTAAACACCTGAGACACACCCAGGTAATCCCCAAATCCTGGACTGGTAGGGGGTCCTGAGGACTGGGTTGAGAACCCCCTGTTTTAGAGGGTTAATGGTCATGTGTGGAGTCTACCCAGTCAGGTGATGTAAGCATTTCTTGTAAATAGAAGGTCCCCAACTTGTTATATGAGCCTTTCCAATACATTCCCATTACGTATTCCCCAGCGTCTCCTGGGCTGGGATGTTCTATGTTTAAGGTTAGCTTCATTGGGGTAGACCCTGTTGGCTTGCACAAGGTCATTCTGTATAACAAGGGTTTCCCATATCTGTCAACTCTATCTAAGTCACTTTGTGGTCTGTAGCCCCATGGTCGGCCCGTATTCCAACCCACCGCTTTCCAGGTACTACAGTGATGTCCCCAACGGTCACCTGTCACACAAATATATGGGTCCTTTTTATTTGGTATGTCTTTGTATATTGCTGAGTGTTGTGATTGTGGAAAAGTACAAGAAACAATATCACAGTAATCAAAGGTAAAAGTAGCTACGTGTGTGTTTGAAGAATTATACCAAAATGTGTAAACATGATTGTCTTTGGTAATAGCAACTTGTTGGGCCTTTAATAGGCCTAGCAGCAGAAATAGGCACAGGAAGCTCATGATTTGGTGGAATCTGCTTCCTCTGGATCAGGAACTTTCTTGCAGTGCGAGGCGTGTATCCAGGTATTCTTCCCGGCCAACTTTACAGAGGTAGATGTAGTCAACAGGACTTGGAATGGACCATCGAACCTTGGCTCAAGAGTGTGTTTTCTTAGGAACTTCTTGACCATGACCCAGTCACCAGGAAGTAACTTATGCCTACCTGTATTTGACTCTGGATCTGGAATAGAAGAAAACACCTGTGCATGGATTTTGGTCAAGGCATGAGAGAGTGCAGTTATATAATCTACCAATACATCTGACTGAAGTTGAAGTTGCTGAGGAAAGTAACAGCCTAACCTGGGTGCTGTCCCAAATAAGATTTCATAGGGGGATAAGCTAAACTTCCCTCTTGGCGTGTACCGTACACTAAACAGTGCTATGGGAAGACTCTCCAGCCAGGGTAGGTTAGTCTCTTGGGACATTTTAAGCATTCTGGCTTTCAGAGTGCCATTCATGCGTTGTACCTTACCACTACTCTGTGGGTGATAGGGTGTGTGGAATGCAAGGGTCACCCCCAGTGCTGCCCAGATTTGGTTAGCAAACGGTGGTTAGCAACGGTGTGAAGGATGCACCCTGGTCACTTTCAATTACTTTGGGAACTCTGTATCTGCAGATGATTTCGGTAAGTAGGCGCTTTGCTGTGGTCTTTGCAGTGAGATTAGCGATCGGAAAAGCTTCTGGCCATCCTGAAAACATATCCACTATGACCAGTGCGTATTCATACCGGCCACTCTTTGGCATTTGGATATGATCATTTTGGATCCTTTGGAAAGGGTACTGTGGTTTTGCCAAATGGTTTGGTGCAGCCTTGATTATTTTCCCTGGATTACATCTGGCGCAGATGGTGCAGGATCTGCAGTAATTTCATGTCAAGGTTAATTCCGGGTTCTTCAAAATATTGGTGATTCCGGGTGTTTCAAAATATTTATCAATCAAAGAATTCATGAGGTGCTTAGATAAGTGAGCTGGTCCATGGGCCCACTGAACGACAGCTGGATACATATTCTTGAGTAGGCAGAATTTGAGATTAATTGTGTATATGTCATTCTGGAGGGTTGCTCCTTTGTCTTTCCAGCTTTGCTTTTCTTGTGGAATGGCAGCGGCCTGTTGTTCTCTTAGGAGCTTGAGATCAGTGGGTAGGGTTTGCATAGTGTAAATAGGAGTCTTTTCGATGGACACTCTTCTGTCCACTTCCCGACACTGGCGTGCCGCATCCTTAGCGGCCTGGTCGGTTAAATGGTTGCCATGTGCTTCTTCTGAATTTAGTCTCCAGTGGGCCTTTACCTTCAGTATGGCCACCTCTTCAGGAAGTAGTAAGGCATCCATCAATTTGTTGATAGCTGCGCCATGTTTCACAGGAGTACCTGTTTTTCCAGTGTCTGGTTTTCCAGATTAAGCCAAAGTCGTGTGCCACGCCCAGGGCAAACCTTGAGTCTGTGTAAATATTAACACGCTTCCCTTCAGACATCTTGCATGCCACCGTAAGGCTTCTTGTGCTGACTTAGATGATGGGAGTGTAGATGCTTGGAGTATTTGATCCTCTGTGGTGACTGCATATCCGGTATGTAATTGTCCCTGCGTATCTGCGAATCTAGAACCACCCACAAACAGAGTGTAGTCAGGGTCAGGTAGAGCAGCCTCGTGCACTGTTGGGAGATGGGTTGTTTCCATTTTCATCTGTTCAAAGCAATCATGAGGGACATCCGGACAATATTCCCAGCCTTTCTCTAGGCGGTTCCCAGCCCTTCACCGGGCGGACAATACTCCCAGCCTTTCTCTAGGCGGTTCCCAGCCCTTTACCGGGCGGATGCGTTTCCTGCCCGCTAGGCAGTCAAGCTATATTGATAATAAAACATAAACTCCAATAATTATAATCCTTTTAATTTGGAAATGGCTCATTTGGGCCTGTTCCCTAAATTAATTTGCCACTCACACCAAATATTGCCCACTTTATTTTTCATTACTCTAATGATATTAATTAAAGATTAAATTAAACATCTTAATTTTTAGGAATTTAACCCCTTAGTGACCAGACCGCTTTTGAATTTTCTTACAGTTTGGGGCTGTTTTTACATTTCTGTTTGTGTTTAGCTGTAATTTTCCTCTTACTCATTTACTGTACCCACACATATTATATACCGCTTTTCTCTCCATTAAATGGTGTTTCTAAATATACCATTATTTTCATCATATCTTATAATTTACTATAAAAATAATTATAAAATATGATAAAAAATGTAAAAAACACACTTTTTCTAAATTTGACCCCCAAAATCTATTACGCATCTACAACCACCAAAAAACACCTGTGCTAAATAGTTTTAAATTTTTTTCTTGGGTTTAGAAATACCCAATGTTAACATGTACTTAGTTTTTTTTTGGGAAAGTTATAGGGCTATAAGTACAAGTAGCACTTTGCTATTTCCAAACCATTTTTTTTTTTCAAAATGAACACAAGTTACATTGTAACACTGATATCTGTCAGGAATCCCTGAATAACCCTTCACATGTATATATTTTTTAAAAGAAGACAACCTAAGGTATTAAACTTGGGCTATTTTGACTCTTTTCATGCAACCATTTTACCACCAATCTATGCCCAATTTAAAAAAAAATATATATAATTGGTGATTTTATTGACACACATAGCAATTTAAGAATACATGTACTGAGAACTTTAAGGGTTACTGCCAAAGAACACCACAATTTGTATTCAACAACATATCCTGAGTACAGTGCTATCACCCATGTATAGGTGTGTTGGGTTCTCTGGGGGCTAAAAGACCTTATTTTAAGGGTGCACATTCCAGTTTTCCAACTTGAAAATTTCACAGCTGGCCATCATACACCCATGTCCTATTTAGGAAATTTGTGAAGCTGGCCAATGTAATTTACCCCCATCAAACCATATATTTATGAAAAGTAGACAACCCAGGGTATTCAATATGGACTATGTCCAGTCTTGTTTAGTAGCCAGCTAGTCACAATCACTGGCCAAAGTTAGCATTTATATTTGTTTGTGTGTTAAAAATGCAAAAAAAAACAAAACATTATAAACGTTAACTTTGGACAATGTTTGTGACTAAGTGGCTACTGAAAAAGACTGAACATTTGAAATAGCTTGGGTTGCCTTCTTTTGCAAATGGCATACTATCATGGGGGTAATTCACATTCCTGGGCTACCATGCGCTCTCAAAGGCAACATAACCAATCTGGCAAATTTAAATGTGATAAAAACGGCCTTATATTTGACCCTGTACCTTTCAAAAACACTATAAAATGTGGATGAGCTGCACTACCTGAGCCACTTGTGTGGGTTGTAGACTCCGTCTCATGCTACCACTATAGTGAAAGCACCGCCAGCATTCAAAAGTGACCAAAACATCAGCCAGGAAACATAGGAACTGAGAAGTGGTCTGCAGAACCACTCCTTTTTTGGGGGTGTCTTACTAATTGCCTATAATTACCTATAATTTCCACCTGTTGTCTATCCCATTTGCACAACAGCATGTGAAATTGATTGTCACTCAGTGTTGCTTCCTAAGTGGAAAGTTTGATTTCACAGAACCGTGATTGACTTGGAGTTACATTGTGTTGTTTAAGTGTTCCCTTTATTTTTTTGAGCAGTGTATATATCATTAAAACATTTTAAAAATAATTTTAAATTTTTTTGTATTTATTTTTTTATAATAATATACATATATACACAATATATATAGTTATTATATATATTACACTTAGTATGGCATTATATATAAGATATATATATATATATATCTATATATATATATATATATCTATATATATATATATATAGATATATATATATACATATATATACACACACACACATATATATATATACACACACATACAAATATATATTTATTAACATTAATATTTTTATTTTAAAACTTTTTGTTTGAAACTTTTTTCACCAGCAGGGGGACTGCCTGTCCGTTCAGGCAGTCCCCCTACTGGCAGCACTATGAACACCTATTGCGGCCATGTGACCCCTCTTTCAGAGCGATCACATGGCCTCTGGGGGTCCTAATCTGCAGATGGGGGACTGTCTAGGTTGTCACTTCCCGGCGGGGGAAGTGCAGTGATCGGGTAAGTACATATGGAGGGAGGGAGAGGAAGGGAGGGAGGGAGGGCAGGGGTTACTTAAAAAAAATGTCCTTGAGGGTGGGAGGGGGGCAGGGGTTACTTAAAAAAAAAATGCCCCTGGGGGGGGGAGAGGTACTGCACGATGCCTCGACTTTTAAGGCCAAAGTAGCCAAAACATAGAATGTCTCATATTAAAGACATTATGTTGCATACTTGCCAGATGGAATATATTCGGTAAGCAACACAGTCTTATTATTAAGTAAGATATGGGGTGCTGTACTACACCCAGACCAGTGTGGGAGTGGTGAGATTTGGACTATTCGTTAATACAAGGTTTTACCACATATTTATTCCTGCTTATGTACTCCATGCGCTAGACTCCTTTTCTCACACGGACTATGTTCTCAGAGTACATTTAATAAAAATGTTGCTTTGTGAATATAGGAGGTGTGGCTAGTCGTTTGGATTTACACTGTAGAAAGCTGTAACACTTTTGTATTTTATTTAGCAAACTAAAGAGATTTGAATGTTAAAAAAACACCGTGAATCTATGGCCAAAACCAATTAAGTGCACTTAAGTTGTGTTGGTGTCTGGAAGTATCCTTATAAACACAAATTTGCGTGTATTAAAAATCCAAACATTTTCAATAATTATTAAAGGATTTTTATCCTTTTACATAAGATTAGAATAAAAGGAACCAAGCACTTGAAATGGTTGTAAATTAAAAAAAATTAAATAAAACCCTCACTGACGAAAGTTGGAAATAAGTAATACTAAAAATGTTGTCAGCGCTTAGAAGATAATCCCCTTAAATTATAACAAGGGTGCATATATATAAAAATAATGTAGCGATAAAAATCTAAACTCTACATCAAAGAGCTATAGTGAGAGACTAAAAATACAGATAGAAATGTTTGAAAATATGTCTCTGAAAAGTCCAAAAGTCATGTAAGATCCTATGGGGGAGAGTCCAAAATCTGTAAAATAGGTGCTATGTCCGTTGCTGGCGGTTTTATACTTATCATAGCACCTACCTTGAAAAAGTCCTCAGTAGTAGGACGAAACGCGTTGATGAGGTGCTAGGGGGACTTTGCTGCATATCCCCTGTGGATTAAGCTCGAGGAAGAAGCCGTTTTTATCTACAGCAGTTCCCCACAGGAACATCTTCGGACAGCTCACCTGAGTGCACGAGGTGGATGCTGTCTGCTTTGGGGAACCGGACAATTTGTCGGGACTACAAGAATCAGCAGCCGCAAAGATTTTCCCACATGGTCCTTAGGAATAAGTACCATTTATTTTATATTGTGAGAGTTCCTATTTAGGGGGGAATTTTTTTGTTATACTGGGGCAATAAATGTTATAGAGTTACACTATATCTCTTTCTTCTTTTTTTGCCTTAGGAATCTCCAAGTACCCTTCTGGGTTTCCATTTACCATTACAGATTTTGGACTCTCCCCCATAGGATCTTACATGACTTTTGGACTTTTCAGAGACATATTTTCAAACATTTCTATCTGTATTTTTAGTCTCTCACTATAGCTCTTTGATGTAGAGTTTAGATTTTTATCGCTACATTATTTTTATATATATGCACCCTTGTTATAATTTAAGGGGATTATCTTCTAAGCGCTGACAACATTTTTAGTATTTTGATACAGGATTTGGGAATATTCTTTTTGTTTAGCAGCTGTCATCTATAGGGTACCTTGGGTACCATTTACTACCACACTGGTTTTTATTTTGTATATGCGCTCTCTTTATCATCTTGGAAATAAGTAATGTTCTCAGTATGTAGATAGTCCTGTAATTTAATACAATGCACTACCTTTAAAAAAGAGAAAGTGTAACTTGATTAATACAAGCAGTGTGGGTAGATACGTCACGAAGAGTAAGGGTCATTAGAACAGGAAATACTAAAGGACAAATATAGCAAGATAAACAGGAGCAATTTTTGCAGAAGTGATGTATCTGCCGATTATACCACATTTAGCACATTGCTCTTGATTTGCCGTTTTGGATTGATGTTTTGATAATTATTAGATTTTTTTTTCACATCAAAGAGGGTAAGAACAGGCAACTGTAAATAATAATGATGATAAAAATAAAAAATAATACCCATGCATTACATACACTGATCAGTCATAACATAAAAACCATCTGCCTAATATCATGTGTATAACCGTAGTCACTGTCACCAGGAGATTCAGACGGACATTTTATGTAGGATCCTGGACCACTCCTATATCCAAGTCATCCTGTACCCATTATATACCCAAGTCATCCTGTACCCATCAGGGTGTGCATAACATATTTGTTTATTGGAAATATTTTGTGTACTCTCCTGTCCTGCTGATGTTTGCTACCAACTAGGTGGATTTGGCTATGGAGACTGTATAGCACCATCTGTTGGTAGCAACAGCTATATACACTACCTGCATAGCAAAGCTTGTTAATTTGCATATTCACATAGATTTACATATTGTGTTTTTTGCGGGCAGGAGAGATATTTTGTGGTGAGATATTTTGTGATATTTATGTCTTTTTGTGTCCCCCCAGCCCCTCTGGGTGTCTCTACCCCAACCCTGTCTGTCTTTGTTTCCCCCTGGCTTTGTTTTTTGTGTGTCCCTTTCTCTCCACAGCCCTTGTGTCTGTCTCTTTCTCCCACAGCCCCCTCTTGTGTCTCAATCCACCAGGCCACCATGTGTATCATTCCCACAGTCCCCTGTGTGTCTGATTCCCCCAAATCTCCCATGTGTCTCATTCCCCTAGACCACCATGTGTCTCAATTCCACAGCCCCCTCATGTCTCATTTCCTCCCTTTCTCCTTTTATTTGTCTTACCTCCTCTCCACCTATGTGCCAGCTTACCTTCCCTGCGGAGAGGAGCTTCTGCTTCCTCTACCCGGTCTGACAATAAGCAGTTCAGCCCTCTCAGTGAGCACTTCCTGTCAGATCAGGTAGAGGGAAACAAGCTCTTATACTGTGGCTGGTGGCTCAGCTACACTACATGCAAAGATTGGTAGGAAAGAAGCACTGTGCTCTCCTTCTGTCCTGCACCCCCCCACCCCCCTCCCAGGCCCTTATGGTAGTGCCATCCCTGATTTTTTTTGTTTTTGAAATTCTTCATTACAAGTGCAGGCAATCTTGCAAGGCCACAACCGTGATTACAAGTGTTTTAGATTACAGGAAAAAAAACAAATTGCATGACATACACAAATGCTTCTTAAAATATAAAGTTGTATGGCAATACGAGGGTACAGAACAATTTTGTAAATGTGATGAAAGTCAGACTAAAAAAGACAAAAAGGAGTGGGGGCACACCCGAAAAATACATGAATGGTGCTGCAGTAGTGACCAATATTCTTACATGATACAAATTAAATTACGGTGCACACATAAAAATACACTAATAATCTTATAAGGTTACTTAATTTGCCTATCTAAGAAGACAAAATATGGGGATTTAGTTCCTCCATATGGCCATATTGTGTTAAGCCCACCACTACGTCACAGTACCCCAATATCAGTGGGTCCTACACTAAATCCAAATGTGAGAGACAAATAAATAGTGCTAAATAAGCTAAAGTGTATTAAAGTAATCGATTGTAAGAGCATTGTGAGTATACAAAATTAATGTGATAAAAGCAATTAAAAACAGTGTCAAGATTTTCCAGCAGCTCCGAGACTCCGGAGCCAAAAAGAGCGACAAACGCGAAATACAAAGCCCATCTGCTGACAGGAACTATGGGTACTTACCCCTGACACCCAACGGAACCGGCAGATGCCTTTTGTGCAGAGATCAGGCACGAAACGCCACCAGATCTTAACAAGGGAGCTGACTTCGTGGCTCGGGGTGAGCCCATATTACACTGAGGCAGACTTTTATACCCCAGAAGAAATGGGACGGAGATCCTACAAAGCAGCTCCGGGCACCTCCATACCGCACAAGGACATTGGCAGCATGGTACAAACTCCTCCACCGACGCGGACCCGAATCGCCATGGCAGTCTCACCCAAGCGGTCTGAAGATGGCGACTCCACACACAACATGGCTGCAGCTGACATAGATGGCACACGCACACAGACTGCCGAGGACTCAATCCCGGCTTCCAAGCGGGACATCCAGACAATGCTGACCGGCCTCCAAAAAAATTGCAAATAATGTGGCAGGCGGATTTGAAAGGGCTAGCAGCGGAGGTACAAGCAGTATCGGCCCGCACACAGGCTGTGGAACAAGAGGTGAGAGACCTGCGCCAAGACCTCACCTCCCTAAAAGACACAGTCACCCAAATACAAACCGCACAAGCTAATATCAACAGACAAGTCAATGTCCTAGACGACAGGGGCAGGAGAAAGAATATTAAAATAAGAGGAGTATCTGAAGCATTGCCATTGGAGGAAGTGCCCCACTTTATAAGGAGCCTGGTGGCCTCTCTCCTTCTCAATAAGCAGGTGAAACAGTTTACTTTTGACGGCGTATACTGCATTGCCAAACCCCGACAAGCAACACAGGCAGCCCCATGCGACATTATATTAAGATGCCGGTCACTAACGGACAAAATAGCCCTAATGGCTGCTATTAAAGGGAAATCACCACACGATTTTGAAACACACCAACTCACCTTCTTCCAGGATCTAAGCAGAGACAATCTACTTTGGCGCAAGAGCATGCAATCAATCACGTCTGCCCTGCAAACAGCAGGTCTCCCATACAGATGGGCAACCCCCAGAATGCTGTGGGTGACTAAGGGCGAACACCATTACAAGCTCACTAACCAAGGCGAAGGTCCTTCCCTGCTGACCACACTGGGACTGTCCCCATCCGCTGAGCATCCTGGGCCCACGACTTTAAGTCTGCAGTGACTATACGCTGTGAACCACGATATTATCTTGTTTCTTCTATGTTTACTGTTCCACTGCTTCACCAAGTTACCCTTAACACTTAAACCTAACCTTATGGGTCAGACACAGCCACACGGCTGTGTAGCGAAAAGGTGCATGCCCCGCACCTGGAATGCGGATACCTCCACCCCCTTAATGCCCGGGGGTTATAGGGCACAGTAAAAGCACGGAGCACCCACTTAAGCCAATAGACTAGTCTCGGGGTCCAGTAAAGCCCTCATCAGCAGTCAAGTCAGGCTCAGATAGCCAGGCTCCAAACCTCAACTCGCCTACACATAGACCAACCATTGAAACCCAGCCCTCACACTACCACGACACCTAACATAGTTCACGCCACCCAAAGGGATGGGGAAACCGCAAGCCTATACCCTGTGCCGATGTCAAACCAGCGCCCAAGGACCCACGGGGCAGCACTAATCTTAAACACTACCCTCACCATAGGCATAGTGAACACTCACAGGAAAAACGCAATGTTACTATATCCCATGCATATGCTGGTGTGGCATTTTTACAAATGTATGTAACTATGTCATCAATGCACCAAAAATAAAGAATTTAAAAAAAAAAAAACAGTGTCAAAACTAAACAATTAAGTTTAGTGCTTGGATGAATATACTCACAATGCAAATCAATATGTGCTAAATGAAGATTATAATAAAAGTGACATTTCTATCCAAAAACTCCTCAGATATACCTCCAAAGGCGCCTCTGAAGCTGGGGGCTTGAGTGGGGTGTTTAACCCCAAAGGGAATCTGGTCTGGATTCCAAACTTGCATAACAAAGACAAAAAGGATTCGGGGCACACCTGAAAAACGAATGGTGCTGCCGTAGTGACCAAGTTAAAATTATGGCACACACATAAAAATGCACTAATAATCTTATAAGGCTACATAATTCACCTATCTAAGAAGACAAAATATGGGGATTCAGTTCAACCATATGGCCATATTGTGTCAAAGAGCCTGTCTAGCTTTGACAGAGCTCTGGAAATTACTCCCTGAGGAACAATGGGGCCTGTGGCATCCATCTTTAGTAGTGTGCTGTGCATAGTGCTACTGCTAGTCATGGCAGGCTGGCTGGAACATGGAATTAAACAAATAGAAGGTGCTGGGATAACCCCCATTGGCAGGGGGCTGGGGGGGAGAGATAGATAGAAAGACTTCCCTAGTAGTTTGTAGCAACATTCTGAGAGATTGACTGCCTCCCCCGAGATAAAAGCTGGTGATCTTGGT